>JASAUF010000293.1:1200000-2400000 GCA_030180095.1 Magnolia changhungtana
CAAACACATCACAATGGGCCATAACCCATGGGCTTCAAACACACAATAGGTGGGCCCTACACATGGGCCTAATACAATCAAGTGGGCCTCAAATATATCTCAATTGGTCTCAACTCGTGGGCCCTAAATACATCTCAATGGGCCTCGACCCATGGGCCCCAAATATATCACAATAGGCCTCAACCCATGGGCCTCGAATACATCATATCGGGCCTCGCTAAATGGACCATAATACACCATAATGGGCCTCTTCAGATGGGCTGAAATCATATCACAACGAGCCTTATATTTGTACTACATATGCATCGATATGGGCCTCATAACTGGGCCTTATGTATATCAAGGTGGCTTCATATACATGGACCTCATACATCCCAAAAAAAGAATCTTATTGAAGGATCTGGACAATTCCACAAATAGCAGTGGAGATCATGATTTTCACCGTTTACAATTCCAAGGCCCACCCTTAAGTTTATTTCCCATCTAGTCTGTTAGTAAAGTCACAAAGACTTGGTTTGGGAGGAAAACAAATATCAATTTAATCCAAGATTACTATGGTCCAAAAAGGACTTCAATGGTAGGCGTTCCTCTCTCCACTGTTTTCTGTGGTGTGGTCTACCTGATAAACCAGCCTCATACAAATCAAGGTAGGCCTCAACAATGGGACTTAAATAAATCAAGGTAGGCCTCATATAAGGTGGACAACGTGGATATAAAACATATGTACGGCATTGATGAAATACATGTACATGGTGGAGTTACTCACATACCATGGTGAGCCACCGTTCCATCTGGATGGTGGAACAGGAACACATACATCAGCGGTGGGTCCCATGCACGTGGCCCACCCTTCGTATATATATTGTACTGTAATATACTATAATATAATATATATATATATATATATATATATATATATATATATATATATATAATATATATATATAGAAATCACCAAGGACCATTGTAATTTTTATTCGCCATCTAACTGTTGATATGTCACAGGGATCCAGGGGTCCACCGTAATATTTATTTTTCCATCCAACCCTCTGATAAGGTCACACGTGACCTGGGCCCACCGTGATATTTATCTGACATCCAATCTATTTAAAAGGTCACGTGGACCTAGGGAAAACTGGGGCCCACTGGAATGTTCATTTTCCATACAACCTGTTGATAGGGTCACACGGCCATGGGGCCCACTGTAATGTTCATTTGCCACCCAAAATGTTCATTGGGTCACGGTCAGGGGCCTGCCGTAATATGGTTCACAAATCCAGCCCACCCATTATGTATGTCCCACTTGGCTGAGGGTTCAAACCAAGTTTCAGCCGCATCCAAATTTCAGGTAGGCCCCACCAAGTGATTTTATATGTTTTGGGCATGTCTTCACATGATTTTAAATGGTATGGCCCACCTGAGTTACGTATACGGCTGATTTTTGGGATATCCCATAATTTAAAGGGGACGCCTTAAATGCATGGTGTTGATGTTTGAAATGCATCACGGTGGGGCCCATAACTGGGGCCGTGAGGGCCATCCCATCCATTCGCCCGCCCACGACAATGGCAATGCAGCAAGTCTTTTCTTTGCTTGCTTCCCCCCCCTTTTTTTAAAGCGGTAGGTCCAGTGGTTTTTGGTAGGTGGGGCCCACCTCAAACAAATCCAACCTAGCCATTGGATTTTATGGCTCAATACAAACGGATCGAGCCCAATATTGGAAGGGTTTTGGCGTACCGAAACATCAGACGGTATTTCAATAGTGAAAATTCTATTACCCAAACTATGTCCCGCCAGGAAGACGGATCAGCATCATTTTTCGGCTCAACTCTTAAAATGATCTGGGAGACGGGATAGACGGCTTGGATTAAGTACATGCATCAAGGTGGGGCCTATGTCGGCGGTCCACCCCAACTTTAAAACAAGAACCCATTTTTTTTAGCTGTTAGTACACGCCCATGTCAGTACACGCACTCCATGTTAGCCACTGTCCAGCGTCCAGGACGCTGGACGGCATGGATACACAACATTGTGGTGGGTCCCACATGGACGTGGCCCACACATTAAGGTGCGTCCCACATGCAAGTGGCCCACCTGTTGGACCACCATGATATTGGTGTTTTCCTTCATCTTGGCCCGCTAATGGGCTGGATGGCTTAGATCCAATACATTCATCCAATGGGTCCCACATGAACTATATGATTCATGGTGGGCCACACTTACCCCTTCATCATCATCACCATTTAAAGAAAGAGAGAGAGAGAGAGAGAGAGAGAGAGAGAGAGAGAGAGAGGAATAGAGGGACCCCGCCACTATAGGCCCCTCATGAATACATCACATACATCAAAATGGGTCCCACCAACAAGTGGGCCCTTAAAATTAAAATTTAATAGAAAATCACCCACCTCTAGGCCTTCTCCTTGATTCCTTAGCCTCCTTAGCTCCTTAGCTCTTTTGCTTGACTTTTAACGATGGCTGATGGGGTTTCAATGGTGGGGATGAGAGATGAGAGGGTGGGCCACACTTGTGGTTTGAGAAAGCTTGGGGAGATTGCTTAGGAAGGCTTGGACGTTGGATGCTTGTTGCTTGGGAGAGAGTTTTTAAGAGAAATGGAGAATTAATGGATGAAAGGGATAGGTAGAATGGTGGGTGTAAGGAAAGGTGATGGGAGGGATGACTTTAGTTGAAAATGGAGTGAAAGAGGGATGGTGAGGGGAGAGAGAGTTGACTTTTGAAAAAAAGAGGGATGGGTTGTTGTACTTGGGTAGGTGTGTACTTGACATTGATTTATTGATTGATTGATGAGACATATTGTAGCGATTCCCTCGAAGTTCGCAATGTACGACATTTTTCTCGAAATGAATGCGGGCTGACATCTTCTAGCCTGGGTATTGGGTCGGTGCACGAGTCACGGCATTGGAACCGCAGCGACGGTGTGGTCGCTAAGATACAAGTCTCGGGTTGAGCTGACTTCGGCATGCAGGTTTCGGCTTAGGATCGCGTGCAAACGTCAGAAATGAGTCGAGGATCGCGGGGTTCGACGGAACAGTACAGACTAGGTTACGGGTCTTACACTTTCAATGTCAGTTAATGATTTATTACTGACTTAATTATTATCACATATGCTTAGATACGATGTTTCTCGTATATTACACATATATGTAAACTATGTTGATTATAATGCATTCCAAGTATTTGTTGAAATGTTTGAATGAATATGGAATTATGATTTGTGCTTACCATGATTATTGCTTGTCTACATGTATGTAATGGGGGTGTTGAGATGGGGTTCTCGATTCCCTTACTTATAGTTACAGTTCTGTTATGTAACTTATCTTACTATTATGTGATTTATGAATGAAATGCCTATGTATGATAACACGCACTCTATGTGTTTGTTGAAATGCTCAAATACGATTCATATTTAGATTTGGTTGTCACATGCTGTCTTTGATTTTCACATGTGAATATTGTTGTTTGGAGTGCGATTGGGACTACGATGTAGTCCAGGCAGTCGGTAATGGTTTATGACCAAGTGGTTAAGTAGTTTTGCCACAACAGATACGTTCGATGAATCTGAGTCGTACGATGATTGTCGACAATAGTTAGATAACGAGGAATGCTGATGCACTCCATGTCAATCAGTTCAGTGTACGCTCATACCAATCGAGCTTGTCAAGCAACCCGATGGGCCCAATGTATGTTCACCATGTATGGACGCTACTGCTTAAATCTAAGGTACCAAACTTACCAGTGAAAAGCCCGTTTAACCTTTGTACCTTGATCCGCTAAGACTCATGAGCCTGACATGGTGGTATGGGATACCGTGGTTGAGCTGTTGCCTTACGCTGGGGCGACGAGACTCCTCGTAGTGACCAGTGAGCAAATCAAATTTGTGAGCCGAATACGGTGGTATGAGACATCGTATTCGAGCTGTCGGCCTATGCTAAGTTGACGAGCCTTTCCATAGTGACCTCGAGTATAAACTAAGGCCTATAAGGACGGTGACGAGCCTCTTCATAGTGACCTGAACTTGTCTGCCCACTGCTTTATATTCTTGGGTGACATTGCCCTATAACTTGTCTATCGTATCTGATAAACTAAGATTGACGACCCTAGATGGATAATCATTAGATAAATGATACAAAGGGAGGTATCTTAGCTTCCCGAATCTGCTGTATGAATAAGTTTAACTAAGAACTTGGCTAATCAGGTACATGCACCGCATTTGCATGTGCCTTTGGCGTTGGAGTTGAGCACAGAGGAAGGGATGCATGCCACGATCATGAGATGATTTCGTAGAGGGAGTGTAGGCCAGGGCATGCATCATTATAGCATACTACTCCTGTATTAACAAGAGTACTTAGGATATGAGTGTTGCACTACTTTATCATTACTGCTTGACTGAATTGATAATATGTTAAACTTTGCCTTATAGCTCCACTGAGTTTATCACTCACTCCCACTCTGGGATGGCATTTTAAAACACCAACCAGACTCTGTTTTAGATGCAGATACTGGCGCGACGTATGAGGTCAAGCCAGACTTCTACGATGATGAGGAGTTCTCATACATGCAGTTATCAGGCGGGTTTATGTAGACCGTTCTGATCGACGGGATTACAGGGTTATATGATTAGTTGGACATTCACATTTTATTATTTCGGGAATTATACATGTAATTATTTGACCTAGTGACATGTTCAGACTCTGGAGACTTACAATCGCTTATATGATTCTATATACTTATCACAGTCTTCCACTTGCGTAATTTAATTGTCTTTAGAGTATGATATGCTATTTTGGTATAATCCCGTTCATGTTTAATGTACTAATACAGACAACACTTAATCATCATTATCTATGTTGCACAATTGATGCGTTGGAACTCGGGAGTTGAGCTCCTGCTCGACCCCTAATTTTTAGGGTATTACAAGTTGGTATCAGAGCATGATTTGGATTAAACTGGACCTGGGTTATGGTAACACGATGCACGCTGACGAACTTTGACTTAGGAAGGGGCGTTGAAACGTAGCAATGTCATAGGATTCCCAGTTTCGCCGACAGGTGAAACTGACCGTTGAAATCGGGGCCTGTACACATCTGTGACCATGCGTGGTGACCCCATATCTTTTCTAGACTGTTAATTGACGGGTTTAGATGAGAATCCAGCCTATGCCACACTCAAAAAATACGAAAATCATGAATATATGTGAGATGAGACCCGAAATGACTCAAACGGACTAGGGGGCCCAAACGATGCAAAACGGGGGTGGGGAGGGGGGGTCCAAAGTGGACCCCGCACACATACAACACCCCGGGAGGGGGGTGGCCACCGCCCTACCATGGTGCACGGCGGTGTACAACACCCGAGTCGCCCGGGCCGACGCATGTTGGGTGCTGCGGGGCACACCAAATCACGTGGGACCCCTTTCAACCCTTTCATTTGCTCCCTTTTCCTCCCTTACACACTTCCAAGCTCTCCAAATCTCTCAAAACTCCAATTTTCTCTCTCAAATCATCCCTCCATTCTCACATCTTCTTCATCTTTGTCACCACATACCCATTCTCCACCTTATCCCTCAAATCCATCTCTCATCTCCCTCATTTCCTTTCCATTTGAGCACATAAACCCTATTTTGTGTCTCAAAAATCTTGAGGTATCACAATCCATCCCATCCCTCCATTCTATTTCACCTTCATGGCTCTTTTTGAGCTTGTGGCGGCCATTTTCTCTCTCTCCACAATTCTTTCCCTCATGGGAAAGAAGAGAGCTCCTACGGATGAAGCTGGGACTAGCCGCCCTACCCATCCAAGGAAGAAGGCGGGCGCCGAAGTTAGCACAAGTGCCACCCAAGAGCGAAGGTCGAAGCGGGATCTTGATCCCTAAATCCTGGTTGAGAGAGTTCTACCCGCGGGCTTCGAGCATGGCCGATTTGGTGGTCGTAGGGTTGTGCTTGAAGCTCATGTATACGAGAGGCTATCTAGGCTGTATCCGATGATGGACTACCTGGTGGACGCCGGGTGGGGTCCCATATTCGAGGGCAAGTCTTGACACTGTTTGAGCCCATATACGGGACCCATCGTTGGAGCCCCTACAGTCAAGATTCCTGTGAGAAGGAGGGAAGCAACGATTGATGTAAATGTGGTGGCCCGGATCATGGGAATCTCGCGTGGAGAGGTGCACGCTAGCGATAAGAATCTCAAGAACGTGCAAGAAAGAGATCGCCGCACGCGTTACCTCTGTGGCCGATTAGCTCACTGGAAGGAAGGCAGAAGCCTCCCGTCGATGGAGTTGACAACGATATCTGCTTGGTTCACCACATATTCACGTATAACGTGTAACCTAGGTGGGGCAACCGTACCGAATGCACTTGATTGATGGTGGATTTCCTGTATAGAGCTGGGCAGGGAGACAAGCTGTGTCTGCCTACGTTCACCCTACTACAGATAGTCTAAACGACATGTTCTCCTAGGAATGATGTCTCACTTCCATTTGGCCGACTCATATGCAAAATTGCTTGAGAGTTCGCCTACAGACTTAACATGGAAGACCTTGCGCCGATCCACTACATTAATGAGACTACACTCAACAATATGAAGATTAGCCCTCGATAATGTCAAGCCCGACTTGACGAGTATGAGGACGAGATAGAGAGTGAAGAAGAAGGTGATGAGATAGAAGAAGAAGACGAGTCAGAGGAAGGAGGTGAAGAAGGGGAGAATGAGGAAGAGGAAGAGGAGGCCCAAGGCACTGAGGAAGGCTCTCCTCCTGCTGCACAGGAGTGTGACAGTGATCGGGCTACTTCAGAAGCCCACTGGGCTCAAATCGAGGAGGGCCAAGTCGCCCTGCGACAGGAGGTCGGTCAGGTCTAGGCTGAACTTGGAGAGACCCGAGCCAAGCTTGAAGAGAACGAGGCCTTCATGAAATAAAACTTCAAGAAGGTGTCTCGCACCTTGAGGGCCATCCTATGTTGTCTGCAGGACAAGGGTGCACCTCCCCCATCGCCAAAGTCAGACGACTAGTCGTACATGTAGTATTTTAGTTTGCTTGGTTGCTTGTTTGCTTATTTTTATATGTATAGCCTTGATAGGCTTATTAAGGTGGTAGTGCGGTTTGTAGGTTTTAGTATGTGAAACTTTACTTAGATTAGCTCACATGCATCTTCTGTCATGATCTATGTAATGTTGCATCTCATGTATTATGACAATTTTGTTAAATGAAATGCATGAAGTTTCTTTGAGCTGTAATGTGAATGTTGTGTAGTTGAGTTTGTGAGTATGTTGAATTTGACCTGGGTTGCACCCTATGTTGTATATAGGGAATGCCACCTAAGGCCACACGGAGTACGATATGTCTCACATTAGGCGACTCGTTTGATGGGGCACCTCCCCTAAACGATAGCTAGAGGGACCCCAGTTTAGGCCCGACTTACGACACTATGCCGGATTCTCAGCCGGCCATTGGCCCACTAATGGGCCGGCACCTGTGGCACCACTGGTTCCTGAGCATAACCGCGCGTCTACCTCGACGCCACACGTGCTTCAGTTGGCTCCCCCTTCTGATAGGTTCGAGCAGATGATGCTCTTGATGTAGTAGCAGTAACAGCAGTAGCAGTAGTTTTTGGCCACCATCGCAGGGATCTTTGCCCAGAGTATGGGTGTGGTTCCACCTGCACCTCTTGTGCACCCTGCTGAAAACGTGGGTGCTAGCGGCCTTTTTGAGCGATTCCAGCGCTTCCGACCTCCTACTTTTGCGGGTACTCATAGACCCGAGGAGGCTGAGTATTAGCTAGACCGCATCTCTAAGATGCTAAAGCCGCTGCACTGCACTGAGGCAGAGTAAGTGGAGCTAGTCACCTATATGTTCCAGAAGGAGGCCAGTCTCTGGTGGGACAGCGTCCTCCTAACTATTGTCGTGGGATACGTATAAACGTGGGCGGCCTTTGAGATCCGCTTCCATGAGAAGTACTTTTCACTCACGTATCGTCATGAGAAGAAGAGTGAGTTTCTTCACCTTTGTCAGGGATGGATGACAGTGGCAGAGTATAAGAATAGGTTTATGGAGCTGGCCAGATATGCTCCCCTGATATTAGCCAACCAACCGATGCGGATGTGGAGGTTTTTTGAGGGTTTGCGACCCGATATACGCTCGAAGATGTGTTGTGCTAGCAGATCCAATTATGCTGAGTTAGTGGGCATGTCTTTGCAAGCAGAGTAGGACGGGGACAGATTGTCCCGCACTCATATGCCTATGGTTCCTAGGCCATGACCAGATTTGCCGAGCAGGTTGTTCCTTGGCAAGGGGCCCTGTGCAGACTCGCCTCCCAGACTCACTGCTCCACCAGCCCCGATGAGGCGATCGGACTTGTGGTGCACATATTGTAAGAGGTCGGGTCACTCAAACACTTATTGCTTCACCAAGATGAGGGATATCGGCTTCTTGCCGCCTCAGAGGATCAACCGCCAGCTTCCTCAGGCCATTACAGCCCCACCTCTACAGTTAGTACCATTACATCCATCTTTTCGGCCATCTGTACCTCGATTTAGGCCGCCCCAGCGACCTATGGCACCACAGCAGAACCGTTCTCAACAGGCTCGGGTGCACTCACTTGTAGCTGAGGCATCTGAGACATCCGAGACAGCAGTTGCAGCACCTCTGGCTTTTGAAGTCACGACTCATGTCCAAGGTATACCAGTTTTCTTATTGGTGGATACTGGGTCCACTATCTCCATCATATCATGCGCGACAGTCAAGCGGCTAATGTTAGATACAAATCCTACGAAGGGAGTGAGGATCCTTATAGCTACAGGGACTTTTTCGGACATTAGCAGAATTTGTGAGGGTTGCTCAATAGACTTAGGAAGCAGGACAGTACTTGTTGACCTGATCGTTGCCCCACTATACCATTACGACGTTATCCTCGGTATGGATTGACTCACTGAGATGAAAGCTGAGATCGATTGTGACACCAGAGTGGTGACAGCCTGTTCACCCAAGGGCACGACCTTTACCTTTCCAGTTCAAGTTAGTTGGCCCTGCCGCGTTAGCTGTTATGCCAACTTACTTGAGAGTGTTGATGATCCGGCACTTGGGAGTACGCCAGTAGTTCAGGAATTCACGGACGTGTTTGGGATGATTCCTGAATTACCTCCTCAGCGCGAGATCGATTTTACCATTGATCTTGTGCCTGGTGCGACACCCATTTCATTACAGACATATCGCATACCTCCATGTGAGATGAAGGAACTGAGGAGGCAGATCGACGATCTGTTGGAAGCGAGCTTTATACGACCGAGCGTGTCTCCGTGGGGAGCACCTGTGCTGTTTGTGAAGAAGAAGGATGGATCTCTGTGATTGTATATTGATTATCGCAGATTGAACCAGGTGACAGTAAAGAACAAGTATTCTTTGCCCAGGATAGATGATCTATTCGATCAATTGAAGGGGGTACAGTATTTTTCAAAAATCAACTTATAGTTATGGTATCACTAGTTGCACGACAGGGATGAGGAGTGCAGAAGACAGCTTTCAAGACTAATTTTGGGCATTATGAGTTTCTTGTGATGTCGTTTGGACTCACAAATGCACCGACCGTGTTCATAGACTTGATGAACTGGGTGTTTCGACCGTATCTATTCGAATTCGTTATCATGTTTATAGATGACATCCTGATATACTCCAAGAGTCGGAAAGATCACGAGGAGCACCTGCGAGCGGTCTTCGATACTCTCAGGAAGAACCAGTTGTTTGCACAATACAAAAAGTGCGACTTCTGGAAAGAAGAAGTCAAGTTTATGGGACATGTGGTGTCCAAGGAAGGGATAGCTGTGGACCTTACTAAGATAGTCGCAGTTCAGAACTGGGAGCATCCCGATTCAATTACTGAAGTGAGGTGTTTTCTTGGCCTGGTAGGTTACTACCGGCGATTCATTCGGGACTTCTCCAAGATAGCCAGACCGTTGTCTCAGCTGACTCGGAAAGATCTCAAGTTTGCCTCAAATAAGAAGGTAGAGGCAGCGTTTAAGGAGCTGAAGGACACGCTGACATCCGCCCTCGTGCTATTATTGCCAGAGCAAGGGGTTAAGTATACGATATACACTAGCGCGTCTCGTGTTGGTTTGGGTTGTGTTCCGATGCAGAAGGACAGGATTATTGCCTATGCATCGCGTTAGTTGAGGAAACACGAGGAGAACTACCCTACGCACGACCTGGAGCTGACAGCCGTCATCTTTGCATTAAAGCTCTAGAGACATTACCTCTATGGAGAGGAGTTCGAGCTCTTTCGCGACCATAAGAGCCTCAGATACATATTCACGTAGAGTGACCTAAATATGAGGCAGCGACGATGGATGAAAACCCTGAAGGACTTCAAGTTCGAGGTCTCCTACCATCCTGGTAAGGCCAACCTTGTGCAGATGCGTTGAGCCATAAGAAGGTGATAGCATTTGTGGCTCCGCTGATGATCGCAGAGTGGGATATGGTAGAGTTTGTGCGAGACTTTGAGCAGAAACTTACGGTAGAGGAGCCATTCGAGAGCATCACACATATGCGTGTACAGCTATTGATCGATGACCGAATCATAGTGGCTCAGCGAGAGGATGAAGGGTTACTAGAGTTGAGGAGACAAGCTAGTGGTGATGCAGACTCCGAATGGAGAGTTGGTACGGATGGGGGTTTACATTATTATGGCTGCTTATGTGTCCCAAACCTTCATGACTTGAGAAGGGATGTACTCGAAGCTGCTCACAATTCAAAGATGGCGATATATCCTGGTAGTACGAAGATGTATCGAGACATAAAGAGGTTATACTGGTGGGACAACATGAAGGCCCACATAGCAGACTATGTCTCACGTTGTCTCACGTGCAAGCTAGTTAAGGCAGAACATTGCCGACCTCCTGGACTGCTTCAGCCCATGCCCATAGCAGAATGGAAATGGGATTTCATCTCTATGAATTTTATCTTAGGGCTACCGAAGACGAGGAAAGGACATGACTCCATATGGGTGATTGTGGACCGGTTGACGAAATCGGCTCATTTTCTCCCTATTAGAGTTTCGAACTCTGCAAACGATTTGGCCAAGCTGTACATCAAGGAGATCGTACGTCTGCATGGAGTTCCTATGGAGATCGTGTCGGACCGAGACACGGGATTCACATATATCTTCTGGACTCGTATCCAGGAAGTAATGGGTGTGAAGTTAAAGTTTAGTACTGCATTCCACCCACAGACTGATGGGCAGACGGAACGGGTAAATCAGGTGTTGGAGGATATGCTGCGAGCTTGTGTGCTAAACTTCAAGGATAGTTGGGATGACTGTCTTCCTTATGCAGAGTTCACTTATAACAACAACTTTCAGGCGAGTATTGACATGGCTCCCTATGAGGCCTTGTATGGGTGCCCCTATCGAGCACCGCATTGCTGGGCAGAGGTTGACGAGAAGAGTTTGATTGGCCCAGAGTTAGTACAGGCGACCTCAGAGAAGATCAACATTATCAGGCGTCAACTTCTACCAGCACAGAGCAGACAGAAGAGCTACGCCGATATGAGGCGGCGACCGCTAGAGTTCGAGGTTGGGGAGGTTAGGGACCATGTGTTCTTGAAGGTTTCCCTTATGAAGGGAGTCCTTCGGTTTGGCAAGAAAGGGAAACTCACACCAAGATTCATTGGCCCATTCCAGATACTAGATCGAGTTGGTGTGGTAGCGTACCGCCTTGCTTTGCCCACACCACTCGTAGGCGTGCACAACGTATTTCACGTTTTAATGCTGAAGAAATACGTTTTTAACCCTTCCCACATTATCAAATGAGAGCAGGTGCAGTTGAGTGAAGATACTACTTATATATTGTGGTCGATGCGTATTCTAGATAGGAAGGAGCAGGTGTTGCGTAGTAAAGTTATCCCGCTTGTGAAGGTACTGTGGACACACCACACTGAGGAAGAGGCTACTTGGGAAACAGAAGCCTAGGTTTGCAAGAACTACTCTCAAATTCTTGAGGAGTACGAAAATGTACTAATTTCGAGGATGAAATTTTTCTTCAAGGGGGGTAGATTGTAACGTCTCAGAAAAATCCGTACAAAGACCCGATACCACCTCAGGTAAAAATCACTAAGGAATAAATCCTTTAGAAATTAGACGAGAATTAACTAAGTGTTAAACTAGATTATCTGTGAAATTAGTACTAACCACTTTAAATACGATTGCAAGACCCAAAACTAGCAGAACCACTAACGCTATATTACCTGAAAACGTAGGATCAATCGCAAAACCCAGTTGCTCTCGAGAGCAACTTGAAACTCTGTTTCAGACCTGGATCACGCGTCGAAAGTCTGATTACCGCGAAGCTATATGGTTATGACCGCTTTACTGGACTTGACAACCATCTCGAAAATCAAGTCCAGATAGTATCCAGAAACATACAACTTGGACCCGGAGAGAAGTGTGTAAGAAACACGAATACCTTTAGAAAACGAACTCAGATTTAAGTGATTTGGGACGTTCACCTGTGGGCCAAGTTTAAGAATTCAGACCGTCAGATTCTGACCCAAATACACCCTTGGATCAGGAAAATTTTCCTGCACAGGTCAGTGTACTTGTGGCCCTGATCGAGTGACGATGATAGTTGAATTGAAACTGGTCCGCTACGGTCAATCCATAAATCCGATTGGACTGAAAACTTAACTTGACCTAGATCCAATGTCAGGGGACTTACTCTGGACTGTACGCAGAAGGGGGGCCTCCAGATGTGCTCCGTTGGCCCAAAATAGGTGACTTTTGGTTATAACCTAAGTATACCATAGCCCTGGGGCCGTTCCCATCAGTTTTGGGCCTATATAAGGGCCTTTACCCACCCCTCTCTCATTCCATACGAATTCCAAATCCTAGGAGAGAGAAGAGAGAGAAAGAGAAGAAAGTGAGGAGAAGAAAGTGGGAGTGAGAGAAAGTTCCTAGGATTCGATCCCATCACTCCACGTGCTTAACCACTGCTCCTGTATCACCGTGCTGACAAATACGATCTTATCGTTGGGTAAGAAATCCTAACCATAATCTATTTTAGGGATCCAAATAGAGTAAGCGATGAAATAACTAACTTATCTCATGCTATAGGTTGTCGTTGTGCCGTAGATAAAGACATAGCGTTCGAACTGAGTTCGTTATGTGTATACCGGCGAAATGTGCAGACTATAAACATTTAGGTTATGGTTTTTAAGGCTTTCAATGTCAGTTAATGATTTATGACTAACTTGATGGCTATCACATATACTTATATACAATGTTTCCCGTATATTACACATATATGTAAACTATGTTGATTATAATGCATTCCAAGTATTTGTTGAAATGTTTAAATGAATATGAAATTATGATTTGTGTTTGCCATGATTATTGATTGTAAATACATGATCGTTGTATATGTGGTAATTCCTTTGTGAAAGGATTTGCTATAATATGTGTTTTAACTAATTTATTACATGTATGTAATACATGTAGTCTAAGTGTTTGATAAAATGCCTGAATGAGAAAATGCTTGTCTACATGTATGTAATTAGGGTATTGAGATGAGGTTCTCGATTCCCTTACCTATAGTTATAGTTCTGTTATGTAACTTATCTTACTATTATGTGATTTATGAATGAAATGCTTAGTATGATAACATGTACTCTATGTGTTTGTTCAAATGCTCAAATACAATTCATATTTAGATTTGGTTGTCACATGTTGTTTTTGATTTTCACATGTGAATACTGTTGTTTGGAGTGCGATTGGGACTACAATGTAGTTCAGGCAGTCGGTAATGGTTTATGACCAAGTGGCTAAGTAGTTTTGTCATAACAGATACATTCGATGAATCCGAGTCGTACGATGATTGTCGACAGTGGTTAGACCACGAGGAATGCTGATGCACTCCATGTCGATCATTTCAGTGTACGCTCATACAAATCGAGCTTGTTAAGCAACCCGATGGGCCCAATGTATATTCACCATGTATGGACGCTACTGCTTGAATCTAAGGTACCAAACTTACCAGTGAAAAATCCGTTTAACCTTAGTACCTTAATCTGCTAAGACTCATGAGTCAGGCAAGGTGGTATGGGATACCGTGGTCAAGATGTTGGCCTACGCTGGGGCGATGAGACTCCTCGTAGTGACCAGTGAGCAAATCAAACTCGTGAGTCGAATACGGTGGTATGAGACATTGTATTCGAGCTGTCGGCCTATGCTAAGGTGACAAGCCTTTCCCATAGTGACCTCGAGTATAAACTAAGGCCTATGAGGACGGTGATGAGCCTCTTCATAGTGACCTGAACTTGTCTGTCCACTGCTTTATATTCAGGGATGACGTTTCCCTATAACTTACCTATCGTATGTGATAAACTAAGATTGACGACCCTAGATGGATCATCGTTGGGTAAATGATACAAAGGGAGGTACCTTAGCTTCCCAAATCTGCTATATGAATAAGTCCAACTAAGAGCTTGACTAATCACGTACATGCATCGCATTTGCATGTGCCTTTGATGTTGGAGTTGAGTACGGAGGAAGGGGTGTATGTCGCAATCGTGAAATGAAGTTGCAGAGGGAGTGTAGGCGAGGGCATGCATCATTATAGCATACCATTCCTGCATTAACAAGAGTACTTAAGATATGAGTGTTGCATTGCTTTATCATTACTGCTTGACTAAATTGATAACATGTTAACCTTTGCCTTATAGCTCCATTGAGTTGATCACTCACTCCCACTCTGGGATGGTGTTTTAAAACACCAACCAGACTCTATTTTAGATGCAAACTGGTGCGACATATGAGGCTGAGGTAGACTTCTACGATGATGAGGAGTTCTCATACATGCAGTTATCAGGCGAGTTTATATTGACTGTTCTGATCGACAGGATTACAGGGTTATATGATTAGTTGGACATTCACATTTTGTTATCTTAGGAATTATACATGTAATTATTTGACCTGGTGACATGTTCAGACTCTGGGGACTTACAATCGCTTATACGATTCTACATACTTATCACAGTCTTCCGCATGCATAATTTAACTGTCTCTGGAGTATGATATGTTTTTTTGGTATAATCTCGTTCATGTTTAATGCATAAGTGATGCGTTGAAACTCGGGAGTTGGGCTCCTGCTCGACCCTCGATTTTCAGGGCGTTACACGATCCAAGTTTTTAATGGGTAAGATCTAGTATATTGGTGAGCCGCATAGCATACACTCGAACTAACTAGATGAGTAGGTGGGTCAGGAGTGGAGAGGATGATGCATGATAATAACGCAAGCATGAATGAAGTTGATTAGAGTTGGACAAGTGACTAGACCGGTTATCGCAAGAATTGGCTTGTGTGGGCTGGATTGACCTTTCGACAACTTAATGTGGTTAAGATTAGGACTTGGTTAGGTTGACCTAAGGCGAGAAGGGCTTCCTCTCTTGCACTTTTTCTCTCCTTGGTGGCTGGATGGGCTTAAGCGAGTGATGTATGTGGTGAAAGGTGAGATGGGAAGTAAGAGATTGATTGAAAATGAGAAGGGAGAGGAATTTATAGTGTTTTTTTTTTTTGGAAGTCCAGGAGCAAAAAAGGCTCAGATTGGTTGCTGGAATGGGGGCACCATAGGGCGCAATGTAGATGATTGGATCAGGTGGCAAGAGGTGTAATTTTGACCAAAAGTAAGGGCGAAAGGGTCATTTCACCCCAAGCGAGTTGCTTAATGCAGGTCTGGCTTTGTCATCCTCCCACCTAACCCTTGATAAAATATCGAAGGAATCCACATGGTGGGTGACGCATCATGTGTCGTCTACCACGAGGATGGTCCCATTCTTTGTAAGAGCCCCCTATGAGGTGGTATTTTTCCTCTGGTCCACTTGCTTTTGTTTGATTATGGTCCTGACGGTTAATGGCATGAACTTGAGCTTTTCTTGAATTGGGCTTGGACTTGGGCTTAAGTTTTGGTTGGGATTTAAAGTTTTTATAGTGCTTTGATCAACTTGTCAGCTTTGAGTAGGGTTTCTAACCACACAATAAGGCTAACCAAATTCTTGGAACATTTAGGTGTTGATCAGATTGTTGGATGATTCAGGTCAATGAGATTTTCAGGACCTTCCCTGTCTTAAAGTTGGAAGAGTAAGATTAATGTTTCCATAACCAACAGTGGCCCAACCTATATTTGCGTATCATGAGACTAATGGGCAGCACTGATCCTTGGATGAAATACCATAATTTAGATGGACGCGGTTTGGTTGGTGACCCCAACATCAGCTAGATAGCTGGTGTCAAAGCTATTGGCCCCACCATGATGTATGTGTTTTATCCACGCCCTCCATTTTATCAGCTCATTTTAGGGCATAAGCCCAAAAATGAGGCCGATCTAAAGCTAAGTGGACCACACCACAGGAAAAAGTGGAGTTGAATGCTTACGTTGAAAACTTCTTGGGGCCAATCAGCTTAATCCCAAACTACCGTGACCCCTAAGAAGTTCTCAACGGTAAGCATCCAATATCTACTGTTCCCTGTGGTGTGGTAACCATTCAATCCCTACGGTAAGTATTCCAAACGCGGGTGGGATCTCTACCATCTACACACAGGCCCACATGCCAACATGGAAGACATGCTTGTGGTCTTAGCTTTCAATCCGAGATTTCAATCAGTTGGGTTAGGCTGTTCGGATCATCTAGCACATAATTCAGACCATTTAAGATCTCAGGTGGGCCACAACATACAAAACAAATGAAAAAATAAATAAAATCAGAAAAATGTTTTAACTGTCGTTTACTTTGTGGCCCACACGAGAAGTTAAACGAACTGACTTTTGAAGAGAATATCCAAGTATTGTTTGCCAACCATGTTGAAAGATCAGATCTCTCTGTGTTCTAGGTCGTCTGCTTGCACGTGGATGGGCAAGATCCCGCACGCGTGTGAATTTTCAAAACCCTATTTGCAGGCCAAGGAAAAAAAAAGAAGATAAATAGTCTGGCGACTATGGCCATCCATGTGCAGGCACCTTGGTAGGGGTAGGCGTAGGTGAAAAGTGGGCTGGGCTGGATGCTTTGTCAGTCTTAGATTGAAATATTCCGACTTTTTTATATGGTGACAGCAAACGGACGGTCATGACGTGAGCACAGACGTGGACCACCTTCAACCCAGAATGGGTCAATGTTGAGGAGTTCAGTGTTCCAATTTAGAAGATTTACTATCCATCCCATATTAACAAATGAGGCCCATCAAATGAATGGTTTGGATAATTAAACCATAGACCCCACATGCATGATGTATGTTTCCTGCGTGGGAGATCACATCAATAACTATTACTTATTCTATATATATATATATATATATATATATATAAGCTACTTATTCAAGTTAATTGTCGAAGGGTACTTTCCATTAGCTTTAGAATATTAATGAAGTGTATTTTAAAAAAATCCCTAGAAAAAAACTAATAGAAGGTACCCCTTTGACAACTAATGAAATTTTAATTAAAATAGGTACTACAATATTAATAATTTAGTATTTTGTAAAATTCCCTTAATGAAAAAAAACAGGCTTGTACATTGCATTGCAGACTACTACTTGTAGATAACCCACATTGCGTAGGGTCTGGATCATCTTTTTTTAATCAAAGTTTAAATGGAGGTCCTGATTTTACCATCCACTGTAGGAGCTTTGTTAGGTCCTGATCTACAAATTCGGTCTTTTAAAAAAAATTAAAAAAAATGCTGGGATATTTATTGATAAAGGCTGCAGCATAAAAAGTACAAAGACCAAAACCTAAAAAAGAAAATTTACAACTCAACCCAATTATTTAGAAACTGATGAATGACCCTTCGATGCAAACACCCATTCCATAATATGAGATATTGCCTTTTGAAACACCACCATAACATTCTTTGTCCGATTTCTAAAATACCGATCATTCCTTTCTAAACAAAGGAACAAAATACCCACTAGTAGACTTATATGCCAAAACATATTTCCAGCCTTTCCTTTAACTCCATCATGCCACGCCAAAAAGAATCAATCAAGAGAATTTGAAGAAACCATCCCAAAAACATTTTGCATATAAGCAATGAAGAAAGAGATAATCCACCAATTTCGCATCTTGACTACACATCACATTTCTCCCATTTCCGAAGTCCAATGGTTGCAATCTTAAGGTCCACTTTATAGCCCTTCAGACCATCTTTCTTATGGGCCCAAGTTTGTTTTGATCCAAACTGTGCATGTTATGTTATGACCCATGCAATCACGTGGTTTACAATTGTTTTTCTGTTAAAATTCTGTAGAATTTATAATTCTTGCATACCAAGATTTAAAAACCCATGACCACATTCCACTCCAAAATTTAAAATCATCTCTATCCAATTACTCTCTTACCTACCCTTTGAAATACACAAGTTTCCCCTCTTGGAGCCAAAAGTCTCATTCAAGTTCAGAAATTTCTCTAACCATTTACTTGAAACATCATATGCTTTCCGCAGGGAATAGTCTCACCTTAAAATGGGATGGGGACACCCTGACAGGGTTTTGGAAAGACACGAATGGAAGCATAATTTTCAAAAATTCATCCTCTGAATTAGGATTAACTAAATGTTTGGTTTAAAATAGATGTGATGGATGAAGAGACTACTGATGTCATACTTATTGGAATCAAAGAAGTCTACTGATGCCTTCCTCCCTCCCTCCTGTGGCCACCTACTCTTGTTCTAATCCCATGTAAGACGAAGGTGGGCCACTAATCGATCATGTCCATCAGTTTTTCATCAAGCACGACAAAACAAATCAAAAGTTAAAACACATGATCCAACAGTTGAAAACCTTTAAAACACATTTCAAAACATCTGGAAGTGTAGCCCACAAAGATGAGCTTGATGGAGCCCCAATAACAAAGATCCAAGCTAATAATCAAGAGTCCACGGTGACAGGATATCCTTCATTAGATCATAAGAGGTTTCTTAACCTCAATGCATGTACCCAATAATATCTATATGTCAACCATGTATTGTGATATTGCTAGGTGTGTCAAAGTCAGTACACCAAGACTAAGATCACATTTTATGTTCTCAAGTCAAAGGGTAGGTCTGAGATAGGGCGTGAAAGGTCGCAGAACCAGGTGTCCGTGTTACCTGTAATTTCGAAGCTGCTGATCACATGACGGGTCTCTCAGTTAGGAGACTTGATGCAACCCTCAAATATGAATGTCCAATCGGACCTAACACTAGAACGTGTAACCAAGTGAACATCCATACTGCTGTGTGGTGAAGGATCCAAACAACGATGTGACATATGACATGATAGTAGAGAGACATCCCGGTTCATCACTGGTTCACTAAAGCACACATGATAACCACAAAAGAGATCCAGATGGTCCCATATTAGTCATGGAAGGTATGGTACTCGATACCTTCCGGTATTTATTATTATTATTTTTTTAAGAAAACTACATTATGTACTCTCTCGTGACCAAAACCCAACCGATGTGTCTATTATTCTTTCACCATGAAGCCGACTAAGAGTTAAACCAAAAGGATCAATAACAATCCATAAGAAAAATGTTTCCATGCACAATTGTATCACCAGACAAGAGAATATAAGCATGAAGGTCACTGATGACCATGTCCCATTCATCATAAATGGTCATTCATGACTAAGTTTCAATCAACAATAAAATGAAGTTGGATATCAAGAGCAGTGTGTACCAACATTAACCTTCCTAGATCTCTATAAATAGGCCTCCCTTCTTAGAGAAAAGGGCCTTGCTCTTTTAAATAAGCCAAGTACTAGAAGCTCCGTCTTTCATAAGCAAGTCTAGTACTTTCGCCAATTTTCTGCAATTGAGGAAGATCAACAAGCTAACTTCATGAAGAAGAGATGACCGTGGAAGAGGACTTGACTTATATATATGAGATCTTAGGGCATGTTAGCATATGAGGAAGACCATGGACATCGAGGAAAATGGAATCTGTTTTCCATTGAATTTACCTCTTGTATTGTTTGGATAGTAAAGAAATGATAAATTCCACATGATGATAATTAGCTTTCTCCATAATTTGGATTCTCAAGCACAAAATACAAGGCTACCATTATGAGAGGAATATGAGATTTACACTTGCTATCCAAACATGACTCTTAAAAATGAAATCCATGTTTTCATAGTGCCCTGGGAAATAATTAATTACGTAATGATTGCGATCTCCAATCCCGCACCAAGGACTCCTCCAATCCTTTAAAAAAAAAAAAAATTAATAATAATAATAATAATAATAATTTACACACGCACCCCCCACACACACCCCACACCCGCCCACGCACACAAGCCCCGGCACTCACACCGTAGTGGGATTTCACCAACTATGGGTACTCAAACCCCAGACCTCGTGTTGAAACTCCCGGGAGTCTACCACCGAGGCAAGGATAAGGACCCGGGATTCCTCCAATCCTAGCATGCCCTTAGAGTTCTCCTACCTAGAGAAGGCTGAGTATACTTTAGACGTTGTGCTTTGAGATACAAGTTTGGTAATGCATCTCATGGAAGAGAATCCTCTAGATTTCTAGATCTCCTCTTTCCTTTGCCAAATTCAATAACCAGAGAGAACAGCACCATCAGTTGAAGATCAAGTCCATCAAAACTGGAGCTACAACACACTAACTACAGATTCTTTTTTTCTTCTTCCTTTTGTTTCTATTCTTTTCTGTTTTCTCATTTTCTTTCAAAATCCATAAGATCTTGCAGAAATTCACGTTGAGCAGAGATTGCTCAATTGTAGGAGAAGAATGGTGCCTCGCTTCTTCCTTCTCGGTCACTAACGCTCTTGCTTAGAATCTTTGGTTTGCAAACCATTAGAGTATATATTTCTTTTCTTTGTTCTTTTTTGCTTTTTTGGTTTCCAATTCCCCTCAAGCAGTCCTTGTATGGAATGAATTGGTGGCAACTCCTAAATTTTGATTTTTCCGGTTATATGGCCACATGATTTGAGTCCATATTATGGGACAACTATACACTACTGAACTAATTATTAATAGATCTCCTCAGGGTTCTTCACAAGCAATCATGATCTATCGAAGGTGGTTCCGTTTCACAGAGATGGTTCCAGAGATGACAGTGGCAACATCAGGGGTGACATTTTCGTAGAGAGTCCAAGACAAAGGCCTCTTCGCCCATTCACTATGGAGAGGGAGACCATGCCACCAATGACCCAAGCCATTGTGCTAATATGGCCTCATTATGAACTTTTGAGCCGAGTTAGCATATCTCATATCATAGGAGATAATCAACACATGAAGATGAGGCTACTATATGAAGCATTGGGTCTGTAGATGTTAATGATGGTTGATCGGTAGGAGAAATTACATACCATATTATGGGTATGGATTGTATAGCTATACGATAAGCTTCTCCAGAAGCAATAACACCCATTTGCAGTCATCCAGCATTGGCTATGGCTAGGAGTATGCCTGCGGATATGACCATGGATATGGATATGGACAAATGTATCACTATATGGATATAGGTATGAAGGTCGCTAGTCGCAATCACAACTAGTGCCACCAGAAACTAAGGTGACAATTACTGTAACTGCTTAATCTTCAACGATGGGAATACTAGTGCACTTTGTTGAGGACAAGTACCAACAGTATGTTAGAGAGTACATTTCCTGGTAACAATGTATCATAAGCTTATGAGCTTCACACGATACTACAGTCTTCGTTTTTTGTTTTTTTGTTTTTTGTAATCATGTACCTTCTAA
This sequence comes from Magnolia changhungtana, assembly GCA_030180095.1. Classification (NCBI taxonomy): domain Eukaryota; kingdom Viridiplantae; phylum Streptophyta; class Magnoliopsida; order Magnoliales; family Magnoliaceae; genus Magnolia; species Magnolia changhungtana. The sequence goes on from JASAUF010000293.1 coordinate 1,221,755, forward strand.
CATCTTTTGAAGTTTCACCAAGGGGTTGTTTGGCACTTTGTAGAATTTTTAGTTGTAAACACTTTACACCTATAATGTATTTCACAGGTAAAACAGTTTACAGTTTGTCACGTTTGGCTTTTAGATGGTAAATGTTTACAAGTAAACAGTTTTCTGTGTTTGGATAACTTGTGAGTGTTCAGTGTTTACAATGTAAAATGAGGGACCACATAGCTTGGAGTGATAAATTCTACCAAAATATTCAAGTCACATGATAAGGGTTTGATCTTTTAGGGTCCTAAGAGAGCATCGACGTATACACATGATGGATGGATTGGAAGTCCTGAACCCGTCACAGTGGGCCCCACACACAATCTGAAATGTTTTTAATGGTGAGCATCCTACCCCAACTGTTCCTGTCATGTGACCCACCTGATGAATCAATTGGCCTTTTTTTTTGCCCTAGGAGAGAATCAAGGGAAGCACATGATAGACGGATTTGATATACCATCCACATCATGGTGGGTCCCACAAATAATACGTGTCTAGCACCATTGCGCTCTGCCATGTATCATGTCTTTGCAGGTGTAGTCCCTCTACATGTAGTCTGAAAGATGCGGTATTTGCTAGCTAAAAATGAGATATTTACCTTGTAAATGCTTTTACACCCACATTTTCCCATCCAAAGATTACTTGTAAACCCTTTACAACCAAAGGATTTTATGGGCATCCAAATGACCCTAAAAAAATTCCAACATTTTCCAAAAGTTCCTCAAATGATTCCCTCAAACTAATATACATTGAGCACTACCTACCTAATGTTTCCCGCAATGTTTCTATATATCCCCAAGGTTGGGAATTGGGATACATAACATGATATTGATATATAAAACAAATGATCATGGTTTGGAGTGCTTGATGCCATGAACAAAAGCTTTGGATCATATCTCTTTCCCCATTTCCAGAATGATTTAAGAGGGAAGCATGATCTATGTGTAAAGTGCTAAAACGATGTAGAGAAGAAAAGAAAACAGGTGAAAACAGAAGAAAAGAAGAGACAATTTGGGCTAAAACGTAGTATTCAACCCTGGTGGTTGACTAATATCTTTCTACTAATACAATGCTAGAAGGACAGAAAAATACCCATGCACAGGGGGGAAGAAAAAACAAAAGAAAAATAAGTCTACAGGTAAGTCCTTTTGAAACAAAATAAAGAAGCAAACTAGCATAAATGGGAGAGAAGCTTTAATCATAACAGCATAGGACCAAAATGCTAGAAAGGCAAAGAGATGAAAGGGGCCAATGAGCAAGAATCCAAGGGAAGAACAAACTCAATTGATCCCACCAAGTTCTACTTTTGTACCACTATACAAGTGTATGCACGTTAGCAAGCCATGGTAGAATGTCGAAGTACCCTAAGAATCATATTCAGGTCAACGGTACTCTTAGCAACATGAGAAATGTACGTTGTGTTTCTTAGGGCCAACAGGGATGCCTTTATCAAACCCGTGACACATGCCATAGGCTTTCAATGTAACATTAAGCAGAATGACCATGACAATATGCTCAACAAAAGCTGGAAAGATGCATGACCCACTGGTTTGAACGGTGATGTATGGAGACTAACATGGGCTTGTGCGATGCAACTCACAACATGCATGTTCTAAAGTAATAATAGATGCACACAGATCAACCCAGAGAGGGGAAGGAAAAACCCAAACTTCCACTTATAACAACACAGCTTAATGGATTTGGATCAAATTTATAACAAGAACAAACATATAACAGGTGAGACAAAGGCGTAATAAGAAAATCTTTTAAAAATTCCATCATCTATCAATAGTTAAGCATACTCTATGCATGATGATATATCAAAAATTTCCCACTTAATTATTTAGCATAAATAACGACTAATTGGCTTCAAGATAACATCAGTGGAACTGCATGCCTCCCAATCAAGAAGATACGAAATGTCCAGTGAAAATCCAAGCCTCCCAGCTACAAGCCTACAACAATGAACCAGACAGGCAACTCATTGGCAATGTGATTCATCAAAGAAAATGACTCACTGGGTATCCTTCAATGCCAGCTCTCTCCATTATTTGTTTCTGTAAATAGTACAGCATAATAACATACCAAATAAGGTTAACATAAAAATTGAAAGGAATAAAGCATCGATTAGTGATTCTACAGATCATAAGTTTTTGGTTTCTTTCAAAAAAATGTAAGAAAACATGTTAGTAATTCTCGACGGATAATGTATTATTGTTAAAACAGGAAGTGACTTCAAAACACAAACAACACAACAGATAAGAGTATATGTTATAGAATCAGGTTTCGTCAGATGAAGCAATATATTGGTATGAAACATATGACATACAGCAGCTAATTCATTACCTGTATATCTGTGGTGATGAGCCCTGGACCCTGATTTTCATTTCGTTCAAAGAGGAAAAATGAGAATAGTTTCATAAGCAGCTCAGAGCCCTCTGTTAACTAAGATAGGAGAAGTTAACACACCTCAAATTTCTTCTCCTCCCATGACACCTCGTTCCACGTTTTCGATTGCAAATGTTTCCATGAATTGGGAACTTGAATTGTCTCCACATGCTGCACAAGTCTCAAGCTGTCTGCAACACATGTATGTTCATGATTAATGCTCTGATCAACATTTGTGCTTGTGCATGTACAAGAATTCAGAACTGGTAAGCAATTCAAAACTGTCTTCATAAAGAAATATTTCATTATTCTTATAATATATCCTGAACCTAGAAACATCACCTTTTTTTTTTTTTTTTTTCGAAGATGACTCATCATTACATGTCATCTGCTCCATTTTGTGAGCCATTTGTCCCTAATCCGTGTCTAGAGGGTAGGGAAAATTTCAAGCCCAAAAGAGAGGAAAATTGGAGATGCAGCTGGAGAGCAAAGAGAACAGTTTTTTTTTTTTTTTCTTCTCTCTTTGCTATATATTTTTTTTCTACTATAACTTTTATCATTCCGAGTATCTATGATTATCTACATGTCAGATCAATAAAACGTACTTGTAATGAAGGCCTCTTTCCAACTTTTTCTACTTGACCATGATGGCGCGACCTCTCGAAGTGGGATTCCCTTGCTCGAGCATATCCTGCAGAAACATGTCAAGCATATTAGCTTTTAAACAGATTGTAACCACTTTTGCCCATTGAAGCATATGCAGGCATATGATTTACATCAGTCACTAACAAATTTTCAGTGTTCTATGTATCACAAGCATTGGTTGATATATCAGCCAATATTTTTGGTATCGCTAGTCAGCAATACAAACTCTGGGGGAATACAAAAATACCTAGTATCAACGATACTATCGTTGACATCAGCCAGTATACAGAGATATTGTGATATATCAGCAAGGGTGGTGTTGCAAATACAATATATTGATCGGAATTAAGTGATATTTTGCAAGAATCGATTGATGAAGCAATAACTGGCGATATTTGAGGGGAAAATCAGAAAAAACAAATCCATAAGAAAAAAAAAAAATTTCTTTTTTGTGCATTTTTTTCGGGGATTATGTTTCTTGGTATGTTTTAACAACTCCCCTCAAATTTTTTCATATCAAAACACTGTGACAATTATTGTGATTGCTCATTATCCACCGAGGGCATATCGTGCACTTTCTTGAGGATCAGAACTATTAATATCGTAGAGAGTACATGGATGGCATGGTATCATAACCTCATACAGGGCACAATACTGCAATTATGTGGAGCAGCAGTATTATAGCCACTCTGGTATGTATAAGGTTGACAACTTCAAGCTGACCCATAGCCCCATCTATATCTGAGACTAGGTACACTTTTTATTCGTTTAGTTTTTGGTTGTATTTTTTGTGTTTTATTGCTTGTATTGTATGACAATAGAATGAGATGAGCTCATTTTGTATATAATTGCATCACTTATGGTTAAAAAAACATATAGCTTTCGTATGCATATTCTTCTTCTTCTTCTTTTTTGTAATGTATGGAGTTCTATGTAATCATGTCCTTTTTAACAGCTGAAGTTTTACTGAAAAATTCCCCCATTTTTTTAATGTTTCCCTTAGGTTGTGATACATGCAATATTTTCCTATGTTTCTCACAATATTTCTGTATCCCAATAGTGCAATATACAGTGTGGTACCAATCCTTAAGAAACTTGTTTCACAAGCCATTTTGGTTACTCAATTCACAGCAGGGTATGTCGCCATTTCAGTTGGGTAATCATTAAAGTATGATTGTTGTGTCGATTTCTATTTTGTTGGTTGAATTCTGTCTAGCTATTTCCCAAACCAATAGAGTTTGGACAAACATAACAAATCTAGTATGGGACAATAAAAAGGAATTGACAGAAACTATGGACTATCATTCTTCCATTCTCTTGTTTCGAGGGTGAAAAAGGAGTAGATATTGAATTTTACAAACTCTGTAAAGTTTTTATCTATTTATTAATTTGTTTTGAGCAGTCATGAGATTTTACGGAGAAGACAGCAAGGCTATACAAGAAATAGACAAAATCATCATAAGAAAGCACTTTTGAGAAAACCCTCCTAGCATTCTACAACATAATCTCTAATGCAGCCCACAAAAACATTATTGCCTAGAGCCATTTAACAATCCTATCCTTTCATCCTCATCATAATCATCTTTTTTTTTTGAAACCGTGATAATTTTATTGCCAAAGGCCAAAGGCCCAAAGAATTACAAAAACAGAAAAGAATAAAAAACTATCATTACAAATCTGCCCAACTATCAGTAAACTGATCTGCCACTATTGCTTTTGCTTCAATCACCCATTCCATAACCATTTCCTTAGCCATGAGAAAAGTCTTCATCGAAGATCTTTTTTCATTCCTAAAACAACAGTTATTCCTTTCCATCCATATAACCCAAATTCTAGTCAGAACACAAAGACGCCATATTTCCTTACCTTTCTTCCCTTTTCCCCCTCCATGCCAAGACAAAAAGAAATATTTTATTGAACCTAGCATAATCCACTGAATACCAAGCTAAACAATAAAACCCTTCCACACCTGTTTTGCGAATTCACAGTGGATGAAAAGATGGCTCACCAACTCTTCAGCCTTATAACACAACAGGTATACATTCGGAAGGATCATACCTCTTTTTCGTTAAGCCTTATACCCAATGTTGTCAAAATCGTTATCGTATCCAATGTTTTAAATATTGAAGATATCAGCCGATTTATCCCACTTGTGCGATACGAAACGCACAAGTAGTGCCGATATATCCCACATATTTGATCCGGTGAGCATTTTCAATTTTTTATCTCTCTTTTTTTTTTGGTTGAAATTATGTTAAATCAGTGTCAAATGGTTATAAATACATTGATTCTTCATGTTTTGCATGAAAAATCATGGAGTTGGAGCTATGATTTCGATATCCATTGGTTCTTCATGTTCTTCAATGTTTTAAATATCAACGATATCGGCCGATATATCTCACATGTGCGATATGAAACGCATAAGTAGTGCTGATATATCCCACATGTTTGATTTGGTGAGCATTTTCAATTTTTGATCCTTTTTTTTTTTTTTTTTGAAATTATATTAAATCAGTGTCAAATGGTTATAAATACATTGGTTCTTCATGTTTTGCAAGAAAAATCATAGAGTTGGAGCTATGAATTTGATATCCATTGGTTCTTCATGTTCTCCATGTTTTTTTTTTCCTTTCAACCAACAGTCAATTGAGACTAATTTTGAAGCATTTGATGAAATGATAATCATATACACTCTAATTTTGAAATAATTTTGAAATTTGAGTGCAAGTGGTCTGATTTGGGAAAATTGGAAAAAAAATCGAAAATTTCCCAATTTCTCCCAAATTGCTTGCAATGTAGCACTCCAAACATGAAATCAAGCATGTATGAGGGCTGATATACTGATTTGTTAAGTCTTTGTCAATTTTCAGAAAATTAAAATCACTTTTAATTAAAAATTAATATATATAAATATAAAATTTCCCTTCAACCAGCTATCGATTGAGACTAATATCTAAGTATTTAGGAGTTGTTTGGTGAAATGATTATCGCATACACTCTAAATGTTATGCATTCAATTTGAATATAGTTGCGTTAGTTCAGTTAGACAACGCATAGCTTAGGACACTATACAAAGGAAACCTATTTATGTATACTTCTTTTTTGAGATGCTATGATTTAAAAGTGTGTATTGAGGTCTTTTTTAACAATCCCTGAAGTTTCATTGAAAAATTCAACCATTTTCCCCATGTTTCCCAAAAAGTGTGACAAATTACCCGATTCAAGCAATATATCCTGTGTGATAACCGATACGTATCTGTATCCCAAGGATGCGATACATAATGCGATACCGATATTCCGAACAATGATTGTATCGCAAATTGTAATATGGGTTGAATCATATTGTAACTTGTAAGATTTTTTTATGATTTTCTTTAAAATATCAAAAATATAAATAAGTTAGAAAAAATTAAAAACTTTAAAACTATCATGACATGGTATTACTTAAAATTTAAATGATTTTTATCTTTCAGTTTTTTCTTTTGTCTTTCAAGAATTTTTTCTTAAAAAACATGCAAGGATTCTTTAATAATATATGTTCTTGTTACCTTTCTTAAATGTAGAATCACATTGGAAAAGCAGCATTTGATACTTTAGACCAATGAAAATAGATATTTTGATTTCTAACCATCATTCTATAATACATACAAGTCAACATGATCATAACCATGCATAAAAATATTTTAGATAAGTCATACATCAATTTGGTATTTCGACTAGTTAAGAAGTAAGAAATCATTAAAAAAAAAAAAAGCTCTATGATTTAACATTGAAGAGAATATATATCATTTAATCTCTTATAAAGAATAAAATTAAATAATTTACCTTCTCTCTCTCTCTCTCTCTCTCTCTCTCTCTCTCTATATATATATATATATATATATATATATATATTTACCCTCTCTCTCTCTCTCTCTCTCTCTCTCTCTCTCTCTCTCTCTCTCTCTCTCTCTCTCTATATATATATATATATATACATATATATATATATATTTATATATTCTAAATGATTCTTATAGCCCCCACTAATTTTAAAAAAATAAAATGAAAGCAGAGTGAAGCTTAAAATAGAAGAAAATAATTATAATTTGAATCGTAAATCGGGTTTTGAATCATAAATCGTAGGATTCATATAGAAAGGGATTCAAATCGTTTTGCTTAAGATTCGACTAAAATAGTAAATCGTGAATTGTAAAACGTAGGATTTTGACAACACTGCTTATACCAATTAATTTGGGGTTGGCTACATGAATCTTGTCCCACCTTTCCACTCTACAAAGGTTGTAATTTCAGTTACACGGCAGGTTATGGAGTCGTTTCTTACTAACTCCACCCATGTTGCCTTCCATCTACCCTATTAGAGTTGACCTTCAACTAATGCCAACTAACTCCTAGAAAACCATTCTCTATGCCTTACAACTTCAGGCATAACAATTCTATCCTTTCTCTTTTTTTAAAACCATCTCGATCGGTTCAAATTAAAAGCTCTCTCTAAAAGATAATGGATTTTTATTAGAGCGAGCCTAATAGAAACTTAGGCAAATTACAACAGAGAAACCCCATACAAAGAGGGAAAGAATACAATTTTCAAAGGATTCTAAGCATGAGGTCCAACCCATGTCTCTCTCTCTCTCTCTAAAAGATAATGGATTTTTATTAGAGCGAGCCTAATAGAAACTTAGGAAAATTACAACAGAGAAGCCCCATACAAAGAGGGAAAGAATACAATCTTCGAAGGATTCTAAGCATGAGATCCAACCCATGTCTCTCTCTCTCTCTAAAAGATAATGGCTTTTTATTAGAGCGAGCCTAATAGAAACTTAGGCAAATTACAACGGAGAAGCCCCATACAAAGAGGGTAAGAATACAATCTTCAAAGGATTCTAAGCATGAGGTCCAACCCATGTCTCTCTCTCTCTCTCTCTCTCTCTCTCTAAAAGATAATGGATTTTTATTAGAGCGAGCGAGCCTAATAGAAACTTAGGAAAATTACAACAGAGAAGCCCCATACAAACAGGGAAAGAATACAATCTTCAAAGGATTCTAAGCATGAGGTCCAACCCATGTCTCTCTCTCTCTAAAAGATAATGGATTTTTATTAGAGCGAGCCTAATAGAAACTTAGGCAAATTACAACAGAGAAGCCCCATACAAAGAGGGTAAGAATACAATCTTCAAAGGATTCTAAGCATGAGGTCCAACCCATGACATCCAACTTAGCCCTTCTAAACACTTCCAACACCAAGCCACTTTGATGCCCCCCGCAAAAAAAAAGCCCGCAAAGCCTAGTCTTCAAATCAGCTTCCCTTTTTTCCCTACTTTGCCCCCATATGCCACACTAGGATAAAACCTTCAATAGTTCTTGGCATCACCTATATATATATATATATATATATATATATATATATATATATATATATATATATATATATATATAGTGAGAGAGAGAGAGAGAGAAAGAGAGAGTAATGGTCTCCTGCAAACCATCCCGCAGGCTACCTTGGTGCGGTCCAATTCCCAGCGCAGGCTACCAAGTTCTGTGGACCCCACTATGATGTATGTGTTGTATCTACAACGTCCATCCATTTAGAGATATTATTTCAAGCCATGAGCCAGAGAATGAGGCAGATCCAAAGCTTTAGTGGACCCCACCATAGAAAACAGCGGGAAGATTGATGCCCACCGTTGAAACCTTTCTAAGGCCCACCATGATGTTTTTTTGAAATCCAACCGGTTCAAAAGTTAACAAAGACATTAAAGAAGGGAAAATACAAATATAAGCTTGATCGAAAACTTTTGTGGCCTTTAGAATTTTTTAACGATGGCGTCACTCTCACCACTGTTTTCTGTGGTGGGGTCCATTGGAGCTTTGGATGTGACTCATTCTTTGGATATTACCCTAAAATGATCTCTCCAGATGGATGGACGGCGTGGATACAAAACATATATCATGGTGTGTAACGCCCTGAAAATCGGGGGTCGAGCAGAAGTTCAACTCCCGAGTTCCAACGCATCACCTATGCAACATGGATAATGATGATTAAATGTTGTCCGTGTTAGTGCACTAAACATGAGTGTGATTATACTAAAACAGCACATCATACTTCAGAGACAGTTAAATTTCGCAAGTGGAAGATTGTGATAGATATATATAAAGCATATAAGTGGTAGTGCGTCTCCAGAGTATAATCATGTTCTAGGTTAAACAATTATATGTATCGTTTCAAAATACAAAATATCAAAATGTGTAGGTCCGTCTACATCATGAAATCCCTATAGCCCCGACGATCAGAATGCGGCCTACATGAACCCGCCAGAGTACTGCATATACGAGAACTCCTCCTCATCGTCATAAAAATCAGGTTCCGCTTCATAAGCTGCGCCATCAGCTGCAACTAAGACAGAGTCTGGTTAGTGTTTTAAAACACCGTCCCAGAGTGGGAGTGAGTGATCAACTCAGTGAAACTATAAGGCAAAGGTTAACATGTTATCAATTCAGTCAAGCAGTAATGATAAAGCAGTACAACAATCATGTTCTAGATTACTCTTGTTAATGCAAGAATGGTATGCGATAATGATGCATGCCCTTGCCTACACTCCCTCAGCGACTTCATCTAACGTTCACGCATGGCATCCTCCCGAAACGTGCGCTTCCTCATCAAAGCACATGCAGTGCGGTGCATGATCGTGATTAGTTAAGTTCTTAATTAGGCATATTCATACAGCAAGATTGGGAAGCTAAGGTACCTCCCTTTATAACATTGATCCATCTAGGGTCGTCAATCCTAGTTAATCACATACGAAGAACAGTTCCAGGTAGCTACGGAGCGGCTCGTCACCTCAGCGCAGGACTGGTGTATACTCGAGGTCACCACGGAAAAGCTCATCGCCTTAACGTAGTCTTAGAGTATACTCGAGGTCTCTACGGGCTCGTCACCTGATTGTATGCCGACAGCTCGAATACAGTGTCCTATACCACCGTATTCGGCTCACGAGTTTAAGTTGATTATTGAACACTACGGGGAAGCTCGTCGCCCCAGCTGATGTAGGACGGCTTAATCTAACCTTAAATGAGCATGATATTTGAAAGGGGCAGATTCATGCAAATTTTAAAAAAAACAAATAAATATCAGCCTGATTTATACATCATAAACACAAGAAAGAAATAGGGTCAATAAGCATTGATTAGGGTCATCCATCACAAACACGAAGTATTGAATCTTAAAATCTGAATTTAATTGGATCCGGCGAAAGATAGAACTTTCATCTTGCAATGAGTCCGTCTAATGATCCAAGTGGATTTTCTAATCCAGAAAAATATAAATTTCTTGGATTGGAAATCTGGAAAATTCAGAGAAAAAAAAATAGTGGTTCTTTAAATATAGATTTGGGTGATGGGTTTTATATGGGGATGAAAACGGAATAAAAATCTTTTGAGATTAGGAGAAAAAGAAGAGAATGAGGTTAAAGAAAAGAATACCTTGAGAAAAGAGAGAAGGAGAAAGAAGTAGGGGATGAGAAATCGTTTACCTGGGCCTCACGTCCTCTTCCAATCATTGGAAGTCGAAGACGAGATCGTTAGAAGCAAAAAGCTCTCCTTTTTTTTCTTTCATCAAGCATAACATAACATGCTATGGGTTTAGGGCAACCCTTATAAAATCGTAATTACATGAAATTACAAAAATACCCCTACGTAAAAAAAGTTTCAAAAAAAAAGAAATTCGCACAAAATTGTGCACAAACTATCTCAAAACTTAATTAACTCAAATGTTCATAAACTAAATGTAAATTTAAGATGCCCGATGGGCTCCGATGATAGTGCCGTGAAGGTAGTGTAATGAAGGTGGGCTGTGACGATCCAACGGTCCGATCACACCATCCTCGCGATCCAATGGTCCAAATGTCTCCTCTAAGCAACTTACACATGTCATGAACACATGTGTAAGGTCTTCAACCTCTAGAGACCCGACCCGTATCCGTCATCTAACTACATTGACATGGATAATGCACGCCTCTTACGTTGATATACTTTCAATGGCCTGGTGTCTGCATCAACTCCCCTCGACTACGGCGAGATAAAACTTTTGTGTTTTTCTAACAAATCTGGATCAAGTTGCTGCAATTTTTCTTCCGTCAACCATGTACAGTCGGATGATGGTCTATTCTTCCACTTCACTGAGTACCTCTGAAATCCACCGTCTTGAGTGGAAACAATTTGCTCATCCACAATTCCTTCAATTTCTTCTCTTTTCTTAGGTATAGTAGGCATAGGTGGTGTAGGTTGGGAAGAAAATTCAGAAATTGGCCAATGGTTTGTAACAAAATTAGGGTCTATAGGATAGCTTGAACAAGGCATTAGATCCTCCATATTGAATGTTGAACTAATCCCCATGCGAGGTAAAAGATCTATCACATACGCATTGGACCCAATCTTTTTCAGAATCTTAGATGGTCCAGCACTGCGTGCTTGTAACTTCTTAACGGTACCATGTGGGAACTGTTCTGGCCTCATCCTAACCATTACATAATCACCCTCACTAAATTCTTGAATTCTACGATGTAAGTCAGCTGAAATTTTGTATTGTTCATTACTAGCATTTACCTGCCTCCTAATCTCTGCATGCAACTCATGAATGTGATGGGAAAATGCATCGGCTGACTCTGAGGTCCTCTGAGTGACTAACATAGGTAACGAATCTATGGGTAGTCTAGGTTTATAACCACTAACAATCTCGAATGGACTCATACCCGTAGACCTATTAACTGAACTGTTATATGCAAACTCGGCGATTGGCAGGACTACGTCCCAAGTTTTAATGTGTTCACCCACCAAACATCGTAGTAGATTTCCGAGACTTCGATTCACAACCTCAGTTTGACCATCAGTTTGAGGATGGTAGGCAGACGAGAACTGGAGTCTCGTACCCATCATATGTCATAATGTCTTCCAAAAATAACTAGTAAACCGGACATCCCTGTCAGACACTATGGTCTTAGGTAAACCATGTAATCGAACCACCCCCTCAAAGAAAATCTTGGCTATGTTAGACGCATCTGAGGTTTTAGAACAAGGGAGGAAGTGGGCCATTTTTGAGAAACAGTCCACGACCACAAAAATGGAATCATGCTTTTTAATCGTCTTGGGAAGTCCAAGCATGAAATCCATACTGATGTCTTGCCACGGTGCGTGTGGCACTGGCAATGGCGTGTACAATCCAGTATTCTGCTTCTTCTGTTTTGCCAGTTGACATGTTTGACATTGCCCTAAAATTTTGGCTACGTCTCGCTTAAGACTTGGCTAATAAAATCGATCCTCCACTAGGGCAATGGTTTTATCTCGACCAAAATGGTCAGGAATACCTCCAGCATGAAGCTCCCAAACAAGGAAATCCCGGAGGGAAGTGCGGGTAATACAAAGTCGGTCTCCTTTGAAAAGGAAACCATCTTTTAGCACGAACTCACCCGAACTATGCTGGGCACCTAAGAGTGACACATGTTCCCCCAAAATCTGGACACATGGGATACTCGTCTTTCAATTGCTCAAACCCGACAACTTTTACACTCAAGGAGTTGAGCAATGTCACTCTCCTACTAAGGGCATCGGCTAGTTTGTTCTTGATCCCGGCTTTATGTTTTAGGACAAATGAATATTCCTGAAGAAACGCTGCCCACTTGGCATGCCTTGGGTTAAGCTTCTTTTGGGAATTCAAATACCTCAAAGCCTCGTGATCAGAAAACAAGACAAATTCTTGCGGTAGAAGATAATGACGCCAATGACGTAGCGATTGCACTACCACATAAAATTCTTTGTCATAGGTGGAATACTTTTGTTTTGCCTCATTCAGTTTCTCACTGAAATAGGCAACTGGATGACCGTCTTGGCTTAGTACTCCTCCTATACCTACGCCTGAAGCATCACACGCTACTTCGAAGACTTCAAAAAAATCTGGAAGACGCATGACGGGAGCCTCTATCATCTTGCCCTTAATATCTTTGAATGCCTTAGTTGCAGCCTTAGACCATATGAACTCTCCCTTTTTAATGCAATCAGTAATGGAAGCCATAATAGCCCTAAACCCTCGAATGAACCGACGATAAAATGTGGCTAAGCCATGAAAGCTTCTCACTTCATGTATGTTCCGTGGTTCAGGCCAGTCAACTATGGCCTTGACTTTTTCTGGATCTGCTCGCATCCCTACAGACGACACTATGAACCCTAAGAAGACAACTCTATCAGACAAGAACGAACATTTCTTAAGGTTTGCGCATAACCTCTCCGCCCTCAGGACACTACAGACCTGTCTCAAGTGGTCGAGATACAGCTCTTTAGTGGTACTATATATGAGTATGTCATCAAAATAAACCACTAAGAACTTCCCCATAAAGGGTCTCAAAACCTGGGTCATCACACGCATAAAAGTATTGGGTGCATTAGTCAAGCCAAAGGGCATGACCAACCACTCGTACAACCCATTTTTCATCTTGAAGGCTGTCTTCCACTCATCTCCAGGGCGTATGCGTATCTGGTAATACCCGCTCTTGAGGTCTATCTTGGAAAAAATGGTGGATCTGGCCATCATGTCTAACATATCATCAAGCCTCAGTATCAGAAACCGATACTTGATCGTGATCTTATTAATGGCCCTACTATCCACACACATCCACTACATACCATCTTTCTTCGGCCTTAATAGCGCTAGTACGGCACACGGACTCATGCTCTCATGGATGAAACCTTTTTGCAGGAGCTCATTTACTTGTCTATGCAACTCTGCATGCTCTGCAAGATTCATCCTGTAATGAGGAAGGTTCGGTAAAGTAGACCCCGGGACGAAATCAATGGCATGCTGGATGTCCCGCATAGGTGGAAGCGCATCCGGTAAATCCTCAGGGAATACATCATTATACTCAAGAATCGAAGTCACCTCAGGGGGTAACTCTACATGAACCTCGGGTGTAACTTCCCTAGCCACTAGGGCGTACACCGTCGAATCCTCTGTCTCTTTCTCAAACTCTTTTGCATTTATGATATGTAGAGACTTCGGAATAGAATTCCTCACATCCTTCCTTGACTCACTCGTTTTCACATCCCTAGCCTTGTCTGTGTGGCTCTTAGGTAGCAACGGATTAATCTTGATTTTCTTACCCTCATGCGTGAATGTACACACGTTCGAGCGACCAAAAATCGTGACATCTCTATCGTATAACCACGACCTCCCTAGAATGATGTGACCTACATCCATAAGTAAAACATCACACCACAACATGTCTTTATATGAACTGATTTGGATGAGGACTAAACACTTCTGGGACACAGGCATAGAAGACGTGTCAACCCAAGAAACCTTGTAGGGTTGAGGGTGAGGGATGGGCTTCAAACCCAAACGAGTGACTGTGCTAGCTGAGACCACATTGGTGCAACTACCACTATCCACAATGGCTTTGCAATTTTTGTCACCGCTCTTGATCAACGTGTAGAAAATTGTGCGTCTGCACCAATCATCACTCTCTTTGGCATGCGCTAAAGCACATCTAACTACAGCTAGTGGTGCAGTCTCTGGTTCTTCTTCTTCATAATCACTAGCACCTATCTCTGGGTGATATTCCTTAACTTCATAATCACCCATGTCATCCGCATTTTCATTTGACTCGTCTATGACTAAGGCTTTCCCGCGAGTCTTTGCCATGCACTGGTATGCGAAATGATCTGTACCTCCGCACTCATAACATCTCACATGACTACCACTGCTAGGATTGGCACCAAGGACACCTTTTCCCTTATCATCCTTAAGCTTAGGCGGTGCACTAGTCTGCACCCTAGGCTGACTTCCAATGTTAGGTTTGGTTCCCTGAAAACCAGATCTAACAGTAGAGTCTTGGGACTCAAAGCGCCTCATGACAGGAGACTTTAGGTAAAGCTCTAACTCCTGTACAACTTGGTAAGCCTGATCCAAGTCACTCACTGCATGGGTCATAAGCTCACGCTGCAGATCCATGCGAAGACCTATCTTGAAACGCGCCAGCATCACTAAGAGATCCTCCTGAATATCACACCGCATCATATACTCCTCAAATTTTGCGATGTAATCTGCAACCAACATAGATCCTTGGCGTAATGCTTGCCATTGATCTAGGAGCTTTTGACGGTAAGAGAGGAAGATATTTTTCCTTTAATAACTCCATCTCTACCCAACGCGCGACTGGGACACCTGATCTCTCGATCCTACGCTCCGTATTTGTCCAAAACAATTTAGCTTGACCCACAAGTTTCATTTTTGCTAACCGCACCTGTCGGTTCTCAGACATATCATACCATTCGAAATAATGGTCCATGTCCGCCAACCAATCAAGGAATGATTTTGGGTCAAGACGCCCATCAAAACTAGGAGCATCTACTTTAACACTCTTTAAGACCCTCTCATCGATATCATAACCGTCTTGATACTCGACAGCGGGCTGCAGATTTCGCGCTCCTCCACGTCCTACCCCTCAGCCACGTGCTCCATGACCTCTACCACAATTTCCTACCTGTTCCTCAACTACTCCCCCTACGTGAGACTGTTCATCCCCTCCAATGTCAGAGATTTCTCTTAGGGATGCTTCTATCTGATCCCTACGGGTATTCGTGTTCCTAAATTGTGCCTCAATGACGGCCAAACGTTGGTTGATCGTGTTCATCATCTCAGTCAACTGTTCCATATTGAAAATCAGGTGTAGACCAAATCCTCTACCAGTCCGAATGGGCATACACAATAAGACTCAACTTAGGTTTCCTAAAACACAACTCTAAGAGACTGTTTTGACACAACACTATGGACACCGATGATCCTAACCTTTAGAATGATGCAAATGTGGAAAAATTCAGATCTAGACTGCTTTATTAAAAAAAAAAAAATGCAAATCTGAAAATTTCAGATCTAGACTCTATATGCGATGTATGAAACCCTAGAAAATAAAATAAAATAAAAATCTAGACTCTTGATAACTCGATCTAAGACGACCCAATGCAAGAAACCTAAGCTTTGATACCAAAATTGATGCAGGACGGCTTAATCTAACCTTAAATGAGCATGATATTTGAAAGGGGCAGATTCATGCAAATTAAAAAAAAAAACAAATAAATATCAGCCTGATTTATACATCATAAACACAAGAAAGAAATAGGGTCAATAAGCATTGATTAGGGTCATCCATCACAAACACGAAGTATTGAATCTTAAAATTTGAATTTAATTGGATCCGGCGAAAGATAGAACTTTCGTCTTGCAATGAGTCCGTCTAATGATCCAAGTGGATTTTCTAATCCAGAAAAATAGAAATTTCCTGGATTGGAAATCTGGAAAATTCAAAGAAAAAAAAAATGGTGGTTCTTTAAATATAGATTTGGGTGATGGGTTTTATGTGGGGATGAAAAGGGAATGAAAATCTTTTGAGATTAGGAGAAAAAGAAGAGAATGAGGTTAAAGAAAAGAATACCTTGAGAAAAGAGAGAAGGAGAAAGAAGTAGGGGATGAGAAATCGTTTACCTGGGCCTCACGCCCTCTTTCAATCACTAGAAGTCGAAGACGAGATCGTCAGAAGCAAAAAACTCTCCTTTTTTTTCTTTTATCAAACATAACATAATATGCTATGGGTTTAGGGCAACCCTTATAAAATCGTAATTACATGAAATTACCAAAATACCCTACTTAAAAAAAGTTTCAAAAAAAAGAAATTCGCACAAAATTGTGCACAAACTGTCTCAAAACTTAATTAACTCAAATGTTCATAAACTAAATGTAAATTTAAGGTGCCCGATGGGCTCCGATGATAGTGCCGTGAAGGTAGTGTAATGAAAGTGGGCCGTGACGATCTAACGGTCCGATCACACCATCCTCGCGATCCAATGGTCCAAATGTCTCCTTTAAGCAACTTACACATGTCATGAACACGTGTAAGGTCTTCAACCTCTAGAGACCCGACCCGTATCCGTCATCTAACTACATTGACACGGGTAATGCACGCCTCCTGCGTTGATATACTTTCAATGGCCTGGTGTCCGCATCACCAGCGTAGGCCGACAGCTCGACCACGGTGTCCCATACCACCATGCCCGGCTCATGAGTCTTAGCGGATCGAGGTACCAAGGTTAAACGGCCTTTCGCTGGTAAGTTTAGTACCTTAGATTCAAGCAGTAGCGTCCATACATGGTGAATATACATTGGGTCAATCGGGTTACTTAACAAGCTCGACTAGTACGAACGTACGTTGACTTGATCGACATGGAGTGCGTAAGCATTCCGCCTAGCCTCACCACTGTCGACAAACAGCGTACGACTCAGATTCATCAGGCGTATCCGTTGTGGCTAAGCAGTACGGCCACCGATCGTAAACCATTACCGATTGCCTGGACTACATCGTAGCCCCAATCACACTCCAACCAATAGCATCCACATGTGATATTCCAAGACAGCATGTGACAACCAAATCTAAACATAAATCCCATTCGAGCATTTCAACAAACACATACCACACATGTCATCATACATGGGCATTCATCTATAAATCACATAGTAGTAAGATAGGTTGCATAAAGGAAACTGTAACCATATATAAGGGAATTGAGAATCCTATCTCGACACCCTTAGTAAGTACATTACATCAAGCATTTTCTCATTCAGACATTTTATCAAACACTTAGACCAAACATATTGCATACAGGTAATAAATTCGTTAAAAACACATACCATAGCTAGTCCTTTCACAAGGAGTAGCCACGTATACAACGATCATGTATTAGCGATCAATAATCATGGCAAGCACAAATCATAATTCTATACTCATTCAAACATTTTTACCAACACTTAGACTACAAACTTCAACATACATGGCGTATGTTAGTCATAAGATGTATTAGAGCAAATACTTTTACCAAGGAGTTGTCACATATACAACAATCATATATCCACGACGGATAATCATGGCAAGCACGAATCCAAATTCCATACTCATTCAAACATTTTTACAAACACTTAGACTACACACTTCAACATACATGACATATGTTGGTCATAACATGTATTAGAGCAAATCCTTTCACCAAGGAGTTGTCACATATACAACAATCATATATCCACGACGGATAATCATGGCAAGCACGAATCCAAATTCCATACCCATTCAAACATTTTAACACACACATGAATTACACTATATTCAACATAGTTCATATATATCTGTAAAGCGAGGGAAACATCGTATCTAGCATGAGAAATGGCAACCAAGTCAGTTATAAATCATTAACCGTCATTGACAGCCTTGAAAACCATAACCTAAACATTTATAGTCCGCACCTTTCGCTGGTAAACTCGTAACGGATTCAGTTTGAACACTCTCGCCTTGTAAACTAGACTTTGAATACCTAATCAATAAAACGTGTTAGTTATTTCACCGATCTACGTATTTGGATTCCTAAAACAGGTTAGGGTTAGGGTTTCTTACCCAAGAACGAAATTAGAATCTCCAGTATAGTGACACAGGAGCGGTAGTTACGTACGTGAAGTAGTGGGATTGAATCCCAGGAACTATCTCACACTCGCTCTCTCACTTCTCCACTTTCTCCTTCACTTTCTCTCTTTTTTCTCTCTTAGGGTTTAGAATTCGTATGGAATGAGAGAGGGGTGGGTAAAGGCCCTTGTATAAGCCAGAACTGAAGGGAATGGCCCCAAGGCCATGGTATACTTAGGTTATAGCAAAAGACTGGCTGTTTCGGTCCAACGGAGCACATCTGGAGGCCCCTTTTCTGCATACGATCTGGGGAAAGTTCCCTGACATTGGATCTAGGTCAGGTTAAGTTTTCGATCCAATCGGATTTACGGAACGACTGTAGAGGACCAGTTTCAGTTCAACGGTCATCGCCACTAGATCAGGGCCACAAGTACACTGACCTGCGTATGAAATTTTCCCTGATCTGAGGGTGTATTTGGGTCAGATTCTGACGGTCTGAAATCTTAGAATTGGCCCGCAAGCGAACGGCCCAGTTTACTTAAATCTGAGTCCATTTTCTAAAGATATTCACGTTTCTCACACACTTCGCTCCGGGCTAAAGTTGTGCGTTTTTTAAGCCGATCCAGTAACGGAATGAAGTCTACCACGTCCTCATTCAACAAGGAGGAGCTCAAACCACTCAATCACCAACTCTAGAGAAGCATCGAGTGATGGAAATATTCTCCTCCATAGATATCCTAACTACTCTCGGATATTCTTCTTTAAGCATCCTCTCTCCAATCTAGATATCCCCCTATAAACGAATCCTCTTACCATCCCCCATGGAGAACCCAATACCTTCCTTGAACTTAGCTCCCAATCTAGTTATCGCCTTCCAAGTCGCTAATGCTTTATATTCCCCTTCCCTAACGTTGTACTTTGTGGCTATCACTTCTCTCCATAGACTGTCTTCTTCCGTACCAGACCCCACAACCACTTGCTTAGCAACGCTTCTCCATACGGCAGACACCTCGTTCCACTTCAATATATGGAACTTCTTTTTTCTTTTTTCCTAATGTGCCTTGCCCCAAGAAATCACGCCTTCGCTAACCTATCCAATACTGCCTATGAACACCTAAAAGGAGACATAAAATCAAGAGGCAAGTTCGACATAGCTGCTTTAATTAACATTAGTCTTCCTCCCAAGTATAAATGCCTATTCTTCTATCTTGATAGTTTCCTTTCAACTTTTTAAATTTCCATGTCCCACATATGCTTAGCCATCACCTATGCATAAGGGAAATCCAAGATACAAAGAAGGAAAAGATCTAGCTCGACAACCAAACACCTCTAACATCTCGCTCTTTGGAATATCCACCTTCAGCATGGACACCACTTCGAAGCACCTAACGACTTTCCTCAAGTTATCCACCTAGCTTGCATTTGCATCGCAAAATAGAATGGTATTATTGGCAAAATGAAGATGTGAAATATGAATATTTTTTCTCTACTAACAGAAAGCTCTAGTATTGCACTCTTTCCATATCAACCATAGGCCCATAAGAAAGGAAAAGCCATAGAATTCTCCTTTCTGGAGGAGCCCCCTACAAGCTTGAAATTCACCTTGAATACTCATTGGCAACACCCAACTCATCCCAAAAAGAGAAAGAACCCTACACCATATCTCCAATTTTGATCCGCATTGGATAAATTAAGCGGTACAACATGTTTCCCACTTGAAGACAAAGGACATACATTGGCTCCCGGAATCAGTGCATAAAAGGATTTGAACAAGAAGGCACCTCCCTCATCATGGCTTGAACACCACTCATCATTATCCCCATCAACAGTAATATTTCAATCTTTCCACGATTAGGATATATCTTCTGCCTTTCATGAAACTAGTAGTGAACTTTCTGATGCCAAAATGTGAAGTTTGAACCATCGCACTCTAAGAAAACAAGGCCTTGATTCATCATCTTAGAGAAAGGCTCGGCCATCGTATGCAGAAATTCTCCTTTCTTAAGAGGGCAATGAGAGAATTAATAAAACAAAACATGGAATAGGATCACTGAGTCATCGCATTGTGCATATTTTTCTCTTTCAAGGAGACAGTTGCCCCCACTGCAGCTTTAGTGCTTTGCGGTTGTGTATCTACAGAGTTCCTCTATAGTACATTGATCAGAGATTTTGGTTTTTAAACTGACATTTCATAATACAGCAGTTAACTCCCAGATAGATGCCGACAAGCTTTCGAAGATTCCTGGAAGAACAAGTTCTGTGTTCGGTTTCTGCAATAACGAAAAACAGGAAACAGAAAGTACCGGTGTAAAAGAAAAATAAGAAATAAAAGGAAAAGAGGGGAAAGAGAACTTTGATTTTGAAGAAATTCAAATGCTCATGCATAAAAAAAAAAAATGTCCCGTTAAGTGCTCCTCAAATACGCCTTAGTGTGACTCCACGATGAGTACTAGAATCCCTTAAGGTGATTGTCTTCAAAGTCACAGCCCCAACAGACACCAGATAAATCCCTTCTAATGGTCATTTCTCAAGTCCAAGTTCAATCCTTAGGATGAACTGGGTAATCTGGTCAAACAAACAGTTTAACTCAGTATGGGATTGAGCATTGGTTGACTAACTGAGCCAAAAGTTTAAGGCGACTCAAAGCAACTCGGGACGATGCTTATGTCCAAAGCGCCAAGGGCACCTCAAAACACCATCACTCCCTACAGTCCACACATGCAGGCACAGGCATGCAAGTCTGCACCTCCACTGCAGTTGGTGCTACACACCCTGTCAGCTATAGTGTCATTGAGTCTATAAAAGAAAAGGTTCTTCAGAAGGGCACATATATAAAACACTTTCCCATTCCCATACCTACCTTGTATGAGGCTAATAGCAAGAATGTAAAGGCTCTGTTTGTCAAACACAGGAGACTTTCCAAACTGCAAACTGTTCCATTTAAACAAAAATGATGTAACATTTATGCCCTGTGCTCGATAAACCCTATATCTATTTATTTTGATGGTCCTCCAACAGTTCTTACAGTAACAATGCATTTGCTACAAAGTACTCCCATTTTTAGCAAATGACCATAAAAATATCATACTGACTGAGAAAGCAAGTAAAACACTTCTTGTAGATAATGCATAGGAGCAGTTTGTTGCATAAGAAATAAAGGCTTAAAAACACTTCTTTTAGATAACGCATAGGAGAAGATTGTTGCATAAGAAATAAAGTCTTACTCAATAACTAGTTGCCGAACAACACCAGGAAGAATGCCATCACTTATAGAAGCTGTCTGTACTTCAAAAGAATGTCTGCTTTTGCAATCATATGGGTCACCAGTGGCTGAATCCATCTCCTAGATATGTCTATTTAAGATTATGATACGATTTTGATTTCAGAAATAGAAATACAAATTATGATAGGAAACAAAAACTACATAAGCAAGACAGAAATTATCAATACACGGGTTTGGTTCAAGCACAAAATGTTCAAATTGAAAAATGGCTAGTTGGCTTCCAAATTTAGAAATGGAAATCATATCCATAAAGAGGCACCCTTAATGTTTTAATCTTTAGAAACACAGCTCTTAGGATGTGGGAAGAAGCATAGGTAGCCAAGATGCACATGAGTGAAGCACACGTATAACCAACCCATATGCCAATGCTTCCAAAGTGTTGGGTGGAAGCTTTCCTGTCACCCCTAATGCAAGGATGATCAAATGTGGGTCTGTCTGAAAGGCACAAAATATGGGTCCAATAGGACCCACGTGTTTGATGCGCGCGTTTAAGTTCATAGAAGAGACTAATTTCAATCAATTAACATTTAGGACTCTTTAAATCCTCATGGAGCCTTAAGCAAGGAGACCTCTTTTCTCCAGGTCTATTGATCTTATTCCTAACAGAGGAAGTGCTTACTAGAGAATTGAGTAATTTGATGTTAAATGCAAAATTTCGACCCTTCCATCTCCCAAGAGGAAGTCAGGTTAATTTACTACTTGCTAAGGACATGATAATGTCTTCTTCTTCTTCTTTTTTAAAGAAGGGTAGGAATTTATTAATGGAAACAGAAATAGAACTACAAGTTTCCTAGTGTTTTTAGCCTTGGGATTTTCCAGACATAAAGTTTATTGTATAGGGATATTTTTGTCATATTTGCTTTTTATTACTTTAATAAAAGAGAAGGGGGTGGGGACGAGAAACTCGAACCCATTCCTTTCTTCTTTTTTACTTTTCTCTTCTCTCCTATTTTCTTTTTCTTTCTTCTCTTTTTCAATCTTTATACCAATACAAAGATTATTTCTTCCACTCAGTCTAGCATGCATTTCCTTTGAGATAAGTTGATCCCAGCTGAGGATCAGGCTACTTCAATCACTGAGAAATACCTTAAGAGAGCCAAGGTGCTTGGTCTGAAAATGATCCTTGATATTATTCTTAGTTTCTAATAAACCTCCTTCATCAATTCCGGTGATAATTATATCTTTTACATAAACGATTAGCATCACCATGCTTTGAAGCTTCGCTTAACCACAAAGTGATCCACATGGCATTTGTGGAATCCAAAATCTACCAACACATGACTGAATCTTTCAAACCATGCTCTGAGGGATTGCTTCAGTCCATAGCCTGCCTTCTGAAGCTTGCACACTTTCCCATTCTCCTCTTGAGCAACAAATCCAAGAGGTTGCTCCATATAAACTTCTTGTCAAGTCCCTATTGAGCAAGGCATTCTTGACATTCAGCTGGTACAAGAGACAAGATCCATTAGCTTCCACAGAAATCAACGCTCGCACCAAATCTAGTTTGGCAATCGGAGAGAGTTTTTTCATAATCCAACCTAGCCATTTATGTGTCCTTTGCCTTCAAGTGTTCAACTGAGCAATCTGGTTGGTGTTTAATAGTGTAAACTCATCGAACTATTCGATTTCCAAGAGGCAAAGAAACAAGGTCCAAGTGCCACTGCGGTGCATAGCTGCAATTTCCTCTTCCATGGCTCTTCGCTACCCATAGTGAGCTAGCACATCAAGGTGAGATGTGAGGACCACCTCCTTGGATAGAGCTAAAGCATAAGCGTACAAGGTACGGCTGAGATGATGATATGATACAAAGTTGGAAATAGAATGTAATGTGGAAGAACGGGTACCTTTTCAAAGGGCTATGGGCAGGTCCATGTCTGGCGATGGTTATGAAGCAGGGGCCTCACTCAAAGGTAAGGGGGGAGAGAATGAGCGTGATGGTCTTAGACTATCACCTTGGACCATTGGAGCTGTAATATAGGGTATGAAATTGTGGACTCCAATTGCCGAGGTGTTGCACCAGCAAAGGCAAACTCCCAACTCCCCCTCCCGAGAAGTAGGAAAGTAGAGAGTTGATTCGAAAAAGGTTCCATCAGTTCCAATGTGTCAACGGTTTGTTACAGGATCAAAACAGTTGTAACTTTTTTTGCATTTGAGAATATCCCAGGAAGACAGACTTGGTTGCACGAATATCTAATTTATCTAATGAGAGCCATGTTTCTTGACAAAGGAAGGGCAACCACAAACTCGAACCGGCAGAGGAAATGGAGATTCATTTGGAAATAGCACAAAAAAATGGAATTTTGCCATCGAGGATAGTAGATGGTTGCCGGTTAATGAGATGCACGCAGTAAGAATAGTATGGCTCTAGAAACATTTGGGAGCATTCATGTGGGTCAAAAGAGACCTCGCCACCTTGAGGAGGTACTTTTTTCCTTTATTCAGGTGTGTAGGCACATGATGTTTGACGTGTAATACTAGCTGAGGTATGATACTTGTGAAAGGAGTTAGACAAATACTTTTAAGGCATTTTCAGATCAGAAACATTGAATTTCAGTTTAAATCCAATTCTAACTGCAACACGAAAAGATTTAAACATAGTAAGCACTTCAGATCTATCATACATCATAAACACCCATTTCTTGTGAGAGAAATCATCATTGAACATAACAAAGTACTGAAATTTATTTAAACTGCACACATGAATGGGTCCCCACACATCAGAATGTAATAATGAAAAAGGAGCATGACTATGATAAATACGTCTCTATGAGAAGGTAAAACAACAATGTTTTGTTAACTGATAAGCCTCACCATTTATTGAGTTTACATTGACAAAGAAGGAACAAGTTTATCTTTCAAAAAGGGGGGGACAAGTTTCTTGAGGGAAGCTAGAGATGGATATCCAAACCAGGCGTGCCATTGTAACAAAGTGATATTCTTGTTTTCATGAACGTTGAAAGTTGCGATGTTGCTTCCTCGATCGTAGTAGAGACTGCACAACTCACGCCATCCACCAATCCTCTTCTTGGTCTTAAGGTCTTGAAACACGCAATAATGAGAAGGATAAAAGCTGATTGAGAAATTTAAAGTTTCGGTTAATTTGCTAATGGATAGTTAAACTGAGGGGAAAGTTTAGGACAGAGTAGAGGGAAAACCAACATATGATTGGGTGAAACAGTCCCTTTATATTAAGAGAGACTCATCAGCCAATGACACAGGAGGGTAAGGGATTGTAGTGTTAATTTGAGGAACAGAGACACGTCACTTGTCGTGTGGTTGGTGGCCCCGGAATCAATCACCCAAGGTGATGAACTAGTGGATCTAGCTAGCACATTACCTGGGTCTCCAAGAGATGTAGAAGAGGGAGCAGGAGATTCTATAACTGTGTTTCTACTAAGAAAGCTTCTCAAGGTCAGTGTGAGATATCACCACAGATTCACTTGAGTCGGAAGAAGTTCCATCATCCATAGAAGAGTCTCTTGTGTTCATGGCTGGGCTAGCATGCAGAGATGAGTGAGTGTTGGTTTTCCTAAGTAGATCCCAACATTTATTGACCAAGTGATTTGTCTTCTTATTGTAGACTCAAAAGTACTGCTAACCACTAGTGTTGCCACTCCCCACGTCCTCTAGTATGACCACCCTGATTGTTGTTGGCCCTACTATGAGAAGTGAGGGTGGCATTTTCATTGGATGATAACCTCAATACATGGGCAAAAACCTTAGATAGAGCAGATGGCCTAACCCTATATGCATATATAATCAAGTTGAAGAGATTCAAATAATAAAATTAATTAACTAACTGTTTTCAATTATGGGATTAAGTAAATATCAACACAAAGATGAAATCATTCTGTGGGGATCATGCCCCTTAGCATAAAATCATGCAAACGGTAAAAATGGAGGACCTAGGGATATGAGGATATCCTAGATCTAGCATAAGTCAGTCCACAGTCAACTTTGGATTCAATTCTCCTGACTAGCCATCCCTCTTTTCCGTTCAAACCAAAAGAGAATATCCAGATATGAACGAAAGATATGAAGAAGAGATGGGCTCGAGATGAAAGAGAATACGGATTCTAGGGCATCAAAGAAAAAGAAGACGACTGATTCGTACCTTTTCCTACACTTCGAAGATCTAGGAAGAAGAAAACTCTGAAACCGGGGTGGAATCCTCAACACCCAAGGGTCAATCCTGAAACCCTAATCCCTTTGGTAAAAGATGAAGAAAATATATGAATTCTCATTTATTCTATCATAAAATAGGATCTCTCACAATGTATATATAAGCCATGAAAAAAAAAACAAAAACAAAAACAAAAAGTGCACTAAAGTCATGGTGTGCCGTAAAGGCCGTTACGTAAAGGTAACGGTGGCAACCGTTATACGTTATGGGGTTGTAAAAGTCGTAACAGCTATTGCGGATAAAATGACCCGCAAAGGCTGTTACAGCCCCCGTAACAACCCATTATGTCCCCCGTAAAGGTAGAATGGTTCCGTAACGACCGTTACTGACCGATCTGTGTTTTCGGGTTTTTTCAATAGAAGAAAAAGAGAGAGAGAGAGAGAGAGAGAGAGAGAGAGAGAGAGAGACCCATATCGTAAAGGTAACAATATCGTAAAGGTAACAATGGAGGCCGTTATGGCCACCGTTACCATTATGGAATACCTTGACTAAAGCCCCCATGAAAACAAAGAAAAGAACAAAAAGACGTTTAAAACTAAAAAGTGCACTAAAGCTCCTGAAAACAAGGAAAAGAACAAAAAGACACCTAAAACTAAAACACCCGCGCAATAGGGTGTGAAATTCGCCAAATGGGCCTGCGGTCATGGTGCAGTCATGCCACTCCTACACTCGTAACGCATCAGAAAATGGGTCCGATGGACCCGGAGTCCATCCACATCAACTCATCCGCACCGGTACTCTGTCGGCAATGCCTCCTCCTCTGGTATACTCTAAAGGGTGCACCATTGATGTCCACATCACAGATACACATTCACTTTCAAGGAGCTATGCTTTTATAGGATCAAGATATGGGCGAACGATGGTGAGGAAAAGGGCGACTCCAATTTCTTTACATTGATGTTGTTGTTGAGCAATGTCAATTGTGAATCAATGCTGGACTTTCCATTCATTGAATAGTTCTAGAAATTGGCGCAGTGATCATGAACGTTGTCACCTTGCCTCATGGTTTGAAATTCTCTAAAAATGTCATACAGACACTGGATATTCCTCTCATTGGAGTAAAGTTGCCTAAGGGTGTCCCATATCTCTTTCCCATAGTCACTATACATCACATTTTGATATAAACATGTGGAAGAGCCAACTCATCACTTGGCAATCGTCCTCTTCCAACTGAGAGTACGTATCTAAATCTTTAGTGC
This sequence comes from Magnolia changhungtana, assembly GCA_030180095.1. NCBI lineage: Eukaryota > Viridiplantae > Streptophyta > Magnoliopsida > Magnoliales > Magnoliaceae > Magnolia > Magnolia changhungtana. The sequence goes on from JASAUF010000293.1 coordinate 1,248,968, forward strand.
GCCCCACATCTAATAGGTGTTTCTGTCTATGCTTGGAGGAATAGGCGATTTTTTTTTTTTTTTTTTTTTGGGGGGGGGGGGGGGGGTTAATTAGGTCGTCTCTAAATTCAAGGGCCTCATGTTGGGTTGGATTGTCTATGTAAAGGCAGCGTCGGTTGTCCCTTTCTTTGCATCTTCTTCATTTTTGTTTTTGGGACGTATTCTTTTCTCATGTTTTGCGAGCTTTCTAATAAATTATTGTATCTCTAAAAAAAAAAATGGTGTCTATATGCTAATAAATAAATCCAACATCAACATGCTAATTTCTGGTTTCAGTCAAGGCAGATTTTTACCACATCCATGCATCAATCCAATGGACCACATTGGTAGAGAGAGATGATTCTAGTCGATTCTCACTACATCATGAACAGTTGCAGAATCCGACTGGTTCAGGGAGAATAGGAGGGAAGGAGGAAGGAGTCACTTACCGAGTAATGGGGACATCAGAGGACCTACTTGGGTGTACCAGAGATGGAGATGACCACCCACATCAGTGCGACTTTCTTTGTAAATGGGAGACGAGTTCCAGATGAGGCCCGCCGGGCCATTTTGAAGACCCTGCATGCATTGGACGTGCATCAGGAAGAACCCACCTTGGGATGATGCATGTGCGCTGCTTAGGAGACTATTTTAGTCATAGGATATCTATTTCGTGTCGATCCGATCGTGGGATCTTGTCGATCAGGCTATCAGGCCACCAGATCTTTTAGATCTGGGCCCCTTGGACTTTGATCTTGCTTCCTTTATGGTTTTTGGTATTTTTAGGAATTATTTGATGGTTGAGATTGATAATATATATTTTAGTTTTCTTATTTTAGACGATGAGCTACTTTACTTAAGTGAGTGGTATAGTTGTAATTATGCTGGATTTTAATTCAAAATTTTTTATTATAAAAGCATGGGGGGGTGGAGTTCCAACCCTAGTGGTGTTATTGAGAAGGAAAAAAAAAAAAAAGTGGAGTTATCTTGTATGAAGGAATTTTCCTCCTTATTTTCTAGGGATTTTTTTTTTAATTAAAAAAAACCCTCCCTTCCAATTAAATTGTGGAAGGGTAGAAGCTTGTTTGGTGATGGATTCTAAGGTACATCCTTCCTCTTCCTCTTCTTTGAAAGGTATTCTCTTCTTCTCTTGTCTTCCTCCTTTTCTTCCCATTACAACCTTCTAAACCCTAGATCTTCAATTTCTTATTCTCTCCAATTTTCAAAAACCCTAATTCCAAAATCCTCAATTCCCATGAACCCTAATTTTCCTAATTTTAGATTTTTCCCTTCCTAACCTTAATCATAAAACCTACAAATCTGTCCATTGAGTGTGGAACGTGCCTATGCTAAATTGGAAGTTCTATCCTTCCATCGATCCTTGTTTTAATTGATTTATGTGATTTCTTAGAATGGGGCATGTGATTTAGGTTAAATTAGATTTTATTTCCTATTATTTATTCTTAATTACTTGGTAGGTTAGCATCTTTTGTTAATTGAATTACTTTATGGACTCTTTCATAATCTCCACATTGCATGTTAGCATTAAATCATGTGTCCTGCATCACCGAGCCCTTCAATCATAGCAACCTTACTCAGCTCCCTTGAACCCCGTATCATAGGAATCCTGCCCAATCTCCCCACAGCATTTAGAGAGGGCCCACCCGTAGTTCAAGTTTCCCCACAAACTCTTTACAAAATCACCATCTAATGCCTCCCTTTTAGTTTCTAGTAACGAGATCACCTTTGCTTTTGAAGAGCAGATAAAATTTCTAAATCTCTCCCCTTTTTTCATCCCCACGCAAACCTCTAATATTCCAGAACACAATATTCACTAATAACAAAGAAAAAGCCCCTACTCCCTATTGCTGATGTCTTTATTTGCCTATCGCCATAGTTAATGGAGGATCTATTCCCTAACCCCTTTGGCTTTCTAAATTGACGCCAAGATTGGATACATCTCTCTCAGAATCACCAGAAATTTTTGCTCATGCTACGGTATCTGCCCCTAATTGCTTTCCCAGCCTCAACAAATCTCTCCTTACCGTAGATTCCTCTGCCTCCTTATTATTCAACAGCTCAGGAATTGGATTCTGTATTGATATGAGCACCTTCTTAGCCTCCCTCTCCCCAACCCATCTCTTCTCATCTAATCTCCCCAAGAAGTTGCTCCTTACCATCTAGATCTAGACATAGAGCCTACAAGGACTGAATTCAAAATTGTCATCTCCCCTTCTTCCATTTCCGAGTTACATCTCTCTAAGGAAGCCACCTCCTAGTATGTGTTCATCTTTGCATACATCTACCCAACTCCCATTGGAGTGAAGGATATCTCACCAAAATCTACTACCATCTGTCCCATCTTATGCATCCCTCCTGCCATTTCTTGATCTAAGCCACCCCCGTGTTTGCTTGCCAGCAGGATGTCAACATCTCCACTTCCGATGCCATCAACCCTTTCTGGATTTAAAACCTTCTCAAGCCCACTACCACAACAAATGGGCTTGGGCTAACCCCAGACCCATGCACACTCTCAATCAGCCCATCCTTAGCTCTGCTTTCTATCGCACCTGATTCCTAAGCTCCATTAACCTGAGCAAGAACCTACACCAATCTCCTTATCACACAAGTTACCTGTGGGGTTGGGTGGCATGTGGGACAGACTTTTCTGCTCCATCATCCTCCCCTCTGTTGTAGCAACCATCTGTCTCCTTTCAAAGAGGTGCTTGATGCTTGCAATCCTCCGTAGCAAACTTCTACTTGATACACCCCTTTGGTCTTTCTTGCTATATCCTCACCAAAGTCGCTACATCTCCAACCCTAGTCTCAATCTTCTCAGGGATTTTGTTGGCCTCCTTGTTCATCGTAATCCTTATCGCTTTCAGCTCTTTGCATTCCACCACATACGGATCAATCTCTATGAGCTCCCCAGAACAGAAACCAATTAGTATAAACACATCCTGTATTTAAAGCTCAAAAGGAAGATCCAAATTCTGTATCCTAAACTCTTCAAACCAAACATGTACCCCCCCACCCCTCCCCCGCCCCAATCTGGATGGAGAGAAATCCACATAGCATTAGCAGTAGAGCTAAGGGAAAAATAACATCTTCTGACGTAATCCCACATTTTTCCTTAAGACGGTCCCCAGCTCTTTCATAGGAGGCATCCCCTTTAATATCTGCAACCAAACTCCATTATAAAAAGTCTTCCATGAGTTATGGATAACATTAGGGTGAACCTTCACTAAATAGACCTCCCTGACTCCTTCCACACACCCCCAATCGTCTAAAAGGAGTGAGTCAGTCTTCTTCTCTGCCGTAGCCTTTGTGGATGTGCCTACTTTGTGACAACATCGCCATAAGATTTGATGGATGGATTGATTTCACCATCCCCTCTTTCAATGTCTGCATTTGCCTCTTCCTTCTTATTTCCTACCCTGACCTTCTTTGCTTGTGCTATCTCATTTGATTAATGACTGCTGGCCCATCTTCGCTTTCTGACCTTTCAGCTTTCTACCTGAGAAGCTTTCTCATCGAGCTAGTTAATAGATTTTGCAATGTTTTTTGTAAGGTCCGTATCCTAGTCCGTACCATTCCGTAGGCTCCCGCGATCCTCCCTGTCAAATTCCGGCAAACCGCTACCTATAATCGGCAATTGCGCGCTACCCTAAGTCGCATCCTATAGATCTGAGTTGACTCGACCCGAGACTTGTACTATTGCGACCGCGCTGTCGCCGCGTCTCGCGCGCCGATGCGATACCCAGGCCAGGAGTTGTGGGCCCGCGCATATTTCGAGGAAAACGTCGCCCGTTGCGAATCTCAAGAGAATTTCTACCATCTATCACATCAATCAATCAAGTACAAGTACAAGTCAAGTACACATCCCATCACACCCATCCCTCTCTCACCCAAAAGTCAACACAACCCATGTCTCTCATGTCACTCTCTTACACAACCCATACCACCCATCACCGATCCCTTTTCATCCCATCACCTTTCTCTCTTTCTCAATCCATTTCCCAAGCAACCCAAGGGAGAAAACGTCCAAGCTCTTCCCAAAGAGAGACAAGTGTGGCCCACTTCCTACCCCCTCATCTCTCATCCTAGCCCTTCAATCTTCATCATCCTCTGTATAAGTTGAAGCCAAGGAGCTAAAGAAGCCATAGAACCAAGAAGATTAGCAATCGGTGGGCGTTTTGTAGGAGTAGATTTACGTTTTGATGTTGGTCCAAGTGGGGCCTACTGATTGATGGTATAGATCTCACTTTGGACCCTAGGTGTGGCCGATGGCCCACCATAATTCAAATGTTCATTCCATGATGGGGCCATTCTCCATGGACCCCATCATGATGTTTATTTTCCTAGTGTGAAAAGGTCATCTAGACTTTGCATTTTTGGTGGAGAAGGGATCTCCACCGTTGATTTTGATTGGTGGGCCCATATGTAATGGGACCCACTTGATGTATGTTTGTAATGCATGGAAGGAAGGGCTCATAGTGGCGGAGCCCTCCATCACACGTCTCTCTTTCTCCCTCTCCTTTTCCCTATTGATGGCCCACCTTGATTATGCATGAGGTGATCCATGCCATCCACCCAAGTGGACCACCCGCTATCCAAAACCGGGACCCACATCGCAGCCACGTCCAGCCGACCCACCCTGCTGCCACTTTCGGGCCGGCCTGGAGGGAGGGATAACGCGAATATCAGCTTGATTGAATGGTGGGCCACGTACGTGTGGACCCCACCTGATGTATGTCTTCAACGCCGTCCGTCCGGCCAGGCCAGCAGGGCCATCCGTCAATGGGGTGCTACTGGACAACCGTCCAACAGCCGTGGGACCACTGTGATATGTATTGTATATCCTTACCGTCTAGCTGTATGGACGGTGGGATGTACCGTGATATATGCGTTTAACTCCACCGTCCAGCTGTCTGGACGGTGTGAATCACCATGAGGTATGTGTTCATCAAGGTCGTCCGTCCATGGACCCCACCTGATGTGTGTGTTGTCCACACACGTGGGGCCCACACATGATGTATATGTTTTATCCACGTTGTCCACCGTCCAGCCACACCGTCCAGATGCGTGGACGGTGGGGCCTGCCATGATATATAGGGCCCACCAAATGTTTTGATCTAGACCACTAGGCGTGGACCCCACCTTGATGACGGCCTGAACACTGGATCTGTTTTAAAATAAATAAATAAAATATAATAATAAATATAATAAAATAATATATATGCATATAATATATATATATATGTATCTGTGTGTGTATATGTGGTGGGACCCACCTGCTGTGAGGCTATTGGCTGGTGTACATTAAACAGCTAAGTAGCTGCTGTATTGACACCAGTATGTTACGTGGGTCTGATCATGAGGTGTGTGGTATATCCTAACCGTCCATCTGAGGGCCCCACCGGCTATATAGTTGTTGTATTGACGTCTGCAAGTTCTGTGGGCCTGATCATCATGTATGTGTTAAATCCAAACCGTCCATCCCACCCTGTGAGCTCGTCTTCGGCTTGAGACGGGAAATGAGACAGATCTATCTATCAGGTGGACCACACTGCAAATCAATGAAGGATTGAACGTCTACTATTGAAGCCCGTTTGGGGTCACAGAAGTTCTGGATCAATATGAAATTTGTTTTTCCTCTTAATTCAGATCTTTGTGACCGTATGATCAGATTCGATGGAAAATAAATGTTAAGGTGGGCTCTGTGAGTTGTTAACAGTGAAAATCATTACCTCCACTGCTATTTGTAGTATGGTCCAGATGATCTTTTGATATGATTCATTTTTTGGGTAATGCTCTAAAATGATTTCTAAAAATATATGAATGGTGCAGATAGTCCAATTAGGATGGTGGGTCCCACTTGATGTATATGCGGCCATGTTTGAGGCCCAATGTGATGTACACCGGGGCCATGTGTTGGGGCCCATTGTGATGTACATGAGGCCCATGTGATGCGGCCCATTGTGATGTATATTAGGCCTATGTGATGCGGCCCATTGTGATGTGTATTAGGCCCATGTGATGCGGTCCATTGTGATGTGTATTAGGCACATGTGATGCGGCCCATTGTAATGTATTTGAGGCCCAAGTATGAGGCCCAATGTGACCTATATGAGGCCCATGAATGAGGCCCAATGCGATGTATATAAAGCCCTTATGTGAGGCCCAAGGTGATGTAAATGAGGCCCATTGTGATGTGTGATTCCACCAGGATGTATGTAATGATGTTTATGATGCCCATCCATGTCCCTAGTTGATATTAAATGGGCCATGCCTTGGGAGCAATGATAGTTAAATGTCCACATTGTAACTCTCCCTAGGGCCCGTTGTTAGGCCCATCCTCATCTCCCCTTAATGGGCTAACCCAAACCGTTGGGTCCCTATTGATAATTATATTACTCATCTTTCCCTTGATTAGGCTATCCCAATCCGTCGGATCCCCATTTGATAATGATGCTTTCCAACATACCCTGTAGGACCACCCAAGCCTTGGAGCCCATCTCATGTTCGTACCGAGCCTTCCATAGGGAATGTGGCCCACCTAGATGCATGTGTTTGTCCAAGCTTAGTGACCCAAACCCGAGGCCCACTTAGATGATGAGCTGGGCCATTTGTAGGGTTATGTAGTCCTGGAAGTATGGATCCTACCAAGGGCCGCCTTATATTCGTATCATGCCCTCATAGGAAAGCCCAATTGTCATGATAAAGGAAGTGAGGAAGCCCACTTGTTGTATACCCACTTGGCTCGCCCCACGAGACATATCTTATCCTTGTATCCAGTTGCTAGGACCTCAATGTCACGTATATATCGTCACACTGTCCATTTATTTCTTTGGGACAAGTGTATCCTTGACGCTAGTACACCATTACCTCTTGCCGTATATGGGAGAAAATATGGTTACCAGATTTAGTATATCCTCTGTGTAGAGCCTATCTCGATGTATGGGCAAGATCCGTCGTCCTTCCAGTGGACCCCGTCTTGGAATATATAATATATCAGTACCTTAAAAGGCTAATGTGGGACATGCCACATGGACTCCGATAGTTATAGAAGAAGCATGTCGTTTAGTTCATAATCTTGGTATGTGACATACTAGTGAAAGTCGATCGTGGTTTATTATTGTCTGTCTTATCTGATAATCATGCTATGTGTACTTAATCTAGTAGGACATTGAGAACATGTATAGTATTACATCATGATACATGCCCATACGCATCATCCGCATGCTTGTTATGAGGAGTGATTGAGCATAACATGTGTCATTGGGTTGATTATTTATGGGACTCCCTGAGAGACGGAGTTACCCCACATGAGCGTCAGTACGCACAGGTTTGATGCATTACTAGATGGTATGACTCATGCATCTCGCATTTTGTGATATAACCACCGTACGCCCTAGCGACATCAGGGCCGTAGCCTCCATGGGCATATCGTGGATGGCCAGATGGGACACCAGAAATCTTTCTACATGGGGTGTCATAGATGTCCCTGGGTGAAAGTCCCTAAACCCTCTTGATATCAGAGAACGCTTCAACGTCTAGACCGAGTGGAAATACATGAGTGCATGAAGGCCGTATACCAGTAGGCCGCGTCTCCCACTGTGTCGTGGTCGGTTGGAAGGGGGTGTGGCCTTACCCGCCCGAGGGAGTAGGCAATGTTAGGCTGAGTCTGACCAGCTCATAAATGGGTCCGCTATCGACGAGCCGGGCCGATATTGGTAGGCGGATAGTGAGGTCTCTTCCACTTACCCAATTGTGCGCTTGATGGGGCGGCAGGTGGCGTAGAGTGTACTAGATCTCGGTGATGATCTCAGAGAAGTATGGTACTGATACGTGGACTTATTGAGCAGGAGTTGCACACTTAGCATTATACTCATTCATTCATTCATTCACTATCTACTTGGGTTGGTGGTGCATACTAATTTGATATGTGTACCTTCGCAATGGTCAGGATTTTGGTTGGGCGTGCGATTAACCTGAGATCAAGAGTTTACCACATTGAGTCTGGCTATCCAATTTTAGGTATGAGACTGGTTTGGATAGAAGTTCCTTGTGATGGACCCCATAGCCTGCGATACTACGTACTATCATCCCGACTTCACACTCTAACTTGGTCATTTCATTCGCATCGCATATTGCATTGCATCCCTTAACACATAGCATTTGGTTTACTATGCTTCTGTATTGCATAGCCTGAATAAAGTTAATGGTATTATGGACTTGTTAGGATCTGCATATTGCATTACATCCGCGGCATATGGCATTTTGGATTACTATATTTCTACATTTCTATGGCTTAGATACGGCTGACGGTATTCGTGGACTCGTCAGGATTTTCTTATTGCATTGCATCCTCAGTATATGATATGTGGCTTACTATGTCTCCGCATTGCATAATTGATCTACATTGCTTTCCCAATACATGATATTTGGCTTTTTATGTATCCGCATTGCATAGCTGATCTACATTGCTTCCTCAGTATATGATATTGGCTTATTATGTTTTTGCATCGCATAGCCTGGATAAGCCTGATGGTATTTATGGACTTACCAGCATGTTTCCGCATTGCTCTGATATTGCATATATGACACTTATCTTACGCACATACTTCACCACCCTCTAAGTTTTCTATAAGCTTATGCACGATAGATGCGTGCAAGTGGCGTTAAGTCGCAGCAGCGTTGAGCTTGGAGCATGCAGCTTTCTTCTGAAGTTTTGATTATCGATATATGTATTTCCCCTCCAGCACTGTAATCAACTGTTTATATTTGTGGATATGTGATGATGATGTTACCTTTGTGATTTGGGTACACTTATGGTTATGCTCTTTTATTTTTTTATTTTATTTTTTAAAAAAAAAATCACACTAAAAATCCTCTTTGTAGGATCCCAGGATCGGAACCTGGCGTATGGATGCTGGAAGCCGAGAATGGGGTACTACGGAGGCTGTCAGCACCGGATTCGGCGATCAGGAATTCTGTGAGCCCATTTTCCAAGTTTGGGGCGTGACATCTTCTCACTTATCCATTCAAATGAATGCAAAGCCATATACCATTGCCGAACCTCGAACCTTTGGAATGACCACCACCATCACTTTTCCACCCTCAGAAGATTTTTCAAACGTTCAATTTGGACCATTCTTCCGGTAAGCTCTCTATAAAGAGAGTAGGGAGTTCTGGAGTAATTGTTGCATATTTCCTTATCCCAGTTGAGCACAATTCCATGTATTGCGCTCTATTTCTCCCTTCCGGCAAGTCACTAGAACCCATTCCTTCTTGGACACCCTCCTTACAGCTGCATGACATTTGTTAAAGGAAGGAAATCCTCTTCAAATATGGTGATGAATTTCTTAAAGGGTTACTCTCAAGCTTTGGGCCAGAGGCTTGATCCTTGGAAAAGTAGCTCTCTTATTTCATTGAAAGCTCCATCTTCTAGAGTACAAACAGTGTGTGAAGTTACAGGTTTCAAGCACTAAATTCCGGTCTCTCACTTGGGTTACCCCTCTTCAAAGGATGTTCTTCTGCATCTTTCTTTCAGCCTCCTTTCCCAAACAACAAAGTAGCGGATGGAAGTCAAATTCCAATGGCAGGAGGTAAGATGATTTTACTGAAACATGTTTTAGCTAGTATACAGTACTTCTGCTAGCGGTTGTCCCAGTTCCTTTTGGGGATCTAGAATGCATTGGATTTTTCTTTGACTGTTTCCTTTGGGGGTTGAGGGAAATAGCAAAAGGCACTGGGTTTGCTCAAAAGAAATATGTTTTCCAAAAATCTGAATGCAGGCTGGTTATCTGCAGGCTGGATGATGTTATGAAAATCTTGTAAATGAAGATGTGCTGAGAGTTGATATCTGGCAATAGTTTTTTCCTGGTTGGATTAATGGTTTGGCAAATTCCGCCATTTGGTTACGCTAGTGGGCAAGTTCTTGACAGAAATTTAGACCTTAACATCAATGAAATTCTGCAGGAAGATGTGCTATGGGATTAGCAATCATTCAGCCCTTCTCTGCCAGAGATCGTGGTGCGGGACCTGGTGATCAGCGATACTCAGAGATCCTCTGGTGAAGACATGCTGATCCGGAAGCCATCTATGTCCAGCAATTTCTCTGTGAATTCAGGGTGGAGATTGTTCAGATACCGGCCGATGTCTCAGCACTGGTCTAGCATGCCAAAATCCTGCCCAAAGTAGTTGTTTTTGTGTGGCACATCCAGCATGCAGCTGGCCGGTGGATGCTGCAATTAGAAGTGCTAGTCTGTAGAGAAGATGTTAGAGAAGATGATGTCCTAGCTTCCTGTGAAAGCATCAATCACTTCTTCCGCCCCGGAAAATTGGCTGAGAAGGTTTGGAGATGTTTCCACCAGATTTTAACTCCTATTAATTTTGTTGGGCAATCTTTGTAACGACACGTTGATCAATGGTTGAACTCACTGCAGGAAAATAAGCATTAAAAATACATATATCGTGGGCTTGTTCAATGCTTTATTCTTTTGGAAATGTGCTTAGAGGAATGGTTGTTGGTTCCAGGGAAGGAAGGTTAACTTGATTTGAATCATTAACAAAGTAAAGAAAAGTGGTTAATTGAGGTGAGAAGCTCCAGCTCTCCAACTAAGGATCGTCACTTTTAGGAATTTATTTCTTTATCTTTCTTAGGCATTGTTGTCAATCAGGGGGAAAAAACAAAGACAAAAAAGAAAAAAAGAAAAAAAAGAAGGCAATTCTGAGTAAACAGTTGAAACCGAAGGTTGGTCGGGTTAATGTGAATGCAGATGGTTCCCTAGAGGTAACCTGGGTTAGGGTGGAAGCAGTGGATGCTGTAGGGACCATTGGGAGAGGTTGATTTTCACTTATCACCATCACTATGAAGCAATTTCAAATGTGGTGGCTAAAAGGCAATCTGGATGGCTTGTGATAGTGCCTAAGTCTGGGAACTGAAAGTGATTGCAAAATGGGGATAGATGGTTTAGTTTCCAATGCTTCTCCTCCTACGCTTTCTGTGTATTGGTGAATTTCCTCATTTCTCGTCTACTGGTAAAGTAATGGGGTGGCTGATAGATTGAAGAAAAGAACAAGCCTTAAAGAGTTTGATTTTGCTCAATCCAGGTCCGGCCTAACCCATTTGCCACCCTAGTTGAGAAGGTGTTCAGTACAAAAATTAAAATCTTTTACATTGGAGAAAGTTTCTTTCTAAAATGATTGTCAACTTCATTGACGATAATCACATTAATCAACAGTTCCCATGTCCTTGCATGCTCAGCAAAATGGGATCTCTGGGCGGACATACAGATATTTTACAGAGCCTGGATTGAAATGTATCTTTCGGAGCATGATTCCCAACATAATAGGTTTGAATCATTCTCTATGTTAGTATATCCGACCTATCCTTTGCCTACTCCAGTTCTAAAAATGGTCACTCCATGAGCTACTCTTCAAGAGTCAGCCTGATTACATGCTTCTGGTTTGGCTTTGTACCCCAACATGACTTCCATTTCTCCTAACAAATTCACCCCCAAAGTGAAAAGGTGTATTCATTTTGTCATGTATTCTCGTAGGGGCTATAAATGCCTTGATACCTCCACAAGTAAACTAATAGCTTCTTAACATGTTTTTGACAAGATATCATTTCCACTTGTAGAACTATACTCCACATGGAACCCAAGAAAAAATGTGCACAAAGCGTAAACATAGTTTTCAAGCGGTACAATGTTGTGATAAAATGTTGCATACATAAGGATATTTAACATAAATGTACAAGGTTGCCTCAAAATATTAGCAATGTTAAAGAAAAACCTCCTTTCACTTCGTTTCTAGCTTTCGTAGAAGGATGTTTTGTTCCACATTACCTAGAAACCAAGTTGCCAATGTGGATTGTTTGTTCCAAAATGCATTAAACGCTCCCATGATTCCATCTAAAGAAAATGACTCAAGACATGAATGCGAGAATAACAGGTCAGAGCTGCAAGCATTATGTTCATATTTGAAGCAGTCAATGCACAGGTCCACCGGCATTCCTGTAACATTCCAAACAGCAGCTCAAGGAGAAAGTTGCAGATTTTTTTAATTAGAAAATTAGTGACTAAGGAAAGAGTTTTAGGGCTCGTTTGGCATCTCTACTCTAATTCAATAAGAGCTTTTTCAATAAGAGCTACTTGAATAAGCTCTTTTTGTTCTAGCTCTTGTTTTAAATAAGCTCGTTTGGTGAAATCACGTTTTTCAAGTCCAAAAAAAGCTCTTATTTGAAATAAGTACGTTTGGTAAAACCTTCAAATAAGAGCTTTTTTCAGGGGTAGTTGATGTCATTTTTAAAGATTACAACAACTTTATTATAAGAGGAATCCAAATGGTGGTTATGGTGGATCTCACCATAGATGAACCATGCCCCAAATGACAAAAGACTGGATGACTAGAATCTCCATATTTTAAGACATTTGGGCCATCAATTATCTCGTACATTAGATGTGGATCAACCATCATATGGAGCCCACCTTTGCTGTGGACCGTCCATTATGTGAGCCAAACTAAGTGTTGTGATGTATAAAGTACCCTTAGTTGTCAAATTTCGATAAGACAAAACGGCTTAGAGTGTGACTTATTCATGTGATGGAAAGTTCACCTTCAAGTGAATCAAGATAGATAGTTCACCTTCAAGATCATCATATGAAGTTTGAAAGTGCAAGACATGAAGATAGTACTACAAAGTTGAGTTCTACTTCACTTCAAGTTCAAGATCAAGCTACAATTACAAGTCTACTTCAACTAGAAGATCCACTGAACGCTACTGAAGATTCAAGTAGTAATTTCAAGGTATATACTTCAATGTCTAATAATAACAGGTATAACTGACCCTAGAAAGACCCTAGACTTAGGTCCTTTCATATACTAATCATTCACGGGTTTTTATACTTTGGTTAGGCTTAAATTCGACTAGTCCAAGCCTAAGTTCGACTAGTCCAAGCTCTGGTTCGACCAGTCCAAGATTCAAACTCAAAATCGGAATTTTTTTGGCAGTTCCTCAACCAGTCGAGAACTGTGCTCGACCAGTCGAAGGGAGCTCGACTCGAACTCCAGCAACTAAATTCATGCTCCCTCGACCAATCGAAGGCTATGCTCAACCAGTCGAATGTCAGTTTTATCTGATCGCGCCTAAAATTTGAAATTTGGTTTATTCTTCGACTAGTCGAAGGAGACCTTAGACCAGTTGAATGAACCGTTTTTTAGCCTATAAATAGAGGTCTTTTCTCATTCCAATTCATTCAGAAAAGCCACAAAAAGCCTTCACTTTGAGAGAGAAAAGTCTCCGTCATTATCAAGCTATAGTCTGGTAATTTTAGATCTTTTTATAGCTTTTGTTTTTGTAATTCCTTGATCTCTATTTTGTGAATCTGACATTTTAAAAGGGAGTCTTTACTCTACTTTGTGAGATCTAAGGAATTTAAACAAGTAGCCCCATGTTTGAGTTAATTTAAAATCTATTTAGAACCTAGAACCCCTTGATTATGTTTATTGGACATTGAACATCTATACATCAAGCGAAGCGGCTCTACAGGCTACATCAAAGAGTGTCTTCAGAAGAAGATAAGGATTCTTTATTTGTTTTTGGTTTTTGAGATATCCAGAAAATCTCTGTATTGGTTTTGACTGAGATAAGCCAGAAAATCTCAGCGTGGGGTTTTGATTATGATAGACCATTTGAAAACATAACTGTATAGGTTTTAAGGTGAACCTAAGAAAACCTTGATTTTTAGTGAACGCCAATATCACGTGGGTTGTGATTATTGGGAGTGGAGTAGGTGTGTTTGTTTGAAAACAGTTGATGTACACACCAAACCATTATAACTCTTGGTGTTTTGTGGTGAATGATGTATGTGATGTATATGTTTTGAATGATTGTAATCTTTTCATGTACATGTGGTGAATGCTTGTAATAGATAGCTTTCTTCCTATGCCTCTTGTTTTAGTTTGCGATCTTGATCTTTACTGCATTCAAGAAATCAAGTTGTCCTACCTAAAACATCTGTTTTTGGTGTAAGGTTGTCCTTTGAACAAGGTTTGAATCAATTTCTCAATACTATTACAATTGAGATCTCTGATTGGTTCTGATTTATTTAATCTTTTAGTTCCCCCCCCCCCCCCCCAAAGGACTGAGAGCTCACCCTTTTCACAAACCTTCAAAGTGGGCCATCCATCATACAAGGCTTGTCTTAGATGTGGATCATTCATCATTAGGGGCCCATCTTGATGTAGGTCATCCACCATGATGGGGCCATCAGAAGACCTACTCGGGTGTATCAGAGACGGAGGTGACCACCTACATCAGCCCAGCTTTTTTTGTGAATGGGAGACGAGTTCTGGATGGGGCCCGCCCGACCATTTTGAAGACCCCACATGCATTGGACATGCATAAGGAAGACTCCACTTTGGGATAATGCATGTGGGCTGCTTAGGAGACCATTTTAGTCATAGAAATTTTAGTTTGTGTCGATTCGATTGTTGGATCTTGTCGATCAGGCCATCGGGCCGCCAAATCTTTCAAATCTGGGCCCCTTAGACTCTAATCTTGCTTCCTTTATGTTTTTATTATTTTTAGGATTTATTTGATGGTTGAAATTGATAGTAAGTGTTTTAGTTTCCTTATTTTGGATGATGGGCCATTTCACTTAAGTGGCATAATCTTAATTATGTTGATATTTCATTATAAAAGCATCGGGAATGGGGGGTGGACGTCCAACCATAGTGAAGGAGATTGAGAAGAAAAGAAAAAAAGATTAAAAAAAAAATAAAAAATTATATTATATATATATATATATATATGAGAGAGAGAGAGAGAGAGAGAGAGAGAAGCTCTCTTGTGTGAACGCATTTTTCCTTTTTATTTTTAGGGTTTGTGAGAAAGCATCCCTTCTAATTAAATTGTGAAATAGTAGAGGTTTGTTTGGTGGTGGATTCCCCAAGGTACATTTTTTCTCTTTCTCTTCTCCAGCAAGGTATTCTTCTTCATCTCTTTTCTTCGTCATTCCCCTTCCCTTACAACCTTCTAAACACATCAAAACCCAACCAAATCCACCTTCTCTCTCTCTCTCTCTCCCCCACCCCAATGCGTGTACCCGCACATGTGGGCTCCCGTTTGGTGTTTTTCCTCTTTGATTTCCCTCCAAACCTACTTAATCCCTAGAAACCCCATTCCTCAAATCTCCATACATGAATACAAAATCCTAATGAAAATCTGAAATTTTTGTGAAACTTCTTCTAAATCAGAATTTTGCTTGCATCATTGTCTATCCACGTGGTTTTTACACTACACACGCTAGATTGAAAGTCTCTACTTCCAAGTGGGCCACTCTTGAATTATTTTATAATTACGTGCACTGCATATGTGATAACCTAGGACCTTCGTGTTATAAATCTGAATTTCCAAATCAATTATATGAACATGTTTGATTTTTACATGGTGATTGCTGAAATTAATGTGTAATTGATCTCTCATTTTGCATCTTACGGTAGTTTCCATCATCCTACATCAAATTTGGTATTAGAGCATAGGTCTAGTGTAGGATAGGCGTTCGACAAAATTCATATACCCATAGTAGAGCATATAGATCACATATAGCTTACTGAATTTTCTGATCTAGCTTGCTGAATTTTCTGCATGGATATTTTCAAAGTTTATATTACTGGAATTTTCAGATTTAGTGACTTTAAGACACATAGTTGCTGAATTTTCAATTTTAACCTTATTAGAATCATTTTAGGGTTGTCCATAGGGTTTAAGGTACTAAGGGTCATCATACATAAGATACATATGCATCATATAGTATTACATTGAGCGTCATCAAATCTGATTTTTGTATTGCATTCATCATACAGTACACATACAGCTAGGCTCTCTCTAATTAGGGTCGTTTGGTGCATGCAAATGCGAACATGCCGTGGTTTTGGTCTATTCCCCACCATAAACTTGGATCAGATTGCCGAGGCTCTCAAAAACATTAACCACCGTTTGATGGCCAAAGAGACACAATCAGACCATTGCCACGCAATTGACTACCATCAACCAGCGTATCATGTGGCTAGAGGCTACCTCTCAAGGTACCCCCGTCACTTGGGAAGACCACTAGTCTCAGACAGGAGAGCCAGTGGATGAGAACCCAGTTGAACAGGGCCCAATCCCAGTAGAACCCATTAGGGGTTGTAATAGGAACCATGGTCAGGAAGTAGGTCATGTAGGACCGCGTGCCCACGAGTCCCGTAGAGAGTTCGGTATTGTTACAACCATGAGGAACAAGTTGTGAAGAGTGTCAAAGTCGATGCTCCCAATTTTGATGGTCGCTTGACCTAAAGCATTTCATTGACTGGATAGCAGACATGGACCACTTCTTCGAGTGGCATGACATGTCAGATCACCGTTGAGTAAGATTTGCTAAGATGAAGTTGACAGGTCAAGCCAAGTTGTTCTGGACCAATACAGAGCAGCGTGGAGATGAACCCATTACATCATGGGTTGAGATGAAAGAACTTCTTAAAGAAAAATACGTCCTGCTCTCCTATCGCGATCGCCTTTTAGATCAGTGGCAGTCCTTGAGGTAAGGGTCGATGCCTGTATCGGATTATATCGAGAGATTCAAAGAGTATATGATGCGATGTGATGTCGACGAGTCCCTTGCTGCAATCCTGTCTCGTTTTAGGACGGGCCTGCACCCTGAGATTAGTCGTGAGCTCATCCCTCATGATGTTGGTGCACTAGAGAGGCCTACCTTAGGGTAGAGGAGCTTGAACGATACCTAGTAAAAGTGACCATGAGGCGGTTTGGGTCTCAAGATTCCAGTGGCAAGGCTGCTCCTCAGGGAGCCAAACCTAACCCTAGGAGCCAGACCAAAACCCCAACTGATGCTCCCACCTATAATAGAGATGTTAAAGGTAAGGGCCTAGTTAGCACTAGTTCGAAGGGAAGTGAGCACGTGTAGTGTTTTCGTTGCAATGGTTTTGGTCACTTCGCAAAGGAAAGCCCAAATAAAAAAAGAGGTAAAGCTCTTATGATAAATGGGGCAAATAAGGATGATGAGGATGATGAAGACGTAGAGGAACATGAGCCTGATATTGGTGCTAGTGATGAGGAGTTTGATGAGCGGGAAACCCACACTCTCGCAGTAGTCAGATGCGCCTTTGCCCAAGCTAAAGAAAATGATGATTGGCACAGGAACACAATCTTTTACACTTATACCAAGTGTAGGGTTGTACACGAGTCGATCTAGCTCGACTCGACTTGAAGCTTGAGCTCGAGTATTTTATATATATATATATATATATATATATATATATATATATATATATATATATATATATATATATATATATAAACTTTAAAAAACAAAACCCTACCAAATGCCGACCCAACCCGACCCTCTCTTTCCCTTACTATTGGATCGGGTTGGGCGTTGGGTTGAGTCGGGTGCGAGTTTGGGTTAGGTTGGGAGTTGGGTTAGGTCGGGTTGGACGTTGGGTTGACATATGAATAAGCTTGACTCGACTTGAGGTAAGCTCGACTCGACTCAACTCAAACCACTAGCTCGACTCGAAAGCTTTGGCAAACAAGTCAAGCTTCAATGTCGAGCTCGAGCTCGAGCTCGAACTCGAACTCGAGTATAGCACGGATGAGTCAAGTCGGGCTTGGCCTAGCTCAACTCGACTCGACTCGATGTACAGCCCTAACCAAGTGTGGAGAAAAGAATTGTGAAGTGATCATGGATAGTGGCAGTTATGCCAACGTGGTCTCTACCAGCACCGTGTTCGACTGGGCCTGAAAGCCGAGTCTCACCCTTAGCCCTACAGAGTGTTGTATCCCCATCTAGTTTGGGTCGTATAAGGATTTATTGTGGTGCGATGTGGTTCCCATGGATGTCGGCCACATCACCTTGGGTAGGCCCTGGTTATTTGACTTGGACTTTACAATATTCGGTCGCTCGAATATTTGTACATTTATGTCTGAGGCCAAAATAATTAGATTGAGTCCTCTTCTACCCAAGAGCATACCGGAAAAAAGAAGACCACCAAGAAGGGTGATCCTGGAACTCTCAAGGAAGTTCAAACCTAAGTCTCTTCACATCATTAATGCAAAAGAATTTGAAAGAGAACTTAAGGAGAATTCGAATGTGTACGCCCTCATGACTAGGGAGGCTACCCCTAGGTTGGTGTAGAGTTGCCTGGTGAGGTGATTTCAGTGATGGATGAATTCAGTGATGTCTTTCCTGATGACCTCCCGGATGAGCTTTCACCTATGAGGGACATCCAGCACGCCATTAATCTTGTTCCCAGGTCGACTATCCCAAACCTTCCTCATTACAGAATGAACTCTACGTAGCATGCAGAACTCAACAAGCAAATTGATGAGCTTCCTAGGAAAGAGTTCAAACAGGAGAGCATAAATACATGTGTCGTGCCCACCCTTCCGACGCCCAAAGAGGATGGCACGTGGCGTATGTGTGTGGATAGAAGGGTCATCAACAAGATTACCGTTAAGTATCGGTTTCCTATACCGTGCGTTGACAATATGTTTGACATGATGGTCAATGCCACAATTTTCTTCAAAATAGACCTCAACAGTGCGTATCACCAGATCCGTATTCACCCAGGTGATGAGTGGAAAACGGCCTTCAAGACGAAGGATGAGCTGTACGAGTGGCCAGCCATGCCTTTTGGGCTAACCAACACCCCAATTATATTTATGCGGGTGATAACCCAGGTGTTAAGACCCTTCATGAGGAAGTTCTTAGTCGTGTACTTTGACGCCATCCTTATTTTTAGTATGACTAAAGAACAACACCTTCACCATCTGAAGCAAGTGTGCGGGATCCTCAAGGCAGAGAAGTTATATGCCAACCTCAAGAAGTGTTCGTTTTTGTCTGGTAGTATCATCTTCTTATGTTTTATTGTGTCATCTGAGGGCATGTTTATAAATCCCGAGAAAGTCAAGGCCATAGTGAGTTGGCATGAGTTGCGTAATATTCATGAGGTGCATAGTTTCCACAGCTTAGTCACCTTTTATAGACGGTTCATTAAAAGTTTTAATTCCATCATGGCTCCCTTTACCGATTGCATAAAAAAGAGGTGTTCCAATGGACTAAAGCAACCTTTGGGGCATTCAAGGAGATTAAGGTCAAGATTATTGAAGCTCTTGTCATGCGACTTCCGGAATTTTCCAAGGCTTTTAAGGTCGCTTGTGATGCGTTTGGTGTAGGTATAGGTGGAGTGCTTAGTTAGGAAGGGCACCCTGTCGTTTTCTTTAGCGAAAAACTGAATGAAGCAAAGAAAAAGTATTCTACCGATGATAAGGAATTCTATGTGGTGGTGCAGTCCTTGCGTCATTGGCGACATTATCTATTACTGTAGGTGTTTATCTTATTCTTTGACCACGAGGCTTTGCGCCATCTCAACTAGCAAAAGAAGTTGAACCTAAGGCATGCCAAGTGGATCCAAATTTCTCCAAGAATACACTTTTGTGTTGAAGCAAAAGGCCAAGGTTGAGAATAAACTTGCTGACGCATTGAATCGTAGGGTTGCGTTACTCCACTCCATGAGCGTCTAAGTCATAGGGTTTGAGCGTTTAAAGGAAGATTATCCTAGTTGCCCAGATTTTCGAGAGGTGTACATATCGTTGTTAGATGGTCAGTTTAAGAGTAGTAGTGAGTTTGTTCTGGTCAGTAAGTTTTTGTTTAGAGGTGACTAATTGTATATGCCCCATATGTCCATCTGTGACTTTCTTGTCTGGAAGCTTCATGCTGGAGGGATAGCTAATCATTTTGGGCATGACAAGACTATTGCCCTTGTAGATGAGCATTTTTATTGGCCAAGTCTCAAGAGAAATGTCGCTAACATTATAGGGAAATGTAGGGCTTGACAACTAGCAAAGCAGAGGAAGCAGAACACCGGTTTGTATACACCCTTGCAAGTCCCCCACACCCCATGGGTTGATATTAGCATAGATTTCGTACTTGGGCAACCCAAGACGAATAAAAAGCACAACTCCATCTTTGTAGTTATGGACCGTTTTCGAAAATGGCTCACTTTCTCCCATGTTCTAAAACATCTAATGCTATTAACATGGCTAAGATATTCTCTGGGGAGGTAGTTCGTCTGCATGGTTTGTCAAAGACCATTGTGTCAGATTGAGATGTGCAGTTCATGAGTTATTTTTGGAAAACTCTATGGCACATGATGGGAACTAAGTTACAGTTCTCTTCGGCATATCATCCTTAGACTGATGGTCAGACGGAGGTTGTCAATCGAAGTTTAGGGAATTTGCTACGATGTTTGGTGGGAGACCATATTAGAACCTGGGATGCAATCTTGCCTGTAGCTAAGTTTACATACAACAATTCCATCAATAGGTCCACAGGAATGAGTCCATTTGAGATAGTATTCGAGTAGAAGCCTAGAACGCCTATAAATCTCATACCCATGTCCGTTTCACATAGGCCATATGAGTCCGCAGAAGCATTTGCACGGCATATTCATGACTTGAATAGTGAGATCAAGAAGCGCATTAATGCTAGTAATCAATATTATAAAATCTCCGCATATTCACATTGTAGGTTCAAGGAGTTTCAGGTGGGTGACTACGTCATGGTCCGCATTAGACCCGAACAATTCCCACAGGGAACCGTGAAGAAATTGCATGCCCACAGTGCAAGTCTAAATAAAATTTTGACAAGAGAGGGCCCTAATGCATATGTGGTGGATCTTCCATCTGACATGGCCATTAGTGCGACATTCAATGTGTCGGACCTTACGCCTTGTGACGAACCCACACATCCATCTTCTAGCCCTGTTGCAATCCTTTCTCCTATCCCAGATGATGGTGTCCCTGACCCCTTCCCCAGCCCATGGCCTTTACCAAATTTTATCTCCCACTCATTGCCTTCTCTTCCATCACTACATGATCAGAAAGAAGAGATTGAGGATATTCTTGACAACCAAGCGGTCTCTACCCGCCATGGAGGATATCATAAACACCTCATGAAGTGGAAGAACAAGGCGGAGTCAGACAACACCTGGATTATCGAGGCAGAGTTCCAGCACATTGATCCTAACCTCCTCGAGCGTTATCACAGCTTTATTTTGCCAGTGATGAATTATACTCAGCCGGGGCAAATTCTTCTCTACCAAGAAGAATTGATGGGGACATCAGAGGACCTACTAGGGTGTACCGGAGACAGAAGCAACCACCCACATCAGCACAACTTTCTTTGTGGATGGGAGACGAGTTCCAGATGGGGCCCAACAAGCCATTTTGAAGACCCCACATGCATTGGATGTGCATCAAGAAAAACCCACTTTGGGATGATGCATGTGGGCTGCTTAGGAAAACATTTTAGTCATAGGAATTTTATTTCGTGTCGATTCGACCGTTGGATCTTGTCATCAGGCCATCGAGCCACCAGATCTTCCAAATCTAGGCCCCTTAGACTCTGATCTTGCTTCCTTTATGTTTTTAGTTATTTCTAGGATTTATTTGATGGTTGAGATTGATAAGTGTTTTAGTTTCCTAATTTTGGATGATGAGACATTTCACTTAAGTGAGTGGCATAATCATAATTATGTTGATATATTATTATAAAAGCATGGGGGGTGGACGTCCAACCCTAGTGTAGGAGGTTGAGAAGAAAAGACAAAAAGAGAAGCTCTCTTATGTGAAGGTATTTTTCCTCTTTGTTTTTAGGGTTTGTGAGAAACCATCCCTTCCAATTGAATTGTGGAAGGGCAGAGGCTTGTTTGGTGGTAGATTCCTCAAAGTACATTTTTCCTCTCTCTTCTCCAACAAGGTATTCTTCTTCCTCTCATTTCTTCCTCATTCTCCTTCCCTTACAACCTTCTCAACCCTTCAAAGCCCAAACCAAATCTCTCTCTCTCTCTCTCTCTCTCTCTCTCTCTCTCTCTCTCTCTCTCTCTCCTATCCACACGTGGACACGCATGTGCACACATGCGTCCGTACGAGTAGCCACATGTGGGCCCCCCTTTGGTGTTTTCCCTTTTTGATTTCCCTCCAAACCTACTTAATCCCTAAATCTTTTAAATCCCTAGAAACCCAATTCTTCAAATCTCCATCAATGAATCCAAAACCCTAATGAAAATTTGAAATTTTTGTGAAATTTTCTCCAAATCAGAATTTTGCTTGCATCATTATCTATCTACGTGGTTGTTGCACTACCCACACTAGATTGGAAGTCCCTACTTCCAAGCGGACCACTCTTAAATTATTTTATAGTTACGTGCACCTCGTATGTCATAACCTAGGACCTGTGTTATAAATCTGAATTTTCAAATCAATTATATGGATATGTTTGATTTTTACATGTTGATTGCTGAAATTAATATGTAATTGATCTCTCATCATGCATCGTAGGATAGTTTCCATCATCTTACATCACACCATCAATGCTAATTGTCCTTTATGTGGGGCCCCTCACTGTCCACCACCCATCACTCATAACATGGAGTCTACATTTGATGTGTCCATAGTGCGGGCCCTACCTTCGAAGTGGATTGTCCATAATGTGGGGCCCACTTTTGATATCCACCATTCATCATGTGGGGCACACCTTCTATGTGGATCATCCATCATGTGGCCCACTTTGGATGTGAGTCATCCATCATGCGAGACCTTGGATGTAGACCGTCCATTAGGTGGGGCCCACTTGATGTGGACCATCCATTATGAGGGGCTACACTTTGATGTGGGCCATCCATCATGTGAAGCCCACTCCATCCATTATGTGGGCCCACCTTGTTGTGGACCATTCATTGTGTGGGGCCCCACCTTGATGTGGACCATTCATTGTGTGGGCCCCCACCTTCAATATGGGTCGTTCATCATGTGGGCCCACCTTAAATGACCATCATCCATCATGTGGGTCCCACCTTTGATGTGGACTGCCCATCAAATGGGACCCACTTGATGTGCATGTTCCATCATGCTGGGCCACACTTTGATGCAGATCATCTATCACGCGGGGCCTACCTTTGATGTGAACTATTCATTACGTAGGCCCACATTGATGTGGGGCCCCACATTCAATATGAGTCATTCATCACGAGGGGCCCCACCTTGATGTGGACCATTCATTGTGTGGGGTCCCACCTTCAATATGGATCGTTCATCATGTGGGCCCACCTTAAATGACCATCATCCATCATGTGGGTCCCAGCTTTGATGTGGACTGCCCATCAAATGGGACCCACTTGATGTGCATGTTCCGTCATGCTGGACTACACTTTGATGCGGGTCATCTATCTCGTGGGGCCTACCTTTGATGTGAACTATTCATTACTTAGGCCCACCTTGATGTGGGGCCCCACGTTCAATATGAGTCATTCATCACGATGGGCCCAACTTTGATGTCCACCATCCATCATGTGGGTCCTACCTTTGTTGTGGACTATCTATCATGTGTGGCCCACTTGATGTGTATAGTCCATCATGTCATGTGGGACCCACCTTTGATGTCCACCATCCATCACGGTCCCACCTTTATTGTGGACCATCCATTATGTGAGGCCCAACCTTCAATATGGGTCATTCATCATGTGGGCCCACCTTTAATGTCAACCTTCCATCATGTGGTCACACATTCAATGTTCACCATCCATCATGTGGGTCCCACCTTTGATGTGGACCATCCATCAGGAAGGGCATGCTTGATGTGAATCGCCATCATGTGGGGCCACAATTTGATGTAGGCCATCCATCATGTGGGGCTCACCTTTGATGTGACGGTGCATTATGTGGGGCCACCTTTGATGTGGACCATTCATCGTGTGAGGCCCACCTTCAATATGGGTTGTTCATCATGTGGGCCTACCTCGAAGAGATTGTAAAGAGAAGAGAAAAGGGTAAGATGGGAATTACTTGAAAAGTTTTTAAGGACAAACTTGTCCAAAAATTAGTCCAAAATGTCTACCTACTTAAGCCAAATAAGCTCCATTTAAAAAAGTAACCCCTCACTAATTTATAAAATTAGAGCTTATTTGCTACTTTCTAAACAAATAAGCACTCTAATAAGACTTTGACCAAAAAGTCTAAAAGTTTTTTTTTAAGAAATAAGCCAATAAGCTCTTATTTGTAGAGATGCCACATGCCCCCATAGTGATTAGGAATAAGATTAAATCGATGCCTCAAATAGAAGATATTTTAGGGTTTTATGTTGAGAAAAGTAATGGAGTCTTCCCCTGTTTTATTTGAGAAATTGTGAAGCTTTTAACTTTACTCCGGAAGCGTATTAGCAATTATGAATGCTTTCCCATAATGCCCTGGTGTGGAAACTCATTTCCGACGTTAATGAACTTTTTGGCAATTTGCATTCTTACACGTGAGTTCTAGTTTTGCATTCTTAGACATAAGTGCAAGTTAAATGAGTTTATTAAAACTTTTATCTTGTTATTTTGAGTTGTATTTGAATTTATTCCATCGCAAATCTTAATTATTTGGGTTTTTCTTGTGTCTACCCTTGCAGCTTAGGTTTAGAGAGAGAGAGAGAGAGAGAGAGAGGATACATGCTTTACCATAAACATCGGAGAGGTATGACAATTAGAAAGAAAATAATTTGAAGATAAAACAAAAGGGCATTGGATAATCATAACTCCTAAGGGGAAAAAAGAAAAGTCAAATTAATCTTATGAACATAATTGAGGGTGCCAACATACATCCTATTGTAAGATTGTGGAATTTAACTCTGAAACTATTGAAATACATTAAAAAGAAGATATACGTCAACCATAAAACTTACCCAATTAAAGAAAAAAGGGTTTTCAAAATGTGAGCAAAACATCCACTTTCTTTTCTTTTGTTTTCTTTACTACTTTTGTTGCTTCTTTCTTCTTTTTTTTTAGATGTAAATCCAACGTGTCTTGCATTGACTACAAGAGATTAAATATGTATGTAAATGCACCCAATTTATGCAAGAAACATATTAATAATCATCCCAACTTGCAAATTAGACAAATGACACTAAAATAAATATTTCCTTTACTTATGAAAATGAAATCATGTAATTCAAACCATCTTCATCACTTTCCACGAACACCAGGTTTGAACTACTCACCCTGTGACAAACCACAAAGAAGTTTGTTATGCTGCCTTCAAGTATCCTATCCCCATCATTCGACAACAAGAGCTCCGTCACTAGAGGCGGCCTCAACTTCTCCAAGCACTTCCTTGTCCTAACATGAAAAGAAAAGGAAAGAATTAACTATAAGAGGGATGTTTAAACAGATGGAAATACACACACACACACCTGAGTCCGGTGAAAATCCCTTCCCGCTTTGCCATAGCTCACCTGATTATTGGATCACATTGACTTTTGGGCCCTAGGGGTTTCATGACGTAACTCATCTAGTGGGCGTGGGGGGCTTTTGATTGGAGAGAGGGAGGGGGGTTAGCAACATATCCAATCCGGGGTGACCGATTTTCGATTCAAACCATTCATTCACTCATACAACTAGAAGCAAGACATGGTGCAAAAATCATGCCAATCGGGTGATCCTCAGCTTCCGATCAATAGGATGAAAATGGATAGTCAAGAATGACCGGAGAAATAAAATAGGTCCAATCATCATATTGAAACATCTAAACATCTAATAGATAGATCCCACCTTTATTTCTTATGATTCTAGAGTAGCACTTTGATCCAATGATTCTAACCATGTGATTTATGGCTCGTAGACAACAGACGGTTGTAACAAATTGGCCACATTCAAAGGATTAGGACCATCAATCGAAGTGATTCTTGCACCACAGCTTGCTCCTAGTTGCATGCATGAATGAATGGTTCAGAACAACGATAGGTCACCCCGTGTGCCGTTTAAAAGGTTTGGGGACGTTAGCAAACCACTTCCCCCCACATGCGCGCACACACACACAGATATATATCATCATGATGACATTGTCGTCTAAACCTTATCATCATTACGTATATATAATGCTATGACCAAACTAACGGCAGTTTTTGTTTGTGCTAGCACTCAGTACTGCTTGAGCACTCTTCTCAGTGATCCAGAGAATTTATCCAGTGGGCCAGACAATGATGGGAGATGACAGACGATCCCAGCCATCCAATTGTAATCACCCAGCAGATAGATGTTTAAAATACAGTGGACGGTCCATGTGCAATGGGAAAAAACCTTCCGGATGGTTGGATCATTCTACAGAGAGACTCTAAGTCCACTGCCAACCCATGTCCCGGAAGGGCTTGCCAGATGAAAGGCTGAGGTCACAGAAAGGTGGGGCCCAGCTGCTTTAGGTCGAGCATGCTAAAAGAAAATTTTCCTACACAGACCTGACCCACTCTGACCACTTGGCTCTCGCAACATCCCTTCCGCAGCCAACAACAGCTAAACGTGCACCGTTCTCTGTCCCACCAAACACAGGTGGGACATAAATCCCGAAATGCACATACACATCCAGACCCATAGGAGGGCCCCCATTCCCACAGATGAGCGTTGTGACTGCCAATTCTTCACCATCAGATCTGCTGCCATCCCACTGTTCTATCAACACAGACCGGAACCCAGCCCGTAACGAGTCAGTAACCAAAGGCCGGAGTACAAAATCCCAACATGACGACAAGGATGATGATAACAATGTCGTTCTAGTCCTTTGGGAAATGAACAAATCAGGACAGGATTCGGCGAGAACTCGGGTGGAGTCAGCGAGCCTGAGCAGATGTCTTTCCCAAAACAACAAGGAGGATGCATTGAAGTTTGTGCGAGAGGTCGTGTAAGCACCTGATTAGATGGGAGAAGGGTGATTAAGGCTCCTTCGGATGCCTGTAAATTTTGTATGTGATAAATGATTTGCAGATGTAAATCATTTACAGTCTGTCTTGTTGGCTTTAAGCTCCAATCTGTTTACAGGTAACTAGTTATCTGTGTTTGGATAGCCTGCAAACTGTTTAGAAGGATTTCATTTGCAACAAAAAGTTCAAAATTATAGCCATTAGGCTGTAAATGATTTGCAGGTAAATGAAATCACAGTTTTTCAAAGGGATTTCATTTGCAGCTAAAAGCCGTAAATGATCTACAAGCCTGTAAGGTGTCGTTTGGATGCCTGTAAATAGGGCAAGTTGTAAATAATTTACAGGGAAATCATTTACACTCTGCATTTGGATGACCTTTTTTAATTGTTAATCATTTACAAGCTGTAAATGATTTACAACATTTAACCCTATCTCATTTACAGCCTAATGGCTATATTTTCAAATATTGGCTCTCCATTTATGAGACTTAATTTACAGGCTATCCAAACACAAATAATCATTTACAGCTTACAGCCAAACAAGACAGGCTGAAAATGGTTTACACCTGTAAATCCTGTACCACTTAAACCATTTACAGGCATCCAAACGACCCCTAAATGATTTATAGACATTTTTCAGCATCCAAACACTGCCTGTAAATCATTTACCTGTATTTCATTTACAGCTAACCCAATTTACAGGTGTCCAAACGTCATGGGCTCGTTTGGCAGCGTGGATTTGGTTTTCTCTCAAATCCAAATCCCTCCAATTACCTGCTAACAAACGAGCCTTTATTCTTACTGTGACATATAGATGAGGGTCGGTTCCTCTGCAAAGTTTGTAGAATAAGCTTATTCTACAACTACACATCCGCTCCGTCCATCATGTGAGGCGCATCAACACGGTGGGACCTACACACAATCTGGAAGATATTAATAGTGGCCGTCCCCAAACCAACTGTTCCTTACGGTTTGACTGACCTGTGTTTTGAATCGGCCTGATTTTTGGAACAAGATGGTGAAATTGAATGGGCATGAACAGAGTGGATGAGGGCCATACGTGACGATGGGACCCACCACAGATAGTTGTGGAATAAGCTTTCTTGAAGAAAAAGGGGGGAAGATGGAAGTACCAGAATGGGATTGGAGGAAGGTAGAGATGGAAGGGATGTCTTGAGTCAGACAGGGGACGCCATTGACGACCAGGAACCTGCTACTCCCCATTCTCTATCTTTTTACTTGTACACTTTCCTCTGCCTGTCTGCTGATGGAAGAAGGGTGCCTTCTTTCGTTCCATGGTGAGTGGGAGTACATTTTCCTACTCGTAGTCGGGGGAACGGCTTTTGAATCCTTGACTCTGGGGCCCACCGTGATGTATGTACCTTACATCCACACTGTCCATCCGTTTTGTCAGATTATTTTAAGGCATGGATTAGAAAACGAAACATATCCAGATCCCAGTTGGAACACACCACAGGAAGCAGTGGTGATTGAATACCCACCACCATTAGTGGGCCCCTGACCTTGGGGCCGAGATCGATGTTTGCGTTGTATATCCACTACATCCATAAGTTGTTCCGGCTCATTTTAGGGCACAGTCGAAGCAGATCTAAGTCTAAAATGCATCAATTCACAGCAGTGGACATTTACTATTAAAAACTTTTTTATAGGCGACAAAAATTCCCAAGTTGATATTTGTGTTTTTTCTAGGTCTGCATAATATTTTCTGGAAGTTGAATGGAAAATAAACATTACAAAAAGCATAAATGCACGGTTTCTGTAGTGTGGCCACTTGAGATTTGGATCCGTTTCATTTTTGGGACTATACCCCAAAATGATATGGAATAGCTAATCCACGTCGACTCAATAACTAAGTTGTTACCCTGGGAAGCGGTGCACCAAGAAGTTCCGTGAGGCCTAATGTGATGTGTGTGTGTGATATTGTCCCCATCGATCATTTGCCCTGGTTCATGTTTAAACTTGAAACCAAAACTAATAAAGCCATTCGAAAACTCAATGGGCCACACCACATGGAAAGGTGAGGATGGGCACACTATTTACACCTATTTTTGGTGCCCTGACATGGGTCGATCAAAGGTTGTTGACATCACGTGACCGCAATTAGCATAAAACATACTCTCATCCGAGGGTATCATCGTTCTTGTTTTCTTCGACAATATGTATTTTGTTACAAATGCGAAGGCACGTGCCCTTATGCTCATCTTTAGGAGAATGAATCATGCTACGTAGGCACATTTATCATGTCCATTAATGAGACAATGCGCCCATCACATCTATCACAAATCTGGTCATATTATTCTTGATGAGGCTGTCTCCTGTTGTCCTTCCAAATTGGGAGATCTCTCCAGACACATTCAGAGTGGATATAGCGTTCGAAAAGATTCCGAAGATCAGACCAACATCCAAGCAAACCCAACCCAAATATGGAGAGACAGACACATCGGCCAAGTCAGGTTCCCCATTCTGTACATTAATCGAAATTGAGAAAATGGGGGAACTAGATCAGATCTGCGTCGATGACGCAATTGTACCAAGTATCAAATCTCTCTATCACTCGAAACCATCACATATAGGATGGTTAAGTGCATGAGGGGGTTTGATCCAAGTTGTCCAACACCTTGAAGTGAAGGAACAAGGCGACCATGAGCGTGCCCATGGTCGATCTGACATCCCAATTAGCCCATGGGGGTTCTCGGAATCTGATTTGGTGGCCAAGTCAAGAGAAACTTTGGTGGTCCTGAGCCTAATCTGTGCAGCTAGCCATTGTTGAGTGTGAAATATTATATATTTCTCCCTTGTTATGCTTTGGTTTTATGAACATGAATGTGCTTAATTGATCTAATTACACATATTTTCTCTTGCGAGGTGATTTTGAGAGTTAAGGATAAAATGACGCTTAAATAATGGATTTGATGCTTAAAGAATAACTAAGTAAGGAGATCTATGGAGGAAGGAAGAAAAATCAAAGACTAAGGAAGGAAGAAAATCAAAGACTTGAAATAAAGAAATCAGAAAGTGCAGAAATCAACCCTTCGACGTCATCGAAACTAACCTTGATCCCATTGTAAAAATCACGAATTTCTGATTTTGATGTTGGACATATTCATGCACTCTTCGATGTCATCAAAGGCATGTTCGATGTCATCGAAGCAAAGTTCGATCCCATCGAATGAGGTTCAATGACATCGAAAAAATACAATAATTTGAATTTTGTTGCTGGACAGTTTCCTTATTTCAGTTGGATTCTTCAATGGGAGTTCAATACCATCGAAGCTGCAACAGCGGCATAAAATCAAGTCAGTTTTGAAGACGATGCGAATCAAGCCTATATAAAAGAATGTTTTAAGATCTTCTAATGACGAATTATGGTAGGAGTAGAGAAAATAGTTGTGGAGCTTTAAGGAGTCCTCCCTCTTCTCCAAACCTTCGATTCTAGTTAGTTTTTATGTTTTTCTATTTGATTTTTAGTTCAATCATGTCTATGGTTGGCTAATCTCTTAGTTAGATCTAAGAGGTAAACCTTATAGCTTTTCTTAATGTTTATTTTACTTTGATTCAAGTTATTTAGTTTTTTATGTTGAACAATTCATAGATATTTGGTTTGAATGAAGTACTACTTGAATTTGATCCATTGTCGACTCCGGGTACTTTGGATGCTTAGGAAAACTTTTGATATTTTCTTACATGTTTTGCAATAGTTTGATCTGTAAAATCCATTTATCTATCATTGACTCTGGGCATAATATATACTTTGAATTCCCTGCGATCAATACGTTGATGCTTTATGGGGGAACCAATTCAATGAAAGTTCTAATCTGTTTTGGAGTATTTGAATGATGATTTAACTACTCTATTATCCGGCTGGATAGGATAGGACTTCGATTTTAGTTGTGTGATCCAATTAAATCAAGTAAATTAACATTAATGAAGCTATAAGTGGATCCTTGGCACTTTAGTGTTCTATTCTTGATGGTTTCTTTCACAATTACTATTTTAAACTAGAATTTAGTAGTAGTTTCGATTCTAATTCTAATTCTAATGTAGTCCAAAAATCACACAATAGCGAGTCCCTGTTGTGGATACGACCTCGGTCTCATTGAGTTATTACTTCATCATAACCTTGCACTTGAGGTTGTCATAGCAGCTATCACCAGAGTCATTGAGTGGTTGATATTCATCAAGGTTTAGCCATTGACCTAGCCATCTGGATCAAAGAAATCTTGACATATCTAGGCCTGGTCTTTGGTGGATCATAGACACCCCGCGATGGATCGATTACGAGAGAAAGATCTGAGAAGCCAGGGAATACGAATCCAACTGGAGTCCTTCTTCCCAATCCAAGTCGCTAGTTCCAGAGCAATCAAAGGGATTCCCACATCCAAAATAATAATGTGAGAACGAAGGATCTAGAAGCAATAAGGAAACCCTAGTAAGGGTTTCACCGCCTCGAGAATCTATAAAAGGAGCAATAGAAGAAGAGTTGAGGCCCTACGCTAAACACATCAACCTATCTTTTATTTTATCTTTCCTTTATTATTCTCAGCATAACCTAACCTATTTTTACATAGCTACTGCCTAGCGGCTCCTGCTATAGTACCTTAAGAGTAGAAATAATCTTTTTACAACCATAAGTTGTAGGATTATGATCATTTAAGTTCCAATTTAGTTGATCACACCTGCCTTAATTGTCTATTCTGATAGACGCATCAGGTATTTATCCTTTTTCTTTTGTTTATTCATTTGGTTGTCTCACAACTTATCGATTATAATAAGCCTCATTTCCAAATATTAATGAAATTGGCAATAATTCGCCTTCTTTAATTGTATGTGTATCTTCATTACTTTGAGAAGTACTTTGAACTTAAAGTGTTGGTGAAAGAACAAGCCCTTAAGTCTATAGACTCATGTCTATTGTAACAAGGTAAAAAGAACTCATTCGAAAGGGCTAACCCCTGCCCTTTCACAAATCGCCTGAACGGAAGTACAAATATTGGTGAGCTAGAGGACCCTGGATCTTTGATCCTAATCTCCAATCTGTTCAGCTCAACGCAGGGGAATACTAGTAGTTCAGTCAAACTTTGAGTCGAGTAGACTCTAGTATGCCTTTGCATTTTACCCACACCCTCAATCACACAAATGATCTAGTTTGATCAAATTTGTGATAACACTATTTCTGGCACGCCCGATGGGACCCAGTAAAGTTCATTATATTTCTCATTAGAATAAGATGTCCCCCAAATAAAAAAAAGTTAGTTCTGTGGTCGATGTTGCGGAAGAACAACAAGATGTGGAGTCACAGGAGGCCATAATTGAGGTTGAAGTGGGTCATCTTCTCAACAGATTTCTGGTGACTTTGTTACGTTCATTAAATAATTCATGGGATGTATGCAACATGTTACCAATATGTGCATATCACAGCTTGAGATAAGTGAGAAATCGACCCAGAGTCTCATCGTAAGACTCAAAGCCACGGATAGGCGTTCTCCTTTACTCTATCCTGTTGGACACGAGGAGGAACAACCTACTAAGCTCCCTATCAAAGCCAGTCAGATCAAACTACAATGTCGTCTGTTACCTCCTCCATTAGTGATGAAGAATAACTGAGATGGTCGTTTATATAGTTAGTCGGATTACCCTGACTTGCAGAGTTATTATACTTTCAGGAGTCAATACCCGACTGATCGAAGTAACTCAGGGGGGATTGACTACACAACCACCATTATATAGTAATGTGGTCGAGCCACTTCAAATCCAACCTCTGAACGGCTTGACCAATTATTGGGTTGATTACTAAAGGGGGCAATCCCAAGTAGCATTGGTAGCATATCATAGGATAGACGCGTCCGGTGGTAACCTTCGACAGCGTATCCATACCACGATAGCTATCAAAGGGCTGAGCCACTCGGGGGCAACCTCCAATCATGACTATGTCCTATTAAGGACAACCCAGGATGGAGGCGCTTGTGGGGCAACCATTGACCATGCCTCTTTCCCGTAATGGCTACCAAATGGTAGAAATGCCCGAGGGTAACTCTCGGTATCAACTTACCTAGAGTTGTACACGAGTCAAAACGAGTCGAGCTTGGCATACCTTAATTCGGCTTAGCTCGGTCCTCGAGCCTGACTGGCCAGCTCAGCTTAGTTCGGTCAGTAGCTCGGGCCAGTTCGAGCCAAGTTAAAGCCTATATGACATTTTTTTAAACACATGGAGTGCACCTTCAATTTTGCATGATATGTAAAACATCAGCAGTAGTTTACAGGTATTTCATCAAACACTCAGTAAGCAACATCAAAATCAAGATGCAAGGGTCTTTATTTCATATCCATACCTTCCTTGCCACCAGCTTATACTTCATTGAGTCATTTCATCAAACGCTTGGTGAGCAGCATCAATATCAAAACAACCGCGTCACCGAATTAGTTTGATTCGAGTTTGTTTCAAGCTGAGGTTCGATTCGAGCTTAGAAAAGCTCGAACTCGGCTCGAAATTTTTTCGAGCTCCAAAACTCAGCTCGAACTCAGTTTCGAATGGAGCTTTTTCGAGTTGATTCAAGCAAGTTAACCGAGCTAACTCGGTTCGTGTACAGCTCTAAACTTACCTAATGGTCGTAAACTCAAATGTGGGATGATTGCACAAAGTTCCCGGCTAAGAAGATCCGTAAGGCCCACAAAGGTAACTTACTTGGGATCATATCATTGGACTCATCCATGACGAAGGTGTCTAATCGAATGGCCAACAAATTGTTCGACCGACCTATAGGAAACCACACCCTGAGTGGATCGACCAAAATTATGAACTCCCCAAAAGTTTCAAGTTCCTAGAGTTCACACTATTTTCAAGGTACGATGAAACCTCTATCGTAGAACATATTGGCTATTTCACCATGCAATGCGGTGAGACGTCCCATAACAACTTTTGAAAGCTCAGGTTATTCAGGAATACTCTAACAAGATTTCCTTTATCTAGTACATTAACCTACCAACTAACTTGGTCCAGACATAGGCTAAGGTGGAAGAAAATTTTCATATGCAATTCCATCGCACTAAGCTGGAAGTATCCATGGTTGACCTGTCTAGGCTAAGACAACTATCGGAGGATTCGACTGAACAATTCATTAACCAATTAAAGGGCATAGGAAACCGCTGCTCGGTGATCCTCCCCAAGGTCGAGTTCACTAGGTTAGCTCTATAAGGCATAGGTTTTAAGCTTCGTAAGAAGTTTGAAGGCATGTACTTTGGTAGCCTGTTCGAATTGTTGACCAGAGCCACCAGGTACAAATTAATCATCTAGGAGGAGCAACAACGGATGAGCGCATCTAAAGGAACATTTTACTATGACCTAAACTATGAGCTGGTTGTAGCAGACATATAATTTACTCGACGGGGGCAAGGACTATGATACCTCTTTCGAGGTGGCCATAGCCAAAATCTTTGGAACACGGCCGTTCGAATGTTTGGCCCTAAAGAGGGTCGAGTGCACGACATTAGGCATGGCAAACCTGAAAATGGGCACCCTTGAGGTTGCATGGATGTATACATTCAACATTTCCAAGGCTGAGGAGATATTCGATACATTGCTCTATAGTAAGTTCATCAAAATTCCAATACATTAGAAACCCTAAGTCGAGGATATCAAAAGTGGAAATAATTGTAAATGACATTGGAAAGGCTATAATGTTATGTTAAGACTCTGAGAGTTCGAAGTCTCAAATATCTGATGATGAGCCTCAGACTTTCCTTTGCTGCATGTGTTGAAAGAAGATGTTCTGGCAATAGAGACAGGGTTGGGACCCAGTGCAGCACAAGCCGAAGACCTTCTTCCTAAATCAAGGAAAGCCTAAATAGTGGCCGATGACTTCGTACTAACGGAGCCAGTTTGTAGCGAGACATGCCAACTTTGGCAAGACGCCTAGGATTGGTGCCAATAAATGGAAAGGAGTGCCCACCAATCTCCCTATGAGCAACAGGACAATTGCCAACAAACTAAGACCCTACCTACCCTAACAGGCAACAAGATGGCAGAAGCGCTTGGTAAAGTATGCTAGGGATGAGTTACTAACAATTAGGCCCTAACAATGACTGATCGAAGGCTACTTGACCAAGCCCAACCCTAATAATGGGCTTGGCACATAGTTGCTGTCATGACCAAAACTCGATGAACGGGCTCATAGAATTCCCAAGCTTCAAATTCCGATAGTGACAACCTCCGTAATACCCCAAATTTGGCCCTTAGCTCCATATGCCAAGTTTCGATCCTAGGATCCCATAAGAAGAATTTTTAGGGTGATTTTTTTATTGTAAATGAGCATACCCACTAGTGTACAAAAAAACCATCATCACATATTTACTACATAATCTGTTTGAGTATAGTTTGAAACTGGAAAAATAAGATATAACAAAAGTCCAAAAGATCAGGCTCATGCTCCAGCCTCAACATTATTGATATACTCTGGCATACCCTGTAGTGTAAATAAATGCGCATAAGCTTCCTACGAAGCTTAGTAGAGTGTGTGCATGCGTGTGCAAGCCATATGACAAGTATATCAATATCAAAGTAAGCGAACAATGATGAAGGTCTAAGCTATCTAAGTCTATGAATGCTATCAGCCATACTGAGGCTATGCAATGTAAGGGCCTATAGGGCTAAGTGTTATATGTTAGAGATGCAACGTAAGCATGCCAATACTCAA
Organism: Magnolia changhungtana; assembly: GCA_030180095.1. Classification (NCBI taxonomy): domain Eukaryota; kingdom Viridiplantae; phylum Streptophyta; class Magnoliopsida; order Magnoliales; family Magnoliaceae; genus Magnolia; species Magnolia changhungtana. The sequence continues at coordinate 1,284,494 of JASAUF010000293.1, forward strand.
CTAATCAACGTATTATAACAATTTTCATATTAGAATATCATCGGGGTCTAGTATACTTCGTCATTGGTTGCCACTCATTGCGCACATGACTAAGTGAGTGAGAGAGACCTCACTATTCTCCTTATTAGTGGTATGTTAATGCCCACCTGGCTCATTGATAGTGGACCCAATTCACGAGTTAGTCAGACTTGACCTACCTTATAGCCCCCTTCACCTGGGCGGATAAGGTTACACCCCATTCAACCGATCCAGACATAGTGAGAGATGCGGCCTTCTGCTATTTAGCACTCGAGCACTCATGTTGTCTATTCGGTGTTGATGTTTGAGCATCCTACTGATACCATAGGGTTTAAGGACTTTCACCCAAGGATATTCTATGTGCCTAGTGACTACAATAGATTTTTGGTGTCCATAATCTCATTCGCCAGCTACAATAAGGCTGTAGGACTCTCCCTGGTGTTGTTAGGTAGTAGATGCAACGTGACACACATAATGCACAATGTATGAATCACACTATCTAAGTCATGCATCAAACCTATGCGTACCACACGATTATGCAGGGTGACCCTATCTCATATGGGTACCTAAGTATCTCAAGCTGAAAACATATGCTATGATTAGTTATCATCTATCGTAGGGCATACACATGATGTGTATGAACAAATGAATGGGCATAGTATCCATTACACTAAGCATATTATCAGTATCGACTTATCAAACTAATTACACTTGCATGTTATCAAACATATCATGTAATAATCGGCCTTAAATGACCCAATATATAGAGAGACTGGACCTAAACAGTGGCCCCACTAGCAATATAAAAGCCCATGTGGCATGGCCCATTTAAGACCTGAATTGGCCCCTCATATGGTCCATATACTAAAATGATTTAATATATAGATATGCGACATGAGTAAACTATATACATCAAGGCTATGAGCCAGGATGGGCACCAACAAATACCTTAAAGTGGGGCCCACACATTAAACAACATGAGATAGGTCCCACTATCCAGCATGAGGTCCACTTGGGCTAAGGATCTGCCTTGCTTTTGAGTCCATGCTCTAAATGAGCTATCGAAATTGATGACCATCATGAATATAAAACAAATATTACAAGGTGAGACCCACCACTAGCCCACCTCCCGGATGACATCGATAAGACGCATACATACATCATGGTGGGAGGCACTTGGGACACCTGAATAAACACATACACCATGGTGGGGTACACAATGGGCCCCATGAATAGGTTGGGTGACAAATAAACATTACAGTAAGCCCTTGGAAGTTTACAATGGTAGGTTGATTACTGTTATGACAACCCCAAGTGTAAGGCTACGACGTAGTAATAACTCGGTGAGATCGAGGTCATACCCATAGGGACATGCCATTTGTATGATTTTTGAAATAGATTAGAACTAGAACTAGAATTTAAACTAATTACTAAATTCCATAAAAAGAATAATGATGAAAGAAACTATCGAAGATAAAGTATTAGAATGTCAAGGATCCAGCTTCATTAATGTTACTTTACTTGATTCAATTGGATAACACAGTTGGAATTGAAGTCTTATCCTATCTAGTCAGATAATGGAGCAGTTAAAACATCATTCATTCATCAAACAAATATGAACTTTCATTAAATTGGTTCCCTCATAAAGCATCAATGTATTGATCACAAGGAATTCAAAGCATCTATCATGCTCGAAGTCAATGATAGATCAATGGATTTTACAGATCAAACGATTGTAAAACATGTAAGAAAATATTTATAGTCTTCATAGGCATCCAATGTGCCTAGAGTCAACAATGGATTAGAGCAAACTGAAAATACCTCTTCATTCAAACTAAATATCAATGAATAGTTCAACTTGAAAAATTAAATAAATTGAATCAAAGTAAAATAAGCATTAAGAAGAATTACAAGCTTCACGTCTTACCTCTAGCTAAGAGATTAGCCAACCATAGACATGATTGAACTAAAACTCAAATATAAAAATATAAAAACTAACTAGAACTGAAGGATTGAAGAGGAAAGATGACTCTTTGAAACTTCACAACTCCTTGATCCACTCCTTCTACCCTAATTCATGTTTAGAAACTCCTAAAACATTCCTTTATATAAGCTTGATTCACACCGACTTCAAAACTAACTTGATTTTATGCAGCTATTACAGCTTCGATGACACATTCGATGGCATCGAGCTCCCATCAAAAAGCCCAAGTGAAATTGGAAACCTGGCCATCAACACACTTTCAAAATTGCATATATATTTTTTATGTTATCGAACCTCCTTTAATGGGATCGAACTTGACTTTCATGGCATCGAAGAATGCACCAATATGTCCAACAACAAAATCGGATTTTTCTGGATTTTTGCGATGAGATCGAGGTGGCTTTGGTGGCATCGACACTTACTTTGATGGCATCGAAGGGTTGATTTTTGTACTTTCAATTTTTATTTTTTTTTTACTTTGATTTCTAAGTTTTCTTTATTCCTTACTTGGTTTCTTTAAATCTTGGACTCTTGAATTCTTCAATCTTGACCTCCAAAGATCCAATATTTCACTTGGTAATTCTTTGAGCTTTAAATACATACATTAAGCATCCTTTCTCCTTAGCTCTCAAAATCACTTTGCAAGAGAAAACAAGTGTAATTAGATCAATTAAGCATATTCATGTTCATAAAACTAATGCATACACTACCAAAAAAATGACCAAAGTCGATGGCCATGTAGTGGTTTCCCGATCGACGGCTAAAAGCTGTCGATGAATCACAATAAACTATTGGCAAAAACATTGAGCCTTAAGCTTTTTAATGGTGGACATTCAATTGCTGCTATTTTCTGTGGTGTGGTCTGCTTGAGATTTATAGCTAACTCATTTTTAATATCAAGCCCTAAAATTATCTTGAGAAAGGTATGGATAACATGGATAAATCAAAGAGATAATGGTGGGCCCCATAAAATATCGAGGAAATGATCTCTCTCGGAAGCGGATTGGCTGGTCTACCACCAGAGCTGGGCATTTCTGACCCAATCTGGTGGATTTGACCCGATCCGACCAGATCCGAACCGAATTAATGGCTTGGATCGGTGCGATTCAAGTGTGGCCAATCAAATCCGATCGTTCATCAGATTGAGTTCGGATCGTGGTCAATCCAGATCGATCCGAACCGAAATCTGAACCGAATGGATCCGATCTGATCCGAAGTAATGCTTATGCATATTTATCACATATAGACTTATAGTTAGGGGTGTACACGAATCGAGCTAGCTTGACTCGATTCGACTTAGTTCGAAGCTGAGTTCGAGCCGAGTCGAGCTAATTTTTTGAGCTCGAAAATGAGTTCGAGCTGAGTTCGAGTAGGCCCCAGCTCGACTCGACTCAGATCGAATCTTGCTCGAATCAAACTCAGATTGAACTAGTTCAGTGACTCGGTTACTTTGCCATTGATGTTGCTTACCAACTGTTTGATAAAATGACTCAACAGAATGTGGCTGGTGGCAAGGAAGGTATGTACATGAAACAAATACCCTTTTTCTCTATCTTCTCTTCGTTTTATGTTGCTTAGAAGGTGTTTGATAAAACACCTATAAAACCATTGCCTCTGTTTGTAAAACATTGGGATTTTGAAGTTGCAGTTCAGGTGTTTGTGGAAATGCCTCAATGGCAAACTAGGCTCGATCTTGGCTCAAACTCGGTCCGAGCTGCTAACCGAACCGAGCCGAGCTGGCCAGTCAGGCTCGAGGACCGAGTCGAGCCAAGTTCGAGCTGAGGTCAACCAGTGACTGAGCCGAGTCGAGCTGAGGCCTGCTTGACTCGGTTCGACTCAATGTACACCCCTACTTATAGTCACGCCCTATCCGTGCAACCCTATGCTACCTATGATAGCATAGGTCGCAATAGGCGAGTGCAAGTCACGCAAGCCCAGTACTAGTACTTGAAAGTGCCAGCCTTCGGGCCTTGTTTTTTCGATCACTAGTCCCCCATCTTCAAGCGCCAATTAGAAACACCCCACATGTGCTAACGTGGGACATGTGCAGCATCCAGGACATTCATCAGATGTTCCCCTTTCTCCATGTCCAAAAAATTAGTAAGGTAAGAGACACTTACATTACATACTGAATAGACACTGTTGATTATTTCTCACCGTCCATTTCCTCCTTCACATGCAGCTCACGTCATGATTGAACCAGCTAGATTTTAGAGTTATGAAACATCCACAATGCAGATCAACCTACGAATGACCCAGATCTCTAACACATGTACCAGATCTGCGTGTGCAAGGCATTTGTGTTCTGCGTTGGAGGATGGGATCATACTACTACAATAAAGTTGAAACTCAGAAGTGGATTGGCTGGTGTAACATCGAAGCGGATTACACGTACGAAGTAAACTCAGTGGGCCCAACTGTCATTCATGCCATTTATCCAGTCCGTCCATCTTTTTTAACAAATAAGTTTAGGGCTTTATCCCAAAAATGGAGTGTATCCAATCTTCAAGTGGAGCACACCACCGGAAACAGTGTGAATTGAACATTTATCGTTGAAAAATTATTGGGGGCCAAAGAAGTTTTAGATCAAGTTGATATTTGTTTTTTCCCTTCATCCCTATCTTTCTAATCATATGAACAGGTTGGATGACAAATAAACATCACTAGGGCCTTATAAATTTTTCAACAGTGGAAATCAATACTTCTATTTTTTTCCTGTGCTATGGTCCACTTGAGCTTTGGATATGCATCGATTTTGGGTTCAACCACTAAAATGAACTGGAAAAATGAATGGACGGTGTGGATAAACCACATGCATTCACGATGGGCGCCAACGGAGTTTACTCAGTATGGTGGATAAACAACATGCATACACACACAACGCAATGTAGTTTCGTGTTGTGCATGTCAACGCAGCCGGTTACAGCTGGTGTAGATACTGTCATGCAAAGATGAATGGAGACGTGCCTCAAGCTCCGAGTTGTATGAACGGCTCAAATGAGATCAAAATTACATGGGCCCCACAATGATGTATTTATTATATCCATACCGTTTATCTATTTTTTGTGATCATTTTTGAGCATTTGAAAAAAAAAGAATCATATCTAAAGCTCAAATGGACCACACCGAAAATAGCAACAAGGGTAATGATTTTCACTGTTAAAAAATTCGTAGGGCCCACTATAATGTTTATTTTCCATCTAATCTATTAATAAGGTTAAAAATACATGGATGAAGGGGAAAAACAAATTTTATATTAATCTGAAACTTTCATGATCTCCAAAAGGGTTTCAATGGTAAACGTTTAATCCCCCACTGTTTTTGCAGTGTGGTTCAACTGATCTTTAGATCTGTCTAATTTTTTGGCTCAAGCCTTAAGACGAACTCTCCAAATGGATGGACGGTTTGGATATAACACATCCCTCATAGTTTGACCTACAAACCCAACCCAATCTGAACCGTACCTAACCCGATCCAACTCGGTTTCCCTGACCGAGTTGGACTTGGTTCAGGTCAGGCCAACTGTGCATTAGATCGGTTTGAGTCAGATGTCCCAGACTCGGTCCCTGATCGGATCGAGTTTGGGTAAGCCCATGTAGATTTCAGATCGAATCGAGTTGGATCCAATCCGATCCGACTCGGTCCGATGCCCAGCTCTATCTACCGCACACCTGCATTGAAATCGGATTGGGTATTGAGTTACTCAGTACGCTCTTATCGTACTGGTAAACTCTATTGGGCCCACCGTTAATGCACATTGTTTATCCACGCCATCTATTCATTTTTACATATCATTTTAGAGCTTAAAATAGAAGCATATCCACAGCTCAAGTGGACCATACCACAATAAACTGTGGAACTATTAATTTCCACTGTTGAAACATTTCTAAGGCTCACAGTGATGTTTATTTGTCATCCAACCTGTTAATAAGATCAATCAAACATGGATGAATGGAAAACACAAATATCATCTTGATCTAAAACTTCCGTGGCCCCTAAGAACTTTTCAACGGTAAACGTTTCAATTCACACTGTTTCTGTTGGTGTGGTCCATTTGAGCTTTGGATAGACTTAATTTTTTGGCTAAAGCCATACAATTATATGTTAAAATGGATGGATGGAGTTGATAAAATGCATGAATGACAGTGGACCCCACAGAGTTTACTCAGTACGCTTAGGGTACTGAGTTACTCAGTACACAATTCGCTTCCACCAACAATATGGCTGGTATTGATGTCACCAAGTTTTGTGGGTCTCATAATGATGTATGTGTTATATCCCAACCATCATTTCTTTTGGCGAGCACGTCCTAAGTCTTAAACTGAAAAATATGACAAAACCAAAGATCAAGTGGACCACACTACAAAAAGTTATGGGAGATTAAATGTCTACCATCGAAATCCTTTGGGAGTCACAAAAGTTTTGGATCAATGTTGTAAGGCCCGTATCCAAGTCCGTACTGTTCCGTAGATTCTCGTGATCCTCCCCGTCAAATTTCGGTAACCTGCAACTTGTAATCAGCATTTGCACACGACCCTAAGTCATATCTTGTAAATCTGAGTAGACTCGACTTGAGACTTGTACCATTACGACCGCACCATCGTCGCGGTTCCAACGTCGTATCTTGCGCATCGATGCGATACCTAAGCCAGGAGATGTGGGCCCGCGTTTATCTCAAAGAAACGCCACGCATTTATAATCCCGAGAGAATCTCTATAATCCATCCCATCAATCAATCAAGTCAAGTCAAGTACATGACCCATTACTCGACCCATCACACCCATACCTCACATGTCACCTCTCTTACACAACCCATACATCTTTTACACAAGCTACCCCCAAAGTCAACATTTCTCTTACACAACCCATACCTCTCTTACACAACCATCCCTCTCATCCCATCCTTCTTACACACATCACTCCTCTCTCGTTTCACTCCATCTTATCTCATTCTTCACCATTTCCAAACAACTAAGGAGAGAAAGAACCCAAGATCAAGGCCACTTCCTACCCCCAAATCTCACCATCCAACCTTTCAATCTTCATCATACTCCATCAAAGAGTGAGCTTAGGAGCTTAGCACATAGGTGGGTGATCTTAGGTGTAGATGATGATCTTTGTTCATGGGGTAAGTGGGGCCTACCAGTTAATGGTAGGGATCCCATTTTGGACCCAAGGTGTGACCTATGGCCCACTATGATATGCATGTGTTACCCTTGAGGGGTCCATTCTCCATGGACCCCACCATGATGTTTAGTTATTATCCATTTCATAAAGGTCATTTAGACCTTCATATTAGTGGTGGAAATGGGATTTCCACCCTATATTTTTGATTTAGGGCCCACCTATTTTGGGACCCATCTTGATGTATGTATTGTAAAATCTAAGGGAGCTCATGCTCCCCCGCCTCAAGTTGTCTCTCTCTCTCTCTCTCTCTCTCTCTCTCTCTCTCTCTCCTTTCCTTATTTGTAGCCCGCCTTGATGTATGAATTTTATCCTGGTTGTCCACCAAGTGGGTTAGCCTACTGCCCAGTATGCGCCTGCATGACCAATCGGTCATGCAGGCCTGTCTGATGGGAAATCACAAACAACAGCTTGATCCAAAGGTGTGGCCCACCGGACGTGGGACCACCATGATTTATGCATTTTATCTGCATCGTCCAGCAGGCTAGACGGTGAGACCCACCTTGGTATGTGTTATACTCCCACTATCCATTTGTTTGGACGCTGCTGGACTTACGTCCAGCAGTTATGGGACCCACCGTTGTATATGTTGTCATGCCCCTAACTCGAAAACCGGGCTCACAAAATTTTCGATCACCGAATCCGATGCCGACAGCCTCCGTAGTACCCTATTCTCGGTCCCAGTGTTCATACGCCAGATTCCGATCCTGGGATCCTGCAAGAAGGATTTTCTAATATACATTTAACTCGTAATAAGCATAACCATAAGTTTACCTAAATCACAAAAGCAACATCATTATCACATATCCACTAATATAAATAGTTGAATACAGTGCTGAAAGGGAAATACATATGTCAAAATCAAAGCTCCAGGAGTTCTCTGCACGCTCCAAGCTCAACACTGCTACAACCTAACACCACCTACACGCATCTATCGTGCATAAGCTTATAGAAATCTTAGAGGGTGGTGAAAGTGTGTGTACAAGATAAGTGCCAAGTATTCAATATCATGTTAAATATTTTATAATGTCAGAAATACTATCAAGATCATGAATCATACGATATTAGAGTAAGCGAAAATACTATAAGTCTCTAAATAATTCAATATCAGAATATACAATGTGGATCGACTATGCAATGCAGAGACATAGTAAACCAAATATCACATACCTATGGATGCATTGCAATATACAAATCTTGTTAATTCCGTCTAGGCCATATACATGCAGAAACATAGCAACCCAAAATGTCATATGCCGTGGATGTAATGCAATATGCGTTGCGAATGAAATGACCAAGCTGGAGTGTGACGTCGGGATGATAATACGTAGTATCACAGGCTATGGGGTCCATCACAAGGGACTTCTATCCAAACCAGTCCCATACCTAAATTTGGATAGTCAGACTCAATGTGGTAAACTCCTGATATCAGGTTAGTCTGCGCCCCAACCGAAATCCTGGCCATTGTGAAGGTACACGTAACAAATAGTTGCGCACCACCAGCCCGAGTGGATAGTGAATGAATGAATGAATATGCAACTCCTGCTCAATAAGTCCACATATCAGTACGGTTCCTCTCTAAGAAATCACCGGGGTCTATTACACTCTAAACCAGATTGTTGCCCCATCGCACGCAATAAGGTGAGTGGAAGAGACCTCACTATCCTCCTGCCAATATCAGGCCCGACTCGTCGATTGCGGACCCATTCCTTGAGCTGGTCAGACTCAGCCTAGCATTGCCCCCTCCTCTTGGGTAGGTAAGGTCATACCCCCTTCCAACCGACCACGACACAGTGAGAGACGCGGTCTAACGGTATACGGCCCTCATGCACTCATGCATCCACTCGGTTTAGACGTTGGAGTAACCTCTAGAACTAAGAGGGTTTATGGACTTTCACTCAGGGATATCTATAGCACCCTATATAGAACAGATTTTTGGTGTCCCATCTGGCCATCCACGATATGCCTTTGAAGGCTACGACCTTGATGTCGCTAGGGGGTACAGTAATCACAACACACAATGTAAGATGCATGAGTCATACAATCTAGTCATGCATCAATCTTGTGCATACTGTGTGCTCATGTGAGATAATCTCCGCTTATCAGGGAGTCTTATAACGACCTGCCCAATGACAAATGCAATGGTCATTCATATCTCATCACAAACATGCAAATGATGCGTATGGGCATGTATCATAATGCTATGCTGTCACATACTCATAATCGGTATCAATAACCGGCATTGACAATTAACCTCGACAATATGGACATTTAACTAACATTGCTCCCAAGGAATGACCCATATAAAGCTTAACATATAGTGGACCCATGGCCACACAAGGGCCAAATATACAACACCATGGGCCTCACTCAAGAGCTTAATACACATCATGATGGGCCTAACATACATCACAATGGGCTCCATCGCCTGGCCCTCAAATGCATCACAATGGGCCTCATCACATAGGCCTCATATACATCACATTGGGCCTTAAATACGGGCTGAATACACATCACAATGGGCCTCAAATATAGGCCCCATATACATCACATTGGGCCTCAAACACGGGCCGAATGCACATCACAATGGGCCTCAAATACGGGCCACATGTACATCACATTGGGCCTCGACAATCGGCCTCGATAATCGAAATCGGAATCGGCCTCAACAATCGGCCTCGACAATCAGAATCAGTCTCGATAATCAGAATCGAAATCGGCCTCGACAATCAGCCTCAACAATCGGAATTGGCCCCGATAATCAGCCTCTACAATCGAAATCGAAATCAGCCTCGACAAACGGAATCAGAATCGGCTGCAACAATCGGCCTCGACAATCGGAATAGGCCTCAATAATTAGAATCGAAATCAGCCACGACAATCGGAATCGGAATCAAAATCAGCCTCAACAATCGGCCTCGACAATCGAAATCGGAATCGGCCTTGACAAACAATCGACCTTGACAATCGAAATCGGCCTTGACAATCAGAATCGGCCTCGACAAATCAAAATCGTCCTCGACAAATCAGAATCAGTCTCAATAATCGGCCTCGACAGTCAGAATCGGCCTCGATAATCAGCTTCGACAATTGGAATCGGCCTCGACAATACCATGGGAACCATATTTTAAAACATGATATACTTTGATTTTTTGTCCCATCTTGAGAGTGAGTGACCATCGAATGTTTTAAAACTTGAATAGTATGAGAAATATGTAAGATTAGGTTTCAAATGAGGCTTAGAATTATTACTGCCTGTTGAAGGAGCTAGAGGAGATTTATTATACCTTTGAAGAGCAATCAACCGGTTGTTGGAATTAACCCAAGTGGAAGTGAAATTTTAGAGAATCTATAAAGTGAAAGAGAGTCCCATCAAAATTACATGACAAGAAATGTAGATGAACCTAGAATAATAGTCAAGGCTATTGTATTTGATGTCTTAAATTGAGTTAGATATAGGGTTTGTCGATGCCATTGACAGTCTGTTCAATGTCACTCGATGACATCGAACAGTTCTCGATCCCATTAATATTTTCTCGATTTTCTTCAGTTGGTTGTTAGATTAACTGGGCAATTTTTTTTATGCCATTGACAAGATTAGTTCAATGCTGTTGACAGGGCTTCGATGGCATTGACATATTTTGCGCAGATTTTTCGCAAAGCTGCAAATTTACGGGATTTATTTTTTTATTTCGTTTGGGATTCTTTCCAAGGCTATATATATGGGTGTAAACAGGATTAGAAAACATTCTAAGGTTTTCTAAATTATCTTAGGTTTTCAAAGGGTGTATAGTAAGGGTGAGATTCAAGGTTATTCGAATCAGGTAAGCTCATTCTCTTTGTAATTTCTACTTTCATAGTGTTCATCTGTCGCTTTCTACCGTGGTTTTTTTTTCCGAAAGGGTTTTCCACGTTAAATCATTGTGTTCTCTTCGTATTTGCTTGGTGCTATTTGTTGAGCGTCAAATATTGCATATTTTTCCTATTTATATCTTGGTTTTATAAACATGATAATGCTTAATGGGTATATTTTATACATGTTTGTATTGCGAGGTAAGTTTAAGAGCTTGGATTGAAAAGAATGTTAAAAGCTTGGATTTAATGCTCAAGAATCATCAAGGCATGGAATGGATCTTAGGAGACCAAGATTGAAGATTTCAAGACCCCAAGATTTAAGGAAACCAAGTGGAGAAGGAAGGAAGTCGAAAGTACAAAGTGCAGAAATTCATATTGTCTATGTCATCGAAGGTTGTTTGATGACATCAAAGAATTACAAAAAATCAGGTCTAGTTGCTGGACTAATTGGATGCAGTTCTCGATGACATCGAAGCCCTGTTCGATTGCTTGAAGACCTGTTCGATGACATCGAAGGCAGTTCGATGGCATCAAACTTTTTGCAGATTTTTGGAGCAACTCGCTGGAATACTCTGGATACATTCTCGATGGATTGAACACTCATCGATGACATCGAAGGCAGGTTCGATGATATGAAAAGTTACGTAGTGTGAAAAGTGTGACTTCCAGATTCAAGTTACGCTCGATGACATCGAAGGCAGGTTCGATGACATGAAAAGTTACGCAGTGTGAAAAGCGCTTCCAGATTCAAGTTATGCTCGATGACATCGAAGGTTGTTCGATGACATCAAAGGCATTAATGCAAAATTATGTGGACTGCGTAAATTTGAGGCAATTTTCTGAAATTAGACGGACAAGGGTATAAATATGGGTTTTCCTAGGAGTTCTAAACATGAATTAGGTTTTAAGAAGCAGAGCCAAAGGGTGGAGCTGTCTTCTAAGAGTTTTTCTTCATTCCTTTCCTATTTTTAATGATTTCTTTTATGGTTTTAGATCCAATCATGTTTATAGTTGGCTAAACCTCTTAGTTAGGGCTAAGAGGTGAAGTTTGTAGTATGTTGAGATGATTTTCTTTCTTTAATTCTTGTTCTTGTTAAACCTTATTAATTTTTAGTTTGATATTAAAGAAATATTTTCAATTTTCTATGATTTATTATAACTTAAATTATAATAGATGCCGTGATAGCTTTGGATATGTTCTTTTCCTGTTTTGAGATTGTGAGATTGGTAAATCCTGTTGTTCACATCGTCTCATGGGCATGGTAGGGTGATGGAATCCTTTTCAATCCTCATAATATTCCTTCATTGAGGACTAGATCAATAAAAAGTTCAGATTTGGTATAATTGCTTCATCTTCCAATTAGATAGGATCAGACTCTAATTTCAATTGTGTTTCTTGAATCAAAGTGAGTTAGAATCCTGATAGCTACAAGTGGATCCTTGGTCCCCTAGTTCCCACCTTTCAATGATAATTTAAATTAACATTATTCACAATTACTCTCTTTTATTCCAGATTTAGGTTTAGATCTTATTCTAGTTCTAGTTACTTTCAAAATACATACAAGATTAGTCCCTATGGATTCGACCTCGGTCTCACCGAGATTATTACTACATCGCGACCCTACATTTAAGGTTGTGAACACTATTGGATTGCTATCCTAGATTCATCTTTGTGTGCTTCCCTAGTCCCCCAATAACTGGTATCAAAGCTAATGTTAGGACGTAGGCTTGAATATGAAGGATTAGTATCAATGGGAAACACTAAGTATGATATTGAGAATTATTAAGGAAAAAATAATTTTGAGTTATGGAAGGTTAAGATGATTAGCCTATTAACTAAGCAAGGCGAAGATGAGGCTCTTGAGGAGCAACGACCGTCTATGAATGACGAAGACTGGAATACTCTTGATAAGAATGCCTTATCCTCTATCTGATTGTGTCTCACGGATGAGGTCCTCTACAACATTCTAAGGAAGAAAACTACAACGAGTTTGTGGGCGAAGTTTGAGGATGTTTATGCAAAAAAGTCCCTTGAAAATAGCCTACACTTGAAGCTGCAGTTGTTCAACTTCAGGATGGTGGAGGGTGGAGATACGTTGATTTGCAAATTTCTAAACATGGAGGAAGTGGTTAAAGATGAAGATTAGGCATGTATTTTGTTGAATTATCTTCTGGCTTCATATGAGTCATTTAGGGACTCACTATGCACCGGTAATAAATCTCTGAGTGTAGATACCATTATCTCATCCCTTCAAGGGAAGGCTAATGAGAAAGATGAACGGTAGTGTAAGGACCTCTTCTAATGCACTGCTTACAAGAGGCAGGAATACTGAGAGAGATACAAGAACTTTAAGACCTAGATCCAAATCTAAGGGCAAGGGCAAAGGCAAGTTAAAATGCTAGAACTGTGGGATAACTGGACACATGAAGAAGGATTGCAAAAATTCTAAATCGAAGGAAGAAAACTCAGAGGGTTCTTCCAGGGAAGCCAATATTGTCATTGTAACACCCCAAGCAATTCAATAACCAAATACTTAAGTGTTAATATGGGACGTAATCTATTACGTACATATGATCAGTACTAGCCTAGATAATCTAACCTTACAAAGCCGATCGTTAGGAAAGTCTTTCTTCTCACAACCCAAGCCGTCTAACCGTTAATTTTAAGACAAGACCAACTGGCAAGTGATTCAACGTATGTACCTCCTCTCAAATAAATTGATAATTAAGCCATCACTCATAATGATATGGACATAGGTTCATTTGTAAGATACATTTGGAAAGGTGAATACAAGCATGTAGAACCATTGTATTTCGCAAGACTCGTAGATCAACCATAATTACGGAAGTGCCCTTAACCTTGACCCCTGAATACTAGATCAGTGGGTTCCCTCGATCCACTTGACGTGAAACTTCACATCAAACCTAATTACTTTAAATAAACTGTACAGACAAAAACTCGATCGTTGGATCAGCGAGATCGGCAATTTAACAGACCTTTAATCAGGATGGCCCATTTAGGGCCAGCACCGCTGCCAGCTTCGAACACTAACCCTAATATTAGTTGGACAAAGCCAACGGACGGATCGGTTCTACTCCGAAATACCCATGGACCCCACCTATAAATCATGCGCACACACATGCCACATACAATTGCACCACACCATACCTGGATGTCGGTCAAGGAGTCCTTGACCGAACAAAACACGAGAGATCCAGAACTGACCACGAATGATCGTTTGCTGGAAGACACATGGGCCACCATCATTATCCTTATGAACGATCCAGATCGTTCATTACAACCAGTAGGGAAAGCTGACTGGACCCTAGGATTTTCTGCACACTGGCCAGACTCCCATGTACGAGCGCAGCCCGTCGTAGATCACCAGGCTTTGACAGACCGCAAATTGTCAATCTGGGTGGGCCACCATTTCGATGGATTTGGGGAATCTGAACCGTTCATCGAGTAGGGCTCTCGATCTTGACTGAGAACAGGTGATCTGGGAGGACCCATGCAAACAGTTGTGTATGCAACCTGTTCTCATGGGAATCTACAGACTGTAAGAAAATAGCAGCACCATGATCAACCGATCAACCCCACATGCAATCAAGATCATTCAAGGTCACCCTTAGAAGATTCCGACCACACCCATGGAGGCAGTTCAGGAAAATACTCCGCATAAGGGTCACTGGCCACATCGTTTCTAGGCGCAACTTGAAACCGACTCCTTACGCAGCGAAAGGAGCTGCATAAAGGCTACGCGCGGAGGCTTTGAGAACCTCCACGCCTATATAAAAACGTCCTACCCCACCTTCGTAGGATCATAGTGAAGGAAAAAGAGAGAGAAACGGGAGAGAGAGAGAGAGAGAGAGATAGAGAGAGAGAGAGAGAAATCAGCCAAGTGACAACAGGGAAAGAAGTTCCACTCGCTAGAAGTGCAACCATCCAGCAAGGGGAGCAGGAAAGAAAGGAAAAGGGAAAAAGAAGAGAAAGGGAGAAGGAGGAAGAAAGAAAGAAAGGAAGAAAGAAAGAAAGAAATAAAGAAAGAGAGGAAGGAAGCCAAGTTAACTCGTCGAGTGCTAGGTTTGAGTTAGGACTAGGTCGAGTCGAGTTTAAGGTGAGGACTTTTCCTTTAAGCATACGGTAATTTAAGATAGTCTAAATGATTCTGTTCCCTCACATGCATTGAATCCTTCATACAAATAACTAATTTTACCACCATCCAATGTTTGTCCTTTGAAATTAAATAGTGATTTAGGAGTAATCATCCCTGGCCTTTCAGAATTTATGTGAAGGTTTATTCCTTTAAGCTTACTTTAATTGAGTTGAAGCATTTTATCTCATCTTTTTACGTGCTATTTTTCATGCCTTTTACTTGTTCTCAGATTACCATGACTCTCTCCGTTTTCGTTTAAATTGTTATCAACAATTATTGGCCCTTTTGGGATCATGACGTGATGTCCATTGCAAGGAGCCTTCCTAAATTCATTTGGGGCCATGGATACAAACCCTGCTCTTGCCTTTAATCTTATTTGAGTTGGCCTTTGCCACTCGTCCCTTATTTGAGTTGACCTTCGTCACTCGCCTTTTATTTGAGCTGGTCATTACCACTCATCTCTTATTTACCTTAAAGGCTCGGGCAGGTGTCTTGATATTCTTAAACTCTCATAGTTCAAGGGTTTTTCTCTTGGTATAAGTACTATGTCGGGTATCCCTCTTCTAGCGATCGAATAAATATCGTGGACATAATGCATTTTCTGTAGCGGCCCAGGGCGACACGTAATTTCATGTTTCACAGGTGATGGTGTACCAGTTGGTGTATGTGAATCGTTCTATATACGTGTTACATTAATTGTTTTAGGGGTTGGTTGTCGCAATTAATCGCTCCAATCGGGGTTGCGTGATTCACCTGGTCATGTGTTGTGTCCATCTTGGGATAACTGCATAAATTCATTTTAAACGTGGGACACGTCGGCGAATCTCCATAGTATGGGATGCGAGGTGAGTCGGATAACTATAATCGCATTCCACATTGTGGTGATCGCTAAGTGTGATAAACTGCATATACTTTGCTAGGCATGCATCTCATATAGATTGTTTGTGCATTGATACTCTTGTAGATGTGGAGTACGAGATGTGTCAGAACCTTTACATTGTTTTATGAATCTCTTGAATTACTGTTAATCCTAAAGGATAACCATCACTATGAGTAGAGCGTTGACCCTTTCCCAACCGTACGGATGTTGTAGGTGACGTATAGGTCGAGGACCTAGAAGACCGGACCCTGTCAGAAGACTTTACTGAATAGACTAGGAAAATTTGTTTATGGTTTATTTTCTTTATAATTCCACTACGCAACTCAGAACTTGTAATAAGATCCCATTGTGAGAGCATTTGATAATGTACTTCATTTTGGAATAAGGAATATAGTTAATTTTATTCTTGTGAATGTTACCTTCTTGAATGTATTTGGATGTGATCTATAACAATTATAAGATGCAATCTCTAAAGCATCAAAGTTTTTCATTATTAACACTTGGTTTTCTCGGGCACGAGTTTAAACTTTGACCATGAAAAATTCGGGGTGTTATAATTGGTATCAGAGAACGAGAATGAGATTAACTGGGCTTGAGGGGATGGACCATCATAAGCTTACACGACTAAGATAAGGAGCTTGACTTAGATATGTATACTTAGGACCATGTTTCAAAGGTATTAAAATGACCCCGAGGATGCGTGCCTAACAGCGCTACCTCTCTTTTATACTCAAAACCAACCCTAACCATAACCAAGTTCCTGCACAGGAATCATGGCCCCCAAGAAGAAGACCACACGAAGTAACGCCACTGAGAATGGGACCCCACAAAGGACATCTAGGAAGGAATCCGCAACTTCCCCACCAATGTCCAACCAGGAAGCCACACTTCCAGGGCTGCCCCCTGATACACAAGCTTGGGCACCGTTCCTTGCCATCTTAGGACGAATGGAAGCTTTCATGCAAGGGACTCAAACAGCGGTAGAGGACCTACAGCGACAGGCCCATGGTACTTCCCCAAGGACCCCAAGGCCTCCTACGACACCTGCCCGTAGTACACCACCAGATCTCCCCCGACCTGAACACCATGATGAGTCTCTTATGCTAGAAAAGTTCTTGAAGCTATGGCCCCCCAAATTCTCAGGCACCCTAGACCCAGTAATAGCCGAACATTGGTTGGAACAAATTATGAAGACATTTAAGGCTATGGGGTGCCCTGAACAAGAAAAAGTTCCCTTAGCTGCCTTCACATTGGAAGGAGAAGCTGCGATTTGGTGGGAAACAACAGAAAGGACCATTCCCGAAGGTCACGCATGGACCTGGGACGAATTTCAAAAGAAGTTTTTTGAGAAATACTTTCCAAAGTCATATCAGGATGAGAAGATGACGAAATTCCTAAAACTTACCCAAGGCAAGATGACCGTAGTGCAATACGAGGCCAAGTTCGCGGGATGCGCCGAATCTAATCGAGGACGAGGATTTCAAGGTTAAACGATTCAAGGATGGGCTGAGACCTTCAATACATTCCAAGATATGTTGTTTTGACCTAACCACTTACGTTGACGTAGTGAATAAAGCCACACGAGCAAAAAATGACGACAACTGAAGGACACGGGCCCGATTGCAATAGCACGAGACGGGGAAAAGACTCAGGACCATATCCAATGCATCGATGATGCAGGATAAAAGGGCCAAGGTCGTCCAACAATCGGACACCACCTTAGAACAAGGGAAACTGGAGGACTACTCCAGGGGTGGCCATTACTGCAAGAGAATGGGCCACGAGGGAAGAATTACTTCAAGAAGATGAGGGATGAAGGTCGTCCCGTTCCAAACCGAGTTCAACAATCTAATTTGATTGCACTACAAAATTCACAAGGCTGCCTGTACGCCATGATACCACCCGACAACTCAGATACAAGCCCCAACCTAATAAAAGGTATGACTTTCATCAAGGATACCCCAATTGTCCTCTTGTTTGATTGTGGAGCTACTATATCTTTTATCTCGAATTTTATAGCTGAATGGTTGAATCTAGAACTAAAATGCACAAAAGAGCCAATCACCATGGCTTTGCCTCTGGGAAAGATGATAGAATTGAACAAATATTGTGAACAATGCCCCATCACTATAGCAGACATTGAAATATCAGTCAATCTCGTAAAAATAAACATGAAAGGGTTTGACGTAATCCTTGGAATGGACTGGCTTAACGAGACCAAGGCAATAATAGAAAGTAGGACTAAAAGAGTCACGTTCACCTTACCTAAACGAAACCCCACCACAATACAAAGTAGGAAGAATAAGGAACCCTTGGAAAGAATAATGATCTTGGTAGAGATCTCTGTAGACCAAATCCCGGTGGTCAAAGAATTCCCTGAAGTGTTTCAAGAAATACCGGGACTGCCTCCCAGGAGGGAGGTGGGCTTTGACATTGACCTAATACTAGGGACCTCTCTAGTGGCTCTACTCGCCTTCAAAATGGCACCCGTGGAGTTGGTAGAATTGAAGAAACAGATAGAAGAATTACTGGATCAAGGATTTATTCGACTAAGCGTATCTCCTTGGGGCGTATCGGTGATGTTTGCCAAAAAGAAGGACAGGTCCCTGTGGTTGTGCATTGACTATCGTCGTCTAAACCAAGCAGCTATAAAAAAACAAATACCCCCTTCCCCGTATCAACGATCTATTTGATCAACTCAAACGAGCCCGAT
This sequence comes from Magnolia changhungtana, assembly GCA_030180095.1. Classification (NCBI taxonomy): domain Eukaryota; kingdom Viridiplantae; phylum Streptophyta; class Magnoliopsida; order Magnoliales; family Magnoliaceae; genus Magnolia; species Magnolia changhungtana. The sequence continues at coordinate 1,303,285 of JASAUF010000293.1, forward strand.
TCTTTTCAAAGATTGACTTAAGGTCAGGATACCATCAGTTGAGGATTAAAGAAGAAGATATACATAAGACTGCGTTCAAGACAAGATATGGTCATTATGAATTCCTGGTAATGCCATTCGGCCTCACAAACGCGCCAGTCGTCTTCATGGATCTTATAAATCGCATTTTCAAGCCATACCTGGATCAATTCGTGATAGTCTTCATTGACGACATCGTAATCTATTCTCGAAGTAAGGGCGAACATGAAAACCACCTACGAATAGTTCTGAACATACTGAAGAAGAATCAATTGTTCGCCAAACTCTCAAAATGTGAATTCTGGAAGGAAGAAGTCAAATTTCTAGGACACGTGGTGAATCATCAAGGCATACCGATCGACCCAGCTAAGGTCGAAGCTGTACTGCAATGGGCCAGACTCGATACCGTCACTAAAATCAGAAGTTTCCTTGGACTAGCAAGATACTATTGACGCTTTATTAAGGGATTCTCTAAGATAGCTTGGCCGTTAACCAACCTAATGAAGAAAAATATGCATTTTTATTGGGATAAAAAGGCCGAAGAAGCTTTTTAGGAACTCAAGAACAGGCGACTTCCTCCCCAGTACTCACTTTTCTTGAGGAAAGGGTAGAGTTTACAGTGTACACAGATGCCTCCCAAGAAGGATTAGGGGGCGTACTTATGCAAAACAATAAGGTGATAACGTACGCTTCTAGACAATTGAAGGTGCATGAACAAAACTATCCAACCCACGATCTGAAACTAGCGGCTGTAGTATTCGTTCTCAAGATATGAAGACATTACCTATATGGAGAACAATTCAAGATTCATACAGATCATAAGAGCCTCAAATACATATTCAAACAAAGAGACCTTAACATGAGATAACGCAGGTGGATGGAGACCCTTAAGGACTACAAATTTAAAATACAATATCATCCTAGAAAGGCGAACGTCGTGGCCGACGCACTTAGCTGCAAGAAATCCCACTGCTCAGTTGCAATGCTTGCAATGAAAGAATGGGAACCAATGGACTTCATAAAAGATTTCAATGTCTAGCTAGACATAAAGGAGAGAAACACACTCCTTAGGAATTTATCCGTAGAACCCTCACTACTGTGCTAGATCATCGAAGCACAAGGGCAAGACGATGAGCTGTAAGAATGCTACATGAAAGCCCAAGATAATAATGATCCACAGTGGCACATTGGCACTGATAAAGGAATCAGATATCATGACAGAATGTGTACCAAACGTACGCCACTTAAAGCAAGCAATATTGGATGAAGCTCATCGATCTAAACTGACCATTCATCCCGGGAGCACTAAAATGTATCAAGACGTGAAGCGCCATTATTGGTGAAATGATATGAAAAGGAAAATTGCTACCTATGTGACCAAATGTCTCACTTGCCAACAAGTAAAAGCAGAACATCAAAGGCCAGCAGGACTCCTACAATCCCTTGAAATCCCTCCGTGGAAGTGGGACTCGATATCCATGGACTTCATAGTGGGACTCCCCAAGACGAGAAGGAATCATGACTCGATATGGGTGATAGTCGATCGGCTAACCGAATCTGCCCACTTCATACCCATACGAGTTACTGCCCCAAATGAATGAATTAGCGAAAATCTATATAAAGAACGTGGTCTGCCTCCACGGGGTTCCAACCACCATCATATCCGACAGAGACTCTCGCTTCACCTCAAATATTTGGAATAAACTATAGACCGCACTTGGAACCACCTTGAATCATAGCACAACATTCCATCCTCAAATGGACGGGCAGAAAGAAAGAGTGAATTAAGTATTGGAGGATATGTTGAGGGCCTGCATACTGGACTTCAAAGGCAGTTGGGATTACTACCTCCACCTCTTAGAATTTTCCTACAACAACAGCTTCCAAGCCAGCATTAACATGGCCCCATTCGAGGCCCTCTACGGACGTCCTTGCCGCACACCTCACTGCTGGGCAGAAGTAGGAGAAAGGAGTATCTTAGGACCTAAAATTGTTCAAGTTACCTCGGAAAAGATTGAGATAATAACCAAACGCCTCCAAGCTGCACAAAGTAGGCAAAAAAGATATGCAGATATTCGAAGGCGAGCACTCAAATTCATCGAAGGGGACAACGTATTCCTAAAAGTGTCCCCTATGAAAGGCACTATGCGGTTTGGTAGAAAGGGCAAGCTTGCGCCCCAGTACATTGGCCCATTCGAAGTACTGGAAAGAATAGGAGAAGTAGCTTATCATCTCGCACTACCCCTGTAGTTAGCTAACATTCACAACGTCTTTCATGTCTCCATGTTAAAGAAGTATGAACCTGAACCGACCACGTCATAAACTGTGAACAAATATAGCTAAGGGATTACGCCACTTATTTAGAAGAGCCAGTGTAGATTCTCGACTGCAAAGAACAAGTCTGCAGACAAAGACTATTCCACTAGTAAAAGTCCTATGGTCTCACCATAACGAAGAAGAAGCAACATGGGAACGTGAAGAAGAAATCAGGGAAAAGCACCCTGAGCTCTTCAACGGAGATTAAAAAAGAACTTAAGGTGAGAAATCTCGGGGCGAATTTTTTTAAGGGGGGTAGATTGTAACACCTTGAGCAATTCAATAACTAAATACTTAAGTGTTAATATGTGATGTAATCTATTACATACATATGATCGGTACTAGCCTAGCTAATTTAACCATACAAAGCTGACCATTAGGAAAGTCTTTCTTTTCACAACCCAAGCCGTCTAACCATTAATTTTAAGACAAGACCGACTAACAAGTGATTCAATGTATGTACCTCCTCTCAAATAAATTGACAATTAAACCATCACTCATAATGATTTGGACATATGTTCGTTTGTAATTAAGATACATTTGGAAAGGTGAATACAAGCCCGTAGAACCATTAGATTTCGCGAAACTCATAGATTAACCATAATTACGGAAGTGACCTTAACCTCGATCCCTGAATACTAGATCACTGGGTTCCCACGATCCACTTGACGTGAAACTTCACATCAAACCTAATTACTTTAAATAAACCATATAGACAAAAACTCGGCCGTTGGATCAATGAGATCGAACCTTTAATCAGGGTGGCCCATCTGGGGCCAGCACCGCTACCGACTTTAAACACTGACCCTAATATCAGTCAGACAAAGCCAACGGACGGATCAGATTTACTTCGAAATAACCATGGACCCCACCTATTAATCATGTGCACACACAGGCCACGTACAACCACAACACACCATACCAGGATGTCGGTCAAGGAGTCCTTGACCCAACAAAATACAAGAGATTCAGAACCAACCGCGAACGATCGTCCGCTGGAAGACACATGGGCCACCATCATCATCCTTATCAACGATCCAGACCATTCATTACAACCAACAAGGAAAATTGACCGAACCCTAGGATTTTCCGCACACTGGCCAGAGTCCCATGTACGAGCGCAGGTCGTCGTAGATCAACAGGCTTTGACGGACTCAAACTGTCAATTCAGGTGGGTCACCATTTTGGCAGATCTGGGAATTTGAACCGTTCATCGAGTAGGGCTCTCGATCTCGACCAAGAATAGGTGATCTGGGAGGACTCATGCAAACAGTTGTGTACGCAACCTGTTCTCATGGGAACCTATAGACCGTAAGAAAACAGCAGTACCATGATCAACCGATCGACCCCATATGCAATCAAGACCGTTCAAGGTCACCCTTAGGAGATTCCAACCACACCCATGGAGGCAGTTCGGGAAAATACCTCGCATAAGGGTCACTGGCCGCATCGTTTCCAGGCACAACCCGCAACCGACTCCTTACTCAATGAAAGGAGCTGCGTAAGTTACAGTTCAACGCGCCGCGTAAAGGCTATGCACAGAGGCTTCGAGAACCTCCACGCCTATATAAAAACCATCCTACCCCATTGTCGTAGGATCGTAGTGAAGGAGAAAGAGAGAGAAATAGGGGGGGAGAGAGAGAGAGAGAGAGAGAGAGAGAGAGAGAGAGAGAGAGAGAGAGAAATCAGTTGAGGGATAGCAGGGAAAGAAGCTCCACTCACTAGAAGTGCAGCCGTCCAGCAAGGGGAGCAGGAAAGAAATGAAAAGGGAAAAAGAAAAGAAAGGGAGAAGGAGGAAGAAAGAAAGAAAGGAAGAAAGAAAGAGAAAGAAAGAGAGGAAGGAGGCCGAGTTGACTCGCCAAGTGCTAGGTTTGAGTCGAGACTAGGTCGAGTTGAGTTTAAGGCAAGGGCTTTTCCTTTAAGCTTACGATAATTTAAGATAGTCTAAATGATTCTGTTCCCTCACATGCTTTGAATCCTTCCTACAAATAGCTAATTTTACCACCATCCAATGTTTGTCCTTTGAAAATAGTGATCTAGGAGTAATGATCCCCGACCTTTCAGAATTTATGTGAAGGTTTATTCCTTTAAATTACTTTAATTGAGTTGATGCATTTTATCTCGTCTTTTTACGTGCCATTTTCATACCTTTTACCTGTTCTTAGATTACCATGACTCTCTTTATTTTCGTTTAAATTGTTATCAACAATCATTAGCCCTTTTGGGATCATGACGTGATGTCCATTGCAAGGAGTCTTCTTGAATTCATGTGGGGCCATGGATACAAGCCCTGCTCTTGCCTTTAATCTTCTTTGAGTTGGCCTTTGCCACTCGTCCCTTATTTGAGTTGACCTTCGTTACTCGCCTCTTATTTGAGCTAGTCATTACTAGTCGTCTCTTATTTACCTTAAAGGCTTGGGCAGGTGTCTTGATATTCCTAAACTCCCATAGTGCATGGATTTCTCTCTTGATGCAAGTACTATGTCAAGTATCTCTCTTCTAGCGATTGAATAAATATCGTGGACGTAATGCATTTTCAGTAGTAGCCCTGGGGTGACAAGTAATTCCATATTTCAGGGGTGATGGTGCACTAGTTGGTGTATGTGAATCATTCTATATACGTGTTACATCAATTTTTTTAGGGATTGGTTGTGGCAATTAGTCGCTCCAATCGGGGTTGCATGATTCACCTGATCATGTGTTGTGTCCGTCTTAGGATAACCGTATAAATCTATGTTAAACGTGGGACACACCGGCGAATCTCCGTAGTATGGGATGTGGGATGAGTTGGATAACTATAATCATATTCTACATTGTGGCGATCACTAAGTGTGATAAACCGCATATACTTTGTTAGGCATGCATCTAATATAGATTGTTTGTGCATTGATACCTCTTGTAGATGTGGAGTACGAGACGTATCAGAACCTTTATGTTATTTTATGAATCTCTTAAATTACTTTAATCTTAAAGGATAACCATCATTATGAGTAGGGCGTTGACTCTCTCCCAACCGTACAAATGTTGGAGGTGACGTACAGGTCAAGGACCCAGAAGACCAGACCCTGACAGAAGAATTTACTGAATAGACTAGGAAAATTAGTTTTTGGTTTATTTTCTTTATAGTTCTGCTACGCAACTAAGAATTGTAATAAGATCCTATTGTGAGAGCATTTGACAATTTACTTCATTTTGGAATAAGGAATATAGTTAATTTTATTCTTATGAATGTTACCTTCTTGAATGTATCTGGATGTGATCAATAACAATTATAAGATGCAATCTCTGAAGCATCCAAGTTTTACATTATTAACATCTAGTTTTCTCAGGCATGAGTATAAACTCTGGTTGTGAAAAATTCAGGGCGTTACAGTCACATCTGATGAAGAGACAAACACATGTGAGGTGTTGTTTGTGTTTATGATCAGACACTTGTATGACGATCGTAGGGACAAGTGGATCCTTGACACAGGAGCTTCATATCACATGACTCCTCATCGGAGTTGGTTCACTAGTTATAAAGAGTGTGATAGTGGATAGGTATTTATGGGAAATGACAATGCCTATAATGTTGTAGTTATTGGTACGGTGTGCATCAAGATGTTTGATAGGATGGAGCGTACCTTGACTGATGTCGAGCATGTTCTTGATATGAAGAAGAGTTTGATTTCTCTCGGTGCACTCGAGGCTATGGGGTGTAAGTTTAACGATCTTAATGGTGTCTTTAAAGCTTCAAAAAGAGCACTTGTGGTTATGAGAGCGCAGAGGCACATAAACCTTTACAGGTTGATTGGAAGCACTTCAATAGGTGGAACGGCAGTGACCGTTTCGTATTCCATGTCTGTACGTATGTGGCATGCTCGTCTAGGACACATGAGCGAGCGGGGCATGAGGGTACTTTCTGATCGATGTTTGATTCCAACTTTTAAGAATTCTGATTTAGATATATGTGAACATTGTATATATGGTAAGCAATCTAGATTATCTTTTAAATCTGGAAAACATGTATGTTAGGGAGTGCTCTATTATGTGCACTCTGACGTATGAGGGCCATTACCAGAGGTTTTCGTTTGAGGGTCATCATAGTTTATCTCATTCATTGATGACTACTCCTGGAAAGTTTGGGTTTACTTTATGAAACATAAATCCGAAGTTTTCACTACATTTAAACAATGGAAAATAATGGTGGAAAAACAGTCAGGGCAAAAAATAAAAGTTTTAAGGACTAACAATGGATGTGAGTTTACTTCCACTGAATTCAATGAATATTGTAAAGATGAAGGGATCATCAGGCACAACACAGTGCGCCACACGCTTGAACAAAACAGTGTGACTGAACTGATGAATCAAACTCTCTTGGAGAGGGCCCAATGCATGTTAAGTAATGCCGGGTTAGGCAACGACTTATGGACTGAGGCCGTTAACACGGCTTGCTATTTAGTGAGCCGGTCCCCTTTTACGACAATTAATTATAAGATTCCAGAGGAAGTATGGAGTGTCATAAGATGAACTACTCAGATTTACACATATTTAGTTATGAGACTTACTCTCATGTACTGTCAGTTGAGAGAGATAAGCTAGACCATAGAGCCAAAAAATATATCTTGTTGGCTATGGTATTGGTATGAAAGGTTACAAGTTATTCAATAAAGTCACACGCAAGGTCATCACTAGTCGTGACATCAGATTCGATGAAAGCTCCCAATTCTGCGAGAATGATCAAGAGGAGTAAGATAAACCAGAAAGGTTGATCGTATATGTCTAGATTGACACAGATGATACTCAGGCAAAGACAGATGGGCAGACAGAGGTACAGGAGCAGGTGGAGCAGTCACCTGTAAGAAGAAATTTACCGCGTGATCGTAAGTTACCGGATACATATAGGGACGACTCTAATATCGCATATGCCCTCGTTACAGATGAGGGGAACACGTCTACTATGCAGATGGCTCTTGATGAACTTGATGTAGAAAAGTGAAAGACGGCTATGGATGATGAGATGGATTCGTTACACAAAAACAACACATAAGAGCTGATGGAGCTTCTAGTGGGCTGAAAATCAATCGGTGGTTGGGTATGTGGATTCAGATTATGCAGACAGTGTGGATTCCAAAAAGTCGACTTTAGGTTACTCGTTTGTACTAGCAGGTGGAGCAATAAGTTGGATGTCGAAGTTTCAGTTTGTGATGGCTCTTTTTACAATAGAAACATAGTATATGACAGTGACAGAAGCGTTTAAGGAAGGTGTTTGGTTAAGAGGCATGATAAATTAGTTGGAGCTTCAGCAGAAGGCCATGCCGGTTAACTATGATAGCTAGAGCGTTATTAATTTGGCTAAAAATTCTGTTTATTACTCACGTGCTAAACACATTGATGTTCGTCACCATTTTATCCGACAAGTGCTTAAAGAATGAGGTGTAACTTTAGAGAAGATTTACATAAGTTTTAATCCGGCAGACATGCTCACCAAGGTGGTTCTCACAGAGAAGTTCAAGTTATGTGCGACTTCTCGGGACTTGGCGATGGCGTAAAAGGAAGATGGAGTGTGCACGATAAGCGTTGATGAAATTATGATGCAAGATAGAGATAAGAAACGAGGACAAGAAGCTACACGTTTATGATTGAAGACATGGTGGAGATTGTTGTATTTGATGTCTTAAATCGAGTCAGATATAGGGTTTATCGATGCCATTGATAGTCTGTTTAATGTCACCTTCGATGGCATCGAACAGTTCTCGATCCCATCGATATTTTCTGAATTTTCTTTAGTTGGTTGTTGGACTAACATGGCACTTTTTCGATGCCATCGATAGGCTTTCGATGCCACTGATAGGGCTTCGATGACATCGATACATTTTGCACAGATTTTTCTCAAAGTTGCGAATTTGCAGGATTTGTTTCCAATTTCGTTTGAGATTCTTTCTAAGATATATATATATATATATATATATATATATGGTTGTAAACGGGATTGTGAGGCATTATAAGGTTTTTTAAAATTTTCCTAGGTTTTGAAAGGGTGTAGCAAGGATGAGATTCGAAGTTGTTCGAATCGGATAAGCTCTTTCTCTTTGTAATTTCTACTTTCATAGTGTTCATCTGTCGCTTTGTGCCGTGGTTTTTTCCTGAAAGGGTTTTTCCATGTTAAATCGTTGTGTTCTCTGTGTTTGCTTGGCGTTATTAGATTGCTATCCTAGATTCATCTCTATGTGCTTTCACGGTCCCCCAACAAAGGCATCGGTAGCCTCTATGGTGTCGATTGTATCTGACAACAATGCAAGAATTCATCCAAGGAGCAAAATTGAAGGAATTATATAGATTGAGATAAAGAAAGTATCTACACCCAGATGTTCAACACATAGAGTGATTGGGTGATTTTTTAAGTAGTTTTTCATATGGAGAATGCTTTAAACAAGAAACAAAGAAAAGAAAAGAAAGAAAGAAAGAAAGAAAAAAACAGTGCTAGTTGAAAGGACTTAAACCGGGTTCTAACTGATAATTCAATGCTAACCAGGATAAGTGTCAACATGGGGATGTTGGGTTCGAGCCTAGCTTAGCTATAAAACAATGACTTCACCCGAAAGGTTCTGGACACATGAGCTTGACCCGATGACGTTGTTGAAATGAGGTTGATGCACATTTCAACCACATGTTGGTGTTTTCGTTCAACGGTTCCATCTATCGAACATAAACGCGTGAAAGACAATATAGAATGCCTTCTTTCTTTAGCAAGTGTACAAAGGGGAGAATTCAAACGTCCATCACTTTGAATTTTTATTTACTTATTTTCTTATCAGTAAAAATTCTCAACCAATTTCTTAAACAAAATAAAGCCATCCAAAGCATCAGATTTATGACTACTGAAAATAACAAAGTAAAACATTAGTAATCATCTACAAATAACAAATAATATATATACCCAGTTGACAACATAGGATTTAATCCCCATAAATCCACATGAATCAAATGTAGAGGTGCATTTGATATAGATTCAGATAAAGAACGATTTCCGACATCTTTGCTGACAAACTGCTCGTGTCATCTGAACTATACGAACGGCCATCATTAGAAACCAAAGCATTGATAAGTTCAACACTTTGTAAGTATCCAACCTTGCAGCAAATCTGATGATTGCCTTATCGAATGCTTGTTGCTGCACCTTCTAATAAATCAAACTAACCAAAAGTAGATTAAATAGTACTAAAATTTCTAAGTAAATGTGTTTTATAAGCCTAAGCAAGCAAGAATCGTACAATAACATAAATACAAATATTAGAATAACCCAACCACCATGGATTGCGAATTTTAGCTATCGGAGCTTGAATCTGTGTCCCCCTTGTCAACATTTTGATACTTGTACAACCATGCGCACAATAGATAGTACCCATAGTTGACAACTCCTACAACAGCCAACATCCAATACACATTGTCTATCCTCCCTTCATTGATGTTGTCCGGCAACCAGTTGGTAACTTTCCGAACTAAGTCGACAACCGCCGTGCTCAGATAAAACCCAATCCCTATGATAACTGCCATCATTGCAGTCGAAGTGCTACGCAATGAGGTAGGAAATTCTTGATAATATAATGCCACTCCTCCAGGAAAATGGAACGCCTCGCCTATGCCCATGAGGACTAATGCAGGCACGAGCCACATGGCTGACATTGGCACCATTGAAGTTGGTTGGTGAACCAAGTTGTGTGATTTGACCACATGAAGGCGCCTGGACTCTAGTAGCGCTGCCAGCGCCATGCTGGTAATGTTGAAGATGTGACCCACCCCTATGCGTTGTAATGGGGTTGGATATCGGCCTGTTAGCTTACGCCACATGGGAAAGAGGAAACGGTCGATGAGAGAGAGTGAGATGGCAGTAGCGAATAGGACGAAGACAAGAAAGGAGCTGGCAGGGATGGAGAAGTGGGGACCAAGGTGACGGTCCATGGACAGGACTTGGAGGATGGTGAGACTACTTAGAATGCCTATTGGGGTGCTGACGAAGATGGCTGTGGACCAAAGTGGGAATATCCTGATTAGAGTTTTCAGGTCTTCTACTTGTTGCACTGTGCATAATCTCCACGGCTTTGCTATGGTTCCATCCAAATGAGTATCTCCTTCTGTCTTCAGTGCTGCACAGTTGAAGAAACTGCACAAACGTGTGACCTCAATATTACAATGAATCGTTGATTTTCTTTGTTTTTCTTTAAAGAAAGGTGGGAGCACACCAACCGAAATTTTATTTTGAATGAACTGAAAAGAAGAAATACACCTATATATATATATATATATATATATATATATATATATATATATATATATAAGAAGTACCACATAAGTAACTTATGGCCATATGGACTTTTAGACCTTTAGATCGATTTTTGTTATTTCATTACTGTACGGTGGCCCCCATATGGCATCTTGCTCATCCATAGCAAGATTACCTTAGGGAGAGTTAGCTGCCTGCCCGGTATCTTCATGGGCTTCCGGTAGTCAGTGGGCCAACGGATGAGCAAGACTCCCTAAGGGCTACACTCCCACTTGTTAGTTTTAGCGATCCCTATTCCAGTGCATTGGGTGTGTGTGTTTGTATATGAGGTTGATCTTGGTGGGCTCCACCGTTATGTGTAATGGACATCCACGCCGTTCATTTGGTGGGATCCCCTCTAAGTTATAGGAAGTCCCATAAATCAGCTGTATCCAGAGCTCAGGTGGGACACACACACTCTGAAACCATGTGAAATCATTTCTAAAACATCTAAAAGCACTTGGTTGGGGCCACCCTAGTTTTAAAATGGCTTGAAATTTAGTGTGATCCCTCATCCAAATAGGACACACGCAATGGATGTGTTGGATGTCTATATGACATCAGTGGGTACTATAAATGATCAAGAAGGTTTCAATGGGTGTGCATACATTCTCAATTTTTGTCTATAGTGTGGCCCACCTAAGTCATGAATTGGCCTAATTTTTAGTTCCATGGGCCGTCATCGAAAGATGCATCTAATTAACGGTGTGGATGTCAAACATGCATTACGGTTGGTCCCACAGAGCTCAACCTCATTATATACAGTGGAAAAAAAAAAAAAAACTACCAAATATATATAGAATTTACATGCAGTGATTTTTTGTCCAAAAAAGTTATAAAAAAGCTACCTCACTTCATTAAGGGATATAATTAACATTCCACTTATCTTCAGTAATGTGATTGGGAGGTCACATTTTTTTAACGGCGATTGGGTGTGCGTGTGTGCGGGCAAATGGGTTAGCTGCTTGGGTAGGCTTAAGCCAAGGGCCAAACTATGACACCCATCTACGATTCAGGTAGACCACATGATTGATTGGAAAGAGTGTTCAGGGTAATGAGATGGTACCATCAAATGTGTGCTTAAAATTAAAAACAGTGAGTAGTCTAATTCCAACGAAAAAAAAATCAGATGATTCCTATCAAATTTTTGTATGCCCATCGACAAATGGATCAGCTGTCTGAATGGTTTGGATCCCGTACAACCATGCACTTTGAATTAGGGCTGAAAGTCCGTCCGGTTGTTGCCTAGCCTTCTATACCTCAATCCTAACTCAAACCAACCCAACCCAACCTCAGGTTGGGAATTCTCAACCCAAAGCCCAACCCAAGAGGGCTCCGTCTGGTTGGTCTGGTGGATACATGCTAATATTTTCGTTATTACATTAATCTATTATATTTCAATACACGTCTTATTCTTTATATCTATGATTTTATTAATTATATATGTAGTTATTTATAGTAAAGAACTTCATTATTTCTAAACAAATAAGCTAAAATATAGGACAACTTCTCCTTTAAAAGTTATGTAGCACACAATCTATCTAGGAGAGAAATCCGACATATCTTGCTAGCTTGAGTCATTGGAAATGATGTGGACCAATGAGACCTGACGGCACTGGAATTTCCTGTGCCTTCAACACAGACGATCCATACTCAATTATAATTTATAAGTAACTTATATATATATTAATCAGGTTGGGGTTGGGTTGGGCAACCTGAGAACTCAACCCAAACCTAACCCAAGTTTTTTCGGGATGGTATTTGTATACCCCAAGCCTAAGATCAGACTTGATACATCCGAGCCCAAACCAATGTCGGTTTAGTCATAGGTCGGTTGGATTGAACCTACCAAACTTTCGGCCTTACTTTGAATGGTACGAGAGTTACTTCAATTTTAAAAGGCCATTTACAAAAAACTCGGTTATCTTGTGGTCTATTTACAAAAAAAACACCTACTTTTAAAATATTTAAAGTAATCCACCTATCCTTTTGCTTACTATGGTGTTTGTGAGAAATCCACCTCATTCATATGTTTTGCCGAATCATTTTATGGCATAAGCACAAAAATGGGATAGATACAAAGCTCAAGTGGGCCACACAACAAAAAACAGTGAAGATTATATACCCACCATAGAAACATTTGTTGTGAAGTAGAAGCTTTGTATCAGGCTAATATTTTCATTCTTTCATTTTAACACAACGGTAATGACCTTTTGAACAGTTAAGTCACTTTATAAACGGTTTGGATTGCATATAAACATCACGGCCAAACCTAAAAAGTTTTAAATGTTAGGAAGCCCTTTTCACTATTTCCAGTCGTGTGGCCCATTTGAGTTTTAGATCTTCCCGATTTTTGGTCTCATGTCTTAGCATGATTTACCAAGGATGGATGGAGTGGATTTCTCTAAACATTACGGTGGGTTCTACATGAGTGATGTTGGATATGTTATTCAAATGTCAAATTGGCCTGCTATAACTACCGATAGCTTTCGTAAGAGAGGGGAATGGGTTAGGTGCAGTTGTTGTCTCATCCAACATGATATTGCCTTGAATGTGGGAGCCCACCTTAATGTACGTATTGTATGTCCACACGGTCCATTCATATTTCTAACTCATTTTAGGGCTCATCCAAAAACTGAGGCAGACATCTCTGGTGGACCACGCATAGGAAATAGTGGTGATTTAACATCCACCAATAAAAACTTCTTAGGGGCACATGAGTTTTGGATTCATCTGATACTTGTGTTTTCCCTTAATCCTGGTCTTTATGACCTAATCAATATGTTTAATGGTAGATAAATCTTAAAGTGAGTCCTAAGATGTTTTCAATGGTGAGCGTTCAATTACCATTGTTTTCCCACTAGAGAATTGGATCTGCCTCGTTTTTTAGCTCATGCACTAAAATAATTATCCCAAATGGATGGACAACATAGATAAAACACATACATCATGGTAGGGCCCATAGAGCACCATCTAGTAGCCACCTTTCTACTTGCAGCGTCGGTAGGCAATCCACGTCCCCATGGAGCGCAACTTGGCTTCGACCCGTTCTCACGGTACATGGTGCTACCCTAACCATAGGACCCGCCTTGATGTATGAATTGTATATTCATACATCATCCATCTATATTTTTAAATCGTTAATTTGTGGCATGCCCCAAAAAATTAAGCAGATCCAAATCTTACATGGACTTAAACACATGAAACAATAGTGTTTGACCATTAAAAACTTCTTGTGTGCCACAAAATTTTTGGATTAACATGATATTTTTTTATTCCATTCATCCAGTTTTATGTAACCTTATCAAAAGGTTGGACGGCATGGATATACAGTACATGCATTCAGGTGGGCCCTCATTATTAGGGCCACATTGTGTTGGCTAATGCTAGGGTCACCCGTACTTTACTCCTCATCCTTGGGTGGTAAGTTAGGAAAGGCCCACCATGGTGTTTGTGAAAAATCCACACTGTTCATCTATTTTTCTAGATTATTTTAGGCTATGGCGCCATAAATGAGTTAAATCCAATGCTTAAGTGGGTTACACTAGGCAAATATATTTGTGAACGCTGAAAATCAATGCCAACTTTTTATCTTTATTTTTGATATATATGGGCTGATTATGATTGATGATGTAATAGACTTGGTGTCCCCACTAGCCAATTAGCTCAAAATCCTTTAGTCGGCTAGAACCTGCAGAATCTGTAAAAGCCAGAGAATCTAGAAATTATATTGTTTTAAGTTGACTCTTGATTTATGACCAGGGATTCCGAGTAAGAGACCTCAGTTACAGAGAGGGAAGGTGTTGGGGGATAAAATGATATGATATAAAGTATTAAAATATGATTAGGCATGCTAAGATATTTGATGTAACATGGTCTGAAATTCCTGTAAGCCACATACCATACATCCAGAGAATGTTTAGAGGAGAAATGAGGTTAAGAGGATATGTGATTATGCTAGAATGATATGTAAGAGGACTAGACTACCATGAGTTTCTAATGTGATATGATCTGAACTTCCGGTAAGTCATAAAACATACATTTAATGACAACCTAAAGGAGCATGGGGGTTGAGAAGGGAAGTGATGATACAAATGATGGAGTATGAATGCAAGTGATGATGATATAATCTTTGGCTTGTACTTGGATGTGGCTTGGATGAAGTATGTACACTATGATTTGGAAGGGTTGACTTAAGCGGGTGTAGAAGGCTATAGGAGATGGTTGGAGGAGGCTAAAGGGGGGCTGAAGAAGATGTGAGCTTAAGAACTCAAGCACTCTCTCTCTCTCTCTCTCTCTCTCTCCTTCTCTTGGTAGGAGTTGCTTGGTATGAAATGAATAGAAGAGGGGGGGTATTTATAGCCCATTGGGATAATTTTTTTCGTAATTTTAGGGATTATAAATGGTAAATGATGATATGACAGCTTGAGATTGGTGAAGGGAAGGGAGATGCCACATAACACTTTCTAATGGGTTAAAGGGCTTGGTAAAATGGTGAAGGTGGAAATCCAGGAGTAAACTAGGTCCCAACACAGCTGAATTTTTAGGGGAGCAACAATTATATCTTAGGATACATATTCTAAGAGGAGGTGGTAATTGGATTACCTCTGTTTACTGTTCGTCTCTACAATTTAGCCAACTAGCTCAGTTGTACCTGAAGAGTGGCTTAAGGCATGGTTTTAAGGATTTAGCTTAGAAATGACTTTGGTATGGTTCGGCTTAGGTAATGGCTTGGGTATTACTCAGCTTAGGTAATAACTTGCCTTAGATAATAGCTTGGGTTTAGATAGGGTTTGGCTTGGGCTTAACAATGGCTGAGAATTTAGGTAGGGCTTAGAGTTTATGCATGTTTAGTTACTAAGGATTATTCATGCTTCATCAAGTTGCTAGCATAAGTGACCATAATATTTTATAGTTCTAACGTAATCTATCATCGAAACCTTCCTAGAGCCCACTTGCAATTCAGATCTTTTATTTATTTATTTATTTTAACCAATCCTGAATTTTCATTGATAATGACACTAATTATATTCAAGCTTCCTCAGGAGAAAAAGGACCTAGGGAACGCCTATCATAACGGACCCAAGAAGAAACATCAAAAAATCCCCTGAGAAACGAGATCCAACCCGCTAAGTCTCCCTGATCGCCCCCAGGCTCACCTTATCAAGGAAAAAGAGACCTCTAACCTGGGAAGGAAGACCAGAAAAAGATTTAAAAAAAAAACATGGATGTTTGGTTCGTGCTACCCAAGCGTACCAAGGCATCCGTTGGAGCATTTCCTTCCCTAAAAATATGGGAGAAAATAATTTGACTTCTCATCTTTAGCCTATCAATTCTCTTTATCTAGTAATTCCATTTCCAGCCTGGCTTAGCCTCTCCATTCAACACCTTTAGTACTAGTTGCGAGTCAGTCTCGATAACCACGTTGGAGAAGCCCTTAAAGAGACAAAATGAAATCCCATCGAGTACCGCACGGATTTTCGCATTGCTATTTGACCCAACCTCATAACCTGCCGAGAAAGTGAATAGGAATTCACCCCTGTCACCTTTGCAAACTCCTCCACCACCTGAATTCCCTAGGTTTCCCCTGGAAGACATGTCTACATTAATTTTAACCTACCCACTAATGGGTTTAATACATTTCACCACCAAGGGCAACTTTGACGTACTCTCCCAATCCGTGGGACTAGCTGCCAATAAGGGTTTGCAGGAGTTTTTGGCGCCAATAGAAGATGAAAGGTTGGTGCTAGTGATGGAGGACATCCACTAGGAAAGACATGTAAACAGGGTCATCGAGGAGGGGGACTTACCTTCAAAGACTGTATCATTTCTCGCCTTCCAGACTTCCCACAGTAGCAAACTGGGGGCTAAGTTCTAGATGAATGACGACTTGGTGCCGGCTGATGGAATGCCCCACCATTGAGCTAATTTGACTTCGACCGAGATAGCTGGCATGATGCTGATATCGAAAAAGGCTCCCAGGAGATTCAAGGAAGAAATTGCCAGCTTGCTTTCCAGAAATAGATGTTGAATAGTTTCGATATTATGATTCTGATTGGAGCTGTCCCTGCAGCAAATGCACATTGACGCTAGCTGAATCCCACCGGCTTGGACTACACCATCCACTGGGATTGCATTATGCAAGACTCTCCACACAAAAAGTGAGATCCGAGGGGACATTTTTGCATGCCAGACCCACCTGGCCCAGCCTAAGCGAGGCGAGCTCGATCTGCAAGAGTTCCAAGCTAAGCTAACAGAGAAATTTCCTGAAGAGGTATGGGGCCAGAAAGGAGAGTCTGACCCCTCTAAGATGTAGAAACCTTCATGGAATATGTATTCTATGACTTCATGGGGGAGGAAACTGAAGACCGCGGAGGGGGGAGGGGGCTACTGAAACCCAGAAACTGTTGCACTTTCAAGTCTTGCATAACATCTGGAATTGGAGCCAGCAATAAGCGCTGGAGAGGGCCCAACCCTGTCCAGTTCACTGACTAGAGATTGTAGCTACCCTCATCGAGTTTCCAACGCACCTGAGAGTCTGAATGACGCAGGAGCAGCAGGGTCTTCTTCCACGGTGGGGACTGACTATTGGATGTGACCCCTGGCTGGGGTTAGACAGATCCTGAGCATATCTGGCAGCTATAAAGGATCCCCACAAACTGCATCCCTCTTTGAATCTGATGGTCCAGGCCATTTTCAGATGAAAGACCTTCATGACTTCGGACAACTTCTTGATACTGAGACCTCCTTCCTCATTGGGACAAGTAATGGCCTTCCAACTCTTCAAGTATAGCTTCCTCTAGCCGTTTGCCCAACCTAAAAAGAAGCTTGCAAAGCATTTTTCCAGTGACGTTAGGACCTGAGAGGGGAGATGGACAGCTGCCATCGTGTGCACCGAGATACTCCTAAGAACGTGCTTAATCAATACAGTTCTGCCTGCCTGTGAAAGGCACCTAGCCTGCCACCCTCGAATTCTACTCTCAACTCTATCAATTAAAGGTTGGAAATTGCATGATTTTAACCTACCCACTGCCATTGGGACACCAAGGTAGGTGAGCGTTGCCGATGACTTGGATATGCCGAGGAATCTCTCGATGGACCGAATTGTAGAGCTGAAAGCTTATTGGAATTGAAAAAGGAACTCTTACGGAGGTTGATTGATTGCCCTGAAGTCGCCTGGTAGGCATCTAGAAAATCCTTGGATGCTCTAAGAGACGCCTTACCACTATTTAGGAAAGAAGAGTACCATCCACATACAGGAGATGAGATACCAATCGACACCCTCTCTTGAGCTTGAAGGGCTGGCAAAGGCCCTGCTCGACCAAGTTTTTAAGACCCCTACTCAACACTTTAGCAGAAATGATGAACAAACTAGGAGACAGGGGGTCTCCTTGCCAAAGGTTGCGGGACGATTTAAAGAAACTAGCCGCTATGCCATTAACGAGCATGGAGAACCAACAATTGTCCCAGCAGTTTTCGACCATTTCTACCCAATGCAGGCTGAATACAAAATGAATCAAAACCTTCTCAAGGAAACCCCAATCCACCCTATCATATGCCTTCTCCATATCCAGCTTTAACATGATGTTTCTGCCCCAACCGTTTTATTATTCTTTATGAAAAGCTCCTGAGAGCAATGTTTTCTGATATTGCTCTACCCTGGATGAACGCCCCTTGTTCTGGCGAGATGATAGACAGGACCACCTAACTCAACCTAGTAGTAATGATTTTCGATAGAATCTTATAGAAGCAGTTACAAAGACTTATAGGGCGGAAGTCTGAGAATATCTTAGGGGAGGATGTTTTGGGAATTAAACAAATAAGGGATGAGGTGTCTGCTTTGGGCAGCTTTCCACACTGGAATAGATATATCGCGGCCTTATGAAGGTCATTTCCAACAATATCCCAATAGCTGGAGAAGAGCGCCCTTGAGAACCCATCAGGCCCAGGAGCACCGTAAGCTGGGATCACTTGGGTCGCACTATGAACCTCCTCGATGGAAGGGGGAGCTATAAGCATCACATTGTCTTCCTGGGAGACCGGCACTGGGATCACATCTAAAATCTGGAGATTGACTAAGCATTCCACTGCTGAGAGCTGCTAATGAAAATGCGCAATCGCAACTTCTCTGATCTGGGTTGGGTCTTCTAATAGTTGCTTCGATTTTACTTATCCCTGTCTGTGCCTCACTGAAGCTACAACATGGAAGAAGCTGGTGTTCCTATCACCCTCTTCCAACCAGTTGATCCTGGATTTCTACTTCCAAAAAATTTCTTGACCGAGTTCTAATTACCTAAGGTTGGTTGAAGCTGCTACAAATGATCTGCTCTGGAGATCCACTTCTTAGTTCAGATGAGCAGCAGGATTTTACATTTCTTGCTTAATCTCGAGTAGAGTTTGCTCAGCCAGCCTGACTTGATTGAAGATGTTCCTGAAACAATCCTTGTTCCAGGTATTTAAAACATGTTTAATAGATTTTAGTTGAACAATAATATTGAAAATAGGATGGTTAGAATCGAACTGGTTCCATGCTGACTTGACCACTTGATGGAACGATTCATAATGGGTCCACAGTCTCTGAAATTTGAATGGTTTTGGCCTGCAAGCCGACTGAGGAGGGAACACTAGAAGTAGGGGAGCATGGTTCGAGTTGAGGTGAGGAAGGTGTTGCACTTGAAATAGAGGGAATGTGTTGGACCAGTTTGCGTTGAGGAGGACCCTGTCCAGTCTTGCCCACACCTTGGCCAAACCAGCCTGGTTGTTGTTCCACATAAATCTACTCCTTGAAAAACCAGCATTAATCAAACTCACATTATTAATTGCTTCCGAGAACTCCTTAGAGCTTGATTTATCTGGAACTAGACGACTTTTTCTTTCGAAGGCATTTACTGTTGCATTGAAATCGCCACACATTGCCCAAGGGCCTTGCATTGAAGTAGAGGCTGTAACCAAGTCATTCTACAGGATCCTTCTGTTACTCCTAATATAACTGACATAAACAGACGTGAGGTTAAAGGCTGGTTGGGTATTCTGTCCTGAAACTGCAATCGACAGAAATTGGCTAGACAAAGTTGTCGCTGAGTAGGAGATATGGATGGAGAAGAACACCCAAATCTTCACACTGTCATCCCCCTTAGAGCAGGATGAATGGAAACCCAGGGATAGGCCCACCCCCACTCTCTTCTCATCTCTTAGCATTGGCTATAGAATGGCCACAATCACTGGATTATGACTTCTGATTAGTCTTCTAACTGTTCTAATTGTACGCTGGTTGCCTATGGCTCGGCCATTCCACACTAGGATCTTATTAATCCATTACACATCCAGAGTTGACGGCCCTTCGCTTGAGTCTACGAAGTCTGGACTCCCAATCTCCCTTAGAATAGTGACTCCGAGGCCTCCTTAGGATTTTGGTTGTCGTCTTCTCACTGGGGGAAAGAGGATGCGTAGACTTGGATTTCTCTGTCTTTTCCTGATTTTAGGCTGATCCCATTTTAGTTAAGTTTCTCGTAGAATGGTTGTGACCCATATCCATTCTATATGCATTGTGGGGAAAGATAACTGGAACTAGAGTTTGCTTATTTCTAGTGCAAGCTGCAACTAGATGTCTGGGAGATTCTGTCCCCTGATATACATCAGGACAGATGACTGATGAAAAAATGGGGAGAGGTCAATTTCGAGACCTGTTTTGTAAAACCTGTTGTTGGATTGACTAGGCTGGACTCAAAGAGGAGATGTGTCTAGTGTAGCTGTATCAGGAGGCCTATCCACTGCAGGCACCTCTTAGAGACAATCTTGATCTTCGAACTATGACCCCTCAACAGTTAAGCGCTGGATATCCTTATCAAGAAGGGAGTTATCTAGGGATCTTGAACGTCTTGAAAACCTCACTTGAACATCCATATTCGTGCGAATTACCTTAGCCGAACTGTTTGGGATAGTCTTATCAGGTTGGCTATGTTCCTTGGGAATAAACAGAGAAGGACTGTTTGCAAGAGCTGCTGGAAAAATCTGAAGGGCCTCAATGTGGAGGGCCTCTTACTGGGGATGCCGATGATAAATCTGGAGCTGGAATGGGCTTTGTAAGAGATGTTGCCGGCCTTTGCCATCATTGCTAGTCTAACCTAGGATAAGCTAGGGAGCACCGAGTCTCGCTAGCCACAATAACCGCATTGGCCTCAAAACAGGCATTGATACAAACAACTAGGGGTTATGGTTAGTTCTCCTCTGCTGAGTTTCTACAAACATCAGATAGGTGTGATGGACCTTCCATATTTGCATTCCCATAAACACCTACCAAACAAAGTTGGGTGTGCTCGATTGAATCCGATTCTACATTATCCATCGAAGTATTTTGGAATTTCCTTTCAACCCAGTCTCTAGTGCTCTCCGTGATGTTCGCTTCTCTGTTAGAGATGGGGCATACTGTCGTAGGGGTCCCGGTATCAACAGAAGGTTCCATAATCGTGTAGATTGGGAAGCATTTGATAGTAACTTGGAGTTTCAGGACCCTCTGCAGGTCAGCCCCTAGGTGTAGGATCACCTTGATACGGGTAAAGACCTGAAACAGACCATAGCTACTGATGGAGTCAATCTGGACAACCCTACCATAGAAGTTTCCTACATCAAGGATGATTAACTCCATCCAAGCATGGGCAGGAATTCCGAATAGTCTAAGTCACGTACCTTCTCTGCCTAAGACCTCGTCTGGATTCCACTTGGTAATAGACACCAAGCCCATTTGTTTATGGAGGGTCAGATCATTTAGAAAGTCAATGAGTTCTGATTTCGATTTGAGGGTAATAAAGGTATAAGAAGTTGTCGCGACCTCGATTGCAGAAGCAGCGAACCTCGAAGCCCTAATGGAATCAATTAACCTCAATATTGATATTCTTGGACTTTCCGCAGTTCCAACTAGCCCTAGCGGAAGATCCTTCATTTTGTTAGCCACCGCACTCAGATTTACTACTGTGGTGAACTCTGCATCTTACTATGTTTTATCTACTTGTGTTTGAGGTTTCACTGTTACCACAACTGCATAGGAAAATCCTGAGGACTGTTTGGGTGCCTGTTTCTCCTGGTAGTTAGGGCATTTCTGGGTTGGGAGGGGAAACTTAGGTTTAGCCCATCTAACTGAAACCACATGGCCGTCAATCCGTCGATTATTGAGTATTTTCATTGCCGCCCTCGCATCCTGCTCATATTGTACCGGACAAATGCAAAACCTCTCGGTTTCTTTGTTCTCGGTAGAGTTGAGACATAAATATCTAGTAGTCTCCCATATCTCTTGAAGATTTCTAGCAGATCTTCGGAAGAGCACTCAAAAGGCACATTGCCCACAAATAAACTGAAGCCAATGCTGAAGGGGATTGTATATGATTGGGGGTTTCGCACCGAGCCCCCTTGCAGATCGGGGGTAATCGACTCTATATGCATGGGGTTGGATCTTATAGAAGGAGGTCCCCGGGAGGGAGATCTTTCTCCTCTTCTCCCTCGTGAGTGTCCCTCCAATCAGAATGAGACAAGAATCTGGAGCGGGCTTTGCTCCTATGATCCTTCCGAGCCCTTCCTTCGGGCGAGGAAGGGATCCTAGCGCCGTTCATGCCCTAGCGCTCAGCTCGCATCCGACCAAAATCTTCGTGTACGATTCCAATTCATATCTAACTCATTCTTTTGGATCATAGCTTAAAATGAGTGTACAAAATGGATGGACGGTTTCCATCAGCTATATACGTAATGATGGGCTTTATAAACTATCGCATGCCATTTCTAATATATATATATATATATATATATGGTAAATTCGTGAATACGGGTGTCCTTAAGGGCCAATTGATCATTTTCAGACCTTAATGACACTTTTCTCACTGTTACATTTAATCAAAGTCAACTAAGTAGTTTTCTCACTAACTTTTTAAATGGTAGACTAATTACTTTAAATAACTTAAAAATAGTCTGGTTTACAAATATTGACCAGAAGACAAACAGCCATCCCTGAATACATGGGGGTGAGCTATCATTGAAGTCTTGCCTAGCTAGAAGAATTTCATGAATGTTACCTACACGCGTACTTTTCCATTTGAAGACCCACCTTTATTTCTTTTTGGAAAAAAGAAAGATAAAAACTTTAATACTTTGGCAGTGTGATGGACGATTGGCAGGGACTCGTAGAGCGACTTTGAAATTGCACATAGGGCATACAACAAGTCGAATTAACAGTCCAAGTTATGATACACAGCTTAGATTTATCATGCACTAAAAATTAACCTTATTTCATCATTTGGTTATCAGATTGGAGACATTTATTGAACGGTTGAAACTGAAAAATATACAATGGTCCTATTTCCATAAACCAGGGTCTATAAATTAGAAATTAGGATTGTTTGACCAATCTGATCTCGGGATTATGACTCTGCAGCAGTGGGCTGCACAATCTAATCGGTTTTATGTGTGTTAATATATATCATCACTTCTTAATGCCTGTGTATCAATTGTCAGCGTGAGTATCATATAACACTTTTATTTTTCCAAAGAAGAGCAGTAGCTAGGGTTTTGAGTGCCTTGCAGGCGGAAACAGATGGGCTACGGTCGGTGCTCTGTGGGCCCCATCATGATGTATGTGTTTCATCTATTCCTTTCATCCTTTTTTACAAATCATTTTAGGGCTTTATTCCAAAAATGAGAGGGATATAAATCTCAGGTACCACACCACAGGAAAACGATAGTGATCAGATATCCACCATTAAAATTCTCCTAAGGCCTATCGGCTTGCTCCGAGACTTTTATGGACCTCAAAAAGTTTTAAATGCTGCTCATTCAACGCTGCTTCCTGTAATGTGCTTCACCTGAGATTGGGATATACCTCATTTTTGGTCGTAGACAATAAAATGATCTGAAAATAGATGAACGGCATGGATGAAACACCTACATTATGGTAGGGCCCACAGAACACCGACCATCAGCCATTGGCTGGTGGCAGACTGGCAGGGGGAGTAGCCAATCCGCTCCCAACCTTGGATTACACGCTTGTCAGAAATCCAGCCATTCATCAGGTAGTCATTAGGTAGGCACGCTGTCACGCCACATATAAAAAATCACAAGAGGATACTGATGAAGTGAACTACACGTGTTGACTTTGGAAAGTTCTATACACTTTTTCTTTTTCTAGAAAAAGGTGATCAATGTTATTTCTAGTGCAGGGCGAATGATGGTAGCGCGCAGTGACGAAGTGTCAGCGACTGGACTGTAAACAGGACTACGATGGAGTACCCAACACAACACCCACTCGAACTTTGGATCTCTATCACTTTTCGGCTCATGCCTTAAAAATAAGTTATGTGGAGCTGTAGAAGTTTTAGATCAAATGCAACATTTAAGTTTTCTAGGCAACCATTTAATTTATATGGTAGCTAGAGTCTACCATATAAATAAGTTAGATGATAAATAGATATCATGGTCAGCCTCAAGAAGGTTTTAAAGGCCTGTTTGATTTTCGATGATACCGGTAAATCATGATAAATAAGTAATTATTACTTTTTCACCTTAGTTTGAAATTATGAGAGTAATTTTCTCTCGAAAATCGAAACAAAAATGTTGACTTAAATATGTGGATCCCACTGTAATGTATATGATATATCTGCACCGTCCATCTATTTTATTAGAACATTTTGGAGCATGAATTGAAAAATGAGGCAGATCTAACACTCAAATGGCCCACACGAAAGGAAAAAGTGGCCTTAATTTGTCCACCATTGAAAGTTATTTTCTTCATTAGACCCACATTAAGGTTTTTTCATCATCAAATCTGTTCATAGGGTCACAAAGGGGAAAACACAAATATCAGCTTGATTCAAAACTTTTAACTGCCTCAAGAAGTTTTTAATGGTAGGTGTTCGATTTCTATTGTTTCCTGTGATGTGGTCCACTTGGGCTTTGGATATAGCTCATTTTTTTGCTCATGCTATAAATTTGGCTGGCATAACAAATGAGCAGCGTGAATAATTAACATACATCACGATGGGCCCTACATTGATATTGTAAATTTCTCGATTTAAATCTTTAAAAAGTAAGTTGCCACATCTACATTAAGAAAAATGTGTAATTACCTGGTCAAATAATTATTACCCATTTACATGGTAATTACACTTGAGCTGAAAAATCAAACAAGCCCTAAGGGTAAGTGTAGTATCTTTGCTACCTCCTATGGTTGAGCTCTGGATCCGTCTCCTTTGTGGGCTCATGCCCTAAGATGATAGGAAAAAATGAACTATGGTGTGGATAGATTTCAACGGTCAGCGTTACTATCCTTTAATACCCTTGCTGTTGAAATGTGGAGATCTGCTTCTCTCTCTCTCTTTGTTTTTTTTTTTATGGGCTAATGCCCTAACATAATATGGAAAATTGATCTGACGTTGTCTGCTGTGTTTCAGGCTTGGGACTCAGTGATGACCCCTCCACCGCCAAGATCTCCACACTGGTCGGTGCTTTGGGCTCTAACATAATGCATGTGTATTATCTACTCCGTTTATCCATTTTACAAGCTCATTTTAGGAGACGAGGCTAAAAATAGGAAGATCTAAGTTTAAGATGGACCTCAGGTGGACCACACCATAGGAAACAATGGTTGATTGAACACACCATTAAAAACTTCCTAATGCCCACTTAATGTTTCTTTTACATCCAACCGTTGATTAGTTGAAGCCGTGAAGGTAAAACACAATCATCATATTGATCGAAAACTTTTGTGGTCCACAAGTAATTTTTAATAGTGAGCATTCAATCACCACTGTTTCCTCTGTGGAACATGTGTTCCACAGGAGACTTGGATCTGCCTCATTTATGTGCTCATGCCCTGAAATGAGCTGGGAAAATGGATGGGCGGCATCGATAACAAACACGTACACATAAATTATGGTAGGGTCCACAGTTTTTCCAGCAACCAGTCAGTACCGACCTTGGTAATGGAGGCGTCACTACCGAATCTGAATCCTGTGTTCTACACTACCCAATCCGAGTCCACCGTAACGTAGTGTGAAAGAGATCGTTCTAGATTTGCAACGAGTGTGTCTGTACTTAAAAGTAAAAAAACAAAAGAAAATTAATGCATGTATTAAAAAGAGAATCGCACCTCAAGCTTGTAGTTGGAGCCATAGGTGGCCACTTTGTGAGCTCATCATGACCATGGTAATAATCCTTGCCGTCCATTGACGTTGCTTCCATTCTCTTCCTAACAGCAGCAATTGCCACACGTGCCAACCCCATGAATGGGCTTCCCTCAGGCACATCGAGGTGGTAATAGCGCCTTCCCACGACGAAAACGGCTAACCCAATGGCATTAGACGCCGCGCACAGACCAAACCCCAACCCCCAGCCTATATTGTCCTGAATATAGACAATGCCAGTCGTGGCTGCAATGAAAGAGACATACAAGGTGAAGTAGAACCAATTGAAGAAACTATTCCGATCTTTGGGCTTATTGAACTGGTTAGCCCCCATGGTTGCTGTGGTGAACCGTGTCCCACCCAATCCAATCGACACCAATGTGATGCCAGAATACAGGATAGCGACTTGGGTTCTCGATGGTGGCTCACACGTCTGGGACCCGTTTGTACACAATGGAGGTCTCAAGGAATGGATCGTCGCCGTCAATGTTAATAGAATCATGCCCTGCATGTACACATTTTGATCAGGTATGTAGATGATGTTGGGATGCCTTGCACAAACCTTAGGATCTAGCCTCCCGAAACAAACCAGAATTATGGATAAAGCAATGAAATAAATCAAAGCATCAATCACACACCACACAAGAGATTTTTACGTGGAAAACCCTCAAAGAGGTAAAAACCACGGGACCTCGTCAGATCAACAATCCACTATGAAGTAGAACGTTACAATCTTCTTCACTCATGGAGTGGATAAACAATAAGAGAAATAGAGAAAACGGAGAGATCTAACCGTACGAGGGACATATCGAGATGTAGATTGTAGAGAGAACCTCCACGAGCGAGAACCTCCCTTCTATAAGTCTCTCTCTTTCTCCCTCTCTCTCACCTTTGATAGTCCTAAACCCTTTAGCAAATCCTTGCAAAGCTTTAGGAAACCCTCTTGCTATTTTTGTGATACTGAAAAACCCCAGCAACCCCTTTTATAGTTTTGGGAAACTACTTTCCGCATCCCAGGTTGTGAAAGGACTCAATCATGGGATTTCGCGCAAAATGCCCGCTAGTCTGAAAATTTCGGGGTGGTCTTAACCTCTACACGGTCGTAGCTGACGGGTCGTAGACCACCTACGACCAGGTCGTGGGCCACCTACTGACGGTCGAAAACCCAGGAGAAAAATAGTCCAAACTCATTTGGACTTTGAGTCGAGCTACGACTCGACTCCCCACATTGGTCGTGTTGACCCTCGACCGGTCGAGCAGGGCTCACGACTGGTTGAGCACGGGGCAAAAAACCCCATCAGATGAAAATACAGATCGCTTTGTTTATTAACCTTAGACGCTATGGCTCAATAAGCTTCTTGTTGTCATTGTCTCAAGTGTGTATACCATCCAACCAGTCAAAAGGTTGGTCCCACTGTGAAGAACAACTATCGAGAAAGCAGGTAAGGCTACTCATCAAGTGGGCTACACCATTGTTTTCAATGGAAAACCACCCAATTGGTCCAAAGTACACGTGGTTCACCTGATTTTTACATCACGTGAGCTTCATGGTAGGCTAACATATTGGACGGTCTGAGGATATGCCCAGAGAAGCAGATTGGGTGATTCCCGAGTCTCACCCAACAAGATAAGGCCATGCCATATTAAGATTTTCTTCCATAAGTCTAAGTTTTCTAAACTTTTGAGGGTTCTTACTCATGCCTCATTAGTAGACCCATGGGAGTTTCAACACGAGGTCATTGGTTCCAGTACCCATTGTGGTGAAATCTTACTAATGTGTGAATGTGTGTGAAAAAAAAAAAAAACCATTTTCAACTTTCGAAAACAAAATACTAATAAGGTGCCAATATCACTTTAAAGATAACTAAATAACATGCCTCAAACTTGTTTTTAAGTGTGTTTTTCTATGTTTCCGCTCTTCTATTCACCCATCCGATCTTTCTTTAACTCCATAGGTGGGCTGCAATATTAGAATTAGATGAATTTCCTATAAAAATTTTACTAAATCATTTCTAGCTATCCATTTATTTCACATACTGTAACTCCCTTGACGACCAGGCCACTTTGATTTTTTTTTTTTTTTACTAGGGCATCCTTACAATGGGACTCACAATTCACTTGATGTATAGCTCAGATCTCATATTCACATGCATGATTGGGCACACGAATTGTGACGCAGGGGAGGACGTGAGGTCGAGCACCATCTTCCTCAAGAGGATAACTATTCCGAATCCACGGAACTTCTCTGGACTCCTCACAGAGACTTTCTCGAATCCACGAGAAAAGAGAGCAGAAAATAGAAATAAATTCTAAATAAATTCGAAATAGATTAATGAATGCATAAAAATGAGTTCACAACCCTTTAAATAAGGGTACTAAGCAATGGGAAAGAAATCATAATCAAACTACAACTAAAACTCCTAGAATTCGTGACTTACTATAAATAGTAAACTTACTATTTATAGACGGTCGTGATGTCTACTAGTGCGCAAGGTTTTTGGCCAAAATAGTAAGTGTCCTATTTGGCTTCACCAAACCGTTCCCCTAATTATTCTAAGCTCTTTTCACGTTGGGCGCAATTCCTAAAGCTCGGCGGATGAAGAGTTATAGTCAAACTAAAACTTATTATTTATAGTAAAAACGAAATTAAAATAGGAAAACGACCGTCGAATCAGGGGTTTCTCGCAATTCCGAGCGTCGCAACCCGGCATAGCGGGTTGGTTGGCTAAAGTAGCTTGTTCTACCCCAAAATCATATATTTTACGTCGGCTAACTCATCCCGGATTGCGAGATACGCCTGATTGAAGGTCTGATGGTCCAGATCACTTCTGTCGCCGACCGGGCCTTTTCTGATCCATCTTTGCCATGTAATTGTCCGCGACCCGCTCTACATCAAATTGGCATGCAAATGGATGGCCTAGTACACATGTATGGGCTTATTAAGCCTCTAAGAGCAATAGCATGAAGGGTGAATCAATTGATATGCTTGCATTTGGCACCCATTAGCTCACACTAAGTTGTCCAAATTGTCAAGCCTATGAAAAAGAGGTCATTGTCTAAAAGAACAAACTAATTGCACATACTTAATCTCTAATTTAGAGAAACTTGTATGTTAAATTTAGATTATTGTCAATATTTTTACATTTCACCATCCAATAGATATAAAACAATTAATCATTTAACAAGTCAAATTAGTAACTTTTGGGTCACCCTTTAGGCGGTTTAGATTGAGTTACATGTATGTGCCATATGAACAATTTCTTGTGCATGCGCATTAATTAACCATCTTACTTCAACAAAATATCAAAGTTTCTCTTGTAGCTTTTTTAATTCTTAAGAAATAATTAAGTAAAACAATTTGAATTTCATTTACACTTAACATATATAAGAAATTCTCATAGACAACTTAGTTGCATGTCCAACTAGTTAGTATGTGGGCCCACCATGATGTTTGTATGCCATCTTGCCCATCTAGTAAGGTTATCCCACCATGAAAATGCGATGCTAAAAAATTAGGTTAATCTGACTATAAGATGTAGTGCACATGAATGTGGAGAGTTTTGGATGGTTATTCATTGTTTTTTATGATGTGCCCCACCAAATAATTGGATTTACTTGACTTTTGGGGCATCTCATTTTCATATACAACTTTGTTAGATGGGTGAGATGCCGTACAAAGACCATGGTAGGCCCTATACACCAACTAGTTGGACATACAAGCAGTTGTTGTCTATGAGCATTTCTTAATATTTATATGCAAGACATTTTATATCAAATTTCTCATTTATTATTTCCTTTTTTGTATGTCTTCCATCATTATCATATGAATATATTAAGTGATATTTTCTTGGTTAAATCATTCTTACTCTTTTATACCTAATGTATTAATGGGTGTGGGTGGCTTATTAAATATTATTGATTTGTTGGTTGGAGTGTGAGAAGAGGCACGATAACTTCATTGATTTAGTATTATCAGGTAAGCGGCCCATCAAAATTGTTGATTTGGTTACTATCGATCCATTGCTTAAGAATTTTTTTGAATTCTTTTGATTTTTATGGTAGGTACTAGTTAATCATGAGAAGATTATGGTAGATGCTATTTTGATCAATTAAATTTTTTTTTTTCAACAATTGATCATATTTAAAATCAGAGAATTAGATTATGAAGTGTGTGATAGCTATATATGGATTCATCCATATATAGCTATAAGGATGCACTACCTTGATTATCGCAAGGTGGCATTTTATGACATGTCTACTTTTATTTCCTACTTCTCTTTGCCTCTTCTTTCTATTTTCAATACACGCATATGTAGTTTTAGCCAAGCTAAAGCTAACTGTTGCAAGTTACTTGGGCATTGATTTTTTAGAAGTATTCATTTATTATTTAACTATTTAAAGTACTCTTTATTTAACTATAAATACTAATTTGTGTCAAAACTCAATTGACTTTGTGAGACAAATTTTCAAGTTTTGAACTATGGGTATAAATATCATTACAAGATATAAAAGAAATAAATCAAGTATATCTTGGAGGTCAACTCTTCCTCAAAATACATACATACATACATACATGTATATATATGTGTACACATATATATACATGTATGTATGAATGTATGTATGTATTTATATATGTATGCATGTATATTTCTGTGTGTGTATACATATGTATGTATATGTGTGTATGTATATACATATGTATGTATGTATATATGTACGTATACATGTATATATATGTGTACACACATCTGTGCACCATTTTGCACGGAACTCGTGTGAACTTTTTTGAGAATCTATTATACGTGATTTGACTCCAAAATCTAAACGGATCCACGTGAAGCAAAGTAGCACCGCATGAAACGCCCAGGCCCAATTTTTACTTTGATCCAAAACTCTGGTGGGTCATGAAAAATGAAAACAATTCCCTCCTTTGATTTGCATTTCTCTTTGCTATGGCCCACTAGAATATTAGATGAGGGTGAAAATTTGTCGCTTGGGATTTCATTGGATTCTGCATCACATGGATTGTTTGGATTAGACGCCCATGACACGTGTGCAAAGGTGGGCACATGCGTAGGCACGCAGGTGATTATGATTCTATGTACATCGCGCGCCCGCGCGCGCGCGCACACACACACACACACACACACACACACACACACACACACACACATATATATATATATATATATATATATATATATATATATATATAGGTGATTATGACTCTATGTATATGTATACACACACATAGTGTGTGGGCCAGGAAAAAGCATTCAAATTGAACCTAGGTTGAGTATCGTTCCAAAATGATGATGGGATGCCACAACAATGAGGCATATACAGTCATTAGGTAAGCCGGCCAATCCATAATAAGTAATTCCCAACCACCAAAAAAAAAAAAAAAACTTCCGAGTTGAGATGATGACCGTGTTATTTTTTTTCCCTTTGTTATTGCTGCTATTGCTATTTGAGCTGTACACAAGTCGAGCTTAATTGAGTTTGACCTAAGTTTGGTTTGGCTTGTTTATGTGATGTTCTCTGTTCGAGCTTTACACAAGCCGATCTTCAAGTCTATCCCTACATTTAGAGCTTGGTTCGGTTTAGATTATACAAGCTTGAGCCTAGTTTGGTTTAGTCCAAATATCCAAGCTGAATCGAGTCAAGTTTGAACATGAAATACATTGTGGGTGTACTGTAATGTTTATTAATTCACAATCCAAACGGCTGATAATGTCACACATAAGTAGATAAGGGTGATTGACCATGAAATACTTTGTGTAAGCCAGAAAACTTTTAGATCAAACTGATATTGAGACTGATTATTTCAATGGTGGCCATTCAATGATCAATGTTTCTGTGGTATGGCCCACCTGATATTTGGATTTACTTCATTTTTTGGCCTATACCATAAGATGACCTAGAAAAATGGATGGGTGGCCTGAACGTGTATCACATACAATGAGCACCATAGGAAAATAGTATTGATCTGATGTCCCCCAACAAGTTTGGATCTGTGTTGTCGTCTAACGAAGGTTTGGATCTCCCTTAACTTTTGTCTCATATTAAATGAGCTGAGAAATTTGATGGATGGATGGATAAAATACATAAATGTATATCTCAATGTAGTTGGACAAGAAACACAACTTTAAATATTGGGACGGTTAGGTGTGCAAGTGCTATCAAAGCTAAGATATTTGAAGGTGGAGCTGGATTCGTGCAAGTGCTATCAAAGTTAAGATATTTGAAGGTGGAGCTGGATTCGTTGACATTGACAAGCTATTTGGATGTTATCAATAACAGTGTAGTTTGGCAATGCAATATGATAATTATGAGAAATGCTCCGGTGCTCTCAGGGTGCACTATGTCATAGTGCTCCTAATTGCATTGGGACACTTAGATATGCCAGTTGATCGATCTATACCATCCATTAGGTCCAACATATATTTCGTAGCATACCATGAACACACATCACACCCATCTGACTATTTAACAATCTGATCAATAGCCTCTAATACGAATGGCCAAGATCATTTTCACAAAAATAGGTCGGGTCAAGAATTTGATCGATCTTGATGACCATCATAGATTGCTTAAGACTCTCGAAAGTCATTTTTTAAGGCAATCCTACGGCTTGATTGTAAAAGGATGGCAACAAAAATAAGAACTACTTAGGGATGGATTGGACCACGCTTTATGCTCCACCCAGCGGCAACTTCCAATCTTTCATGTAGGTGAGATATCCAATCCGTCCAATAGGTTGGGACCACCATGATAATTTTCTTTGTAAAAACTCAGGCAAATAAATTCATTGATTTGACAACTTGTATTTTGATAATTAGCAATGGCTAGTTATTGTTGCTTCGGTGTGTCCCAGTTAATAGGAAAGTGGGGATGATTTTTGCACCATGTGATCTTCATGATGGCAAAACTTATTGGAAGGGTTGGATCTTGTATTCAGTCAATATATTGGAGTTTATCAGGTGGGTGGGCCATTACATATGGTCAAATGGTTCGACTTGAGACCTTCTCATTATCAATTAAGGGGATTAGTTTGAGAAGAGCCCACCAAAATATGAACAACTGTCCATAAACGTCAAATACTCCGATATCAGTAATGAAATCATTGAGATCATCCAATCCACCAAAAGTGGACAACCCCTTGAACGGCCAAACGTAGTCCAATTACTGTGACGTTGCAGGCTCTTAATAGACTCCGTTTTTTTTTTTTGGCGAGAGCTTGAACTCGAGACTTGGAAAGTGGCAGATGGTCACTTTGATCAAGTGATATGGACTGTCCATTTGGTTGAGTCCAATCTTCATAGACCTCCCAGCAAACTCCACAGTAAAATGACGTTTCTAACCATCCGATTTGTGCTCTATAAAATAGACGAACGAGATTTTTTTTTACTGGAGAATAAGTTTAAACAAAAAATCGGCGATTCATTCCGTGGGGCCCATCATGGAAGGGTAATAGTTGTAATGATTTTTATGATTAGGTGATCAGTATATCTTTCATGGAAACGAATTGGCTACTCCCCCTGACACCAGCTCCGTGGCTGATGGTCGGTGCTCTGTGGGCCCCACCATGATGTATGTGTTTCATCCATTCTGTTCATCCATTTTTACAGATCATTGTATTGTTCAATCCAAAAATGAGAGGGATGTAAATCTCAGGTGGACCACACCACATGAAAACAATAGTGATTGGATATCAACCATTAAAATCTTCTTATGGCCCACTATACTGTTTATTTGACATCCAATCTGTTGATTAGGTCATACAGGTCCAGATGAAGAGAAAAAATAAATATCAGCTTGATCCAAAACTTTTATGGCCCCCAAAATGTTTTTAATGGTTGACCCTCATTAAACACTGTTTCCTGTAATGTGGTCCACTTGAGATTTAGATATATCTCCTTTTTGGAATTATACCTTAAAATGATCTGTAAAAACAGATGGATGGCATGGATGAAACAGATACATCATGGTTTGGCCCACATAGCACCGACCATCAGCCATTGGCTGGTGTCTGGGGGAGTAGCCGATCCGTTCCCATCTTTCATGGGTAACCTAATACCAACGGTCTATATCAGTAAACAGCGGTGCGAATGCATTGTCACCGGAAAGTACGACCGACAAGACCCGGATTGTCACCCAATGGTCTGGCCAACCTGATAAACAGACCGATCTGATTTTCATGGTGGGGCCTACCTATTCGATTTAACTGATGTCGTACATGAACTGCTAAAGAGAAAAGTAACGTGAGACATGCCCACGTGCAAGCAAAACGTACGTTGGGGGAGCTGCGTAATTGCCAGTAAAGAGACGAAGGAGGAGAAAGAGATGACGGAGAAACAACCGAAGTAGGAATCGGAGATGATGGCCCCAGCAACAGGAGCGAGGTTGCTGCAGCCGTTGATTATGTTGTTGATCTGCGTTGCATCTATGCTTTTCACGTTGAACTTCTCTATCAGATACACGATCAGGTTTCCGAAGGCCCCGAACGTGCCTATCCCCAGAAACAACATATTCCCTGTGTGCGTTGCTCCACCCCATCATCATCAGATAGCGTAGAGAGAGAGAGAGAGAGAGAGAGAGAGAGAGAGAGAGAGAGAGAGAGAGAGAGAGAGAGAGAGAGAGAGAAACCTGTGATGAAAGGGAAGGTGATCCAACCACCGCGTTTGTCATCAGCTAATAGTTCGAGTGGGAGGGAGCCGTCCGTATCGGATTGGGATTGGTGTTGCTCTGTCTTTGCCATTAGCTCTTTCTTCACTTCTTTCTCTCTTTCTCTCTCCGTTAACTAAAGTGAAGATGGATGTGGCTTTTTCAAGAGAGAGAGAGAGAGAGAAAGTGCTGATGCATCATTGCGTCGTGTATTGCGCTCCACAAATGGGGCCCACCTAGCCAGTTGATCTGATGAGCTTACAGAGTGGATGGGTGACATTCCTGGACCATTGTTATACTTGTACGCAAGCCGATCTGTTCGTCGGCCACAGATTAAGGGCTGGTGTTATTCACAACAGACTGCATCCTGAAAACCGTACCGTGTATTTCGTTTCACTGAGAATGAGAATAATATATAACGGAAGTGCAAGATTGGCATGAGATGTCAATAAACGTACATTTATTATCAGGCTTTGGAAAATTTTTTGGACCAAAATGCTCGTCTTTGGTTAAATAATTGTACGGTTTAGAGCGCGGAGTAAGTTACATGTTATTTTAAAGGAAATTGTCCCCTCGAAGTTTAGGCAAATTACCTAGAAAGCTAGGTCATTCCATATATCCTTAGAAGGGCCTTCTGACATCTTTGGGGGATTGTTTCAGACGAAAATGCCCCTGACTTGTAGTGAAGCAGAAGTTACCTACTGCTTCAACTCCTGAGAAAGCGACAGATCAGCTACTCCCCCAGGCACCAGCCAATTGCTGGTGCTCGGTGCTCTGTGGGCACCACCACCACGTATGTGTTTCATCCATGCCGTCCATATATTTCTCCAGATCATTTAATGGTAGGAGACCAAAAATGAGCTATATCCCAATAGAAAGTGGACCAAATCACAGGAAATAAAACAGTGATGAATGATCGAGATAGACCATGAAAATGATCCATCTCATTCTTGGATCAAGCTCTAAAATGACCTGTCAAAATAGATGAATGATCGTGCCTTTCACTGCAAAAACAGATGAACGGAATGGATGTAACACATACGTCATGCTCGGTGACTGTGGTAGTAGCCAATCCATTCTTCCTTGGAGAATACCGAAGAATATATGAGCTTGGAAGGGCCGAATGTGGCCTTTCACATGCACCTTTTACAAACCTTCTTCTTCTTTTGTTTTCATAGGAAAGTGAAGATCCAGGGACCAACTTCCAGAGAGGGACGTTGTTTCTCCTTGTCTGAAATCCTTGTCCACTACGAGGTCCGTATTTTTTTCTAGGCATTTTAATAACAATCCCTCTCATTTTTTGGATTAAGCCCTAAAATGATTTGTAAAAACAAATGAACGATCGTGCCTTTCACTGTTAAAATAGATGAACGGAATGAATGAAACACATACGCCATGGTTGGGACCATGGCTGGTGATTGGGGTCCAAATACCAACCTGATCCAGAGCTTTGTGGGCCACATAATAGAAAACAATGGGGACAATGGAACCCACTGTTAGAAGTAAACATGTAACAACTGCGATCCATATAACATGACAACCACGACCATATGGGCCCACATTGAAGTATGTTTATAATTCATGTCGCCCATCCTTTTGCCGTGTGATTTTAGGGCTACGAACCATATAACATGATAACCAAGACCCATTTCACATTCGAACCACGATCCATATTACATGACAACGACGATGTATATTTAAGGACAACAACGATGCATATTACATTTCAACCATAACCCATATTATGTGATAACCACGACCCATGTTAATGATAACCATGACCCATGACAACCACGACCACAATTAAAATACAATATGAAGAATAGTTCTTCTCAAAGGGCACCCAAAGAGCTGAAAAGCTCTGTTGACAATGTCATGTTTTAGCCTGACCAAAATAGTTCTCCGAAGAGGAATGGCTCGCTGGGTGACCTTTGAAGAGACCTTTCTTCATGTTAAATGGGTCGTGGTGAACATATAACAACTGTGACTCATATAACAAGACAACCACTACACATATTACATGATAACCATGATTAATGAGAACCACATCCCATAAAACGTAATAACTACGACCCATGACAACCACGACCCATATAACATGACAACCACGACCCATAATTAAAATACAATATGAAGAACTGTGCTCTTGGAAGGGCACCCAGCGAGCTGAAAAACTCACTTGGGAATTTCCTATGGAGGACGTTGATCTTTAAGAAGATTGTCAACATCCCCGACGAAAGGGAGGGGATCACCCATAAAGGAAGAACGAGAGGACTTCTGGTTCGGATTGGCTTTTGAAGGTAATTGAAACCCAAGTATCACTTTTATAGGCTGGTCAACCAATGGTTAATGTGAGAGTGGTGATTCCGAAGGGTCGCTTTGATTTCGAAGGGATTACGCTATTAATGTGATTTCTTGGAATTGAATGTGGCACTGATTCCGGAGGGAAGGGTCGTGGATATGATGAACTTATGGGTCGTGTTTTCATCCACTATGGATCGTGATTATTCAACGGATTGGCAACCACGACCCATGTAACATGAAAACCACAACCCAAGTCAATTGGCCTCCCTCTAAAGTGATAACCATGACCCATTTAACATGACAACCGCGACCCATCTATAATCACAACCACGACCCTTATATCATGACAATTACGACGCACACCACCATGACCCATATAACATGAGAACCACGACCCATGTAACATGAGAACCAGAGATATCCCGCTGGATCAAGCCCTAATTAAAATGAGATTGCAACTTTAGAAAACGATAGTAATTGCGAGGAGAGTTTTACACCATCCTTTACATCTAAAAAAACACTCTTCAAAATTAATAACCAGTGATGTTGAGAGTGCGGATGATGATAATATCCCCATACATGCACATAAGATCCTTACTTTCCATTTGTTTGAACAAGAAACAAATGCATTCAATTTGGGAGATTATCTTATTCAAACATTACGCAGAGAAAGGGTTAAGAACAATCATCACATTTTATATTAATACTGAGTTCATTTACATCCTCAAACATCCCTTGATTCTAAGATAGATAATTCAAAATTTTGAAAATTGACAAAGTTCAAATATCCAAGTCAGATATCAAATCCGGCAGCACTTCGACTCGCAATTTGATCATCTCTTTAAGAGGAGTATGACGTAGATCATCTCTTCTACTGATTATTCCTCTTGAAGCTTGGATAGAAGAAATCTGAAGACTTAGCCATTCTAGCAACATATCAGCTCTTTTAACATCACAGATTGCAGGGCAGTCTGGTTGCGCGGACCCGTGCAACCAATATGGTTTGTGCGAGTCCGTGCAAACCACGGGGCCTCCTTTCTCCTACCTTCGGTCTTTCTCCTTGCTTTGCTTCTTCTCCAAAATCTTCAATCCATCCAAATGAAGAGGGGGAGGGGGTATTTATAGGCCATTGCATGTGTGGCACCTTGATTTTAGTGCCATGAGACCCACCTATCAGTGCTTGAGATCTTTTACAAAGAATCCGTCTTGAAGTCCGTTGAGCGAACATGTGCAACTGAGATTTTGATTACGTAGTCCTGCGCATCAGATATCGGTTGCGCGGACTCACGCAAACCTCCTTAAAGTTACTTTATTCTTCTTCTTTTTCAATATTCTTTCTATTTTTTAATCTTCTTTTGCTTCAATCCTTTCTTCATTTTTTGTGCCTCAACAGATGCCCTCTTGATCCTTTCTTTGTTTTCCAAAATCAAAGAAAAGGATCAAATTTCTTCATTTTAACAGGGTTTACGTGGGTCCGCGCAACCAAGACCCATGTACCGTACTCAACCCCTTGGAGTATAAATACCTTAAACTTGCAATCGTTCTTCATTTTCTCCCACTGCACCGAACCTTTGTCTCGCTGATTCTCCCCCATGCAACGTACTTCTCTTGCGTGAACCCGCGCAACATCTTTTGCTTTGCGCGAACCCCCACAACGGTCTTCCCATTCTCGCAAGCCTTTTGGCCTTTGCACTGTCCCGCGCAAAGGACTTCGATTGCACGGTCACGCGCAACCAGGACTTGACAATTTTCTAGCTCTTGGTCCTTTTTCCAGAACTTTAGACAAATTCTCAACTTTTCTTTGAACCTTTCTTCAATCCCTTTTCCATTATGGCCTGTATCAAGCAAACTTTTCATCCCGTAGACCCACCATCTGAACAGCCTCACCCAGATTTGCTTGACCCGTCTTCTTTCCGCCCTTCTCCTTCTTCAGATTAACTGCCAGCCAAACGCACTAAGACCACTGCCAGTAACCCTTTGTACTTCAAAGAACCTGTACTACCCACCTTTGACTTCACCGATCGCATCTCTTCCTTACCCTCTCCTATTAATCGGGCTATCATAATGGGAGACATAGAACGACCTCCAAAGCAAGGCCGAGAATATGACTGGGATGAGTGGTTAAAAACAACCACACATATCCGTACAGATAGCCAAAGACCCCCTCTTCGAGAAGACACTCCTCCTGCTTCTCACTCAAAGAAGACTCGTTGAAACAAGGCGAAGGAGTTCGAAGAGAAGATTAAGGAGCACAACAAGAAGAAGCTCCAGAACTCCTGAGAATCGGTCCGAGTTATCGAGGGCATCATGAAGTTCGATAATCCTCACTTGGAGGGTATGACAGTGATACCCATCAAGCTTCATCGCCACCAATCTATGCTTAATTGTGAGTCGAGGGATTACATAGATGGAGAGAAGCTAATGTACACTTCCTCGTGGTCAATGAGAGAACCGCGTATCCTTGAAGGGACATTATAAGCGTATAAGCCGAGGCAAAGCATTGATGGAGTCTACCCCATGATTTCCTGTAACGCCTTAAAAATCAGGGGTTGAGTAGCAACTCAACACCCGAGTTCCAAAACATCACTTATGCAATACAAATGCTTATGATTGAATGTTGTCTATGTTAGTACAATAAACATGAGTGAGATTATACCAAAACAGTAATCCAAACTCCAGATTAATATATAAAACGCAAGCGAAAGACTGAAAAATATATATAGATGTGTATAAAAACAAAACAATCTCGATCTGTCTCTAGAGTATAATTACTTCCCTGAGTCATTATATACATGTACTGAATCAAAAATAAAATGTTAAAAATAGTCCAACTGTCATGATAGCCCAGTAGTCCTGTAAATCCGGATTGCCTAAGCAAAGTCACCAGAGAACTGCATGAAGGAAAACTCATCCTGATCTTCATAATAATCAGGCTCAGCCTCCAGTGAATCGTCGGTACCTGCGTCTAAGACAGAGTCTGGTGGGTGTCCAGAACACTGTCCCGTAACGTGGGAGTGAGTAGCTAACTCAGTGGAACAATAAAGCATAGGTTAACATGTTATCAATTCAGTCAAGCAGTAATGATAAAGCAGTACAATCAACATTCCTAAGTACTATAATTAATGTAAGGATGAGATGCGATTATGATGCGTGCCCTCGCTAACATACTCCCTCGTGCGACACCATCTTACTTCCACGGCATGTTGTCACCCTCAGTACTCCACATCTTCCAGGCACATGCAATGTGATGATGAGCATGATTACCGAGTTGTTATTAGTCCATTTCAAACAGCAGTATTGGGAAACTAAGGTACCTTCCTTATATCATTCCCAAACAATGATCCATTCTAGGGTTGTCAGTCCTAGACAATCTCATACGATGGTGTGTTTCTAGGTCACTGCAAGGGCTACCAGGGCTGTTACATGGAATCGTTACACCACTCCCCCATCACCTTATCAATACAGGCCTAGTTTATACTCTGTTACTACGGGAAGGCTCGTCGCCTCACCGCAGATTTAGAGTATGCTCGAGGTCACTACACCAGGTACGGTCAGGGCTACCAGGGCTATTACACGGAATCGTTGCACCACTCCCTCATCACCCATCAAAGTATTGTAGGCTAATAGCTCAAATATAGTGTCTCATACCACCATAATCGGCTCACGAGTCTGGTTGCTCAATGGTCACTACGGGGAGGCTCGTGGCCCCAGCGTAGGCCGACAGCTCGGCCACGGTGTCCCATACCACCATGCCCGGCTCATGAGTCTTGGCGGATCGAGGTACCATGGTTAACGGGATTCCACTGGTAAGAGTAGTACCTCAAGTTCAAGCAGTAGCATCCAAACATGGTGAACATACATTAGACAGATCGGATTACTTGACAAGCTCGGCTAGCTCGAGTGCACAACAAGTTGAACGATATGAAGTGCATAAGCACTTCGTGTGGCTAGCCACTATCGTCAACCGAAGTACAACTCAGTTTCGTCGAACACATCTCGCATGGCGAATGAATCTCAACCACGCATTCATTTTCGTTTTCGATTGCCTGGACTAAAATCATAGCCCCAAACACAACCAATCCTTATTCAGAAGCATGTAGAGTAAAACAAAATAAACAAAGTAATTCAAGCATGTTAACAAACATGTCATAAAGCATGTTATAAAGCACCATATAAACAGAAAAATACAAACACATATATTTCATAAGTAAGCGGTTAAATTAAATAAACAACATGGAGGAAATCTTATACATCTCTAAGGTAGCTGAGATTCCTATCTCAACACCTACCTAAAGCACAATCCTCTACGTAATTACTCTTACAAGCATTTTCACAAACACTTAGGATACACACTTTCAACATACATAGTGTATACTAGCCAAAACATATATAAGGGTGAACCCTTTCGGCAAATAAGTATTATATGTGTACATAGCATGTTCATACAGTGATTAATCATGGCAAGCACACTTGTAAAATTTATACGTATATGGTACTTTCTACAAATACGAGGAATACAGTATATTCAACATAGTTAACGTCTAACCAGAATACGAAGCGGACAACACTTTGTACATGTGCAATAATATACAGATCATGAATCTATTATTATCTGACATTGAAAGCGTTGAAAACCATAATCTATACGTCTAAAGTCCGCACCTTATGCCTTAGAAGCGTAATGAACTCAATAAATTCGCTAAGCTTTAGTATATGGCAGTTTGGCAACCTATAGAATGAAATAGATTAGCTATTTCGTCATTTGTAATGTTCATAACCCTAGATCAGATTAAGGTTAGGGTTTCTTACATAGAAACGAAGTCAGAATCACCGGAAAAGCGATTAGAATGGAGTGGTTAAACTTGCAGAGCGGCAGGGAAAAATAACAAGGAGGTTCTCCCACTTCTCTCACACTTTCTCTCTTCTCACACCTAGGGTGTTTCTCAAATTTGTATGGCTGAATGAGAGAGGGATTAAGGTCCTTATATAGCCTAAAAATACACCGAAATAGACCTAAGGTCAAGGTATACTTAGGTTATATCTAAAGTGGACTTGTTTCAGCTCAACGGAGCACTTCTGGCGGCCCCTTTTCCACGTGCGGTCAGACTTAAGCTCACCAACCTTGGATCTAGGTGGAGTTAAGTTTTCGTTCCATTCGAATTCTCAGATCACGCCTAGCGGACCAGTTTCAGTTCAACGGTCACCGAATCTTGATCAGGGCTACAAGTACACAGACATGTGCTAGGAAATATCCCTGATCCGAGGGTATATTTGGGTTAGATTCTGACGGTTCGATTGCTTATAATTAGCCCGCAAACACCAAGTCTCAGATTACTTAAATTTTATTAAATTTCTAAAGAAAACCAAGTTTTCTCACACTCTTCACTTCGGGCTCAAGCGAATAGCCGTGGGACACTGTCTGGATTTGATCTCCGAGATGGTTGTCAAGCCCAGCGAGGCGGTCCTAAGTTTATAGCTTCGTATCATTCGGACGTTCGATATGCAGTCTAGATCTGATACAGAGTTTCAATGTGCTCCCGAGAGTAGTCGGGTAATGAGTTTGATCCTAGATTTTAAGGCAACCTAGCGTCAATGATTTTACAAGTTTTGAGTCTTGTAGATCGTATTTAAAGTGATTCAAATGGATTTCGTGGCTAATCTAGTTTAACACTTAGTTAACTTTGTCTAATTTCTAAAGGATTTGATCCTATGTGATTTCTGCCTGAGGTGATACTCGGGTCTTTGTATGGGATTTTCTGAGTCGTTACAATCTACCCCCCAATCTACCCCCCTTAATGAAAAATTTTATCCTCAAAATTAGTACCTTTTCGTACTCCTCGAGAAGCTGAGGGTAGTTCTTTCGGATCTCGGCTTCTGTCTCCCAGGTAGCTTCCTCCTCTGTATGATGCGTCCAAAGTACCTTCACGAGTGGAATCACTTTACTGCGCAACACCTGCTCCTTCCTGTCTAGGATACGCGTCGGACACAGTACATATGTAGCATCGTCGCTCAACTGCACCTGCTCCCAATGGATGATGTGTGAAGGATCAGGAACGTATTTCTTCAGCATAGATACATGAAATACGTTGTGCACGCCCGCAAGTGGTGTGGGCAAAGCGAGACGATATGCCACCGCACCCACTCGGTCAAGTATCTGAAACGGCCCGATAAACCGCGGCGTAAGCTTCCCCTTCTTCCCAAACCGAAGAACTCCCTTCATAGGGGAAACTCTAAGGAATACGTGATCTCCAACCTCAAACTCAAGTGGTCGCCGCCTCGTATCGGCATAACTCTTCTGTCTGCTCTGTGCCGTCAGGAGTCGACGCCTGATAATGTCGATCTTCTCCAAGGTCGCCTGTACCAATTCCGGCCCAATCAAGCTGCACTCACCAACCTCAGCCCAACAATGCAGTGCTCTGCAAGAATGA
The DNA here is from genome assembly GCA_030180095.1 of Magnolia changhungtana. Taxonomy (NCBI): domain Eukaryota; kingdom Viridiplantae; phylum Streptophyta; class Magnoliopsida; order Magnoliales; family Magnoliaceae; genus Magnolia; species Magnolia changhungtana. The sequence goes on from JASAUF010000293.1 coordinate 1,346,484, forward strand.
CCATGCAAGGCCTCATATGGAGCCATACCAATACTCGCATGAAAGTTGTTGTTGTACGCGAACTCTGCATAAGGAAGACAATCATCCCAACTATCCTTGAAATCCAAGACACAGGCCCGCAACATATCTTCTAAAATCTGATTCACCCGCTCTGTCTGTCCATCGGTCTGAGGGTGAAACGCAGTACTGAACTTCAATTTCACACCCATCGCTTCCTGGATAAGAGTTCAGAAGATAGAAGTGAATCGCGTGTCGCGGTCCGACACGATCTCTAAAGGAACTCCATGTAGACGGACTATCTCTCTGATGTATAACCTGGCCAAGTCATCTGCAGAGTTCATGACTCTGATAGGGAGAAAATGAGCCGATTTGGTTAACCGGTCCACGATCACCCAGATGGAATCGTGTCCCTTCCTTGTCTTCGGCAGCCTCGATATGAAATCCATATAGATGAAGTCCCACTTCCATTCAGCTATAGGCATGGGCTGAAGGAGTCCGGGAGATTGGCGATGCTCGGCCTTGACCTACTAACACGTGAGATAACGTGAAACATACTCAGCGATATGAACCTTCATATTGTCCCACCAATACGATCGTCTCATGTCCTGGTACATCTTCGTGCTACCAGGATACATCGCAAGCTTCGTTTTATGGGCAGTCTCGAGAAGCTCCTGTCTCAAGTCATGAATATCTGGAACGCATAGGTGGCCACCGTATCATAGACCCCCCATCTGTGTCAACTCTCCACTCGGAGTCCTCGGCATCGCTAGCTTGCTCTTGAAGCTCAGACAACCGCTCATCGCCCTTCTGGGCCTCGATAATCCTATCATCAATAAGTGGCCACACCCGAACGTGCGCAACACACTCAAATGGCTCCTCCACGATGAGTTTCTGCTCGAAATCCCGCACGAATTCCAACATATCCGACTCTGCTATCATTAGTAGAGCTGTAAATGCAATAGCCTTCTTGTGGATCAACGCATCTGCCACAAGGTTGGCCTTGCCAGGATGGTAGGAGACCTCAAACTTGAAGTCTTTCAAGGCTTCCAACCATTGGCGCTGCCTCATATTCAAGTCCCGTTGAGTGAATATATACTTAAGGCTCTTGTAGTCACAGAAAAGCTCAAACTCCTCTCTGTAGAGGTAATGTCTCCAAAGCTTCAATGTAAAGATGACAGCTGCTAACTCAAGGTTGTGTGTAGGGTAATTCTCCTCGTGCTTCCTTAATTGTCTCGAGGCATATGCAATCACCCTGCCCTTCTGCATAAGGATGTAACCCAAGCTAACGCGAGACGCGTCAGTGTATATCGTGTACTTAACCCCTTGCTCTGGTAATACTAGCATAGGGGCAGATGTCAGTCAGTCCTTCAGCTCCTGAAAAGCTGCTTCTGCCTTCTCATTCCAGGCGAACTTCAAATCCTTATGCGTCAACTGTGACAATAGCCTGGCTATCTTCGAGAAGTCCCGAATGAAGCGTCGATAGTACCCTGCCAGGCCAAGAAAACTCCTTACCTCGGTAACCGAGCCGAGCTGCTTCCAATCCTGAACCGCAGCTACCTTAGCAAGGTCTACAACTATCCCATCCTTGGACACCACATATCCTAGGAACTTGACTTCCTCCTGCCAGAAGTCGCACTTCTTATACTGCACGAACAACTGGTTCTTCTTTAAAGTATCCAACACCGCTTTTAGGTGCTCCTCGTATTCTTTCCGACACGTGGAATATATCAAGATATCATCAATGAATACGATGACGAATCGGTATAAGAATGGCCGAAATACCTTGTTCATCAAGTACATGAACACCGCCGGTGCATTTGTAAGACCGAACCACATCACCAGGAACTCGTAATGCCCAAAACAGGTCTTGAAAGCTGTCTTCTGTACGTCTTCATCTCTGACGCGCAACTAGTGGTACCCTGCCTGCAAGTCGATCTTCGAGAAATACGTTGCCCTCTTTAACTGATCAAACAGATCATCTATCCTGGGTAAAGGATACTTGTTTTTCACGGTGACTTGGTTCAACCTACGGTAATCAATACACAACCGTAGTGAGCCATCTTTCTTCTTCAAAAACAGTACAGGTGCTCCCCAGGGAGACACACTAGGTTGTATAAAGCCCTTCTCTACCAGCCCGTCAATCTGTTTCTGCAGTTCCTCCATCTCACACGGAGGTATACGATAAGTCGGCAGAGAGATGGGTGTCACACCAGGCACAAGATCAATGGTGAAGTCAATCTCGCATCGAGGAGGCAACCCAGGAATCGGTTCAAACACGTTCGCAAAAGACTGAACTACAGTCGTATCCAAAAGCATCGGAACATCAATAGCCTCTAATGAAGAAGTGTAACATCTCAACCAAGTAACGTGATTGACCTGAACAGGAAAAGTAAAGGCCATGCCATCAGGTCCATAGGCTGTCACCACCTTAGCCTCGCAGTCGATCTCTGCTCGCATCTTAGTGAGCCAGTTCATCCCGAAGATGATGTCGTAATGAAATAGGGGGACGACAATCAGGTCAACTAGTATCGTTCTGCCACCCAAGTCTATCGGGTAGCCCACACACATACGAGTAACATCAGAGAAATTTCCTGTGGCAGTGATGACCCTCACTCCTCTCGTAGGAGCAGTAATTAAACGCAGTCGCTTGACTGCCGTGCATGAGATCATAGAGGCAGTGGACCCAGTGTCCACCAATAAAAAGACAGAAGTACCTTGGACGTGTGCAGTGACCTCGAAGGCCATAGGCGCTCCGGTTCCTCTACTGTAAGTGCATGAACACGCGCATACTGAGATCGGTTGGGCTGAGGCACCATGGGCCGTTGAGGTGGCCTAAAGTATGGTGTAGGAGGTCTAAAAGATGGGTGCGCAGGTGCAATCCATAGTGGTGGAGCCGATAAAGCCTGAGGGTGAAGGCGATTAATCTTCCACGGCGGAGAGAACCCGCTATCCCTCATCTGAGCAAAGCAGCTCCCAGCAGGATGTCTTGGCCTCCCACAGTAACTACAAGTCACACCAGGGTGCCTCATCGGAACCACTGGTGCTGTGCTCCTAGGAGGTAAATCAGTACGAGGCCTCTTGTCGAGGAAAGACCTGCTCAGTGTATCCGGTCATGGCCTAGGCACCATAGGGCCATGAGAGCATGTCAAATGGTCTACATCCTGCTCCGCCTAAATCGTCATATGAATAAACTCTGCATAAGATGACATACGATACAACACATCTTTGACCGGATGTCAGGTCGCAAGCCCTTAGAAAAATGACTAATCCGCATCTGTTCATCAGCAAAGATAGTCGGAACAAAGAGGCCCAATTCAGTAAAGCGATGCTCATACTCAGTAACTGTCATGCCTCCCTGTCTGAGGTGTAAGAACTCATTCTCCCTCTCGTGTCGATAGGCCTGAGGATAATATTTCTCGTGGAAGCGAAACTCGAAGGCAGCCCACGTCCATACATATCCTATGGCGACAGTCCGCAGTATACTGTCCCACCACAAGCTAGCCTCTTTCTCGAACATAAACGCGACTAACTCGACCTGCTCAGTCTCAATACAATACAGCATCTTTAGTATCTTGGAGATGTGGTCTAACTAGTATTTAGCCTCCTCGGGTCTGTGAGAACCCGTGAAAGTAGGAGGCCTCAAGCGCTGGAATCGCTTGAGAAGACAGCGAGTACCACGTCTCCTGCAGTGTAGGCAGCAGGCAAAGGTGGAGGTACATCCTCAGCTTGAGTAGGAGGCACGACAGTCTTGGTAGGGCGCATAGATGGCAGAGGTGGAGTCACACTCCCACCCTGAGATAAAACCTCCAAGAGCTGCTGGTGCTGCTACTGTATCAGCATCATCATCTGCTCAAACCTATCAGCAGGTGGAGTAGACTGTGGCTCATACTGTGTCGAAGAAGATGCCTGGTTTTGCTCGCGAACCGGTGGTGTAAAAGGTGGGAGTCCACCTGTAGGACCAGCAGAAGGCTGATCAGAGCCAGAACCCAGGTCCGTAGGACTACCTCTACTAGGAGGAGTCTGATCCATCGAGTCAGTGAGCAAGAGGGGTGCCGTGCTCCTCGTATACCTCCGTGACATGCCCTATACAGCATAGGGTACAACGCATGTGAGATGAAGCATAACAACACAATACATAATCACTTAAGCATTCCACACACTTCATAGCAAAAGAGGCTGTATGCATTTCATTACCAAAATTGTCATAATACATGGAATACAGAGTTACATGAATCATGACAGAAGATGCAGGGGAGCTAATACAACCAAGCTTCAACTACTAAAAACATACTACTAACTACTACATCCATCAACATGAAAACATAAACCGCCTAAAGCGGTAAGCAAAACAAACTACAAACAACAACATGGATGTCTAGGCATCCGAGTCAGGCGATGGAGGAGGGGCATCCTTGTCCTGTACACAGCACAGGATAGTCCTCAATGTGCAAGACACCTTCTTAAAACTCCACTTCATGAAGGCTTCTGTCACCTCAAGCTTGGTTCGGGTCTCACTAAGTTCGGCCCGAACCTGTCCAATCTCTTGCCGCAGGGCGGCTTGGCCCTCCTCAATGTGAACCATACGAGCATCCCTTGTAGCCTGAACTACGTCCTACTCCCGTGGCGTAGGAGGGGAGCTCTCCTTAGTATCCTGAGCCTCAGGTTCCTCTTCTTCTTCTTCTATTTCAGCTTCACTCCCTTCCTCACTCTCTTCTTCTTTGCTCTCCGCTTTATCCTCACTCTCTTCATGTCGGGCTCATCGTCGCCGTGCCCCGAGTTCCATCTGATGGAGAGTACTCTCGTCGATTTGATGAATCGGTGCTGGCCTTTCCATCCCCAGACTGTAGCCAAACTCCCGTGCAATCCTGCATATGAGTCGGCTGAAGGGAAGCGAATCAGAGCTTCTGGTGGAGTGTGCAGTACTCACAATCTATCGTAACACGAATGTAGGCAATCACAAGTTCGCCCTCTGCCCCACTTGGTACAGAAAGTCTACTATGAATCGCGTGCACTCGCTGCGATTACTGTGTCTGGGGTAGAGGTTGCATGTGAAGATGTGATGTAGTAGGTGGAAGTCGTCTAACATATGGGACGCTAGCAGGCTTTTGTTTGGCTGCCACTTAACCAGTCAACTGCCACAAAGGAAGCGTGTACGACGATCCCTTTCACGTGCACTTCCCAGGTTTCGCTCACTAGCATGTACTTTGCCAAGGGGCATATCCATAAGCCGCGAAATCAATCTAACATCAATTATGGCAAGCGGATCTACTCCACAAAAGAGTCGGAACTACAAAGGTTCCAGTGTAGGCTCGTGAATGTTGGCGTAGGAGGCTTAGACAGTACTAGCATTGGCGCAACCTCTGGCCTCAAATAGCAGACCCCAATGGGCTGCCTCCACTTCCTCGAACAAGTAGTATTCACCGAAGAGTCGCCCATCCACCTGGGCTTCAAAGAGAACCCTACGGTCCTTATAAACTCCATGAGGTAGTGCCACTAACTAAGCTTTTTCAGTAAGAATCCGAGGATCAAGATCCCGCTTCATTCGAAACTCTCAAGCGACACTTATGCTAGCGGCAGTGCCTCTCGGCCTCCTTGAACGTGTAGGGCGACTAGGCCCAGCCTCATCAGTGGCACCTTTTCTCTTTCTCATAAGAGAAAGGATGGTGAAAATGGAGAAAATGGTCGAAATGAGCTCAAATAGGGCCATGAAAAATGAAGGATAAGTGATAGAGAGAGAAAGGGCAGGAGGTTTGGTTTCCCACGGATTAGAGCCTCAACAGACGTTGTAGAGGCCTAAATGATAGAGATTGAAGGAGGAAAGTGGAGAGATAGGATGGGTGAGGAAGCTTACACGATTTTTGAGCTTCAAATGGGAGTGTGAGAGCTCAAATAAGAGAAAATGGAGAGGGTAGGGAGGTAAGGATGGCTGTAAATGATGGCTATGGAGGGGTTATGGCCGAAAATGACAGTTTGTGCGATTGGAGTGGAGGTTTGGGAGAGAAACGACACTTTTGCAAGAAAGGGAGAGCTTAGAGGTAGAATTTGTGAAGGAGGTAGGGTTTTGAAGTGGTTGCAATGGACGGGACCTACCTCAGGTGGGTTCTTAAACCCCTAAACTCGATTGGCCCGCACGGTCCGCCTGGCCGGGCCCAAAAATTGGCGAGGCCTCGCCGACCGGGCGAGGGCCTCGCTACTCCCTGGATAAGTGGGTGAGGGCTCGCCATATAGGTGAGGTCCTCATACCCCCTAGGCCCCAAAAACATATGGGTCCCACCCTGGGTGCCCCTGGACAAGCATGGGTAGGCCCACGACCACGTTTCGCTCCGTTTTGGGTAGTTTCGAGTACTTTCTGATACATACCAGCTTTTGCTGATTTTTAGTGGCTGGGATGGGATGAGTGGTGATCTAGACCCGTCAATAAACGGCCTAGGAGTGTTTTAAGGTTGACCCATGCGACCAGGGTTAAGTACAAACTCGTTTACAGCTATTGTTTTCAGTGAACTTCGTCGTTGGGCGAAACTAGGATGCCTAAAACTGTTTCTACATTGTTCTTGCACCTCCCTAAGTTGAAATACGCAGCGTGCATCGTGAGACCATAACTCAGGTCCGGTTTAATCCAAATCATGCTCTGATACCAACTTGTAACGCCCTGAAAATCGGGGGTCAAGTAGCAACTCAACACCCGAGTTCCAAAACATCACTTTTGTAACACAAATGCTTATGATTGAATGTTGTCTATGTTAGTGTAATAAACATGAGTGAGGTTATACCAAAATAGTAGTCCATACTCCAGATCAATATATAAAACGCAAGCGGAAGACTGAAAAATATATATAAATGTGTATAAAAATAAAATAATCTCGATCTATCTCCAGAGTATAATTACTTCGCTAAGTCATCATATACATGTACTGAATCAAAAACAAAATGTCAAAAATAGTCCAACTATCGTGATAGCCCAGTAGTCCCGTAAATCTGGATTGCCTAAGCAAAGCCGCCGGAGAACTGCATGAAGGAAAACTCATCCTGATCTTCATAATAATTAGGCTCAGCCTCCAGTGAATCGTCGGTACCTGCGTCTAAGACAGAGTCTGGTGGGTGTCCAGAATACCATCCCGTAACATGGGAGTGAGTAGCTAACTCAGTGGAACAATAAAGCATAAGTTAACATGTTATCAATTCAGTCAAGCAGTGATGATAAAGCAGTACAATCAACATTCCTAAGTACTGTAATTAATGCAAGGATGATATGCGATTATGATGCGTGCCCTCGCCAACATACTCCTTCGTGCGACACCATCTTACGTCCGCGACATGCTATCACCCTCAGTGCTCCACATCTTCCAGGCACATGCAATGCGATGATGAGCATGATTACCGAGTTGTTATTAGTCCATTTCAAACAGCAGTATTGGGAAACTAAGGTACCTTCCTTATATCATTTCCAAATAATGATCCATTCTAGGGTTGTCAGTCCTAGACAATCTCATACGATGGTATATTTTTAGGTCGCCATGAGTCATTTGTCGGCATTGCATCATTACATGTAATTGTTACACCACTCCCCCATCACCTTATCAATACAGGCCTAGTTTATACTCTGTTACTACAGGAAGGCTTGTCGCCTCATCGCAGATTTAGAGTATGCTCGAGGTCACTACACAGGGTACGGTCAGGCCTGTTACACGGAATCGTTGCACCACTCCCCCATCACCCATCAAAGCAGTGTAGGCCAATAACTCGACTATAGTGTCCCATACCACTATAATCGGCTCACGAGTCTGGTTGCTCAATGGTCACTACGGGGAGGCTCGTGGCCCCAGCATAGGCCGACAGCTCGGCCATGGTGTCCCATACCACCATGCCCGGCTCATGAGTCTTAGCGAATTGAGGTACCACGGTTAACGAGATTCCACTGGTAAGGGTAGTACCTCAAGTTCAAGCAGTAGCGTCCAAACATGGTAAACACTACATTAGACAGATCGGATTACTTGACGAGCTCGGCTAGCTTGAGTGCACAACAAGTTGAACGATATGAAGTGCATAAGCACTTCGTGTGGCTAGCCACTATCGTCAACCGAAGTACAACTCGGGTTTGTCGAACACATCTCGCATGACGAATGAATCTCAACCACGCATTCATTTTCATTTTCGATTGCCTAGATTAAAATCATAACCCCAAACATAACCAATCCTTATTCAGAAGCATGTAGAGTAAAACAGAATAAACAAAGTAATTCAAGCATGTTAACAAGCATGTCATAAAGCATGTTATAAAGCACCATATAAACAGGAAAATACAAACACATATATTTCATAAGTAAGCGGTTAAATTAAACAAACAACATAGAGGAAATCCTATACATCTCTAAGGTAGCTGAGATTCCTATCTCAACACCTACCTAAAGCAAAATTCTCTACGTAATTACTCTTACAAGCATTTTCACAAACACTTAGGATACACACTTTTAACATACATAGTGTATACTAGCAAAAACATATATAAGGGCGAACCCTTTCGGCGAATAAGTGTTATACGTATACATAGCATGTTCATACAGTGATTAATCATGGCAAGCACACTTACAAAATTTATGCGTATACGGTACTTTCTACAAATACGAGGAATACAGTATATTCAACATAGTTAACGTCTAACCGGAATACGAAACGGACAGCACTTTGTACATGTGCAATAACATACAGATCATGAATCTATTATTATCTGACATTGAAAGCGTTGAAAACCATAACCTATACGTCTAAAGTCCGCACCTTATGCCGTAAAAGCGTAATGAACTCAATAGATTCGCTAAGCTTTAGTATACGACAGTTTGGCAACCTATAGAATGAAATAGATTAGCTATTTCGTCATTTGCAATGTTCATAACCCTACATCAGATTAGGGTTAGGGTTTCTTACCTAGAAACGAAGTCAGAATCGCCGAAAAAGCGATTAGAATGGAGTGGTTAAGCTTGCAGAGCGGTAGGGGAAAATAACCGGGAGGTTCTCCCACTTCTCTCACACTTTCTCTCTTCTCACACCTAGGGTTTTTCTCAAATTCGTATGGCTGAATCAGAGAGGGTTTAAGGTCCTTATATAGCCTAAAACCACACCGAAATAGACCTAAGATCAAGGTATACTTAGGTTATATCCAAAGTGGACCTGTTTCAGCTCAACGGAGCACTTCTGGCGGCCCCTTTTCCACGTGCGGTCGGACTTAAGCTCACCAACCTTGGATCTAGGTGGAGTTAAGTTTTCGTTCCAGTCGGATTCTCAGATCACGCCTGGTGGACCAGTTTCAGTTTAACGGTCACCGAATCTCGATCAGGGCTACAAGTACACGGACATGTGCTAAAAAATATCCCTGATCCGAGGGTGTATTTGGGTCAAATTCTGATGGTCCGATTGCTTATAATTAGCCCGCAAACATCAAGTCTCAGATTACTTAAATTTTATTAAATTTTTAAAGAAAACTAAGTTTTCTCACACTCTTCACTCCGGGCTCAAGCGAATAGCCGTGGGACACTGTCTGGATTTGATCTCCGTGATGGTTGTCAAGTCCAGCAAGGTGGTCTTAAGTTTATACCTTCGTATCATTTAGACTTTTGATGTGCGGTCCAGATTTGATACGGAGTTTCAATGTGCTCCCGAGAGCAGTCGGGTAATGAGTTTGATCCTAGATTTTAGGGCAACCTAGCGTCTATGATTCTACAAGTTTTGTGTCTTGCAGATCATATTTAAAGTGATTTAAACGGATTTCGTGGCTAATCTAGTTTAACACTTAGTTAACTTTGTCTAATTTCTAAAGGATTTGATCCTGTGTGATTTCTGCCTGAGGTGATACTCGGGTCTTTGTATGGGATTTTCTGAGTCGTTACATTTTCCTTACTCCGTTTCATAGCCCTCACAGCCTCTTCCTCACTTATTTCTATGAAACCATCAGACAACGCTTCAGAGATTGCGAGCAACTTTGGGGGCCTGAAGATTTCTGAAAAAGAGGCTTGCTCACTTCGCGGCGTTATTATTCAGATTGGGTAGAAGTCATCTTGGAAAAGTACGTAGGTACGCTTGCCAAGATCGGCTTGTATGATGCCATAGAAGTTACATCTCAATACTTCTACAAGGAACCGACTGTGATGAAGGGTTTTCTCGAGTACTGGTCTCCCACCACTAACTCCTTCCACTTGCCATTCGGTGAGATGATTATCACACTCTAAGATCTCCACCGAATAGAAGGCCTTCCATTAACGGGCAAGTTCTATGATGAATTCATCTCGTCTAACAGAGAGCTGGCCTTTATATCTTCTCCTTATCGCAAGCCTTCCATCTCTGAAACCACCATCGAACTCTTCAGAGAGATGGGAAATTTTCCAAACATCTATAAACTTTCTCCTCTGCAGTGGCTGACACATTTCTCTAGGGCCCTTAGGTATGTTTGAATATAGGAATCAACTTCCTTTTTTCTTTCTTCCTTATTTTTATTATACATTTCTTCATATCAATCTTTTACCTTTTCTTGCAGATTCCGTGATTGTCGATCTAAAGAGCTCACAGAACTTCATGAAAATATCAAGGAAAGAGCGGAGTACAGTTTATTCAGGGAGCTTACGGCCTTCCTAGCTTATTGGCTGAGCATCGTGGTACTCCCAAGCTCAAAATGGGTGGATGCTATTCGCCCTACAATCTTCGTCGTTGCCGGTGCTTTGGCAGAAGGACACAAGTATTCTCTCGCACCTCCAGTGCTGTGTTCTATTTACAGAGCTCTCGGAGAAGTAGCCACCCTGTCAAGAATCCTACCATCGGAGCTTCATCAGCGCACACTTCATGGCATTATTTTACTAGCTGGCTGGGAGTCTACTTTCCTTGGACTTTTGAAGTGCCAGAGAAGGTGTATGTTCATCCTGCACATCTCCTGCTTTGGTTCTTCCAACAAAGGGTTATGGCCAAAAGGTCATACAACTGGGTGGCCAACAAAATCAGGGATACTAATCAAGTGGATTTCTTCCAATTCTATCTCCACCGCTATATTGAAGATACCGACATGGTGGATCAAGCAAAACTCACAGTAGCAGAAAGAGCTTTCTTCCTTTTTATACACTCCTGTAGCTTACCACTTCGAGAAGGAACGAAGTTCTGGTGAGAGCCTTATTATCCCAGTCACTTCGCTCACCAATTTAGCTATGACCAAGCAGTTTCAGAAGACCGCGGATTGATCACTAAGAGGATGCGCTGTTATGGAACTGGTCCTATCAATTGGGCCATGATATGGAAGCAATTGCTAGGCGGCCATGTTAATTATTTCTTCATAATTCCTGATTGCGACTGCACAGTTCGCACATCTTATAGCTGGATGCGGTGGTGGGATCACCAGTCTACCAGTGGATTCACTCATATGGCTTCACCCGCCTAGGGTAAGGGGCCGAAAACTTAAAGACAGAATTGGTTATATACTAGGGAAGAGTCGTGCATCTCATCATGGTGAAATTTGCAGAAAGATATCACTAGAAGATCCAATCCGTAAGAAGAAGCCCATTAATACTCTGGACGGCTGGATTGCTCATGGAGTCTTGACGACATTTGAGCAAGTCCCTCATGACTTTGGTGGTCGGGTCACTAATGATGTCGAAGGAACATCTTCTCTTATTCAAACAGAAACTGTTGCGGTTCAAGATGAGCCAGCTCCTCCTTAGCCTACTCCTCCTGGTTCATCATCTCCTATGACCAGATCTCGAGCTCGCTTACAAGTGTCGCCATCTGTTCCTCAGGAAGGAGACAGACAGGCCTTTACATCCCCTTCAGTCTCAGCTGACAGAGAGCCTCAACCAGAAAGCAGTTGAGCTGCTTCTTCTAAAGGGAAGCAAGTCATGATTGAAGAGGTAGATGAGGAAATTTTAGGGGATGAAAGCTCGGCTTCTTCATCGGAGGGGACTGCTTCTGCCAAATACGAAGATGATGAGGAGACAAAAGTGGTGAAGATAAAGATGATGATTTCGAGGAAGGAGAAGTTGATGTAGACGGAGAGGAGAATGTAGTTGTGGAAAATGTTGACAAAGAACACCCTTCGATAGAATCAGAAACTCTCCGTGGTGCCAATATTCCTGCAAAATCTCCTGCGATAATAGAGGAGGAAGAAGAACCTTTAGATTATGAAGAGTATGGATATTCACCTGGTAAGGAAAATTTAATTCCATATGTATTTATATGCGTATCTAGTGATAGTTATTTCATTATCATCGTCATATCTTTATTTCAGGTGCTCATGTTGCTAATGTCGAGATGGGTGATACTCCTATAAATCCTCCTACAACTGCATGAGTAATTTCGTCAAGAGTTCCTCTAGTTCCATTGGCAGCACCAAAAGTAGTGGCCTGTGAAATCATCTTTCTAGTAGAGACCACTGATTTGCCCACTCCAACTACTAGAGATTCAAGTACAGAGGCCAAGGCACCTTCCTTTGCTGACATGGTAGGGGCTGGTCCTTCTACAATTCAAGAAATCCCACCTCCTACTAGTTATACTTCTGTGGCAGGTATATATATTGATCGCTCTATTAAGAGCTTCACATTTTTTAACTTTTCATCACTATCTTGACTTCTTTCCTTCTTTATACTTCAGGAACTCCTCCCTACAGTGGGGTAGCAAGCTCTGAGTCTGTCGCCACTGCATCTGAACTGCTATCATTTGCGAAGATCCCCGTACACAAGATTCTTTTGATGAAGAATTCTCTGTCAGTCATAGTTCACATTTTCAAAGACCCTGAACAATGGTTGGACCTAGATATTGCCATTGAAAATCTAGAAAGTTCTGCAAGAATGGCGAAAATTAACATCTCCACTTTGCGTGATTCTCTTCTCAAATTTCGTGATTCAATAATCTATTTGACATCAGCAGAGAATGTTACAATTGCTCTTGAAATCTTAGAATATGGAAAGCAATTGACTCTGTCCAAGGAAAAGACTTCTCTTATTACTTCCACTATTTCTGAATTTGACTAGGAATAATTAATTCTTCAAGAACAGCTGAAGAGTTATACTAATGACAAAGTGGCTATTCGGGACCGCATTGCTGCTCTGAAAGAGGAGTTTTCACAGTTAGAGTTGAAGGATCACGAGAAGGAGTCATTCATAAAGGAGATTGACGAAAAGATACAAGTCAATATTCAGTCTGCTAATGCTGAGAAGTCCGAACCGCTCAAGAGCGAAGAGATGATCGCATCATTGGAAGATAAGTTGGCCGACATTCCTGATCAAGCAAAGATCATTCTTGAGGAAAAGTTAAAACATGTCGCAGCTCAGATGCAATTAAAGGAGGACTTGCAAAAATATATGGGGATAGTAGGAATTATAGAAGAACTTTAAGCATGTAATTTCTTTTGTGTATATGTTTCTTTTTTTTTTTTTTTTTTTTTTTTTTTTTTTTTTTTTTTTAAACAAGTAATCTCTTTTGATTTTCAATATATGAAGACATGATAATTTTTGAGATATTTCATTCTTCTATGCATTTCTTCATCACAGATCATTTCAAACATATTTATCTATGCTGTAATCTTGACATTACATTTAATGAGGAACTAATATGAAACACTTAGCATTTTATGCTAGTTAGTGCGGGATTTCCTATATAATATCTGTCTTAATTGGAGATGTTAAGTTTTAGTTTAGTCAGTTATACATGGTTTAAGCTCTTGAGTAGTGGAGCCCACATAATTTTTTAGACTCTTGAGTAGTGGAGTCAGGTATCATGCAATGGTCTCTATAACTCTTAGGAGTTCACAAACCGCGATCCATCAGAGGGGCCCAGTGAAGCTATTGGGGCTGTGAACTTAGTTGGATTTACGCACAGAGTTGGCCATAGTATCTCTCTAGAGTTCACGGGGCATACAAGGCGACCTTTGGGGTACCAAATCTAGGGTCGCTAGTCCATCAATGAGTAGGTTTAGGCCCTTCCTCATGAGTTACTACTGAAATTAAACCAAGGATCTGGGGGGTCTTATGCATGGTTAGCCTATCTATGGTTAACGACCAAAGAGCACACACTGCAACCCGCTTTTTCTTCGTCTGCAAGGTCGAGCCCATTCACAGGAGGGCAATTTCATCCGTTCCTCGTGACGCTGCCGGAAAGCTATACAGACAACATGAGTGTTACGCGTGATTAGCCATCGAGGACTTTTTCGTCCTTTAGGATTATCGATCATTGGTTTCATCTGCTGCCCACATGGGTATGCGTACGATAGCTTTCATGAGCTTTTTAAGGTCACTGGCTTCTCCCCGCTACCCAAATGGTGATGGAGATAGGCTTTATACGTAGTTGGCCGTATAAGGCTTGATTACATTGCCTCAAGAAGTAAGTTGTTATCACTGTCATTGGCTTTATACATGGTTGGCTATATAGTCTGTTCCACCACCAAATTAGTGAATCAATAATTGATATTTCGCCATTAATGATAATGTTCTAAGGATATTCATATTATGTGTTTAAAATAGTGTGTTAGCTTGGCGATGATAGCAATTTTGATAATAATGATAGCGATAGTTACTAATATCGGCGATAGTCATCGATGCTTTGCGAATTTGAAGCTAATTGTTGGTATCGTCGATGTCGACAACAATCAGTAGCAATTATCAATAGCGGCGGTCATCAATGCTTCCGATATGTTTGAGAGGCCTTTCTTGAGAATCTGCGCCCTTTATTCATTCACATGAGGGAGAGTACATGACTTTTGTCTTTCACAGCTCTTTTGCCCCCTTTTGATTAGGAAGCATTACTCTAGGAATCTTTGTAATCAAAATCATAATGCTGTACCCTTCAATAAATATACGGTCTCTACATCTCTTCGTGCTGCTTGTCCAGTCTTGAACTAATTAGGCTTGTGTACTATTATCTCTTCTTTTATGTCATAGACTCTCCTTATAACGACTTTACCTTCATCAATCATCTTCTGTAACCTTTTCTTCAGGCTAAAACAATTCTTAGTTCGAAGTTCGAGGAAACGATGATAACAACAATAATCACCTTCATTCATTTTCTTCATTTCCTTTGGGCATTTCGTCCATGGGGATTTGATCTTTTCAGTTGCCAGCAATTTGTTCAACATAGGGAGCATATCATCCTCTTTAAATGAATATTTCTTATAAGCCTTAGGCTGGGCAAATTCTTTCTTTATTTTCTTGGTCGTATTTTCATTCATATTTCTTGTACCTGAACCTCCTTGCTCCTTTTATTGATTCTTCATTCTTCATTCTTCATTGATTATATCAATCAAATTTCTTCCGAGGTTCAGAACCAACTGGCTTATCTAAAAGTCGGCCACCTTTGCAACAATCCTTTCTGAACTACAAGCCTCTTCGATCAGGTCTTGAAATGTTTGCAAATGCAAACCCTTTAGACTCAGTGCAATACTCGTCTTTATACATCCCAAGCATAACTTAACCTGATCCTTTTCTTCTTTTACCAATCGTATGAGTGATGCCCCCAGGATTCTCCATCGATTAATGAATTCTCTGATCGATTCATCCTCTTTTTGGCGAATAGAAGCTAAACCATGAGTGACTTCTTTAGAACATAACTTGATGAATTCTGAATCACAATGAAAATTCCTGAGTGGATTCACCATTGCTGGCCATTTTCTTATTGTAACAGCTTTCCTTTTATCTCTCTTAATTTTTAATAGATTTCCTGTAAATATGGAATTTACAGTCACCTTCTTATCTTATTTTTTGTCCTTTCCCATTACTATTTCGCCTTGTTTTATGATTCTCTGCAACCTGTCTTTTAACGTAAAGCAATTCTTTGTTGGATGTTCGACATTACGGTGATAATGACAATATCTCTTATCTTTAGTCATTTCGACTTCTTCTGGGCGTCTGGGCGAAGGTAATTGAATGGTTCCGGCGACTAGCAGTTGTTCCATTATTGGTATGATGTCTTCTTTTTCAAAGTCATACTCTTTATGATAATCATTCGATCGAGTTCGCTTATCGTTCACTTGATCTTTATATCGATCTGAATCTTCTCTTTTTCTAGTCTCTTGCTTGTTATAGGTGTTCTTCCTTCTTTCACGGGAAACAATATTTACTAACATCTTGCTCGATCCTCTTCGGTCTGTTCTATTTTGGGACACTGGCATTTTCCTAGTCATTAATTCCAAAGCATGCGCCTTTGTTGCCAATTCTCGAAAAGTTTTTACGTCAGCGCTTGTGAGTTCGAATGCGATTTCTATATCAATGGAATTTAAGCACATTTTCACTAGTTCCTTTTCTTCCAATAACTATTCGTAAGAAGCTCCCAATGTCTTCCTCCTGTCTATAAATTTCTCTACTAGCTCTCCCTCCCTTTGTAGTATTGAAGTTAACTCTATAATACTGACATCATGTTCTGAAGAGAAGAAATTTGACATGAAAGCATCCTGCATTTGTTCCCAAGTGCGTATCGACCCCGAAATCAAATTGGAATACCATCGGAATGCTTTGCTTGTTAGAGACGACCTAAACAATCGCAGGCAGTACTGTGGTACCGTAGAGAAATTTCCTATGCTATTAATAAAGTGCATCAAATGTTCCTCTGGTGACCCTTGTCCATTAAACTTCTGAAAGTCTGGATACTTGAAGTTGATTAGGAATAGGATATCTTCTATTTCTCGGGGATATGACGTTTGATCTCTACACTGACCAATATTTTTGTGTTCCCTTTCCGCTTGGATAGCTTCCCTAACAACTTATCGCACTTCCTTTTGAGTTATAACTCTTATTGCCAGAGCAGATCTGAGCGATCTTGCCCCCTACGGCTGAAAATTCTCAGGTCGATGTTCTTATTCGTTCATTGTGCTTATTATCGGAGGGGCCACTATCTGGGTTACGTTGTGTGCAAGAGTTGCTAAATCTTCCCTGAGGTTTCTGCACTCTTCCATTAATGCTTTTTGTGCTTCTGCCATCTCATTCATGTGATCTTCTGTAGTTGGCATATTGTCCTGATTCGTCCCAGCCATATGTACTACGGCCTCTCGACTCTTTGACGAGGTTGTAGTTGAAGTGAGGCGGGAATACGTTGATGTAATAGGGTTTACGAAGAGAGGAGAGGATGGTGTTTCATTCGACTTCTCTATACTTTCGGTGTCATTGATCGATTGGGGCGATACAGACATTGGTGAACTTATCAATAATGCCTTGCTTTTCTGCTCTCTCGTCCATCCGACCCTTGGGACGGCTAAAGCTGGGAAATCACGGAAAGTTAATTGTGGCACTACTTGCTCGGGATATATCGCGGGAGGGGCGAGTTCAGGATTCCTTCTAGGTGCACTACGCGTTATAGGCCCTCTAACTCTTGGCAAAGGCAGATCCATCTTAGGGCTTTTTGCATTTCGTGCTCTCGTCCTGTAAGACATTATGACGGTCTAGCCCTTATCTCCTTCCAGCGGTTGAGGCCAAGCAGATACAACCCCTGCTGCTGCTTGAATCAGATTGTTTTTGCTTGTAGGAAGTTGAGTCATGTACTCCAGAAATTGGTTCGGTGTGTATTCTATCACGAATCTGGTAGGAGTGAAACGGAAGCTCCCTTTTCTTGTAGAAGTTGCCATTGGTTGTAATTTGTAGTTGGACTCAGAAACCTTCAATCATAAAATATAACAATAGCTAGTGTTTGAAGAATCGAATAATCTATCTTAGAGATGAAGGGGAGGAGGTTTTCATTGAGAGTCACCATTTTGGTGTCAGAAAGAGCCAAACTACGATGAAAGTTCTATAACTTTCTCCATGTTAATGCTGAATACGATAAAATTCTCCAACAGAGTCGTCATTTTATTTCGAACAAGAAACAAATGCATTCGATTTGGGAGATTATCTTATTCAAACATAACACAGAGAGAGGGTTAAGAACAATTATCACATTTTATATTAAATCTGAGTTCATTTACATCCTCAAACATCCCTTAATTCTAAGATAGATAATTCAAATTTTGAAAATTGACAAAGTTCAAATATCCAAGTCAGATATCAAATCCGGCAGCACTTCAACTCGCGATTTGATCATCTCTTTAAGAGGAGTATGACATAGATCATCTCTTCTACTGATTCTTCCTCTTGAAGCTTGGACAGTAAAAATCTGAAGACTTAGCCATTCCAGCAGCATATTAGCTCTTTTAACATCACAGATTGTAGGGCAGTCTGGTTGTGCGGACCCGCGCAACCGATATGGTTTGTGCGGGTTCGCACAAACCACCGGGGCCTCCTTTCTCCTACCTTCGGTCTTTCTCCTTACTCTGCTTCCTCTCCAAAATCTTCAATCCATCCAAATGAAGAGGGGGAGGGGGTATTTATAGGCCCTTGCATGGCACCTCAATTTTGGTGCCATGGGACCCACCTTTCAATGCTTGAGATCTTTTACAAAGAATTCGTCCTGAAGTCCATTGATCGAACCCGCACAACTGGGATTTTGATTGCACGGTCCCGCGCAACGGATATCGGGTTCTTTCTATTTTTTAATCTTCTTTTGCTTCAATCCTTTCTTCATTTTTGTGCCTCAACACCATCAAAGTCAGAAAAATGACGTGCCCTTTCGTACCAAAGCTAACCTGGCATTTTTCAAATATGACACGGCTATTGATAGATTGTAGGAATAGGAAATGTAGGCTATATGGGTCATGGTTGCCATGAGGCGAGGATCCTAGTTGTCATGTTACATGGGTCGTGGTTGTCATGTTATATAGGTCGCACCATCTGATGTGACCTACACTACTATACATATATCGTTTGCACGATATCTACGTATGTCATGTACTAAATCTAAGGTGGAACACACCATATGATATCTCTAGTTCTCATGTTATATGGGTTGTGGTTCTCATGTTATATGGGTCGTGGTTATCATTTTATATGAGTCGTGGTTTTCATTTGATATGGGTAGTGGTTTTCAGGTATCACGGGCCTTGGTTGCTAATCCGTTTTCCCCCGATCCATGATCCAATGTTGAATGATAACCACGATACAACCACGATCCAACATGGATAAAATCATGATCCATTTTGAATGTTAACCATGACACATTGTTCATCATATTCACGACCCCTTCCTTCGGAATCAGCGCTGCATTCTTTTTCAGAAAATCCCGTAATCCCTTATCAAAATCAGTGCGACCCTTCAGAATGTTTGAACAGCCTATCTATAAAGGTGTACTTGGGTTTCAAATTAATTTCATAAGCCAATCCAAACCAGATGTCTTTCTCGTGTTCTTCCTTTATGGGTGATCCCTTCCCTTTCCTCAGGGATGTTGACGATCTTCCCGAAGATCAATCTCCTCCACAGTAAATTCTATAGACACCTTTCCAACAGAGTTTTTCAGCTCGCTTGGTGCTCATTGAAGAGAACTGTTCTTTATTATGGTCGTGTTTGTCAGAACCATAACCCATATAACATGACAATCACTACCCATTTAACATGACAACCACTACCCATATCACATGAGAACCACGACCCATGGGATTTCCCCTTGTTCTTCACATCTGCAGCTCAATTATAACAATCACGACCCATGGGATTTCCCCTTGTTCTTCACATCTGCAGCTCAATTATAACAACCATGACCCATGGGATTTCCCCTTGTTCTTCACATCTGCAGCTCAATTATAATAACCATGACCCATATAACGTAACAACCACAACTGATGCAAACCATGACCTATATAACACAGTCATTGGCAGAAGAGAAGCTAAAGTTGCACTCAAACTTCTGTCACTGGGCAGTCCCAGGGTGTCCGTTCTAGAGAAGTGGATAAAAGGATATGTTGTGGTGCTTGTTAGAAGTGATGCGGTGCTTGTTAGAGGTCAATCCGCAGAAATTTACCCATACCAGTGTATAAAGAAAATGGATATATTCCTAGATGATTGTATACTATCTTCACTCCATCTAATGAAGCTTTCGTTATTTCAGATCATCAAGGATATCTAGAATTTATGGAGGATCCAATCGAAATATCTGTCAGGCAGGTGTTCAAGGACAAAGGTCGATTACAATGGGACATTTCAAATGAAGTGAATGTTACAGGTGAGAATATGAAGCCTTCAGGAATGAAAAGATCTGCTGAAAGACTGAAAAAGGTTTAAATTACATCCTAGGAGAAGATAGGCCAGCACCCAGATGCTTGGGATGCAAATAAATAAGTCATAATCAGCGTCGATGCACTTTCGTCCCTACCGGCTAAGGTGGAGGCTGATGATCATTTATTATTTTGTTATTATTTTTTTGTTTGTGATGTTGTAATGTGAATTGTAATATACTTTTTGATTCGTGAACCTTGGTGCATGTTAACAACGTTCCAATGTGGATGATAACCATGATTCATTGTGCATTTGAACCACGACCCATAGAGGAAATCTTGAACTTAACAATAGGTTGTGGTTGTCATGATATATGGGTCGTGGTTGTCATGTTTCTCATAAGGGGGTGGTAGTCAACAATGATCATACGTGGAAGACAACTACAATCCATTACAGCTATGAACATGGACCATTTAAACACGACAACCACGACCCATATAACAAGACATCAACAACCCATATATCATTCCATTCAGGGTCCATGTATCATGAAAATCACCACCTATACAACCTTACAACCATCATCCATATACAATGACAGTCACGACCCATGTATCATGTCAATCACGACCCAATGTGGATGATAATCACGAGTTGGTAGAAGTCATGGTTGGGAACCACTACCATTGTGTATGACAACCATGACTTGGAAGTCGGTCGTGGTTGACATGCATATTGAATCGTGGATCAAATGGTAGGTGGTCTTCACTATCAACCTCAACCCATCATAGATGATAACAATGAATCGTGTAGCATGACAACCATGATCCTTTAGAACTCGTGATAACCACGACCCTTTGTTTGTTACATCAGCGATCAACTATGTAGTACAATTACGATCATGTTAGATTTTGCAAGACCTTCTTATTATTGATTAACAATCCACGACCATATTATAATGCAGGTCAAAACAAGCCAATGTAGCATGAAAACCATGATTCATCTGATATATACGTTTAATGTGATTTTGTGAAAAAGAAGAATGTGGCGCGGTTTTCGGAGGGTCGCCCTGAATCCGGAGGGAATGGTTGTGGATATGACGAAGAATGGGTTGTGGTTATCTTCCACAATCCATCTTGGATATAAATATAAGGTGGTTTTCCCTATAATGTGATACAAATGACTATTATATTTAAATGAAATTTAGGATACATGGGTGTAACGCCCTGAAAATCAGGGGTCGAGTATGAACTCAACTCCCGAGTTCCAACGCATCACTTATGCAACATACACAATGATGGTTAAATGTTGTCTGAGTTAGAGCAATAAATATGAATGAGATTATACCAAAACAGTAAATCATACTCCAGTTCAATTGTATAAAGGCAAGCGGAAGACGAAATTTTATACTCAAAGTATGTAAAGTAACAAAATTTTGTGAACTCCAGAGTATGAGTACTAACCTGAGTACCAATATACATGTATTGTTTCTAAGTCAAAAATCAAAATACAATTCTGTAGATAAGCCCTGGAATCCCCGCGATGCAGTCGGCCTAAGCATATCCGTCAGAGTACTGCATAAAGGAGAACTCATCTTGATCCTCCTCGAAGTCGGGCTCCGGCTCCTGAACCGAGGCACCATCTATACCTGCGACAGAGTCTGGTGGGTGTTGCAAACACCGTCTCGTAACATGGGAGTGAGTAGCTAACTCAGTGGAACAATAAAGCATAGGTTAACATGTTATCAATTCAATCAAGCAGTAATGATAAAGCAGTACAAATCAAACAATTCTAATACTCTTATTAAGTGCGAAAATGAAATGACATGATGCTGTATGCCCTTGCCAAACCACCCTCATGCGACATCATCTTACGTTCGCGAATGCTTAACTCCCTCAGTGCGCCACATCTACTAAGCACATGCGGTGTGATGATGATCATGATTACTGAGTTATTATTATTAGTCCATTTCAACCAGCAGTATTGGGAAACTAATGTACCTCCTTTGTATCATTCCCAAACATGATCCATTCTAGGGTCGTCAATCTTAGCTAATCTCATACGATATTATGGTTTGAGAAGCGTAGTGAAGGCATCGCAAAGGGCTCGTCACCCGTCAGCGCGGATACAGATCTCACCGTATGCGGTTCAATTCTTGGCCGTCACTCAAGTACAGTCTCACCGTACTTGGCTCAATCACTACTAGCCGTCGGCTTAAGTACGGGTCTCACCGTACTCGCTCAACTCATACTCTAGTTCTTTGTGAAAGACTCGTCGCCAATCACGAGACACTTGGAGTATACTCAAGATACTACGGAGGACTCGTCGCCCGTCAGCACGAGCACAGGTCTCACCGTACTCGGCTCTCGCCGTAAGTATCGACAGCTCGAATACAGTGTCCCATACCACCGTATTCGGCTCACGAGTTTAGTTGCACAATGGTCACTACGGGGAGGCACATGGCCCCAGCGTAGGCCGACAGCTCGACCACGGTGTCCCATACCACCATGCCCGGCTCATGTATCTTAGCGGATCGAGGTACCATGGTTAACGGGATTCATTATAACTGGTAAGTTTGGTACCCTAGGTTCAAGCAGTAGCGACCAAACATGGTGAACACACATACACATATCGGTTTACTTGACGAGCCTGACTAGCTCGAGCGCACCACAAGTTGGGCGATATGGAGCGCAAAAGCACTCCGTGTGGCCAACCACTATCGCCAACCGAAGTACGACTCGGGTTCGCCAGACACATCCTTTGTGGCGACATGAGTCTCAGCCACAATCTCAAGTCTGGTACCGAATGTTTGGACTATAGACTTAGTCCCAAACTCAAACAGATCTCATCAATAGCATGTGGAGTAAAGCATGATAACGAAGTAATACAAGCATGTTAGCAGGCATGTTATAAAGCATGAAATAAAGCATGAAGTAAAGCATGTTGTAAAGCATGTTATAAAGCACTATACAAGTAGGGATACAATTACATACACATCACAAGTGAGTGGTTATAGCGAACCACCACATGGAGGGGATCCTACATGTCTCTAAGATAGTCGGGAATTCCATATCAGCGCCTATCTAAGGCACTAACACTCAAGCTTTTTCACACACAAGCATTTACACAAACACTTAGAGTGCGCTATTCCAACATACATGACTTATGTTAGCAAATGCGTATTAGGGCTATTCTTTCGCCAAGCGGTTATTTTATCCGCGTATACCATATTCATACAACAAATAATCATGATAATTACACTTCCAAAATTTACACATATGCGGTATTTCTAGAATACACAATTTCAACATACATAGTGTTTACAAGCGAACATATATTACGGCGATTCCTTTCGCCAAACTAGTATTTTATCCATGTATTGTATAATCATACATTAGATAAACATGTCAAACATTTTCCCAAAAAAATATGTATACGGTATTTCTAGAATACACAATTTCAACATACGTAGCATTTACAAGTGAACATGTATTTCAGCGATTCCTTTCGCCAAATTAGTATTTTATCCATATATCATATAATCATACATTAAATAAATATGTCAAACATTTTCCCAAAAAAATACGTATATGGTATTTCTACGTATACCTAGGGTATGTAAAATTCCATATTCTACAACATTAATCGAAACAGGAAACGGAAAGCACTTTCACAAATTTTTCTTAATCCGAGGGTGTAATTTGGTCTGATTCTGACGGTCAGGTTGCTTAATACTGATGCGTAAACGAATGGTGCCAGATCACTATTCCTGATATTTATTTTGGAATGGGAATAGTGTTTTTCACACACCCTCGCTCCGAATCGAAACGAATGGCCGTGGGACATCGGCTGGACCTGATTTTAGAGATGATTGTCAAGCCCAGTGAGGCGGTCCTAGTTCCTTAGCTTCGTGTTAATCGGACTTCCGATGTGCGATCTAGACCTAATACGAAGTTTCGTTTCATTCCCGAGAAACGGGAAATGAGTTTGGTTCTAAACTTTAGGGTAACCTAGAGTCACTTGTTTTGCAAGTTTTGGGTCTTGCAGATCGTATTTAAAGCGATCCCAACGGATTTCATGGCTAATCGAGTTTAGTACTTAGTTAACTTTGTTAAATTTCTAAAGGATTTAATCCTAATTGATTTCTGGTCGAGGTGGTACTCGAGCCAACGTACGGAAATTTACGGGTCGTTACAATCTACCCCTCTTAAACAAAAAATTTCGTCCTCGAAATTAATACCTTTTCGTAATCCTCGAGAATCTGAGGGTAGTTTTTCCTGACCTCGGCCTCTGTCTCCCAGGTAGCTTCCTTGTCGGAATGATGTGTCCAAAGTACCTTCACAAGTGGGATGACCTTGTTACGCAGTACCTGCTCCTTCCTATCAAGGATGCGCGTCGGGCGCAACTCATACGTAGCATCCTCGCTCAACTGCACCTGCTCCCATCTGATGATATGCGAAGGATCAGGAACGTACTTCTTCAGCATAGATACATGAAATACGATGTGTACAGAGGCAAGTGGTGTGGGCAAAGCGAGACGATATGCCACATCACCCACTCGATCCAGTATCTGAAATGGACCGATAAACCTCGGTGTGAGCTTCCCCTTCTTCCCAAACCGAAGGACTCCCTTCATAGGGGAAACTCGAAGGAACACATGATCCCCGACTTCGAACTCCACTGGTCGCCGCCTCGTATCGGCGTAACTCTTCTGCCTGCTCTGCGCGGTAAGTAATCGACGCCTGATAATGTCGACCTTCTCTGTAGTCGCCTGTACCAACTCCGGGCCAATCAGACTACGCTCGCCAACCTCTGCCCAACAGTGCGGTGCCCTACAAGGTCGACCATATAGAGCCTCATATGGCGCCATGCCAATAGTCGCCTGGAAGCTATTGTTGTAGGCGAACTCTGCGTACGGAAGACAGTCATCCCAGCTGTCCTTGAAGTCCAACACACAGGCTCGCAACATATCCTCCAGAATCTGATTCACCCGCTCTGTCTGCCCATCAGTCTGAGGATGAAACACCGTACTGAACTTCAACTTCACACCCATCGCCTCCTGGATACGAGTCCAGAAGATGGATGTGAACCGCGTGTCTTTGTCCGACACGATCTCTAATGGAACTCCATGTAGACGGACAATCTCTTTGATGTACAATTTAGCCAGCTCGTCTGCAGAGTTCGTAACTCTGATAGGGAGGAAATGGGCCGATTTGGTCAACCGGTCCACAATCACCTAAATGGAATCGTGTCCCTTCCTCGTCTTCATGTTATGATATGAAATCCATGGAGATGAAGTCCCACTTCCACTCTGCTATGGGCATGGGCTGAAGCAGTCCAGGAGGTCGACGATGTTCTGCCTTGACCTGCTGACATGTCAAACATCGCGACACATACTCAGCGATGTGGGCCTTCATGTTATCCCACCAATACGTCCGTCTCATATCCTGGTACATCTTCGTGCTACCAGGATGCATCGCAAGCTTCGAGTTATGGGCAGACTCGAGAAGCTCGCGTCTCAAGTCAAGCACATCAGGAACGCATAGGCGGCCACGGAATCGTAGGCCTCCATCAGAACCAACCCTCCACTCGGAATCCTCGGCGTTGCTAGCTTGCTCTCGAAGCTCAGACAGCCGTATATCGCCCTCCTGGGCCTCAACAATCCTGTCGTCAATAAGTGGTCGCACCCGAACGTGCGCAACACACTCAAATGGCTCCTCGACAGTTAGTCTCTGCTCGAAGTCCCGTACGAACTCCACCATGTCCCACTCGGCTATCATCAACGGTGCCACAAAAGCTATCGCCTTTTTACAGCTCAACGCGTCTGCCACAAGGTTCGCCTTGCCAGGATGGTAGGAAACCTCGAACTTGAAGTCCTTCAAGGTCTCTATCCATCGGCGTTGTCTCATATTCAAGTCTCGCTGTGTGAATATGTACTTAAGGCTCTTGTGGTCGCAGAAAAGCTCGAACTCCTCTCCATAGAGGTAATGTCTCCAGAGCTTCAATGCAAAGATGACAGCTGCCAACTCCAGATCATGTGTAGGGTAATTCTCCTCGTACTTCCTTAATTGTCTCGAGGCATACGAAATCACCCTATCCTTCTACATCAGAACACAACCCAAACCAATGCGAGACACGTCAGTATATATCGTGTATTTCTCCCCTTGCTCTGGCAATACTAGCACAGGGGCGGACGTCAACTTGTCCTTTAGCTCCTTAAAAGTTGCCTCCGCCTTCTCATTCCAGGCGAACTTCAGGTCCTTCCGAGTCAACTGAGACAATGGCCTGGCGATCTTCGAGAAATCCCAAATGAAGCGTCTCGTAATACCGGCAAATGGACTCAAGGAAACTCCTCACCTCAAGAATCGATTCAGTCAGCTGCGCTAATCCCGAACCACGGCTACCTTAGCAAGGTCCACTGCTATCCCATCCTTAGACACTACATGTCCCAGGAACTTGACTTCCTCCTGCCAGAAGTCGCACTTCTTGTATTGTGCGAACAACTGGTTCTTCTCCAATGTACCCAACACCGCTCTCAAGTGCTCCTCGTGCTCCTCCTGACTCATAGAGTATATCAAGATGTCGTCAATAAAGACGATGACGAATCGGTACAGGAAGGGCCGAAATACCCGGTTCATCAAATCCATGAACACGGCTGGTGCGTTAGTCAGGCCGAACGACATCACCAAGAACTCATAGTGCCCAAAGCACGTCCTGAAGGCTGTCTTCTGCACGTCCTCATCTCTCACACGTAACTGGTGGTACCCCGACTGAAGATCAATCTTCGAGAAATACTTCCCCCCCTCAACTGATCAAACAGATCATCTATCCTGGGCAAAGGATATTTGTTCTTCACTGTGACCTGGTTCAACCTACGGTAGTCAATACATAACCGTAGCGACCCGTCCTTCTTCTTCACAAATAGCACAGGTGCTCCCCAAGGAGACACACTAGGTCGTATAAAACCCTTGTCTACCAGATCGTCAATTTGTTTCCACAGCTCCTCCATCTCACATGGGGCATACGATAAGTCGGCAGTGAGATGGGTGTTGCACCCGGCGTGAGATCAATTGTAAAATCGATCTCACGTCGAGGAGGTAAACCAGGAATAGTCTCAAACACGCCTGCAAATTCTCGAATCACCGGCGTATTCCTCAACGTCGGACCATCAATCGGTGCCAACAAATTCTCGAATCAACACGGCAGGGCCAACTGACCTGTACTGGAAACGTGAAAGCTGTGCCATCAGGTCCATAGGCAGTCACGATCCAAGTATCGCAATCTATCTCCGCCCTCATCTTGGCGAGCCAATCCATACCAAGGATAACGTCGTAGTGCCATAGTGGAGCAACAATGAGGTCGATGAGCACTGTGCTGCTATCCAAAACTATCGAGCAACCCTCGCATAACCGTGTGACATCCAAGAAGGTCCCAGTAGCCGTAGTGAGTCTCATTCCCTTTGTGGGAATCGTAGGCAAAGATAGACGTTTAACCGCCCCACAAGAAATAATAGAAGTAGTGGACCCAGTGTCCACCAATAAAGAAACGGGAGTACCATGAATATAAGCCGTACCCTCAAAAGCCGTCGGAGCCGAGATCGACGTCTCAGGTGCCTCAGCCACAAGCGTATGAACGCGCGCCTGCTGCTGACGGTTCGGTACCGAGGAGCCAAGGGTCGCTGTGGCGGCCTGAAGCGCGACACAGGAGGTCGGAAGGAAGGATGTGCAGGAGCAGTCTGTAGCGGTGGAGCTGATATGGCCTGTGGATAAGGGCGATCCACCTCGCGGTGGTGCAATCCACTAGCCCTCATACGCGAGAAGCAACTCTCGGCAGGTGTCCCGGTTTCTCGCAATACGTGCGTGTGTCACCAACGGGCGTCTCACAGAACAACGGTGCCGCGGCCTGGAGGGCGAATCGAAGACGAGGCCTCTTGCCTAAGATAGGCCTGCTCTGTAAATCCTGGCGTGGCCTCGCAACCATAACACCACGCGATCTGGCCAATAGGTCCACATCCTGCTCGGCCGTCATAGACATGTGGACCAGTGCTGCGTAGGTAGGTATACTGAGGCAGCATATCTTCGACCGTATCTCCGGTCACAAACCCAAGGAAAAATGACGCATCCATATCTGCTCATCCACCAGTATAGTCGGGACAAAGCGGCCCAACTCTGTGAAGCGGTGCTCGTACTCCGTGATCGTCATGCCTCCCTGCCTGAGGCGTAGGAACTCATCCTCCCGCTCGTGCCGATAAGTCTGCGGGTAGTATT
Organism: Magnolia changhungtana; assembly: GCA_030180095.1. NCBI lineage: Eukaryota > Viridiplantae > Streptophyta > Magnoliopsida > Magnoliales > Magnoliaceae > Magnolia > Magnolia changhungtana. The sequence goes on from JASAUF010000293.1 coordinate 1,374,781, forward strand.
TCTCGTGGAACCGAAACTCGAAGGCCTCCCAAGTCCACACGTAATCCACTGCGACCGTCCGCAGCACACTGTCCCACCATAAACTGGCCTCCCTCTCAAACATGAAAGAAGTCAGCTCGACCTGCTCTGCCTCTGAATAGTGAAGCATCCGTAGCATCTTAGAGATGCGGTCAAGCCAAAACTCTGCCTCCTCAGGTCTGTGAGAACCCATAAATGAGGGAGGCCTCAAGCGCTGAAACTGCTCGAGTAAACCACGTGTACCTACATCTCCAGTAGGAGGTGTGACGGATGTGGGCAGAGGCACATCCTCAAACTGAGCAAGAGGCTCAGAAGGCTCATCAGGATGTGCAGATGTTGTAGGTGGAGTCGCACTACCACCGTAGGACAAGGCCTTAGCGATAGTGACTATAAGCCTGCCGCTGTGCTTCGTCAGATCTGGCCGCCGCATCTGGCTGCATCGATGCATCACCGCTCAAACCTATCGGCCGGCGGAGCACTGGGAGTCATGTCTTGCAGAAGAAGACAAAATGACACGCTCACGGACCGGGGCGTGTAAGGTGGCAAACACGGCCCACCGGTAGGACCCAGCAGGAGGCCGATCGTAACCCAACCTCAGTCGGTCGCGGGACCGCTACTACTGAAGGAGTCCGGTCCATAGAGCCTGGGCCGTCGAGACGGAGATGTGCCGTGTTCGTATATCATGTCGCGGCATGCCCTCTACAACATAGGGTACAACATTTGTGAGATACAGCATAACACACATCATAAAGCACTTTAAGCATTTCACACATCATCAAAACAAAAGAGGCTACATGCCTTTCATTTACCCAAAATTGTCATAATACATGGAATACAGAATTACATGAATCATGACAGAAATCACATGATAGCCAATATATCCACAACATCAAACACTTAAAACATGCTACTATCTACTACATCATCTTCATAAAAACATAAACCGCCTATCGCGGCAACCAAAACAAACAACAACCACACACAACAACGTGGATGACTAGGCATCCGAATCAGGCGATGGAGGAGGAGCGTTCTTGTCCTAAACACAGCACAGAATGGCCTTCAATGTACGAGACACCTTCTTAAAGCTCCTCTTCATGTAAGCTTCGGTCTCTTCAAGCTTGGCTCGAGTCTCACCAAGCTCAGCCTGAACTTGTCCAACCTCTTGCCGCAGGGCGGCCTGGTTCTCCTCAATGTGATCCATACGAGCCTCTCTCGCTGCCTGAGCAGCGTCCGACTTAGGTGCACCCGGAGGAGAGCTCTCCTCAGTATCCTGAGCCTCCTCTTCCTCTTCTTGTATGTCATCACCGCCCTCCTCATCACTTTCTGCCTCAAGGTCAACACTCACCTCACCGGCGCTATCCGACTCATCTCCAGACTCGTCGAGTCGCGCTTGCCGCTGTTGAGGGCCGATCTTCATATTCTTAAGTGTCGCCTCGCTTATGACTCGGACTGGTGCAAGGTCTTCCATGTTGAGTCTATAGCCGACATCACGAGCCATCCTACATATTAGGCGGTCAAATGGGAGCGAAAGGTCGTTCCTGGTAGATCGAACAACCTGAACTATCTGAAATAGGATGAATGTGGGCAGGCATATGTTGTCCCCGCGTCCCATCTTGTACAAAAAGTCCATCATCAACCGAGTACACTTCGTGCGGTTACCCCACCGTGGGTATACATTGTATGTGAAAATGTGATGGAGTAAACGGAAGTCTTCGGCCATCTTTGTCGCCGCAATACAATTTCCTCGCTTTTAAGTAACTCGGCGACCACAAAGGTATCGCGTGCGGCGATCCCTTTCTCGCGCACTCCTGGAGAAGTCGTCACTAGGAAGCACTTGACCACGTGGAATCTTCGTGATTCAAACCACCTCATCCACAGTGATTGTGCGTCTTATGCCCCTCACAGAGATAGTGAACTGAAGAGGCTCCAACAATGAATCTATGATATGAGCGTAGAAGGCGCGAACCGTGTTCTCACATGCGAGAGACTCGCCTTCAAATATAGAATTCCATCCGATATCCACCAAGTGATCCATCAGTGGGTGTAGCTCGAACATCCTTTCATCCACATGAGCTTCAAACACAACCTTGCGGCCCGCGAAGCGCCCATATTCAACACCTATCGGATAAGCATTTCTGACGGGATGGTCAGGGTCCAGGTCTCGCTTCGACCTAAACTCCCGAACGGTGCTAGTGCCGGCCCCAACGTCGGATCTTCTTTAGGAATGGGCTGGCCTACTTGGGCCGGCGTCATCGACCGCAGTTTTCCTCTTTCCCATGAAAGATAAGATGGAGGAAATGGAGAAAATAGTCACCACCACACCAAGGAGGGCCATGAAAAATTGCCAAAATGGGGAAAAAGGGGCTGATCTCTTTGATCCACTACAAGCAACAATCCAATAGGTGTGGAAGGGGCACTAGAGGTAGAAAATGAAGGAGAAATAAGAAGAAAATGGAATGGGTTAGGAGATTACCCAATTTTGAGCTCCAATGAGGGGTATGAGAGCTCCAACTTGAGAAAATGGGGAAAGGAGGAGGCTAGGGCTGTTGTGGAAGGTTGGGGTGTGTGGGTTATGGAAGAAAATGGAAGATTGCAAGGTTTGGAGGGATGGGTTTAGAGAAAAATTGAAAATGGGGTTTGGAGGTGCTTGGAAAGGAAGAAATGAGGGAGAAGGGTGCTCCAGCCCCTTAAAACCTAAACCTATGGGAATTTCGCACGTGCCAGGGGGTAGAGGAGGTCGGGCCGACCAACCCCAGCCCTGGCCCCACTCGAGATGGCCCACCGGACCGCGGTCCGCCGCCGGAGCCGCGGCTCCGCCGCGGTCGGACTTGGCCGGAACCGCGCCGCCGCGGTGGGGCCCTGTTTGCCACGTGTCCAGGGTGCCAAATGCACCCTGGTTCGATCTGGGGGCTTAGTGGGTTTAAGTGGGGAGGCTTCCGACTCAGTTCAGCTCCAGAACGGTTGGTTCCGAGAAATTTCTGAACTAAACCGATTTTTCCTGATTTTTAACGACTGGTTTTGGGTGGATAGTGACCTGGACACGTCAATAGACGGTCTAGGAGTGATTTAGAATCCGTATGTGCGGTCAGGATCGAGTACAAACTCGATCAACGCGTCCGTTTTTAATGAATTTCCCTAATAACGGTGAAATCGGGAGACCCTAAGACTGTTTCTATATTTTTGCGCACCCTCCTAGGTTGTAACACGTCAGCGTACGTAGTGGGGACATAACTTAGGTCCGGTTTAATCAAAATCATGCTCTGATACCAACTTGTAATGCCCTGAAAATCGGGGGTCGAGTATGAACTCAACTCCCGAGTTCCAACGCATCACTTATGCAACATACACAATGATGGTTAAATGTTGTCTGAGTTAGAGCAATAAACATGAATGAGATTATACTAAAACAGTAAATCATACTCCAGTTCAATTGTATAAAGGCAAGCGGAAGACTGAAATTTTTACTCAAAGTATGTAAAGTAACAAAATTTTGTGAACTCCAGAGTATGAGTACTAACTGAGTACCAATATACATGTATTATTTCTAAGTCAAAAATCAAAATACAATTATGTAGATAAGTCCTGAAATCCCACGATGCAGTCGGCCTAAGCATATCCGTCAGAGTACTGCATAAAGGAGAACTCATCCTGATCCTCCTCGAAGTCGGGCTCCGGCTCCTGAACCGAGGCACCATCTATACTTGCGACAGAGTCTGGTGGGTGTTGCAAACACCGTCCCGTAACATGGGAGTGAGTAGCTAACTCAGTGGAACAATAAAGCATAGGTTAATATGTTATCAATTCAATTAAGCAGTAATGATAAAGCAGTACAAATCAAACAATTCTAACTACTCTTATTAAGTGCAAAAATGAAATGACATGATGCTGTATGCCCTTGCCAAACCACCCTCATGCGACATCATCTTACGTTTGCGAATGCTTAACTCCCTCAGTGCGCCACATCTACTAAGCACATGCGGTGTGATGATGATCATGATTACCGAGTTATTATTATTAGTCCATTTCAACCAACAGTATTGGGAAACTAATGTACCTCCCTTGTATCATTCCCAAACATGATCCATTCTAGGGTCGTCAATCCTAGCTAATCTCATACGATATTATGGTTTGAGAAGCGTAGTGAAGGCATCGCAAAGGGCTCGTCACCCGTCAGCGCGGATACAGATCTCACCGTATGCGGCTCAATTGTGGCCGTCGCCTCAAGGCAAGTACTGGTCTCACCGTACTTGGCTCAATCACTAGCCGTCGGCTCGAGTACGGGTCTCACCGTACTTGGCTCAACTCATACTCTAGTGCCGTGGAAAGACTCGTCGCCAATCACGAGACACTTGGAGTATACTCGAAGATACTACGGAGGACTCGTCGCCCGTCAGCACGAGCACAGGTCTCACCGTACTCGGCTCTCGCCGTAAGTATCGACAGCTCGAATACAGTGTCTCATACCACCGTATTTGGCTCACGAGTTTAGTTGCACAATGGTCACTACGGGGAGGCACATGGCCCCAGCAGAGGTCGACAAACACTCGACCACGGTGTCCCATACCACCATGCCCGGCTCATGCGTCTTAGTGGATCGAGGTACCATGGTTAACGGGATCGCCACTGGTAAGTTTGGTACCCTAGGTTCAAGCAGTAACGACCAAACATGGTGAACACACATACACATATCGGTTTACTTGACGAGCCTGACTAGCTCGAGCGCACCACAAGTTGGGCGATATGGAGCGCAAAAGCACTCCGTGTGGCCAACCACTATCGCCAACCGAAGTACGACACGGGTTCGCCAGACACATCCTTTGTGGCGACATGAGTCTCAGCCACAATCTCAAGTCTGGTACCGAATGTTTGGACTATAGACTTAGTCCCAAACTCAAACAGATTTCATCAATAGCATGTGGAGTAAAGCATGATAACAAAGTAATACAAGCATGTTAGCAGGCATGTTATAAAGCATGAAATAAAGCATGAAGTAAAGCATGTTGTAAAGCATGTTATAAAGCACTATACAAGTAGGGATACAATTCCATACACATCACAAGTGAGTGGTTATAGCGAACCACCACATGGAGGGGATCCTACATGTCTTTAAGATAGTCGGGAATTCCATATCAGCGCCTATCTAAGGCACTAACACTCAAGCTTTTTCACACACAAGCATTTACACAAACACTTAGAGTGCGCTATTCTAACATACATGACGTATGTTAGCAAATGCGTATTAGGGCTATTCTTTCGCCAAGCGGTTATTTTATTCGCGTATACCATATTCATGCAACAAATAATCATGACAATTATACTTCCAAAATTTACACATATGCAGTATTTCTAGAATACACAATTTCAACATACATAGTGTTTACAAGCGAACATATATTACGGCGATTCCTTTCGCCAAACTAGTATTTTATCCATATATTGTATAATCATACATTAAATAAACATGTCAAACATTTTCCCAAAAAAAAATACGTATACGGTATTTCTAGAATACACAATTTCAACATACGTAGCATTTACAAGTGAACATGTATTTCAGCGATTCCTTTCGCCAAATTAGTATTTTATCCATATATCATATAATCATACATTAAATAAACATGTCAAACATTTTCCCAAAAAAAATACGTATACGGTATTTCTATGTATACCTAGGGTATGTGAAATTCCATATTCTACAACGTTAATCGAAACAGGAAACGGAAAGCACTTTGTACATGTGCAATTGCATGCAGATCATGAATCTACCATTATTTGACATTGAAAGCGTTGAAAACTGTAACTTATACACTTAAAGTCCTCACCTTTGCCCTTGGAATCACAACGAATCAGCAAGGGTTGTTGAGCTTCCGTATACGGGAGTTTTCTAGCCTAAAGAGCAGAATCGGTTAGTCTTTACACAACCTACAACCTTCCTACTTCAAATCAGACCTAGGGTTAGGGTTTCTCACCTTCAAACGGAGTGGATACCGCTGAAAAAACACCTGGAAGGAAGCGGTGTAGGCCGTGTGATGAATGAAAGCAGTAGGAGGAAGATCTCCCACAAATCCCAAGCTCTTCTCTCTCTTTTCTCTCTCTCTCTAGGATTTTATCCCAAATTCGTATGGCTGTGAGAGGGGCTGTTCTAAGCTCCTTTTTTAGCCAAAACCCTTCCCAAAATAGGCTCAGGTTCAAGGGTTATTGCTTATATAGGTATTTCGTCACTTTTCCAGCTCAAATGAGTGTTTTCGGTGGCCCCCTTGAGCCAAACGTCAGACTTAAGCTCACCACACATGGATCTATGTGGGATTACGTTTCGACTCGATCGATTCCCAGATCGCACGTGGCGGACCACTTTCAGTTCAACGGTCAGTGGGCCACGATCCGAAATTCCAAGTACATGTAAATGTTCCTGAAATTTTTCTTAATCCGAGGGTGTAATTTGGTCTCGATTCGATGGTCGAGTTGCTTATCTTCGATGCGTAAACGAATGGTGCCAGATCACTATTCCTGATATTTATTTTGGAATGGTAATAGTGTTTTTCACACACCCTCGTTCCGAATCGAAACGAATGGCCGTGGGACATCGGCTGGACCTGATTTTAGAGATGATTGTCAAGCCCAGTGAGGCGGTCCTAGTTCCTTAGCTTCGTGTTAATCGGACTTCCGATGTGCGATCTAGACCTAATACGAAGTTTCGTTTCATTCCCGAGAGCAGTCGGGAAATGAGTTTGGTTCTAAACTTTAGGGTAACCTAGAGTCACTTGTTTTGCAAGTTTTGGGTCTTGCAGATCGTATTTAAAGCGATCCCAACGGATTTCATGGCTAATCGAGTTTAGTACTTAGTTAACTTTGTTAAATTTCTAAAGGATTTAATCCTAATTGATTTCTGGTCGAGGTGGTACTCGAGCCAACGTACGAAAATTTACGGGTCGTTACAATGGGTCGTGTTTCTCATAAGATTTTGGTTGTCAGCAACGATCCATGCAACAGGACAACCACGACCATGCAAAACGATTAATAAGATCACTGAAATTTGGTAACCACGAACCCATATCAAATGATAACTACGATCAATGCCTCACATCAACTATGAACCATATAATACGATACCACGATCCGTATAACAAGACAACCATGAAACATTAATCATTACATTCAAGATCTAAATTTCATGACAATAAAGACCAATACAACATTACAACCATGACCATATCAACTGATACCACGACCCATGAAACTTTGATCAATGGTGGGTTGTGATTGTCCCTTGCGTTGTGTCATGGTTGTGATGAATAATGAATCGCTATTGTAAAATGAGAACCATGACCCATATACCGAGACAACCACGACCCATTATTCATGTGAACCATGACCCATGCTATCTTCATGACCCTTCTACCATGCAAACCACAACCAATATCGGCTGACAATCACGATCCGTATAACATCATAACATGAAAATTATATACTGCCATGTAAAACTATAAACAACGACCAATATAACATGAAAATCATGACCCGTATAACATTAAAACAACAATCCATGACAACTACAATCCATATAACACAGTTACTGCCAGAAGAGGAGCTCAGTAATGCACAAGACTCTTCCACTTAAGCTTGCAAATAGGGATATTATCAACCTTCTCACTCTCATCATCACTAGTTAATAACTACGACCTTCCCTTCGAATTTACCGTGACCCTTCCCTTCGGATTCACCACGACCCTTTGGAATAAATGCCACATGCAACATGCAAGCCATGACCCATTTAACAGACTGAAAGTGCACTGGTAAACCCTAAACAGACTGAAAGTGCACTGGTGTCTCAGAAAAATTCGTATAAAGATTCGAGTATGACCTCAGGCAGAAATTCCTAAGGACCGTGTTCCGTAGAAATTTAGGCAAAAAATTAATTAAGTACTAAATCAAATTAATCAGTGGATTTAGCTCAAACCACCATTTACGCAAATGGTAAGACCCAAAACCATCAAAGTCGCTAACTCAACACTACTTAAAAACCTAGGAGAAATCCCTTGAGCCTGTCGCTCTAGGGAATACACTGAAACTCCGTATCGGACCTGGACCGCATGTCGAAAGTCCGATGATCGCGAAACTATAGGGTTATATCCGTCCTACTGGGCTTGATAACCATCATGGGAATCGAGCCCAAATAGTATCCAGAAATGCACAACTTAAGCCCTGAGTAAAGTGTGTGAGAAACACGAATACCTTTAGAAAATGTATTAAAACTTAAGTGAATTGGGCCATTCGCTCACATGAAAAATTGAGGATTTTAGACCGTCAGTTTCTGACCAAACTTCACCTAGGTGAAGAGGAAATTTTTCTGCTCTAATCCGTGTACTTGTGGCCCCGATCGAATAAGTACAACCATTGAACTGACACGGGTCCCCCACGATCGATCAGCTAATTAGACTGCACTGAAACCACATCCTGGCATAGATCCAGTGTCAGGGAACTTACCCTATAACGTAAGTGAATAATGGACCTGCAGATAAGCCCCGTTTGCCCAAAACAGGCACCCATTGGTTATAACCTAAGTATACCATGGCCCTGGGGCCATTTGCATCAGTTTTGGGCCTATATATAGCCCTTAAACTACTCCATTTCTATTCCATACGAATTTTTCTAACCCTAGGAGAGAGAAGAGAGAAAAGAGTAAGGAGAAAAGAGAGAAATAGGGAGATCGTTGCTGGGATTCTTTCTGACGACTCCACACCACAGATTCACCTCCCTACTTTGCCACACAATCATTTTCGGTTACAATTTGGGTAAGAAATCCTAACCCTAATTTTGATTTAGAAATCCAATAGAGTAATCGATGAAATAGCTAACATATTTCATTGATTAAGTGTCCGTCATTCCGTTTTCGAGAATGTAGGATTCGAACCGAGTCCGAAACGAGTATTCTGACGAAAGGTGTGGACTATAAACATTTAGGTTATAGTTTTCAATGCTTTCAATGTCAGCTAATGATTTATGTCTGACTTGATTGCTACCATATTATCTTAGACACATCGATTTCAACGTATTATACATGTATGAACTATGTTGAACAAATATTCATCCTATGTGTTTGTTGAAATGTTTGGATGAACATGTAAACATGATTTGTGTTTGCTATGCCTACTGAGCTAGGATTCATTGTTGCCATATGTATGCTGACCTCTTTGTATAAGGATTTGGTAAACTATACGTTGTAACTTACTTAGTCTAGGTATTTGGTGATGTGTAGCCTAAGTGTTTGTTAAATTGTTTGAATGAGAAATTATTGATGATTTGTATTTATTAAGAGTATTAAGATAGTATTCTCGATTACCTTAATCATATGTATAGTTTCCTTCATGTAATTATATTTGCCGCTATGAAGTTTATGGATAAAAAAAATGAAGTGTTATGTAATATGATCAATGTGTTTGATGAAATGCTCAAATGAGGAATTGGTTTAGATTGTTTGTTAAATGCTAATACGATTATCACATGTATCTACCTATTGCATCTGAGTAAGACTGGGGCTATAATGTGGCCCATGCAATTGGTAACAATCCATGTACGGGTGGCCTAATTAGTCTCTCCACAATTGGGTAACTCGACGAATCCGGGTCACACGACGACTGTTGACAGTAGTTAGGCCGCAAGGGGTGCTTATGCTCTCCATGTCGATGAAGTCAACGTGTGCATTTACCAATCAAACTTGCCAAACAAACTGATTGTGTGTTTACCATGTATGGACATCACTGCTTGAATCTAAAATACCACTTACCAATGTAAAAGCCCGTTTCAACCATGGTACCATGATCCGCTAAGACTCATGAGCCGGGCATGGTGGTATGGGATACCGTGGTCGAGCTGTCGACTTACGCTGGGGTGACGAGCCTCCCCGTAGTGAACAGTGAGCAACCCAAACTTGTGAGCTGGGCATGGTGGTATGAGACACCGTGTTCGAGTTGTTGGCCTACGCTAAGGTGATGAGCCTTCCTGTAGTGACCGCGAGTATAAACTTTTAAATTTGCCTATCAACTACTATTTCATTAGGGGTGATGCCCTACAACTTGCCTATCGTATGTGGTTAACTAGGATTGACGACCCTAGATGGATCATTCTTTTGGGGTAATGATATAAAGGGAGGTACCTTAGCTTCTGATGTATGAATAAGCTTAAGTAAGAACTTGGCTAATACGACTATGCACCGTATTATATGTGCTTTAGTGAGGAAGTTGCACTTTAGGGAAGTTGTTATGCGCAAACTTGGTTGTCGGAGTCGCTTGTGAGGGAGCTTTGTGCGAGGGCATACATCATTACTGCACTCCATTCTTACATTAACAAGAGTAGTTAGGAAGTGATTGTTGTATTACTTTATCATTACTGCTTGATTGAGTTGATAACACGTTAACCTTTGCCTTATAGTACCACGGAGTTGATCACTCACTCCCACCCCGGGACGGTGTTTTAAAACACCAACCAGACTATGGTTTAGGTGCAGGTGACGATGAAGTCTACGCAACAGAGCTAGGCTTCATGGCCGAAGGGAGGAGTTCTCCTACTGCCAGCTTTCAGGCTGGTCAATGTAGACCTCGTGCTGATTTGACGGGATTACAAAGATATATGAATTAGTCGAACACTTTACATTTTGATATTTTGTATATTTTGAAACAACACTTGTATATATTCGGCCCAGTACATATTCATACTCCGAAGTTTGTGAATCACTTTTATGTTTAAATACACATACTTAAGACTTCCGCTTGCTTAATTTAATTACACCTGGAGTATGATATGCTATTTTAGAATAATCCCACTCATGTTTAACTCATTAATATGGATGAAATCTGAACATCATTATCCATGTTGATAAGTGATGTGCTGGATCTTGGGAGTAAAGCCTTGCTCGACCCTCGAAATTCAGGGCGTTACAACTGGTTTGTCAATTAGCGTGAGTGTTGAGTTAGCAGCCCCATAGGAAGATCATTTGAGCATCTGCCTCAACTGGATGTGTGCTTCAAACTCGTCAAAGGTAAACTTAGCCTCGCATCCCATGTCCCAAAACACCTAGGTACATAAAATCCTTAAAAATGGATAGAATAACATAGAGTTTAAAGTATGAAAACTATTTTGCAAATCATAAAAATCTCTAAGTTTTTAGCTTTTATCGATATATCGAGATCACCTCGATGAGATCGAACACCAGTTATTGATGTCCTCAGAATACAATTGATATCATTGAATTGAGGACTACTTTGGTCCAGCAACTAACTTGATCTCTAGATAAAATTATTGATGAATCGATAGAACAATCGATATCATCGACATTCAAATTTTGAGATCATCGAGACAGCTCAGTATAATCGAATCCTGGTATTTTTGTGTCCAACAAGCTTCTAAGTCAAATCATACATTTATCGATGACTCGAAGGAAGCCTCGATATCCTTAGAATTCAAACTCCAATGATATCGATGGACCTTTGATGTTATCAATTTTGGACCAAACTGTCCAACAAGCTTTTTAGGAAAATCCTCTTTAAATGATTCGAGGAATCGAGACTCCTTCGATAATATCGATATTCAAATATTGATCATATCGAATCTTGGTCGTTATCATCGAATTCGGACAATGGAGTGTCAAGCGAGCTTATAGGAAAATCTTCTATAAAAGATCGATGAATCGAACTAGGTATCGATATCATCGACATTTGAAATCCGATGACATCATGGGAGGATCGATAATATCAAAGCCTGCTTTCTCAATTCTTAGCTTGCTCTCTTATTTTTCATTGTCGAGGAATCGAACCATGGGTTAATGAAATCAGAGTTCGAAATCCGATGACATCGAAGCATGTTCGATATGATCGATCTGTGTATAAGAGATTCAACTGTGATTGTCAAAAAAGTTCATATCATCGATCCGTCCCTCGATGTCTTCAAAAGTATACATTCGATGATATTGAAGATGGCTTGATCATATCGAACTCTATAAAAAATTTGACTATTTTATTACCATTGGATCTCTTTGCCTATTTAAGGAGAGCTTGCTATTGGTTGCTACAGTGAGAAAAATACAGAGCCTTGAGAGAGTCCTGCATACTATTTACCCTAAGCTCTTTTTTTCATAGGAGTTCATCCTCCAACCCGCCCTCATCATTGATATTCAATAGTTAGATGATCATTGATATTCAAGGATCATCCAGCTACCACCTTAATGGAAAATCATTGAGCCAGGATACATTGAATGTTTAGATGCTTGGAATCACTCTGTCTCTAAAATAGGAAAACATTTAATAGAGTAGGATTCCAACATAACCTTGACCCAACCTGTCGCCTTACATTGGAGCATCATAAGTGTTGCGGATCAAGGGAGCTGAAGATCCTTCGTCATCAAGGAGGAGATCTTCATCAACGTGCTTAATGGGACTCATCTACTTATCTGTAAGTCATTAGAGTCCAGAGACCCTACTGATCATTCCTTTGTGTAGGATTGGGTCATAGGTGATTCTCACCCCTTTCAAGTCCTCATAGGAGGCCTCTAACTGGAGAATATGTGTGGGTGCTGTATGTTGACCCTTGCTCTTGGTGAGCATAAACTTAGGTCCTTAGTGTAAGTCCTTGGCCTGTGCGGCTAAAACCTAGGTGTTGTGTGTTGACCTTTGATCTTGTGTAGGGCATAAACTCTAGGTTCTTTATGTGGATCCTTGGCCTGTGTGGCCTAAAACCCTAAGTTCCTTATGTGGATCCTTTGCTCTTATGTAGGGCATAAAATCCGGTGCGGTGTGTTGACCCTTGCTCTTATGTGGGGCATAAACTTGTGTCTCGTGGAGACATGTCTAAGTTCCTTGTGTAGGTCATAGAGTCGACCTTGTATAGGTTATGAAGGTTAGAGGTGAACCTGATTTAAAACATCCGTTAGTAAAATCCGGTACACTCAAGGGTTGAGTGCATCCACTAGGAGTGGAGTAGGCAAGTAGCCGAACCACTATAAATGACTGTGTTTGGGATTGTTATTTACATTTTACTTTTTTGCGTTTACTTTGGATGTTCACATGATGCATGATCACATGATTGTTTAGAATTGATAAGTATCACATTCCACACACAATCACTCATTCAATCCATCTTAGACTAAGGATATATATATATATATATATATATATATATATATATATATATATATATATATATATATTGTTTAGGTTCTGTTTAGTCTTGTGATGGGATCCTCTAATTGCTTTGGAAACCATTGGAGTTAAATTGATGATATCTTGACATTTACATATTAGATCAAGATAACGACAATAGGAGTTTCAATTGTCGTAAAATTTTATAAAAGTCCTATTCACCCCTCTCTAGGATACCTTGACCTATTCCTACTTCAACTAAAGCGGTCATTACCACAATTTCAATGATAACCATGGTAAATGAATCATCAAACTACTTCCTTTCCAGCATGACAACCATGACAGATTTAACTTGACAACCACGACCATATTCATATTGACAATATGAAGAGAAGATCTCTTCATCGGGTACCCAACTAGCAGAAAAACTCTGTCGAGAATGTCTTGTTTTAGCCTAATCTGAAACTCTGTTGAGAAGGTCAGGCTTAAACAAGACATTCTCGCTAGTGTTTTTTAGCTCGCTGGGTCTCGTTGAAGAGATTGTTTCCTATTGTGTTGTGATTATGGTCCTGAATGTCATGTTATAGCGGTCGTGGTTGTCATGTTGTATGGGAAACAATTATTATCATGTGGTGCGCTGATTACTAAGGGTCAAAAGAGCTGCGAAGATTATCTTCAGAACTTCTTATGTAGGCGGTTTAGTTGCAGGAAAATTGTCAACATCCCTGAGGAAAGAGACGAAATCACCATTAAAGGAAGGAGGCGATAGGGAATCGATGGCTTCTTCGACTTTCTCCTTCATTATTTTGAATGAAAGAGCAAAGAAAATACATAAATGTGAAAGGTGTTGTAGTGGTTGTCATCCATGTTGGATCATTGTTGACAACCTCAACCTTAAGAGAAGCAACCACGATCGTGGTTGTCATGCTATACGGTTCATTATTGTGATCTATGTTGGCATAACCATGACCCATATAACATAACTACCATGATTCACAGCCACGACCCACATAAGACTGTGCCTGTCAACCACGATCTATTTGGGCATGTCAACCACGATCACAACCACGATCTTGATTGTCATGCTATACATATCGTTGTAGTCATATATATTGGGTCATGGTTCACAGCCACTACCCACATAACATGTGGGTCACGGTACACTGTGCCTGAAAACCACGATCCATTAGGCAAACCAACGACAATCGAAACCACGATTATGGTTGTCATGCTATAGAGATCGTTGTTGTTATCTACATTGAGTTGTGGATGACAACCACGACCTACATATGGCAAGTCACGGTTCATGGATTTCATGTTATATGGGTCGTGGTTTTCATGTTACACATTTCGAGGTACTGCACTCCCGTGACCTGCCATATGGTACATAGCATACGAACGATGATGGTCGTGGTTATGAACGACCCTTCGAGTGGTTACTGGTTATCAATCACGGCACCCATATAGCGTGTCAACCATGACCCATATAACATGTCAACCACGATGCAACATAGAGTTGGCAATTTAACGCGGCCCTTATAAGCACTTTAACGGGTCGTGGTTGCCATGACATGGGGATCGTAGTTGCCATGACGTATAGATCGCGGTTTCCATGACGAATGGATCGTGTTTCCCTTAAGGTCGTGGTTGTCAACAACGATCCAATATGGATGACAACCATGATCTATTACATATATGAACTACGAAAATATTAACATGACAACAACGACCAATATTAACACGACCAACAATCCAGTTGTTCTTTTTGCAAATCTCTCAAACTCTACTCTCACGACAACAATAAATTCACCGACGAACATGTTCTCCACATGTTAATAACTATGACACATATATATACATGGGATTTTCGATATCTACGTATGCCATGTCCTAACTTTGATGGGCAGATTTCCATACACTTCAATGAGAACAAATCAAAATATGTGGATGGGCAGATTTCTATACACTTCTAGCTTATAAGATAATTTCTCAGCCAACCTCCTTATAAATATGATGGCGGGTAGAAAACTCTCAACCCCTTCAGAGGGAGAATGAGAGTAACCTTACTATGTTATTCATGGTGCTTCATCTTCAGCCATCCCTGGGATCAACACGTTGATCATTGAATGACCAGCGTGTTGAATGACCAGAGAAATATCATGAGTTCTTTTTTGACCTGCATTCTAATATGGTTGTGAATTGTTAATCAATAATAAGAATATCTTGTAAAATCTAACATGATCATAATTGTACTACATAGTTGATCACTGATGTAACCAGCAAAGGGTTGTGGTTATCACGAGTTCTAAAGGATCATGGTTGTCATGCTACACGGTTCGTTATTGTCATCTATGCTGGGTTGAGGTCGACAGTCAAGACCACCCACTATGTGACCCACGATCCGTTGTGTCTGTCAACCATGATCCATTAGGAAAACCAATGATGATCGAAACCACAATCGTGGTTGTCATGCTATAGAGATCATTATTGTTATCTATATTGAGTTGTGGTTCGCATCCACGACCCAACATTCATCCTATCCATGACCCTTCCCTTCGGAATCAGCGCCACATTCAATTACAGGAAATCGCATTAATGTTGCAACCTACCCGTAATCCCTTCAGAATTAAAGTGACCCTTCGGAATCACCACCCCCACATTAACCATTGGTTGACTAGCCTATAAAAGTGGGTTTCATTTTTTCAGAAGCTAGCCAATCCAAACCAGAAGTCCTTCTCGCATTCTTCCTTTATGGGTGATCCCTTCCCTTTCTTCAGGAATGTTGATGATCTTCCTGAAGATCAACGGCCTCCACTTGAAATTCTGAAGGCCGTTTGGTGCCCGTGGAAGATCAATGACCCCTTCTCAACAGATGTTTTTCGGCTCGCTGGGTCTCCTTTGAAGAGAAATGTTCTTCATAATCGTGACTTATCGTTGTCGTCAGTGATTTTAAGATAAACGTCTCCATCCCATATTATCTTCCACTTAATTCCGTTTTCTTTTTTGCAGATATCTCAAACTTTACTCTCACGGCAATAATAAATTCACGATCCAGCATTCTGACCAGAGAACTGTTCTTCATAATCGTGACTTATCGTTGTCGTCAGTGATTTTAAAATAAACGTCCCCATCCCACATTATCTTCCACTTAATTCTTTTTTTTTTTTTTTTTTTTTTTTTTTTTTTTTTTTGCAGATCTCTCAAACTCTACTCTCACGACAACAATAAATTCACGATCCACTGTTCTAACTAGGGAAGTGAGACTGCGGTTGTCATGGGTCGTGGTTGTCATGTAACATGGGTCGTGGTTATCTTGTAATATGGGTTGTGGTTGTGAAAAGACCGAGCTATTAAGTCCTAGAGAGGGGGGGGGGGGGTGAATAGGACTATGCCAAATTAAAAAATTAACATCAGAATTTAAATAAATTAAATACTGATAGCAATAAACAATCCCACAATGCTAAAATTAAAGACAACCTCAAATGTACGAGTATTTAGAGGTTGATACAGATGTTGTTTTAAGGACAACCTTACACCAAAAACCAAGGGTTTATGGCAGGACAACCTTACTAGAACAGTCTG
Source organism: Magnolia changhungtana (assembly GCA_030180095.1). Lineage (NCBI taxonomy): Eukaryota > Viridiplantae > Streptophyta > Magnoliopsida > Magnoliales > Magnoliaceae > Magnolia > Magnolia changhungtana. Next base: position 1,391,514 of record JASAUF010000293.1, read on the forward strand.
TGTATTAAAAACTCAAACTGATACAGAGGAATGAAGATATAAATAGAAAGGAAAGAAATCTAAGCTATTACAACATTCTCACACTTGCATAAAAGAAATTACAACATTCTCAACAAATGCAAAAAGGAAAATTTCAACATCCACAAAAAATAAACAATCAATCAACCGCAAGGCCATAAATTATAGTGGTTCGCTTGTGTGTACACCAACTATTAAACAACAGCCACACAACTACTCCACTCCTAATATCCTCGCACAGTGGATATTAGCGTTCACTATGAAAAATAGGTTTTTCAAGGTTCACCTAAAACCTTCACAATTGTGTCTTTCAAGTGGGCTTACACAATTCAAAAACCCCACACTCTGAGTTTTCTAGATCACCTTAGACAAACCAAAACAGAGAGATTTTTTAGGCACAATCTCAATGAAACTAAAACAGAATTTACAATAATGTAAAATACCTGGATATTCTCCTTTTGATACAACCTGAAAGAACCAAATCGGAGTAGAAGTTCAATGTTCACACTCACTTGTGAAATGGTTCTAGGTTCTAAATTGATTTTAGATTAAACCAAGTTAGGCTAGTTCGATTTGATTTTGATTCCAAGAAATGGGAATACAACAATCGTCAACAGGTCATAAATTAGCATCTACTCCTCTAGCAAAACTTTCCCTTACTATATTCCCCCTTACAAAAATGGATGAATGAATGGAATACATCTACATTTCCACTTTCACAAATCACATCCACATCCACACACATCCACAATTCACATCAAAATTCTCCCCCTTTTTGTCACAATATGACAAAGGAAGGAACCAATAAATGATAATGGAAGTAGATCAATAAGGAATAAAAAGAAGAGTAATGAGGAATAAATGAACAAGATTGACAAGATAATAAAACCATAAGTAAGCAATGTTCAAGCATAATGTCACGCCCCAAACTTGGAAACCGGGCTCACAAAATTTTCGATCGCCGAATCCGGCACCGACAGCTTTCGTAGAACCCTATTCTTGGTTCCTAGCTCCCATTCGCCAGGTTCCGATCATGGGATGCTACAAGGAGGATTTTTTTTATCAGTTTGATTCCTAATAAGCATAACCAAAGGCATAACCCACAAACAACAACCAAAAACTCCATCACATTTTCACTATGATAAAAAACTTTACAAGTGCAATGAACATAAAGGGAAATACAATGATGATAAACAAAAGCTCCAAGATGATCTGCAATGCGCTCCTGCCTCAGCGCTGCTGCGTCCCAACGTCACCTGCACGCAACGGTGGTGGATAAGCTTATAGAAAGCTTAGAGGGTGGTGAAAGTGTGTGCGCAAGGTGGTAATGCAGTTATGCAGTATCAGAGTAATACGGAACATGCTGATGAATCCATGAATACCATTAACCGTACCAAGGCTATGCAATGCAAGGCATGAATGATGTCAGCCATACCAAGGCTATGCGATGCAAGATACAAGTCAAGCATACAAATCCTTATCTAAGTCCACATATCAATACAGCTCAAATCTGGGATATCACCAGGGTCTAATACACTCTAAACCATATCGCCGCCTCATCGCGCACAATAACGTAAGTGGAAGAGACCTCACTATCCGCCTGCTAATATCGTGCTTGGCTCGTCGATAGCGGATCCATTCCTCAAGCTGGTCAGACTCGGCTTAGCTTTGCCCCCTACTCTCAGGCGGGTAAGGCCGTACCCCTTTCCAACTGACCACAGCACAGTGGAAAGCACAGCCATCTGCTAGTTGGCACTCAGCGCTCCTACACCCACTCGGTTTAGACGTTGGAGCAACCTCTTGATACCATAAGGGTTTATGGACTTTCACCCAGGGATATCTATAACACCCCATGTAGAACAAGATTTCTGGTATCCAATCTTGCCATCCACGATACGCCTGTGGAGGCTATGGCCCTGATGTCGCTAGGCCGTACAGTAACCATAACACACAATGCGAATGCATGAATCACACTATCTAGTCATGCAGAAATCCTGCACATATCGTGCGCTTATGTAGGACAACACCGCCTAACTAGGAGCCCATAAACAATCTGCTCGAAGGCATATGCTATGATCAGTTACTTCTCATATCAAGCATAGTTATGATGCTTATGATCATGAGTCATGGAACTATACTAAATATGTAATAAATTAATGAACTATCCTTACAACACAGATGGGCCTAGATGGCCACACAACAAGTACGGGCCTATTAATGGGCCCTAGGGAGAGTCGTAATGCAGACATTTAACTAACATTATACTTACGATGTGGACGTCAAACCATCATTGCTCCCAAGGCATAGCTCATCATGAAACATCCTTACACAAACTATGGAGGAATCACACATTGTAATGGACCCTAAGGGCATCCCATAGGGCCTCGACCCATAGGCCCTAATACATCACAATGGTTCTCGACCCATGGGCCTTATATTTATCAAATGGGCCACACCGACTAGGCCTTATATATATCAAAATGGGCTTTAGGCCTTGGGCTTTAGAATACATCATAATGGGCCTAATCCCATGGGCCTTAAAATACATCAAATGAGCCTAATCCTATGGGCCTTTATAATACATCAAAATGGGTCTAATCCCATGGGCCTTATATATATCAGATGGGCCACACCAACAGCCACAAATGCATAAATATGAGCCCCATCTCATGGGCCTTATAAATGCCAAGGTGGGCCTCAATGGACGGCCACAATTAAATCAAGATAGGCCTCAATCCATGGGTCCTAATACATCACAGGTGGCCCTTAAAAATTTAAAATGGGGGATGTCACTGTCCACATAGATGGTGGGGTCCACTTGAACCTGGATCTGACTCATTCTTAGTGTCAAACCAAAAAAAAAGAGCTTTCCAAGTGGATGGACGGTTTGGATGAAGCACACACATCATGGTGGGTCCCACTGTCGTTGGACAGTGAATAAAACACATGCATTATAGTGGACTCCACCGTCCGCTGGACGGTGTGAGTAAGACACATAAATCATGGTGGGATTCCACCGTCCACGGCCGTGGACGGTGTAGCAAAACCCATGCATCACTGTGGGTCCCACGTGGGTCCCACCATAACATTTATTTTCCATCCAAGCCATTGATAAGGTCGCACAGACCTGGATGAGGAGGAAAAACAAATTTCATCTTGATCTAAAACTTCTGTGGCCCAAAAAAGGGTTTCAATGGTAGAGGTTCAATCCCACTGTTTCCTGTAGTGTGGGCCACCTGAGCTGTGGATGGAGCTGTAAGTTAAAGGGGCCCCACTGTTGGGAGTGGCCCACCTCGTGAATGGTGTGGATGAAAAATATACATCATGGTGGGGCCCACGGCTGGAGCCATGGGTTGCTGCTGCTCGTCCACCCCGTCGGCCCAAGTGTATCGCCCTGCGCTCTCTGGCAGTTGTCACAAGAGCAGAAAGCGGCGCTACTTACCCCTATGATTTAATTTTTGATTTTATTTTTGAAAAATCTAGTTTTTCTTGTGGTTTTCCTCGTGTGGGGTCCACATTAGGTGAATCCACCCCGACCGTTGGATTCCACGGCTCATGATAGTTCATATGAGCCCAATATTCAATATATTTTGGAGTAAAGAAACGACATGGGGATATTTCAATGGTAAACCCGCTGTTTGCTATGCTATGGCCCACCCGAAAGTTGGATTGGCCCCATCTTTCAACTCAACCCCTAAAATGAGCTTGGAAAAGGAATGGACGGCGTGGATTAAATACATACATTAAGGTGGGGCTATGTGGGCCACCCCATAAGCTTGGAAACAAGCCAATATTTGTGTTTTCCCTTTTGTCCAACGTCCCTGGACACTGGACAATCTGGCGCTACACATGCAGTGAGGTGGGCCCTGCTTAGGTGGGCCACCAAATGATGGATGGTGTGGGTACAACACATATAAGGTGGGCCCCACTCGAAGATAGTTTGGAAAAAATACATGCTTCAGGGTGGGGTCCATCTAAGTGGGCCACACAACCATATCATGATCACATAAGAAAAATGAAATAGAGAGGGAGGGAGAGAGATAGAGAGTGGGACACGCGTGATGGCGGGACCCCGACACTATGGGCCCTCCCTTGCAACCAATCATGCATCAAGTGGGTCCCATTACACATGGGCCCATTAAATTAAAAATCCAATGGTGGAGATCCCTTCTCTATTAAAATAGACAGTCTAGATGACCCTAGGTATAGACAAAAAATAAATATCATGATGGGGGTCCAAGGAGAATGGCCCCATCATGGAATGATCATGATGATCCTAGTGGGCCATCGGCCACATCTTAGTGTCCCAAGTGAGATCCAAACCATTGATCGGTTGGCCTCACTTGGCCCATCTTAAAAAAAAATGAAAACCACTCTATCAAAGTACCCACCGTTTGATCTTCTTGCTTCCTTGGCTTCCTTAGCTTCTTAGCTTCGATTCTAACGGAGGAGATGAGGTTTGGATGGTTGAGATGGGAGATCTTGGGATGGAAAGGTGGGCCTTACACATGCATTTTTCTCTCCATGGGAGGGCTTGGACGTGTGGAGTTCTTCCTTGCTTAGGAATGGTTTGAAAAAAAATGAGAAAGAGAGTTGTAAAGAGAGAGAGAAAGAGAGAGTGATGGGTGATGGAGTGATGGATGTGGTGAGTGATGGGTGTGTAAGAGTGGCAAATGGTGTAAGAAAAGTATGGGCTTTGTATGAACTTTTTGACTTTTGGCGCTTGTTTGGGAAAGGGTGAAAGGTGATGTGTACTTGACATGTACTTGACATTTGAGATTGATGGAATGATGGATCAATAGATTAATGTGATAAGTCGTAGAGATTCTCTTAGGTTTTGCAACGCGCGGTATTTTTCTCGCACCGAACACTAGCCCACAACTCCTGACTAGGTTATTGCCTCGGCGCGTGAGTCGCAGCATTGTAACCGCGGCGACGGTGCGGTCGCTATGGTAAGGGTCTTGGGTTGAGTCGACTCGGGTTGATGGCGTGCGAATCAGGGTTGCATGCAAATACCGGTTAAAGGTTGAAGGTTACCAGAATTCGACTGGAAAGACCACGAAAGTCTATGGAACAGTACGGTCTAGGATACAGGGCTTACAGCTCTCCCCTCCTAATAAAAATTTCGTCCTCAAAATTTATACAATCATCGTAACTAGGTCTAACTCCCAAGGAAGAAGAAACATACTCATCATCATATAACATCAGAGATAACATACAGAATACAACACATGATCAATCATCAAAGAGATGGGGACAATGCTCTCAAATCTTGACCTCGCGCTCCCAAGAAGCCTCCTCTACAGAATGGTGACCCCACTGAACCTTCACCAACGGAATGACCTTAGTCTTGAGGACCTGCTCCTTCTGATCAAGGATACGGACTGACTGATTGATATAGGAATCGTCCTCCCGAACCTCTAACGGCTGCCAATCAATAATGAGAACTATGTCTGACCCATACTTCCTCAACATATAGACATGGAAAACGTTTTGGACGGCAGACAACTGAGGTGGCAAGGTAAGCTGATAGGCCACTGCGCTAACGCGCCTAGTGATCTCGAAAGGTCCTATGAATCTCTGGGCAAGCATGCCCTTCGCCCCAAATGGAACTACACCCTTTATGGACGAGACATTAAGATATATATGATCCCCTACATCAAACTCTAAGGGATGACGCCGATGATCAGCAAAACTCTTCTGTCAGCTCTGAGCTATGAGCATCCTCTACCTGATGATATCAATAGCCTCTGACGTCTCCAGCATAAGCTCGAGAACTATGTAAGATCCATATCCTAGTTCATACTATTCTGACGAATCCTGCAATCCTTTCCGTCGAAGTCCGGCAATCCATGACCTATAACCGACGTTTGTGCATGACCCTAAGTCGTATCCCGTAGGTTTAAGTCAGCTTAACCCGAGACTTGTATCTTAGCGACCGTACCATCGCCGCGATTCCAATGTCGCATCGTGTGCACCAATCCAACGCTTAAATCACAAGATGTAGACTGTGCATTATAATGACCGTGGATCGTACATTGCGGGACCCACCCATCCCATGTGATACAAATCTCTAGGTAATTATGAGGGTGATGGATGGCATCACCTTAGCTATAGTAACCCTAACCTAGCTACAGCCACCCTAACCTAGCTATAGCCACCCTACCCCTAGCCTTCTTACAAGCACTTATGGCTAGCCACCCTACCCTAGCCCTCTTACAACCATTTATTGCAAGCCACCTTCTCTTACAAGTGATCATAGTCTACCTAAGCTACTCTCTCCCTCTCTTTACTACACTCTTTCTCCCTCATTTTTCAAACTCACATTCCCAAGCAAGGATAAAAAAAATCCCACGTCCATGGCATCCCAAGTGTGAAAAAAGTGAGTGTGTGTGTGTGGCCCACTTTCCCATCCCAAATCCTTCATCCTAGCCTTTCATCCCTCATCACCCTCCATCAAAGTGAAGCACAAGAAGGTTGGCTTTCCAATGGACCAAGAAGATCGAACGGTGGGTGCTTATTAGGCTAGATTTCTCATGTTTTTATGATGGACCAAGTGAGGCCTACCGATCAATGGTATGGATCTCACTTGGGACCCTAAGATGTGGCCGATGGCCCACCATGATCTTCATGATCATTCCATGATGGGGCCATTCTCCATGGACCCCATCATGATGTTTATTTTCTAGCTTGAAAATGGGTCATCTAGACCACACATCTTGGTGGAGAAGGGATCTCCACTGTTGATCTTTGATTTGGTGGGCCCACATGCAATGGGACCCACTTAATGTATGATTGGAAGCTTGAAACGGAGGGCCTATAGTGCCGGGGTCCCTCCATCACACGTGTCCCACTCTCATTCTCTCTCTCCCCCTCCCTCTCTTTTTTATTTATTTAATTATGTGTGTGATGATATGGCATGTATTTCATCCAAGTCACCTATAGGTGGGGCCCACCTTATAAGTATTGTATCCACACCACATATCATTTGGTGGCCCACATGTGCAGCCCACTTGAAATGCAAACCGTCTAGCGTCCCTGGACGCTGGACGATTGAATGAAAAACACAAATACAAGCTTGTTTCAAAGCTCATTAGGTGGGCCACTCATGCAGGCCCCACCTTGATGTATGGACTTAATCCACATCGTCCATCCTTTTACCCGTATCATTTTAGGCGTTGAGTCAAAAAGTGAAGTCAATTCGAGGATCTGATGGGCCATAACATACCAAAGGGTTGTTTTCACCGTTGAAATCTTCCCTGATATTTTTATGCACCGAAAAATATTCAATATTAGCCTCGTTTGGCTTGTCTCGAACCATGGAGGGCATTGGGTTGGGTAGATCCATCATACGCGGTCCCACACGCGAAAAACCACGTGTGCTTCAAAAAAAAAAAATACTGCAACAGCAGACGCTGCTGCTGGCGGACGGTGGACGAGTAGGGTCCCAAGGCTCCAGCCGTGGGCCCCACCATGATGTATGTATGTCATCCATGCCGTTCATGAGGTGGGCCCCTGCTGGAAGTGGGCCCCCCCAAGAATCAGGCCCATCCAAAGCTCAGGTGGCCCACATCACAAGAAACAGTGTGAATTGACTGTCTACCATTGAAACCCTTTTTGGGTCCATAGAAGTTTTGGATCAACATGAAATTTGTTTTCCCTCTTCATCTGGGTCTACGTGACCTTATTAATAGGTTGGATGGCGTATCAACATTATGGTGGGCCCCATGTGGGACCCACAGTGATGTATGTGTTTCACCGTCCACTGACGGTGGACGGTGAACCCCCTGGATGTATGTGTTATATCCACATCGTCCCTTTGGACGATGTGTGTGTGGGTGTGTGTGTGCGTGCATGTGTGTATATATATATTATATATATATATAATATTATATTATATATTGTATATATATATAATATTATATTATATATAGTATATATATATATATACTATATATAAATTATATATGATATTATACATAGTATATACATGATGGTGGGCCTTCATGTGGACCCCACCTGATGCGCATGTTGCATCCAATCTGTCCAACCACTTTAAAAGTTCATTTTTAGGCATGAGTTAAAGATTGAGTCAGATCCATTTATCTGGTGGGACCCGCACCATGATGCATGTGTTGTATCCAAACCATTCACCATTCGGCAAGCTTATATTACAGGCTTGAGACTAAAAATAAGACAGATCTATAGTTCAAGTGGACCCCACCTTGGTATGTGGATGAGGCTCGTCTTATTTCATTTGTGGTCGTCTATTGAGGCCCACTTAGTGTATATATATAAGGCCCAAGTGATTAGGCCCATCTTGCCATAATTATGGCCCATTGTTGAGGCTCACCTTGATGTGTATGAAGCCATTGTTGAGGCCCACTTTGATATATAAGGCCATGTTACGAGGCCCATTATGATGAACTCAAAGGCCCAGGGGTTATGGCCCATTGCATGTACATAAGGCCCATTAATGTGGCTCACTTGATTTATATAAGGCCCATATAATGCGGCTTATTTGATATATCCAAGGCCCATGGGTCGAGGCCCAATGGGGTGTCTTTAGGGTCCATTGCAATGTGTGATTTACCATGGTTTGTGTGTTGATATTAGGCAGGCCATGACTTGGGAGCAATGTTGGTTTGACGTCCACATTGTAAGAAAATTTTGGTTAAATGTCCACATTATAACTCTCCCTTGGGCCCATTGATAGGCCCATACTGGTTATGTGTAGGCCGTCTAGGCCTATCTTAGGTGTAAGGATAGTTCATTACTTTATAACATGCTTAGTACACTTCCATGATTCATGCGCATACGCATCATATGTATGCTTGATATGAGGAATGTTTGATCATAGCATAAGCCGTTGGACTGAGGCATTTATGGGACTTCTTATGAGACGGAGTGCCTCACATGAGCATGTGGTACGCGTGAGATTTCTGTATGATTGTACAGTGTGACTCATGCATCTCACATATGTGTGACTTGATCACTGCACGCCCTACCACATCAGGGCCGTGACATCCACAGACACATCGTGGATGGTCGTATCGGAATCGAAAATATTGGCTCTAACATTATGGGCACTTAGGATGTCCTTGGGTGAAAATTCCAGAATCTTTTTGGTACCAGGGGATACTTCAACGTATAGACCGAGTAGATACATGAGTGCCCGAGTGTCGAATACCAGTAGGCTGCGTCTCCCACTGTGTCATGGTCGGTTGGAAGGGGGTGTGGCCTTATCCGCCTGAGTGAGGGGGATATAAGCTAGGCTGAGTTTGACCAGCTCGCAAATGAGTCCACTATCCACGAGCTAGGTAGGTATTGGCAGACTACTGGTCAGGTGGATAGTGTGGTCTCTTCCACTTGCTTGACCGTGCAGCTAGGGAGGAGGCAGTTAGTGTGAGGTGTATTAGACCCCGATAATATCTAGAGAGGAAATGTCCTGATATGTATACTTGATGAGTACTGACATGCTTGCCTTGCATCTCGTATATGACATTTGGCTACATAGGCCTTGCATTGCATGGCCTTGGTATAGCCGATAACATTCATGCCTTGCATCATATAGCTTTGTTACAGCTGATAGCATTCATGGTCTTAACGCATATTTCTGCATTACTCTGATATTGTATACTAGGCACTTGGCTTACGCACATACCTACTCCACCCTCTAAGCTTTTGTAAGCTTATGCACTACCATTGCGTGCAGGTGCCATTGGATACAGCAGCGCTGAGGCAGGAGTGCGTATCAGATCTTTTTTGTAGCCTTTTGATCACCCTGTATTTCCCTTTTCACATTGTACTTAAAGAGTTTTTGATATAGTGGATATGTGGTGATGTTGTTTTATGACTTGGTTATGCTTGTGGTTATGCTCCATTAAAAAAAGAAATTCATACTGAAAATCCTCCTTCTAGGATCCCAGGATCGGAATCTGGCGTATGGGCGCTGGGAGCCGAGAATGGGGTACTACGGAGGCTGTCGACACCGGATTCGGCGATCGAGAATTTTGTTAGCCCATTTTTCGAGTTTGGGATGTGACAACCTAGGAGACGGCGCTCTCCAACCTCGGTCCAATAACTCGATGATCTGCATGGTCTGCCATATAGTGCCTCAAAAGGAGCCATGTCGATGGTCACCTGATAGCTGTTGTTGTATGCGAACTCAGCCAATCACAGATGCTCATCCCAGCTATGCCCGAAATCAATTGCGCAGGCCTGAAGCATATCCTCAAGGATCTAGTTGACCCTATCGATCTGGCCATCGGTCTGCGGATGGTATGCGGTGCTGAGTTGCAAATCAGTCCCCATCACTTTCTGGAAGCTCCCCCAAAACTGAGACGTGAACCTCGAATCTCGGTTAGAAACGATTGAGACTGGAACGCCATGCAGTCTCACAACCTCCTTGATAAATAACCTCGCAAGCCGGTCCATAGACCAAGTCACACGCATCGTGAAAAAATATGCCAACTTCATCAGACGATCCACAACAACCCAAATAGCGTCATGACCGCGCTGAGTCCTCGGCAAGCCCATAATGAAATCTGTTGACACGTGCTCCCACTTCCACAATGGCTACAATAGACCAGGGGGTCTCTGATGACCAGCCTTGACATGCTGGCATGTGTCACACTCGGCCACAAAGCTGGCGATCTAGTGCTTCATCCCCGCCTAAAAATACTGTCGCCTCATGTCACGGTACATCTTCATCGAGCCAGGGTGGATAGAAAATTGCGATCGATGTGCCTCGGTCATAAGATCTCTATGTAACTCAAGAATATCCGGGACACATAATCGGCCTCTGAAGCGAAGTCCACCGTCTGTACCAATCTGCCTGACTCTTAGATGTCGCCTTAGCCATATAACTCTGCAACGACTTATCAACTTGTTGAGCCTCGATCACCCTTGCGACAAGAGAGGGTTGAATCGACAGGCTCGATAACTGCATGATAGAAGACTGCAGGCCGAACTCAAAATCATACCCTGCGATATCCTTAAGCATCCTCCACTCTCGGATCATCATATGCACCACCAGGCCTCATGGCTGACTGCTGAGGGCATCTGCCACCACGTTCGCCTTGCCCGGGTGGTACTGAAGATCGAAATCGTAGTCTTTTATGAGCTCCATTTAGCGCCTCTGCCTCATATTCAACTCAGACTGCGAGAAGAGGTACTTCAAGCTCTTGTGGTCGGAGAAGAGCTCGAACCTGACCCCATAGAGATAGTGTCTTCACACCTTCAGTGTGAAGATAACTGTAGCCAGCTCTAAATCATGCGTGGGGTAGTTAAGCTCATGGATCTTGACGTAGTGAGACGCGAAGGCGACTGGTCTCCCATGCTGCATCAGGACAACACCTAAACCAATATACGAGGCATCGGTGAATACAATAAATCCGTCACTCCCAGAGGGAAGAGTGAGGACAGGAGCTGATGTCAGACGATCCTTCAACTCCATAAATGCTCACTCGCAGGCGTCACTCCAAATAAACTCTGTGCCCTTCCGAGTCAACCTGGTCAGCGGGGTTGCAATACGAGAGAAGCCTTCAATGAAATGCCGGTAATAACCCGCTAAACCAAGGAAACTGTGGATCTCGGACGCAGTCATGGGCTGGCCCCACTGACGCACTGTCTCAACCTTTAAGGGGTCCACTACGATGCCCTCCCCCATCACCACGTGACTGAGGAACTTGACCTCCTCCTGCCAGAACTCGTACTTCTCCAGCTTCGCATACAACTGGTGCGCACGGAGGGTCTACAATGTAACCTCCAGATGCTGCTTGTGCTCCTCACGGGTCCTCGAATAGATCAGAATGTCGTCGATGAAGACTACAACAAACTGATCGAGATAAGGACGGAAACCTCATTCATCAACTGTATGAAGACCGCGGGTGCATTGGTTAGTCCGAAAGACATGACCTGAAACTCAAAATGACTGTAACGCATCCTAAAAGCCATCTTCAGAATGTTCTCCTCTCGGACCTGAATCTGATGATAACTGGAACGCAGGTCGATTTTTGAAAAGAACTGTACACCCTGCAGCTGATCAAACAAATCATCAATCCTCGGGAGCGGGTACTTGTTCTTGGTTGTGACTTTGTTGAGCTCGTGGTAATCTACGCAGAGCCTCAACAAGCCATCCTTTTTCTTCACGAAGAGTACCGGCGCTCCCCACGGTGAACTGCTGGGATGGATAAAACCTAACTCGCGCAACTCGTCCAACTAGTTCTGCAGTTCCCGCAACTCCAACGGTGCCATGCGATACGGGGCCTTCGAGATAGGCGCGGTACCTAGGCACAAGATCAATCTGAAACTCAGTGAGTTGATGAGGCAGTAATCCCAGAATCTCCTGAAACACATCGAAAAAATCGCAAACCACGGGCAACTAGTCGATGCTCACTGTTATGAGCTCCTCTATGGTACACGACATCAAACAAGACAACGACTCTCCTCTTGGCTCTTCAATGAACTGAAACTGTGGCATGCCGGGTATACAGAATGTGTCTGTCCTCGTGGAGCAATCAAATATGGCATAGTACTTGGCAAGCCAATCCATGCCCAGGATGACATCGAACTTGGACATCAGCAATGCAAACAGATCGGCAGGCAAAAAGGTATCCCCGACTAGAACGGGGCAAGATGAGCAAAATAGGCCCAACACTGCAGTCTTCCCCAAGGGAGTCGATACTGACAGACTCTCACGAGTAGACTCCAATGGTAGGCCAGTCGATCGGCAGAAACTCTCGGCTACAAAAGAATGCGATGCACCAGAATTAAACAACACACGTGCAACGCATGTAGAGACTAAAAGTATACCCTCAACAATCCCTTTAGATGACTGCAGATCCTGCTCAGTTGCGTAGAACCTAGCTTGAGCCGGGCTGGGAGGTACTGTCCCCTCGAGCGTCTTCGCCGATGGGGTCACCGAGACGATCAGCTCTTTGCCGCTCATTGCTGCGGCCTCGGAGGCTGGTGCTAATGCCGCTACTGAGGTGGCCTCGGTGGTGGTGACTGCTATCGCTGCTGCTGTGAGGGTCTCTACTGCTGATGTGGTGGAGGCTGCTGTGGACCTCTCGGTTGCTGCTGTGGCGGGGGGCGGGGACACTCCCACATACGGTGTCCTGTCACACCGTACCCAAAACAAGTGTTGGTGAACTGTCTCGAAGGTGGTGTTGGAGGTGCTGCTGGCGCACGAAAGGCTGAATGACCTGTGCGCCTCTGCTGTGGTCGACGCTGCTGGGAATCACTAGAAGGAGCCTTCCTCTTCCGGTCTCTCCTCTGACCGTGATCAAACTGAGAACCAGCCCACTCAGCCTAAAAAATATGGGCCTTTCGTACCACTCCCTCAAAAGTCGGGAGCTCATGCCCAATAACACGGCCTCGAAGATCGTAACGTAAGCCGTCCTCAAATTGGCGAGCTCTCCGCTCCTCGTCATTAACTAGATATGGTGCAAATCTGGACAGCGCTACAAAGCGAGACGCATACTGAGCCACTATTATATCACCCTGCACCAAGGCCTCGAACTCCAACGCTCGCTGTCGTCGGATGTGATTAGGGAAATACTGTCGGTTAAACCGATCCACAAAATCCTCCTAGGTCCACACAAAGTCGGCGCCTACTGCTCGGGAGACTGATGTCCACCAGTGCTCTGCCTCACCATGGAGAAGAAATACGGCTAATCGGACTCACTGCTCGGTTGAACATCCTATTGTATCGAATATCTTCTCCATATTGGTGCACCATCTCTCAGCTACCGTTGGGTCTGGCTCACCCTGGAAACGCGGGGGATCGAGCCGTCGAAACTCATGAAGGAGGGCACTCTCGCGCTCCTACTTTGCATGGGCTGGTGAAACAACGGGGTGCCTGCCCTGCCCCTGGAGTGCAGCTGTCATAGCCTGTAACATCTGTTATAACTGGGAGACACTCACGGATACGGTCGGGTCCACACCGTTCTCTGCTGGAGGAGCTGCATCCATAGGCTGAGTAGTAGGAATCTCTAGTGGTGGAGAGGGGATCATCGGTGGTAGTGTGAGAGTCTTAGGTGGTGGAGTGGGAGTCGATCGGGTCACTCTCCGGTGCGGCATGTCTTATAGGAAAGATTAAAGGCGGCTATCAACTTGGAAACTCTCGAAAGCACGCACGTTAAGGGTCGGTAATAAAAGATCACTAAGCTATCCAAACTAAGGACTCAATCATTCTAACTCAAAGCAGAATGTAATGTTGTTCCTAATTATTCTCTAGTTATGCTCTGATACCAACTCTTGTCATGCCTTAAACTCGGAAACCGGGCTCACAAAATTTCCGATCGTTAAATCCGGCGTCGACAGCCTCCCTAGAACCCCATTCTCGGCTCCCATCTCCCATTCGCTAGGTTCCGATCCTGGGATGCTACACTGATGATTTTTTTATCAGTTTGATTCGTAATAAGCATAACCAAAGGCATAACCTACAAACAACAACCAAAAACTCCATCACGTTTCCACTATGATAAAAAACTTTACAAGTGCAATGAGCATAAAGGGAAATACAATGATGATGAACAAAAGCTCCATATTGATCTGCAAAGCGCTCCTGCCTCAGCGCTGCTGCGCCCCAACGTCACCTGCACTAATGGTCGTGCATATGCTTATAGAAAGCTTAGAAGGTGGTGAAAGTGTATGCGCAAGGTGATAATGCAGTTATGTAGTATCAAAGTAATGCGGAACATGCTGATGAATCCATAAATAGCATTAGCCATACCAAGGTTATGCATTGCAAGGCATGAATGATGTCGGCCATACCAAGGCTATGCGATGTAAGATATAAGTCACGCATATAAATCCTCATCTAAGTCCACATATCAATACAACTCAAATCTAGGATATTACCAGGGTCTAGTACACTCTAAACCAGATCGCTATCCCATCGCGCACAATTAGGTAAGTGGAAGAGACCTCACTATCCGCCTGCCAATATCGGGTTCGGCTCGTCGATAGCGGACCCATTCCTCGAGCTGGTCAGACTCAGCCTAGCTTTGGCCCCTACTCTCGGGTTGGTAAGGCCGCACCCCGTTCCAACTAACCACGACACAGTGGAAAGCGCAGCCGTCTGGTAGTCGGCACTCGGCGCTTCTGCACCCACTCGGTCTAGACGTTGGAGCAACCTCTTGGTATCATAAGGGTTTAGGGACTTTCACCTAGGGATATCTATAACACCCCATGTAGAATAAGATTTTTGGTATCCAATCCTACCATCCACAATAGGCCTGTGGAGGCTACGGCCTTAATGTCGCCAGGGCGTACAGTAACAATGACACACAATGCGAATGCATGAATAACACTATCCAGTCATGCAGAAATCCTACACGTATCGTGCGCTCATGTAGGGCAACACCGCCTAACTGGGAGCCCATAAACAATCTGCCCGAAGGCATATGCTATGATCAGTCACTTCTCATATCAAGCATACATATGATGCGTATGATCATGAGTCATGGAACTATACTAAACATGTAATAAAGTAATGAACTATCCTTACAACGTAGATGGGCCTAGACGGCCTACACGCAACAAGTACGGGCCTATCAATGGGCCCTAAGGAGAGTCGTAATGTAGACATTTAACCAACATTATACTTACGATGTGGACATCAAACCATTATTGCTCTCAAGGCATAGCCTGTCATGAAACATCCTTACACAAACCATGGAGAAATCACACATTGTAATGGACCCTAAGGGCATCCCATAGGGCCTCGACTGTAATGCCCGAAAAATTGGAGGTCGAGCAAAGCTCAGCTCTCAAGTTCTAACGCATCACTTATGCAACACAAATAATGAGGATTATAATGAGAGCATTGAAACATGAATGGGATTATACCAAAACAGCATATCATACTCCAGAGACAGTTAAATTACAAGCGAAAGACTGTGATAAATATATAAAATATATAGACTGTGATGAGTCTACAGAGTATGATAACATTGTCAGGTTAAATAATTATATGTGCAAGTCCAAAATATATAAAAATGTAATGGCATCTAATCAGCAACCCTATAACCCCGTCGATCAAGACACGGCTCGCATGAAGCCATTAGAATACAACATATACAAGAAGGCATCCTCGTCGTCGTAAAAGTTCAGCTCCGCCTCATAAGCATCACTATCACCTGCAACTACAAGAGGGTCTGGTTGGTGTGTACAACACCATCCTGTAACATGGGAGTGAGTAGCTAACTCAGTGGAACAATAAAGCATAGGTTAACATGTTATCATTCACTCAAGCATTAATGATAAAACAGTACAATCAAACATTCCAAAGTACTATAATTAATGCAAGGATGAGATGTAATAATGATGCGTGCCCTCACCAACATACTCCCTCGTGCGATACCATCTTACGTCCGTGGAATGCTGTCACCCTCAGTGCTCCACATCTTCCAGGCACATGCAATGCGATGATGAGCATGATTACCGAGTTGTTATCAGTCCATTTCAAACAGTAGTATTGGGAAACTAAGGTACCTTCCTTATATTATTCCCAAACAATGATCCATTCTAGGGTCATCGATCCTAGATAATATCATATAATGTATAGTTCTAGGTCGCTGCAAGGGCTGCCAGGGCTGTTACAAGGAATCGTTGCACCACTCCCCCATCACCTTATCAATACAGGCCTAGTTTATACTCTGTTTACTATGGGAAGGCTCGTCGCCTCTCCGCAGATTCAGAGTATGCTCAAGGTCACTATACCGTGTACGGTCAGAGCTGCTAAGGCTATTACACAGAATCGTTGCACCACTCCCCCATCGCCCATTAAAGCAGTGTAGGCCGACAGCTCGAATATAGTGTCCCATACCACTATAATCGGCTCACAAGTCTCGTTGCTCAATACTCAATGTACACATCTAAAGTCCGCACCTTACGCTGTAGAAGCGTAATGAACTCAATAGATTCGCTAAGCTTTAATATACGGAAATTTGGTAACCTATAGAATGAAATAGATTAGCTATTTCATTATTTACAATATTCATAGCCCTAGATCAGATTAGGGTTAGGGTTTCTTACCTAGAAATGAAGCTATATTCATTGGGAAAGCGATTAGAAGGAGGTAGTTAAGCTCGTATATTGGCAGGGTAGAGTATCAGGGAGATCCTCCCACGTCTCACACACATTCTTTCTCTTTTCTCTCTTCTCTCTCCTAGGTTTTCTCAAATCCGTATGAGATGAGAGAGTGAGGTTTTAAGGTCCTTATATAGGCTAAAACATCACCAAAATAGACTCCAGGTCAAGGTATACTTAGGTTATGTCCAAAGCGGGTCCGTTTCGATCCAACAGAGCACTTCTGGTGGCCCCTTTTCTGTGTGTGGTCGGACTTAAGTTCACCAACCTTGGATTTAGGTGGAGTTAGGTTTTCATTCCAGTCGGATTCTTAGATCACGCGTGGTGGACCAGTTTTAGTTCAACGATCACCGGAACTCGATCAGGGTTACAAGTATATGGACATGTGTATGAAATTTCCCCTGATATGAGGGTGTATTTGGGTCAAATTCTGATGGTCTGATTGCTTATATTAGGCCCACAAGTGACAAGTCTTAGATTACTTAAATGAGACTTGATTTCTAAATAAATCTACGTTTTCTCATACTCTTCACTCCGGGCTCAAGCGAATAGCCATGAGACATTATCTGGATTTGACTTCTGAGATGGTTGTCAAGCCCAGCAAGGCGGTCCTAACCGTTTAACTTCGTGCTAATCAGACTTTCGACATGCGGTCCAGATCTGATACGGGGTTTCAATGTGCTCCTGAGAGCAGCTAGGTAATGAGATTAATCCTAGATTTTAGGGTAACCTAGCGTCAATGATTCTACAAGTTTTAGGTCTTGCAGATCAGATTTAAAGTGATTAGTGCGAATTTTGTATGTGATCTGGTTTAACGCTTAGTTAACTTTGTCTAATTTCTAAAGGATTTAGTCTTGTAAGATTTCTGTCTAAGGTGGTACTTGGGCCTTTGTCAATAAAAGAAGATCCTAGGGCAAGAGAGGCTGATATTTCTAAATAACCTATTCGTCGATGATTCCATACGGTTAATGGTTAAAAGCCTATTTTATTTATGCATTTACTATTTTCAGTAATGTTTAGTTTAAGTATTGTTCTTCATCACCTAAACTTTAAGATAGTGTCTAATGTAAAAGTACTTAGAGACGTTTAAAGAACAAGGTAGTGAAAGGTGAGATTTTGAAGGAAATGGGTTAAGAAGCGATTTTAGACTGTGGAATTCAGCTCTGACAAGTTAATAAGGAGTTAGGATAGACCGATTACCTAAGGACGTCTAATTCTAGGTTGGCAAAAATCCGGGATGTTACAATCTACCCCCCTTAAAAATAATTTCGTCCCCGAAATTGGCTAAAGGTAATAAGTAAGAATTCTATTATTTCATTTGCTTAAGACTTATTGATTTCAAGTTTATATGCGCGGTAGGGTGTATATTGTGCATGCTAGTCTAGTACATTTTAGGCACTACCCCCCTTAAAAATTTATTTCTTTTATCCCTTGCTTATCCCCTAACAGGTTGATACAATTTATTTCGTCATCTATTTGACGTCTTGACGACAATTCCCAACTATTTAGAGTAAGATAGCTATTTTTAATGTTTGACCAACACGGAAAGACGGTTATAGTGGGCTTGATCCCGATACATCGATCATCTACCTGGCCAGGATAGAAAGCTCATCGTATCCCTTCCTAGTCCTGGTAGATCTCGGTCTTCTGCTCGGCCAAGCAGTGAGTCCATTGGTAGTCGCCCAGGAATGAGAATTGGGTCAAGCCGCGAATGCTTCGTAGTTTATATTTCAGTAACTCCGTAGACCGATCACTCTAAAAAACTTAGGAAATGCCCATCACAGAAAGGTTCAAATGTCCTATTTTTCGGGTTGCCCTTTAGGTCTTGGTCTAAGAGAGTCCTCGTTATTATCCATGTCCAAGGAAATGGTGAGTCAAATCTTACTAGATCATCCTAGAACGGTTTCTCATAGTAGAACAGGCTTCTATTATGTTCGTATTCAATGAGCACAGTTGTAGATACGTTGACCTTGGCTATTATAATTCAGTTCGTACCTATTGTCAGGCTTATTCTGTAATATAAAATTGTTTAATACTTAAACCCTAATTGCTTTACATTTTAAGGAAGATTCAGATCCTATTTAGTGACCTACCTTTACGTACAGTCTGGATCAATTCCCTTCGATCCTGGGCCAGTGGGGCAAAGGTCCACCATGTTTTCGCTGCACCATCCAGATCAAAGAGGTGTATTAGGTGACTTAACTAGATTGGGTTCATAATGTTCTACGTCCCTTAAAAATTATTTCTACTATAGGGTTTAAGATCTATGTCCTGTTCCGTATGTCGGAACAAGGTATAATGAGGACCTATCCTTGACATGAAATGGGAAACAATCCCTCAATACAATGGTCTTCCTTCCATCGATGATGTGTACTATGACATTGGTACCTATGGTCATAGAAAGGAGCTAAAGATGATGGGTATCGTGGTTGATTTCAACAGGTGTGAGTTTGGGGCAGGAGGCCTAATTCTACCAACGAGTTTTGTCACGGTCCAGACTTACCCTATTTAATCATGTCTAGCTTAACAGGCAGGCTATCTTTTGAAATTCATATGCACAATATGTATGTCAACATGGCATGTGATTTGGGACTGAATTCCTAACTGTCTGTTGCCCATTTGGGAAATTTCTTAGGTCAAAAAAACAAAGTCTCTATCGGCTATATACTCCTAATACTTCTCAAAGACGAAGTTATAAAACCGAATAACTAAGTCTATTCTTCAATTGGCTTAGCATAACTAATTAGTCCTTTACCTTCCTTAGCCTAACCAGTAGTCTAGTCTTAATTTAGGAGTATCGGTAATCCACTGGTTGTAATCCAAAGTCTATGCTTATACACTAGATGATTTTATACCCTTTCTAATATAAGAAATTGTCTTATCGCTTAGGGTCAAAGTTGTCTGATCGAAATTGAGTTGCTCGAACTTAAACTTGACTACGCTCGAGCAGTTCACATACGCTTATACTAGCTAAGAAGGTCCTAGGGTTCACGCTATCAATCTAGGGTTCACGTTATTAATTTATTAGATTTCCCATATTGTTAGGTCGTTCGAATCTAGGAGCACCACTCTAGGTCCAAAACTCTAAGGGCCTATTTGGCCAGTGGTCTTAAGTTGTATTAAATAGGCTTGCATTGCTATTCCCACTTCGGGATTGTGAATGACATGTTTGGTAGGAGGGTGGGTGGGGATTAAAATTAATGGTATAAGCTATAGAAAATGAGCCTTGTGTTGGAAGGTGTGAGATGGGATTTTCAAATCCCATGATGAGGAATTTCTAAGTATAATTGAAAGGAAATCTCAGAATATACTTTTCATTGCATACATTACAAACATGGCATTGGAAAACATGGGATACACCCAATCTAGGGACCATACCTTACACATACATTTATTATTACTTTTACAATTCCATCCACCCAATCTCACTTAATGTAGTTGGCCGAACAGCCCTAAACATCCTCAAACATCTAAAACATTCTACCAACTATTACACCCATCAACATGAAAACATAACATCCAAAGGCAGTAACCAAGGTAAACTACAAGACAACATTATGGATGACTAGGCATCCGAGGCTGGCGATGGAGGAGGGGCACCCTTTCTCTTTCCCATGAGAGAAAGAAAGGTGGAGATAAAAAATATGGCCGTAATGAGCTCAAAGAAGGCCATGGAAAATAAAGACAAGGGGTAAAAGGAATGGGGTTTGATGGGTTATTGAGTTGTGAGGAAATGAGTCACAAGGAGGGGTTTGTGAACTTAAGGCAAGTGAAAAGAAGGAGATGAGAGATGTATGCAATGCAACTGTGGAGGGCAGTAGGAAGCATAAGATGATGAAGGAAATCAATTTCCTGGGAAGGGGAAGATGGGATTTGAGGTTTGCACGATTTTAAGACCAAAAAGAGAGTATAAAGGCTCAAATGAAAGGGAAATGAGAGAGACCGCAGCTGTAGGAGGGAGTTTTCAAATGGGTAGCGACGGTAGTGCACTACAATGGAAAAAGGAGTGATTGAAATGACGTTTTCTATGAAAAATCAGAAACTTTGCGGAGAAAGGAGAGCTTGGAGGGGTGCTTTGTGAAGAAGGGGAGAGTTTGGAGTGTTAAAAAATGAAACACCACACATCAGGGGGCCACACTAGTCCCCAAACTCGGTCGGCCCGACCGGCCCGCCCGACCGAGCGCGCTGACCGGCGAGGCCTTGCCCGACCGGGCGAGGGCCTCGCCACCCTCTGGACAAAGTGGTGATGGATCGCCACTTGGGCGAGGTCCTCTTGACCCCTAGGCCCCAAAAAGATGTGGGTCTCCCCGGAGGTGCCCCATTTGGCCCCCGACTCCATTTTGAGTCGTATCTGGGCCAATTTACAAACCGATACGAGTTTATGTGACATGTAGCATATGATTTTGGGGTAGGAGGCGCTAAGCTATCCGAATAACCCATTTATTTGGTTAGATTCCAAAAGGTTAAGGGTCACAACCCATTTTATCCATTTATTTCCTATTTATGGTAAGTTTTAGTTTCGGTATCGTTCTTCATCATTTATACCCTAGGATGGGTGTGTATTACGAATGTGTTTAAAAGAAATGAAGCATACAATGGTAGAGAGTGAGATTTTGAAGGAATTGGATAAAAAGGGGTTTTAGGCTTTGAGATTAAGTGTAAGGTGTTTTGGTTGACCCACAACCTAAGGACATTCGTTTCTAGGGAACGACTCAAACCTGTCGACTGACGGCCTAGAAGTGATTTAGGATCATTTCACGTCATCATAGGTGTGTACGGGCCCAATCTCAGCAGTCGATTTTGGTCGGTTTCGCCGTTCGGCGAATCTGACAAATTCTAAGTCAGTTTCCACGTTCCGTCGCTCCCTCCTAAATCAGAGTGCGTCAGAATGCATCGTGTGACCATAACCCAGGTTCGGTTTAATCCAAATCATGCTCTGATACCATCTTGTAACGCCCTGAAAATCGGGGGTCGAGCAAAGCTCAGCTTCCGAGTTCCAACGCATCACTTATGCAACACAAATAATGAGGATTATGATGAGAGCATTGAAACATGAATGGGATTATACCAAAACAGCATATCATACTCCAGAGGCAGTTAAATTGCAAGCGGAAGACTGTGATAGATATATAAAATATATAGACTGTGGTGAGTCTACAGAGTGTGATAACATTGCCAGGTTAAATAATTACTTGTACAAGTCCAAAATATACAAAAAAATGTAATGACATCTAATTAGCAACCCTGTAACCCCGTCGATCAAGACACGGCTCGCATGAAGCCACCAGAATACAACATATATAAGAAGGCATCCTCATCGTCGCAAAAGTTTGGCTCCGCCTCATAAGCATCGCCATCACCTGCAGCTACAAGAGGGTCTGGTTGGTGTGTACAACACCATCCCGTAACGTGGGAGTGAGTAGCTAACTCAGTGAAACAATAAAGCATAGGTTAACATGTTATCATTCAGTCAAGCATTAATGATAAAGCAGTACAATCAAACATTCCTAAGTACAGTAATTAATGCAAGGATGAGATGCAATAATGATGCGTGCCCTCATCAACATACTCCCTCGTACGACACCATCTTACGTCCGCGGCAGGCTATCACCCTCAGTGCTCCACATCTTCCAGGCACATGCAATGCGATGATGAGCATGATTACCGAGTTGTTATTAGTCCATTTCAAACAGTAGTATTGGGAAACTAAGGTACCTTCCTTATATCATTCCCAAACAATGATCCATTCTAGGGTCATCAGTCCTAGATAATATCATACGATGTATAGTTCTAGGTCGCTGCAAGGGCTGCCAAGGTTGTTACACGGAATCGTTGCACCACTCCCCCATCACCTTATCAATACAGGCCTAGTTTATACCCTGTTTACCACGGGAAGGCTCGTCGCCTCTCCGCAGATTCAAAGTATGCTCGAGGTCACTACACCGGGTACAGTCAGGGCTGCCAGGGCTGTTACACAGAATCGTTGCACCACTCCCCCATCGCCCATCAAAGTAGTGTAGGCCGATAGCTCGAATATAGTGTCCCATGCCACTATAATAGGCTCACGAGTCTCGTTGCTCAATAGTCACTACGGTGAGGCTCATGGCCCCAGCGTAGGCTGACAGCTCGACCACGTGTCCCATACCACCATGCCCGGCTCATGAGTCTTGGCGGATCGAGGTACCACAGTTAACGGGGTTACACTGGTAAGTTCGGTACCTTAGGTTCAAGCAGTAGCGTCCAAACATGGTGAACATACATTAGACAGATCGGGTTACTTGACGAGCTCGGCTAGCTCGAACGCATGACAAGTTGAACTACATGAAGTGCACAAGCACTTCGCGTGGCCAACCACTATCGCCAACCGAAGTATGACTCGGGTTTGTCGAACACATCTCACGTGGCAGATGAATCTCAGCCACGAAATCAATCCCGTTACCGATTGCCTGGACTATGCAATTGCCCCAAACACATTCAAGTACAGAGAATCAAAGCAGTAATGGATCAAGATTTCAAATCATATAATCATATATCCAATATTGTCCGCTTAGGGCTGCCAGGGCTATTGCACGGAATCGTTACACCACTCCCCCATCACCCCTCACGGATTTTATGGAATACAACTTAAACATGTGAAGTAGTCAGAACAGAATTAAATAAGCAAGTAATTCAACATATGAACAAGCATGTTATAAAACACAATGCAAACAGGAAAACCAAACACATACGTTTCATAAATCAGCAAGTGATTAAACTAAACACTTACATGAAGGAAATCATACACATCACTAAGGTAGTTGAGAATCCTATCTCAACACCCTTATACATTACAATTTACTAACTACTCCTCATTCAGACTTTTCAACAAACACTTCACATACATCAACATACATGACGTATGTTGATCACATAGGTATTAGGCCAAATCCTTTCACTAGGGAGCTGCCCCATTTATAACACACGTGCACGCACGACGAATAATCATGACAAGCATGAATCCAAGTTCCATAGTCATTTGAACATTTTCACAACCACTTGGGCTACACAATTCAACATATATAGCGTATATTGGCCGTGGCGTGATTTAGGGCAAATCTTTTCGTAAAAGGGGTATCGCCTATACAACAATCATATATCCATGACGATTAGTCATGGCAAGCACGAATGCGAATTCTATACTCATTCGGTCATTTTCACAAACACTTAGAATACACTCTTTTAACATACATAACGTATACTAGCAAAAACATGTATTAGGGCGAATCCTTTCGCCAAGTGAGTATTATACATATATATAGCATGTTCATACAGTAATTAATCATGGCTAACATACTTTCAAAATTTGTATGTATACGATATTTTCTACAAATACGAGGAATACAGTATATTCAACATAGTTAACGTATATCTGAAAAACAAAATGGACAACACTTTGTATATGTGCAATTGCATGCAGATCATGAATCTATCATTATCTAACATTGAAAGCGCTGAAAACCATAACCTATACATCTAAAGTCCGCACCTTACGCTGTAGAAGCGTAATGAACTCAATAGATTCGCGAAGCTTTAGTATACGGCAGTTTGGTAACCTATAGAATGAAATAGATTAGCTATTTCATCATTTGCAATATTCATAACCCTAGATTAGATTAGGGTTAGGGTTTCTTACCTAGAAATGAAGCCGTAGTCGCTAGGAAAG
Source organism: Magnolia changhungtana (assembly GCA_030180095.1). Lineage (NCBI taxonomy): Eukaryota > Viridiplantae > Streptophyta > Magnoliopsida > Magnoliales > Magnoliaceae > Magnolia > Magnolia changhungtana. The sequence continues at coordinate 1,416,334 of JASAUF010000293.1, forward strand.
CGATTAGAAGGAGGTAGTTAAGCTCGTATAGTGGCAAGGTAGAGTATCAGGGAGATCCTCCCACGTCTCACACATATTCTCTCTCTTTTCTCTCTTCTCTCTCCTAGGTTTTCTCAAATTCATATGGGATGAGAAAGTGAGGTTTTAAGGTCCTTATATAGGCTAAAACATCACCAAAATAGACTCCAGGTCAAGGTATACTTAGGTTATGTCCAAAGCGGCCGTTTCGATCCAACGGAGCACTTATGGCGGCCCCTTTTCTGTGTGCGGTCGGACTTAAGCTCACCAACCTTGGATTTAGGTGGAGTTAGGTTTTCGTTCTAGTCAGATTCTTAGATCACGCGTGGCAGATCAGTTTCAGTTCAACGATCACCGGAACTCGATCAGGATTACAAGTATATGGACATGTGTATGAAATTTCCCCTGATCTGAGGTGTATTTGGGTCAGATTCTGACGGTCTGATTGCTTATATCAGGCCCGTAAGTGACAAGTCTCAGATTACTTAAATGAGACTTGATTTCTAAATAAATCTACATTTTCTCACACTCTTCACTCCAGGCTCAAGCGAATAGTCATGGGACATTATCTGGATTTGACTTCCGAGATGGTTGTCAAGCCCAGCAAGGCGGTCCTAACCGTTTAACTTCGCGCTAATCGGACTTCTGGCATGAGGTCCAGATTTGATATGGGGTTTCAATGTGCTCCCGAGAGCAGCTGGGTAATGAGATTAATCCAGATTTTAGGATAACCTAACATCAATGATTCTACAAGTTTTAGGTATTACAGATCGGATTTAAAGTGATTAGTGCGGATTTCGTATGTGATCTGGTTTAACGCTTAGTTAACTTTATCTAACTTCTAAAGGATTTAGTCCTGTAAGATTTCTGTCTGAGGTGGTACTTGGGCTTTTGTCAATAGAAGAAGATCCTAGGGTAGGAGAGGCTGACATTTCTAAATAACCTATTCGTCGATGATTCCATAAGGTTAATGGTTAAAAGCCCGTTTTATTTATGTATTTACTATTTTCAGTAATATTTAGTTTAAGTATTGTTCTTCATCACCTAAACTTTAAGATAGTGTCTAATGTGAAAGTACTTAGAGACATTTAAAGAACAAAGTAGTGAAAGGTGAGATTTTGAAGGAAATGGGTTAAAAAGCGATTTTAGATTGTGGGATTCAGCTCTGACAAGTTAATAAGGCGTTATGATAGACCCATTGCCCAAGGACGTCTAATTCCAGGTTGGCAAAAATCCGGGATGTTACATCGACCCATAGGCCCTAATACATCACAATGGTTCTCGACCCATGGGCCTTATATTTATCAAATGGGCCACACCGACTGGGCCTTATATATATCAAAATGGGCTTTAAGCCATGGGCCTTAGAATACCTCAAAATAGGCCTAATCCCATGGGCCTTAAAATACATCAAATGGGCCTAATCCCATGGGCCTTTAGAATACATCAAAATGGGTCTAATCCCATGGGCCTTATATATATATATATATATATATATATATCAGATGGGCCACACCAACAACCACAAATACATCAATATGAGCCCCATCTCATGAGACTTATAAATGCTAAGGTGGGCCTCAATGGACGGCCACAATTAAATCAAGATGGGCCTCAATCCATGGGTCCTAATACATCACAAGTGGCCCTTAAAAATTTAAAATGGTGGATGTCATTGTCCACATAGATGGTGGGGTCCACTTGAACCTGGATCTGACTCATTCTTAGTGTCAAACCAAAAAAAAAGAGAGCTTTCCAAGTGGATGGACGGTTTGGATGCAGCACACACATCATGGTGGGTCCCACTGTCGTTGGACAATGAATAAAACACATGCATTACAATGGGCTCCACCGTCCATTGGATGGTGCGAGTAAGACACATAAATCATGGTGGGATTCCACCATCCACGGCCGTGGACGGTGTAGCAAAACCCATCACTGTGGGTCCCACATGGGTCCCACCATAACGTTTATTTTCCATCCAAGCCATTGATAAGGTTGCACAGACCTGGATGAGGAGGAAAATCAAATTTCATCTTGATCCAAAACTTCTGTGGCCCAAAAAAAAGGGTTTCAATGGTAGAGGTTCAATCCCACTGTTTCCTGTAGTGTGGGCCACCTGAGTTGTGGATGGAGTTAAAATTTGAAGGGGGCCCACTGCTGGGAGTGGCCCACCTCGTGTATGGTGTGGATGTAAAATATACATCATGGTGGGGCCCATGGCTGAGCCGTGGGTTGCTGCTGCTTGTTCACCCCCTACAACAGCATACCACTTGTGCCCTCTGGCAGTTGTCGGTGGGCAAGACGGCATGCTATTGCCCCTCTGATTTATTTTTCTATTTTTTTTAAAAAAAATTGGTTTTTCCTGCTGTTTTCCTTGTGTGGGGCCCTCATTAGGTGAATCCACCCCGACCGATGGATTCCACGGCTCATGACAGGCCATATGAGCCCAATATTTAATATATTTTGGAGTATAGGAACGACATGGGGATATTTCAATGGTAAACCCGCTGTTTGCTATACTATGACCCACCCGAAAGTCGGATTGGCCCCATCTTTCGGCTCAACGCCTAAAATGAGCTTGGAAAAGGATTGGATGGCGTGGATTGAATACATACATCAAGGTGGGGCTTAAATGTGTGGGCCACCCCATAAGCTTGGAAACAAGCCAATATTTGTGTTTTCCCTTTTGTCCAGCGTCCCTGGACACTGGACAGTCTGGCGCTGCACATGCAGTGAGGTGGGCCCTGCTTAGGTGGGCCACAAAATGATGGATGGTGTGGGTGCAACACATATAAGGTAGGCCCCACTCAAAGATAGTTTAGATAAAATACATGCTTCAGGGTGGGGTCCATCGAAGTGGGCCACATAACCATATCATGATCACATAAGAAAAATGAAATAGAGAGGGAGGGAGAGAGATAGAGAGTGGGACACGCGTGATGGAGGGACCCCGACACTATGGGCCCTCCACATCAAGTGGGTCCCATTACACATGGGCCCATTAAATAAAAAATCCAATGGTTGAGATCCCTTCTCCACTAAAATAGATGGTCTAGATGACCCTAGCTATAGAAGAAAAATAAATATCATGATGGGGGTCCATGGAAAATGGCCCCATTATGGAATGATTATGATGATCCTAGTGGAGCATCGGCCACATCTTAAGGTCCCAAGTGAGATCCAAACCATTGATCGGTTGGCCTCACTTGGCCCATCTTAAAAAAAAGTGAAAACTACTCTATTAAAGCACCCACCATTTGATCTTCTTGCTTCCTTGACTTCCTTAGCTCCTTAGCTTCGATTCCAACGGAGGAGATGAGGTTTGGATGGTTGAGATGGGAGATCATGGGATGGAAAGGTGGGCCTGACACATGCATTTTTCTCTCCGTGGGAGGGCTTGGACATGTGGAGTTCTTCCTTGCTTGGGAATGGTTTGAAAAAAATGAGAAAGAGAGTTGTAAAGAGAGAGAGAAAGAGAGAGTGATGGGTGATGGAGTGATGGATGTGGTGAGTGATGGATGTGTAAGAGATTTTTGACTTTTGTACCAAATGGTGTAAGAAAAGTATGGGCTTTGTATGAACTTTTTGACTTTTGGCGCTTGTTTGGGAAAGGGTGAAAGGTGATGTGTACTTGACATGTTGAGATTGATGGATTGATGTGACAAGTCGTGGAGATTCTCTTAGGTTTTGCAATGCGCGGCGCTTTTCCTCGCATCGAACGCTAGCCCACATCTCCTGACCAGGGTATCGCCTCGGCGCGTGAGTCACGGCATCGGAATCACGGCGACGGCGCGGTCGCTATGGTAAGGGTTTTGGGTTGAGTTGACTCGGGTTGATGGCGTGTGAATCAGGGTCGCACGTAAATACCAGTTAAGGGTTGAAGGTTGCCAGAATTCGACCGGGAAGACCGCGGAAGTCTATGGAATAGTACGGTCTAGGATATGGGGTTTACACATAAGCTACCATGTTCAACCAAATAAAACCAAGTTCAACCAAGTGCAACCAAGTTCAATCGAAAGTAAAATATAAGTAAAGTTATTACAAACTAAGATAAGGAAAAACTAATTAGAACTTGACGAAGGAGCAGGTATGGTAGGATTAAGATTATGAAGTCCCTTGTTTAGGCGCCTAATATACTTGTTCATATATTTGAATTGTAAATCATGGGACACATTCATGTTCTCTACCTTCTCCTCTAATGAGCACAAACGTCTATCAAAGTCAGACGACTGAAAATCAGGATCATCTGCTGAATCAGATTTGATCTCATCAAAAATATCATCCATGTTGATGTCATCTGGAGGTAAATCACCTTCCCCTTCATTCACTGCATCAGCTCCACCAACACCCACATTGAATTGGCCTGCGGCAAACCTCAGATTCATTTTGTTGATATTGGAGTTGTTGAAGATTAGGTGTTGAATGAGAGCCTCTCCAACAGGCATAGGCACTAAAATATGGGTGGCCAACACAGTCATAAGATATGCAAAAGGGATGTCACTATGTCCAGCATGGAGAAGGAATTGAATGATACAATGACAAATTAGAGACAAAAGGCATATACTGGTTCCAGAAACAATGGAGTGAAGAATCTGAATCATTAAAGTGGTGAGTTCGGTTTTATTACCTGAACAGAGATAAACATTTGAAATAAAAATCCTGTGAAGGACTCTGTATCTGGGTAACAGATACTTTGAGGTAAGCGCATTTCCAGAAGGATTCCATTTAGCATTTATATTGCACAAATATTTAATAAGCATTAGCTTTTCAGATTCAGATGATTTAGCCACTAGAGTGCTAATGGGAATACCTTTATCATTGACAGGTATGTTTGTTAGACCAGAGATCAGATGTCGGTCTATTTCAGCTGGACCTTCTCTAGTGTCAATAATAAATGTCCAATTTTCTGTTGAAAAATTAGAAATACATGCATACATAGCTTGTGCAATAGACCAGTATGCTGGCCCACCCCAATGTAGAATGTTATTTTAACCTATAGATTGGATGAGAGGAAGGATTTCAAATGGAGTTAGACGTTCAACATGAACAGGTCGTTCAACTATTACATTGCACAACCTAAAATCCCGTACATAAGAGGGATCATCTTCGGGTGACCGAAGGTGTCGCTTTGTGATACATGCCGATCTAGAAGTTGAAGGACCAAAAGAACCTTTCTTTTTGGTTCTACCTTTCATTTGCAACTAAGAAATTAAGGAACCAAGTGGTTGAAAAAGAAGTAGAATGAGTTTTCACAAGATCAGATTTTGGAGAAGAAAACATCAAAAACCACTACGAATCAAGAAGTAAATCACACAAATGATGAAAAAGGAGTGATAAGAACTTAAATCTACAAGGAAAATGTAAATAACGCACTAACCTTGAAGAACTAGGAGATGGGTTCGATCGGTTTACCTAGGACTTATTGGAGAAGAAACCCACAATGAAGAAAAAAGATTTTTTTTTTAAAAAATAAAGCACCAACCCGTGCTACACGACTGGTTGAGGACATGCTCGACTGGTCGTGCCACGACTAGTCGAGTATGCACTCGACTGGTCGTGCATAGCCCAAAATATGCATTTTTCATATAATTTGAAATTCTAATCATTTAAAATAATAAATATATACAATATGATACAGAAATGCATAAATAATCAATTCGAATTGCACATACCAAGATCAAATTTCAATTTAGCAAACTTGCTTTTGTCGATCAGTTTTGTGAATATGTCAGCAAGTTGAGTCTCGGTCGGTATATATTCTAAATAAACAGTCTTGTCTTCCACTAATTCACGAATGTAGTGATATCTAATGTCAATATGCTTGGTTCGTGAATATTGGATTAGATTTTTAGAGATATTAATTGTGCTTGAATTATCACAATATAAAACCATAGTATCTTGCGTAATTCTATAATCGCTTAATATTCTTTTCATCCACATAAGCTGAGTACATGCATTTCCTGTTACAATGTATTCAGCCTCAGCAATTGAGAGCAAAACGGAACTTTGTTTCTTACTTAACCAAGAAACTAAACATTTCCCTACATAGAAACAACTACCATGGTTGATTTCCTATCATCAATATTACCAGCCTAATCAGCATCAGTGTAACTCGCTAATTATACATTAATATCATGTGGATACCAAAGACCCGGATTTACTGAACTTGCGACATATCGTAAAATGCGCTTAATAACAATTAAATGTGACTCTTTAGGGTTAGATTGATATCTAGTGCAAATACCTACGCTAAATGCAATATCAGTTCGGCTTGTAGTTAAATAAAGCAAACTACCTATCATAGTGTGATACAATTTAGGATCTACACTCTTACCTGTAGAGTCCTTTGAGAGTTTTAAAGTTGTACTTATAAGAGTATAAAAAATTTTTCCATTTTCAAATCCAAACTTTTTAACTAAGTTCAAAGCATATTTAGTTTGAGAAATAAAGAAACCATCAGGTTGCTGTTTAACTTACAACCTTAGGAAATAATTCAATTCCCCGACCATGCTCATTTCGAACTTAGATTTTATAAGATCTGAAAACTCAACAATCATGTTAGTGTAGGTAGATCCATAAATAATATCATCAATATAAATTTGCAATATTAAAATGTGATCATTATATTTCTTTACAAACAGAGTCTTATCAACACTTCCCATTATAAAGTTATGACTTCGTAAAAACTTAGTCAATTTTTCATACCATGCCCTGGGAGCTTGTTTCAAACCATAGAGAGCCCTTTTTAAGCGATAAATATGATTAGTGTAAGACCCATATCCTAACCCGTACCGTTCTGTATGCCTTTGCGGTCCTCCCGGTCGAATTCCGTCGACTCGCGATTCGTAACCAACGTCTGCACGCGATCTTGAGTCAGATCCTGTCGGTCTGAGTCAGCTCGACCGAGACTTATATCATTGTGACCGCGCCCTTGCTGTGGTTCTGATGCCGCGTATTACGCGCCGAACTGGTACCCAGGCCAAGAGATGTGGGCCCACATTCAGTTCGAAGATAAATGCCGCACGTCGCAATCCCTAGAAAATTCATAACATCAATCACTTCACTTGTCAAAGTACACTCATTAATATATCTCATCCCCAAGTACAAAAGCAACCCTTAAAAGTCAACTCTCCCTTACACAAGTACACCCATCCATCCCTCTCTCCTATCACTCCTCTCCCATCATCTCTCTCTCTTTCATTCTCTCTCATTTTTCCTCCCAAGCAACCCACGTCCAACCTCTCTATGAGAGAGCTAGTGTGGCCCACCTTCTTACCTCCCATCTCCACCATTCAAAGTCCATCTCAACCGTCGAAATCGTTTCCTTGGAGCTCTAGAGACTATAGGCGGAAGAAAGAAGAGAAGATCTAAGGTGGGTGCTTCTCTCTCTCTCTCTCTCTCTCACTTTCTCATTTTTTTGTGTGATGTGTGGCCCACTCGGATGGACCCCACCTTGATGTATGTCTTATCCAAACCATCCAAGTCATGTGGACCCTACCTTATTGGTGATGGGAAAACACAAATATCATATTGATCCAATTTAGGTGGGCCAAGTTCATGTGGGACCCACCTTGAAGTATGTATTTTACCCACGCCGTCCATCAGAAGTGGGACCCACATGAGTCACGTGTGGTGTCCACATCATCCATCTAGGATAGAGGGACCCACCATGTGCTGTGGGTTCCATCTAGACGGTCTGGACGTAGCCAGCAGTGAAGTGTGATTAGACAGTGAGGTGTACTCACACCAACAAAGCATTTTCATTTTAAGGATTTTGGGTGGACCACTCATACAGGCCCCACCTTGATGCATTTATCTAATCCACGCCATCCATCCCGTTCCCCAGATCAATTTAGGTGTTGAGCCAATATATGAAGTCAATCCGAGTATCTGGTGGGCCATCATATCTTAGAAAATAGTGGTTTTTTACCGTTAAAATCTACCCTGATATTTCCATACACCAAAACATGCCGAATATTGGGCTCGTTCGGACTATCTTGAGCCATAAAATCTAGCGGCTGGGTCGGATCCTCCTGATGTGGGCCCCACCTATGAAAATCCTTATATATATATATACACACATCAAAACAAAATATGGGGTCTCTTGACGTTGTAGCCCCTTGACGTCCTGCAGCATCCTACTACTTAGGACCGTTAAGGAGAATGGGCGTCACCTCAGGCCACACCATGATGCAAGTGGAGTATCCACATCGTGCATTTGATGGGTCCCCTTTAGGCATGGGGATATCCTAGAAATCAACCGTACATGAGGCTTAAGTGGTCCACACCGTGAGAGAGAGTGGGGTATTGAATGTCTGCCATTGAAACTCTTTTGAGTCATAGCAGTTTTAGGCCATCATGAAATTATTTTATTTTATTTTTATTTAGGTCTTAGTGACCATATGGACAAATTGAATGGAAAATAAACATTACAGTGGGCCCACCCCACACGTGTGGGCTGGTGGGATTCACCTTGATGTATATGTTTTATAACCACACCGTTCATCTGGACGGTGGTGTGACGCCCACCATGATATATCTATTCATCCAGCGGTCCCTCTATTTAGGACGTGTGGCCACCCCACACGTGTGCACGTGTGGGGGTGGACCCACCTTGGTGTATATTCTATATCCCCCACCATCCACATTGATCACAACAGCGGGACCCACTTTGATTTATTTATTTCAATCTACACTGTCCAGATTATGTTGGACGGTGCTGGGCAATGTTTAGATGGTGCTGATCACCATTGGTGGGCCGTGTACCCCATGAAATGATTGTGCACAGTGATACACATGTTGCAACCTATGACTATTGAAATGTTTTAGATGTAATCCAAGCTCCCATTTATGAGGCCCACCTTGATGTATTTTTATGGCTCATTAGTGCGACCCACTTGATGTTACGAGACCCACTAGTGCGGCCCATTGTGCAGCCTATCCATGGGGTCCATCATGATGTATTTGAGACCCATGTGATGGGGCCCACCTGCCTTGTGTTTAAGGCCCATGTGTAGGCCCACCTACTGTGTATCTATGGCCCATGGGTCGTGGCCCATTGTGAGGTATTATGCCCATTGATTTGGTCTATTCGACATATATGAGGCCCGTTGGTGTGGCCATTGATATGACTCACATTGATGTATATGCAACATAGATATGAGGCCCATTATGATGTATTTGTGGCTCGTTGTTGAGGCCTACTTTGATTTATATGAGGCCATGTGAATTAGGCCCACCTGTGATGTATATTAGGCCCATCCCTTGTGTATTAAGGCCTATGGGTTGTGGCCCATTGTGATGTATTTTTGGCCCATGGGCAAGGCCCGATGTGATGTATTTATGGCCTATGTGTAGGGCCCACCTGTTGTGTATTTGAAGACCATATATTCCAACCCTTGAATGAAGCTCGACTTGATGATGCATGGTCCATTGTGATATATTGTCGGCCTATATGATGAGGCCCATTATGTTGTATATGAGGCCCTTGTGAGAGGCCAGGGGCCCACTATATGTTTGGCCCTATGTGGGCCACTCCTTAGGAGCAATATTGGTTAAATGTCCACATTGGTGGGCAATGATGGTTTAATGTCCACATTGTGACCTCCCCTTAAGCCTTGATCGACCGATCTCGAGGCTGATTCCGATTGTTGTGGCCGATTGTCGATTAGTGATCGAGGCCGATTATCATGACTAATTTACTGATTCTGATTATCGATTGATTCTAATTGTCTTGACCAATTGCCGATTTTGATTGACATGATCGATTTACCGATTCTGATTATTGATTGATTCTGATTGTCTTGACCGATTGCTGATTCCAATTGTCGTGACCGATTTACTGATCTGATTATCGATTGATTCCGATTGTCGTGGCTGATTGCTGATTCTGATTATCGTGACTGATCTGCAGATTCTGATTATCGATCGATCCCGATTGTCCTGGCCAATTGCCGATTAGCGATCAAGGCCGATTATCATGACCGATGGCCGATTCCAATTGACATGACCAATTTACCGATTCTGATTATCGATTGATTTTGATTGCCTGGACTGATTGCCGATTCCGATTGACGTAACCGATTTGCCAATTTTGATTATCGATCTATTCCGATTATCAAGGCCAATTCTGATGATTCTGATCTGTCGAGGCCGATTGTATAGGCTGATTTTAATTGTCGAGGATGAGTATTAAGGTCGATTCCGAGTATCAATTTTGATTGTTGAGGCCAAGGCCGATTGTCGAGACTTATATGATGTATATGTGACCCGTAGTTGGGGCCCATTGTGATGTATTCATGACCTATGGGTAGGGCCCAAGTGATATGTATTTGGCCCATGATGTATGCCCCATTTGATGTATTCAAGACCCATGTGTTGGGCTCACATGTCATGTATTTAAGGCCCATGAGCAGGGCCCACCTGTTGTGTATATATAGCCTTTGAGTAAGGCCTATTGTATTGTATATTAGGCCCTTATGTGAGGCCATGGGCTCATTATATGTTTGACTCTATGTGGGCCATTCCTTGGGGGCAATGTTGGTTAAATGTCCACATTGTCGAGGCTGATCGTTGATACCGATTATGAGTATGTGACAACATAGCATCATGATACATGCCCACATGCATCATCTACATATTTGTTATGAGATGTGATTAACCATTGCATATGTCATTGGGTAGGATGATATGAGACTCCCTAATAGGCGGAGGTTATCTCACATGAGCACACGACATGCGTAGGATTGATGCATGACTAGGTTGTATGACTCATGCATCTTGCATTGTATTATGATTACTATACGCCCTAGTGATATCAGGGCCGTAACCTCCACAGGCATGTCATGGATGGTCGGATGGGACACTAAAAATTTATTCTAGCATCGGGCTGCTCTAGATGGCCTTGGGTGAAAATCCCTAAACCCTCTTGGTACTAGAGGATGCCCCAACGTTGAGACCGAGTGGATATATGAGTGCCCGAGTACCGAATACCAGGAGGTCGTGTCTCCCACTGTGTCGTGATCGATTGGGAGGGGGTGTGGCCTTACCCACCCAAGCGTAGGGGGCATTGCTAGGATAAGTTTGACTAGCTCGTGAATAGGTCTGCTATCGACGTGCTGGATAGGTATTGACAGACTATTGGCCAGGCGGATAGTGAGGTTTCTTACGCTTACTTGGACTGTACGGCTAGGAGATGGCAGTGCCATTTGGAGTGTACTAAACCCCAGTGATGATCCTAAAGAGGAACTGTACTGATATGTGGACTTATTGATCAGGAGTTGCATACTCATTCATTCATTCATTCACTATCCACTCGGGCTGGTGGTGCGTAACTATTTGTTACGCGTACCTTCGCAATGACCAGGATTTCGGTTGGGGCACGTGAATAACCTGAGATCAGGATTTTACTACATTGAGTTTGACTATCCAAATTAGGTATAGGACTAGTTTGGATAGAAGTCTATTGTGATGAACCCCATAGCATTCGATACTACGTACTACTATCTCGACTTCACACTCCAGCATGGTCATTCCATTCGCATTGCATGTTACATTACATTCACGGCATATGGTATGGCTAATGCTATTTGTGTTACTCATCAAAGATGTATATTGCATTGCATCATCCTCTGCATCTGATATTTGACTCTCTATGACTCCTCATTTGCATAGTTGATTTATATTGCGTATTCTAATAATGTACGACTCATGGACTTGTCAGTATTTCTGCTTACTCTGTTATCATGTGAGTTATGATTTTATCAGTACTTCTGTTGACTCTGATAATTCCTGATCCTACCAGTATTTTTGTTTACTCTGATAATTCATGATCTTGTTAGTATTTCTGCTTATTCCGACATTGTACGATTTATGGATTACCATTATTTTCGGTAATGTATGATTATGGCATTGTATTGAATACTTGGCACTTACCTTGTGCACACACTTACACCACCCTCTAAGCTTTCTATAATCTTATGCACGATAGATGTGTGCAGGTGATGTTAGGTTGCAGCAGTGTTGAGCTTGGAGCATACAGTGGTCTTATGGAGCTTGATTTTTGATTTATGTATTTCTCTTTCAGCATTATACTCAAATGATTATATTACTGGATATGTGATGATGATGTTGCCTTTGTGAATTGGGTAATCCTATGGTTATGCTTATTACAAGTTAAATGTATATAAGAAAAAAAATCCTCCTTGTAGGATCTCAGGATCGGAATCTGGCATATGGATGCTAGGAGTCAAGAATGGGGTACTACGGAGGCTATCGGCACCAGATTCGGCAATCGAGATTCCTGAGAATCTGATTTCTAGGTTTGGGGCGTGAAAATTAGTATTCTTAGGGTCTTCAAAACCTGTTGGTTGTTCAACATACACTTCTTCATGCAAATCGTCATTTAAGAAAGAACTTTTTACATCCATTTGATAAATTTTAAACTTTCTAAAACATGCAATGGATATAAACAGTTTGATTGGTTCAAGACGAGCTACTGGGGCAAAGGTTTCATCATAATTGATGTAGGGGTGTACATTTAACTGGTAGAACCATGGAACTGGACCGGAACCGACCAAATGGTCCGGTTTGGTCCGGTTCTAGAGTGCACCGGTTCTGGTTCCGGTTCCAAAAATCAAAGAACCGATTATATTGGTTCGGTTCTCGGTTTGGAGGTATGTAGAACTGAACCGAACCATGAACCGATCCTTAGAACCAAACCGTGGATCCGATCCATATAACCGAACCGTGGAACCGAACTTGGAACCGAACTTGGAACTGAATCAAGAACCCTTTGTTGTTTCCATATTTGACTCACGATTTATGGTTTATAATGCACAATTTAATTATTTTCATAAATGTATTTTTGTACACCTTATACAATATCTAAACCATTCATTAAATGGACCACAACATGGATGGACATGGGCTTGCAATTAGGTTGGATTATAAAAAGCCCAGAACTGTGGAACTGATCCGGAACCGAACCGGTTTTAACAGTCTGGTTCCGGTTTGGTTCTAGGGTGCCAATGGTCCGGTTCCGGTTCCAAATATCCTAGAACCATTGAGAACGGGTCGGTTCCGGTTTCACCCCAGAACCGGACCAAACCGACCTGTGTGCACCCCTAAATCGATGCCTTCAATTTGAGTGTACCCCTGTACAACTAGCCTAGCCTTGTTTATAATAATATTACCAAGTTTGTCAGACTTATTTTTGAAAATCCACTTTGTTCCGATTATGTGTTTATCTTTAGGTCTAGGAACTAAATACCAAACATCATTTCTAATAAATTGAATAAGCTCTTCTTGCATCACAACTATTCAATTTTCGTCAGTAAGAGCTTCTTTTACGTTAGCCGGTTTTATCTGAGATGTAAAGCACACGTAGTTACATATATCTTCTAGTTGTTTACGATGCGCACACAGTGAGAGGGTTTCCAAGAATTTGATTAGTTAGATGATCTTTAACAGTCCTCAGTTTATAGTTATTTTAACCTGATGAAGTTTCTGGTTTATCAATTAGAAGGACTTCATCATTCTCTAAACTTAAGATAGGTGTATTCAAGTGATCGTCAATAACCACATTAATAGACTCTTGAATTACACCGGTCCTTTTATTAAGAACACGATATGCTCGACTATTCTGAGCATACCCTAAGAATATCCCTTTATCACTTTTGGTGTCAAACTTACCCAGATTTTTTCAGTCACGTAAAATGTAGCTCTTTCTGCCAAAAACATAAAAGTATTTGACAGTAGGCTTCTTATCAAACCACATTTCATAAGCCATTTTACTATTTGATTTTTTAGTATAAACGTGGTTAATTATATAATAAGCAGTATTAATGGCTTCGACCCAAAGATTTTTAGGGAGCTTCAATTATTTAACATTATGTTTGCCATTTCTTGTAGCACTCTATTTTTTCTTTGTACTATACCATTTTGTTGTGGTGTTTTGGACACAGAGAATTCATGTGATATTCCCTGATCACTGCAAAACTTCTCAAAACTGCTATTCTCAAATTCTGATGCATGATTGATACGGATCTTACAGACTTGAGATTCTTTTTCAGTTTGGATACGTCTAAGTATCCTTTTTATTTCATCGAGAGTTTCTGATTTGTCTTTTAAGAAGACTACTTAAGTATATCTGGTAAAGTCATCTACAATTACCAATATATACTTCTTGCCACCTCGACTCTCTGTTCTAGTTGGTCCAATAAGATCCATATGGAGGAGTTCGAGCGGTTTAAATGTGGCATTGGAGTCCACCTTTTTGTGAGAACTCCTAGTTTGCTTGCCAATCTGACATTCGCCACATATTTATCCATTTTTTGTATTTTGGGTAAACCTCTTACTAACTCTCTTTTGGTCAATCTATATAAGTTGCGGTAGTGTACATGTCCAAGGCGTTTATGCTATAACTCGGTCTCATCGGTATGGACCAAGTAGCATGATAGATTAGATGAGCTGGAATCACTTATAATGTAGCAGTTTTCAGAAGTTCTATGACTAGTTATATTATTGAACCATTTTTATTTAAAATTTTGCACCCTACGTTAGTAAATTTTACACTATGATTATTATCACATATTTGAGAGATGCTTAATAAGTTGTGTTTTAACCCTTCTACATATAAAACATTTTCAAATAAAGTGAGGTTAAAGAGTTGAACTGTACCTTGGCCAACAATCCTGCAATTGCTACCATCATCGAATGTGACTAAACCATCAGTCATATCTTTAAGATTGGTGAACAAACCCCTGTCGCCTGTCATATGTCTAGAACATCCACTGTCTAGGTACCATTTTGAATGGCTTGTAGCTTTAAAAGCAGTGTGGGCAACCAAGCAGGTAACTTTAGGAACCCATTTCATTACTGTCTTGGGTTTAGGAGTATAGTTATTCTTATGTTTGTAGTTGTTATAAGACCGACCTAATGAGTTAGATTTTAAGAGCTCCTTAAGTAAATCAACAATTTTCTCAGCTAAAGGATTATGATTCTAATTTTTGTAGTTGATATGGTTACTTCTAGGTTTTAAGGATTGAAAAGTTTTAGCATTTTTAGGATAATTTTGATTTTTCCCTTTAGAGTTTGAAGACTCTCTTTTCACAAACTTAGGAGGTGTATTCTTATGTTTGGAGGAATACTTTTGTTGTAGCCCAAACCAAATCGGTCGCCACATTTTCTGGATTCGGATAAGAGTTTTTCTAACTTAGGATCACCTTGGGCATACCTCTAAGTGTCTTTTAAACTCAAAAGTAAAGATACTTCATATATTAGTTTTTCATTTTCAGATTTTAAATTTTCAATAAGAGAGGTTTTGAAATCTAAATCGCACTTCTATTTTTTAAAATAATATGAAATGTGGAATTTTCTAAAATAAGAGTATCAAAAGTTTCTTTAAGTTTCGAAAACTTTTCTTTCTGAAGTTTTAGTTTTACAACAATGTTACAACTTTCCTTGTATAGGCATTGTAAGCATCTTAAAGATCTTCTTCATTTTCATGATCACTATTCAGATTTTCTTCACTACTTGAATCATCATTATCTTAAAAAGTGAACTTGGCTAGAGTTATAAGGGCTTTGACTTCATTACCCGACTCAGTTTCAAAATCTTCTGACTCAGAAGAGGCTTCAGAGCAAGAAGATTCATCCCAAGTAGCCAACATTCCTTTCCTTATAGGTTTATCCTTTTTAGGACACTTGTTTGCTAAATGCCCATATTCATGGCAGTTGTAACATTGATTGTCTTTTAAAGATTTTCAAGTTTTAGATTTAGATCTTTTCTTATCATTAGATTTTTGAAAATCAACCTCCTTTTACTTTTGAAAATCTTATAAAACTTTTTAGCTAAAAGGGTCATATCATCTTCAGAGTTCAAAATCTGAATTACTACAATTTTCTTGAGAAAAACATTTAGAAGATTTAAGGGCGATGAATTTACCTTTAGGAGCTTTAAAAGTTAACTCATAAGTCTGTAATGAGCCAACTAATTCTTCTACCCTCATATTATCTGTATCACGAAGTTCCTAGATCGCAGTCACCTTTCAATTGAACCATTTAGGTAGTGAGCGTAGTATCTTTGCACATACTTTACTTTCTAGGATTTTATCACCAAGACCCTACATAGAGTTAACAATGTCATTTAATCTAGTATAAAAGTCTATGAAAGTTTTTCTTTCTTCCATACGTATTTCCTCAAATTTGGTTGTGAGGATTTGGACTCTAGATTTCTCGACAATTGTTGTTCCTTCGTGTTTCATTTCTAAAATATCCCAGGCTTTCTTTGCAGTATCACAAGATATAATTCTTTTGAATTCATCTGGTGATAGTGCACAAGTGATTGCATTTAGTGCTTTTGCATTGGCACTACTCTCACTTTTCTAAAGAGTGGTCCAAGAGAAAAAAGGTGTGACTCTCATAGTTTTAAATCCATCGATACCAGTCACATCAGTGTTAGGAGGGGTCCAATCAGTCACTATGGCTTGCCACATGCTCTCATCCATGGATTTTAAGAAAATTCTCATCCTCGCTTTCCAATAGGCATAATTGGAGCCATCAAATTGTGGAGGCCTAGTGACTGAAAGGCTATCAAAATTTAACATCTCAAATAGCTCAGATCGACTAGTTCAGGAAATTAATCCAAAAGAAATAGTAATTTAAAACGAGCTATTAGGCACTGGTACCACTTGAAAAGGCCGAGTTATTAAGTCCTAGAGGAGGGGTGAATAGACTATGCCAAATTAAAAAATTAACAGTGGAATTTAAATAAATTAAATACTGATAGCAATAAATAATCCCACAATGCTAAAATTAAAGACAACCTCAAATGTATGAGTATTGAGAGGTTGATACAGATGTTGTTCTAAGGACAACCTTACGCCAAAAACTAAGGGTTTATGGCAGGACAACCTTACTAGAACGGTCTGTGTATCAAAAACTCAAACTGATATAGAGGAATGAAGATATAAATAGCAAGAAAAGAAATCTAAGCTATTACAACATTCCCACACTTGCATAAAATAAATTACAACATTCTCCACAAATGCAAAAAGGGAAATTTCAACATCCACAAAAAATAAACAATCAATCAACCACAAGACCAGAAATTATAGTGGTTCACTTGTGTGTACACCAACTATTAAACAACAACCACATAACTACTCCACTCCTAATATCCTCACACAGTGGATATTAGCGTTCACTATGAAAAATAGGTTTTTCAAGGTTCACCTAAAACCTTCACAATTGTGTCTTTCAAGTGGGCTTACACAATTCAAAAACCCCACACTCTGAGTTTTCTGGATCAGCTCAGACAAACCAAAATAGAGAGATTTTTTTGGCACAACTCAATGAAACCAAAACAGAATTTATAATAATGTAAAATATCTGAATATTCTCCTTTTAATGCAGCATGGAAGAACCAAATCGGAGTAGAAATTCAACGTAGAAGTTCAATGTTCACACTTACTTGTGAAGTGGTTCTAGGTTCTAAATTAATTTTAGATTAAACCAAGTTGGGCTAGCTCGATTTGATTTTAATTCTAAGAAATGGGAATACAATAATCCCTCTTTCAAATAAAATTGGAATGCAGAATTCAAAATCAAATACAAAGAAAGCTAATTAAAGAGAATATTGAATGAGTACAATATAGCTTAAAATAATGACTAACTTATCTCTCAGTGTGGCGTATTGATTTAGCTTGAATTGGATATAAAACTTTGAAATTCGTGCTCTATTTATAAGTGCAGAAATTCATGGCTTGACTGGTCTTGCGGTTAGCTCGACTAGTCATAGGACCAACAGATTTTTGAAATTTCAAGCGCGATAAGATCAGACCGTTCCATGATTGATTGAAGGACCTGCTCGACCAGTCGAGCGGCCTCCACGACCGGTCGAGTCCTGTCCACGACTGGTCATGTGGGACCCAATTTAGTTGCTGGACTTTGAGTCGATCCTGTAGGACTGGTCAAGAACGAGTCGAGCACTGTTCACATGACCAGTCGAGCATTCTCCAAGACTGGTCAAGGCTTTAACAAAAATTCCCGAAAATCAACAACAAACTTAGGACTGGTCGAGGAATTCTTAGATTGGTCGAGCCAGTGCTAGGTCTAGTCGAACATAGCCTAGGACTAGTCTAAAAATAGATTATGCACTTATAAAATGAACCAATTGAATTATGTATTAAAAAATGACCTACCCTAAGGTCAATCTAGGGTCATTCAAACCTTGTTAGTGATGTATGAACATCGAGACTTCTTTTCCTTCGGTTGATTGTTAATCTTTGAAGTCCACGAAGCTTGAGATCTTGACAAATGATGAAGCTTGATCTTGAGACCATTTGAAGCTTGAATTTAACTTATATTGAAGCTTGAGCTTGAGGTTCAAAGTCTAGGAACTTTCTCTTGACTTGAAGCTTGAACTATGAACCATTGAAGCTTGAAAGATTGAATTCACACTTTGATGTTATACTTAAACATGAACATGTAATCTTGCATTTGATGTTCTTGAAGTAAAGACCTTTATTCTTGTACATGAGATGCACTGTCTTGAAACATGTAGAAGCGCTACACAAGACATAGATTCCAAGAGGTTTTGACACTACAAAATTTGACAATCATAGGGGCTAGAAACCATAGCACTTACAGGTTGTCATGTTATATGGGTTGCATTTGTTGCATATTCACCATTGAAAGTCCTCTAGTTTGTCAATTAGCGTGAGTGTTGAGTCAGTTAGACTACAAAGCCTGATAGGAAAATCAATTCAAGCGTCTGCCTCAACCGGATGTGTGCAAGCTCGCCACAAGTAAATCTGAGCCTCACATCCCTTATCCTAAATCACTAGGTATACTGAAACCCTTAAAAAATGTTAGAATATCATAGAGTTTTTAGGGTAAGAAAATATTTTCAAAATAGGAAAATTCTCTAAAGTTTTCTTGCCTTGTCGATTTTATCGATACACATCTCGATATGAATGACCTGCGCTATCGAGTCCTCGATGCTCCATCGATACCATCGAAAAGAGGACTAAATATGTCCAGCAACCTTATACATATCTAGACAGAATTATCGATGTATCGATACACCTATCGATATCATCGATATTCAAATCTTGAGTCAATCGAAGTTGACTCGATAATATCAACAGGAAGATTTTCAGCACCCCTGTTTTTTCTTAAGAATATCATATAGGCATCGATATATCGAAGCCTCCTCGATGCCATCGAAGTTCAAACCTCGATGATATTGGAAGGCCTTCGATGATATCGGTTTTGGAAGCCAAGTTCTCCAGCAAAATATTTCAAGGTGGTGTATCTATGATCGGGGGTCACTCGATAGAATCGATATTCAAATATCGATTATATCGATGCCCTATCGATTGCTTCAAACTTGGACATAAACTGTCGAGAAAGCTTTATGAAAAATCTGTTCAATTTATCGATGCATCGACACAGCTATCGATATCATCGATATTTAAATTCCGATGATCTCGAAGGTCCCTCGTTCATTCATAAAAACCTGAAATATTTCAAGTCAAGTCTCTCTCATTTTTCAAGTGTCAATAAATTGAACTTCTCATAGGTGGAATCAGAGTTTGAAATCCGATGACATCGACAATCATTTCGATTCATCAACCAGCTGGCAAAATGTTTCAAAAGCGTATGACATTGAGTTTGAGTCATCAGCAGACCATCGATGCTATCAAGAGTATACATTCGATGATATCGAACTCTGTCATAAATGTGACCGTTTTTTATCCGTTGGAACCTTTTGCCTATATAAAGAGGACTTGTCTAGTATTGCTGGTAGAGAAAGAAGAGAGTGCTGTTGTGTGTTTTACCTTAGATCATATACCTAAAGCCCTTTCTCTCAGGGAAGTTCATCCTCCAATCCACCCTCATCATTGACATTCAATAGAGTGGATTGGGGAATGAACTTCCGCATTCAAGGATCCTCTAGCTACTACCTTAATGGAAAATCATTAAGCTGAGATGTCTTGAATGCATAATCAGAATCACTCTATCTTCCTTATAGGAAAACATTTCATAGAGTTGGATTCCATCTTAACCTTGACCCAACTCGAAGCCTCGCATTGGTACATCCTTTGTGTTGCGGATCAAGGAAACCGAAGAATCTTCGTCAACAAAGGAGGAGATCTTGGTCAACGTGCTTAATGGGACTCATCCACTTATTTGTAAGTATCTAGAGTCCAGAGGACACTTGCGATCATTCCTTTTTAGGATTAGGTCTTAGGTATTTCTTACCCCCTCAAGCCCTCGTAGGAGGCCTCCGGTGGGAGTTTACGTGGTGGGTGAGTTGTGTGGACCCTTGCTCTATGGAGAGCATAAACATCTAGTTGAAGGTTAACCAATCAAAACCTTAGGTTTGAGGTGAACCATATGAAACCTCGGGTTAGAGGTAAATTGTGTAAAACCTCTGTTAGAGTCTTATGGAAGATTCTTGGCCAATGTGCCTAAAAGTGCATTATGTTGACCCTTGCTCGTGAGAGCATAAACAGTCAGCCTCAGTGTAGGTTGTAAAGGTGAAGGTAAACCTAATTTAAAACCTCAGGTTTGAGGTGAACCACTGTGAAACCTCCTTAGTGAAATTCGGCACACTCAAGGGTGAGTGCGTCTACCGGAGTGGAGTAGACTGATCGTCGAACCACTATAAAAATGACTGTGATTGAGATTGCTATTTTTCTGAATGTGTGATTTACTTTTATACTTCCATATCTGAATATCTGAGATCACACCTCACACACATACACAGTCATATCCATCATAAACTAGTTTGCATATTGTTCACTTCTTAAATAGTTTGTGATTGGATCCTCTACCGGGCTTGGAAGCCAGTAGAGTTATTTTTGAGTAATCCTAATATGTGCTTGCTGATTAGGATTAGTGTAATAGGATTTTAAATAAACCATAAAAACTTTAAAAGTCCTATTCACCCCCCTCTAGGACATATTGGTATATTCTTACTTCAACTAAAGCGGTCTTCCTCACTATTTTAACCACGACCCATAAAACATGATAACTACGACCAATGATAACCACGGCCCATATTTCATGATAACCACTACCCATATAACATGATAACTACAACCATAATTAAAATACAATATGAAGAACATTTCTCTTCGAAAGGGCACCCAGCGAGCTGAAAAACACTTTTGAGAGTGTCTTGTTTATGCCTCACCTTCTCAACAGAGTTTTTGATTAGGCTAAACAAGACATACTCAAAAGAGTTTTTCATCTCGCTGGGTACCCTTCGAAGGGTACAGATCTTCATACCGTATTTTAATTATGGTCGTGGTTATCATTGGTCATAGTTATTATGATATATGCGTCGTGGTGAACATGGGTAGTGGTTATAATGTAATATGGGTCATGGTTATCATGTAATATTGGTCGTGGATGTAATGTAATATGCATCATGGTTGTCAATGTGATATGGGTCGTGGTTGTAATGTAATATGCATCGTGGTTGTCATGTTAAATGGATCGTGGTTCGAATGTGAAATGGGTCATAGCCCTAAAATCACACGACAAAAGGATGGGCGACATGGATAATAAACATACTTCAATGTGGGCTCATATGGGTCATGGTTGTCATTTTATATTGGTCGTGGTTATTACATGTCCACTTCTAACAGTGGGTTCCATTGTCCCTATTGTTTTCTATTATGGCCCCAGTCACTAGCCATGGTCTCAACCATGACGTATGTGTTTCATCTATTCTGTTTATATGTTTGTACAGTTAAAGACACGATCGTTTATCTATTTTGACAGATCATTTTAGGGCTTGATCCAAAAAATGAGAGGGATCATTTTCATGGTCGACGACGCTCATTCATCACTGTTTCCTGTGATGTGGTCCACTTTCTATTGTGATATAGCTCATTTTTAGTCGCATACCATAAAATGATCTGGAAAAAATATATGGATGACATGTATGAAACACATACATGGAAGCCTTCTGACAACTTTTTGAGATCGTTTCGGATGAAAATGCCCCTGACCTTGGTTCAGAGACGTACGAACCTGGAGTGAAGAAGAAGTTACCTTCAGTTTCAACCCCTTAGAAAGTGACAGATTGGCTACTCCCCGCGGCACTGGCCAATGGCTGGTGCTCGGCGATCTATGGGCCTCACCACCACATATGTGTTTCATCCATGCCATCCATATATTTCTCTAGATCATTTAATGGTAAGAGTCTAAAAATGAGAGATACTCCAATCACAGGCGGACAACATTATAGGGAATAGTGATGAATGACCGTCGTAGACTTTTAAAATGATTCCTCTCATTTTTACGATCAAACCCTAAAATGATATGTAAAAACAGACGAACGATCGTGCCTTTCACTATAAAAACAGATGAACGGAATGGATGAAACACATACGTCATGGTTGGGCCCATGGCTGGTTACAGGGGGAGTAGCCAATCCGTTATCCCGCGGATTATACGAAAGAATATATGAGCTTTGAAAGGGCTGAATGTAGCCTTTTACATGCACCTTTTACAGACCTTCTTCTTTTTTCATTTTTATAGAAAAGAGAAGATCCAGGGACCAACTGCCAGAGAGGGACGTGGTTTGTCCTTGTTCGAAATCCTCTTCCCCTACAAGGTCCATATTTTATTTTATACTGTAGGCATTTTGCTAAGGTAAAGGATGATTAGAGTCAAGAAGGTTCCCATGTAAAGGATTGTGGTACCGGGTTCCCATGCACATTGGATCTTGGTTGTCATGTTATAAAGATCGTGCTTTTCGCATGCACATGAGTCGTGGTCATCATGTTACATGGGTTATGGTTGGCAGATGTTACGGGTCGTGGTTGTCATGCCGGATGGGTGGTGGTTGTCATGTTATAAGGATCGTGCTTTTCACTATCCTGTGAACCACGACACATTTTGGTTGAAAACCGCAACCCTTTGAGTGGTTTCTAAGTGTAAATCACGACACCTATATAACTGTGAACCACGACCCATATAACATGTCAACCATGACCCATATAATATGTCAACCACAATGCAACACAGTGGGGCCAATGAGTTATGACTATAACGCGGCCCTTATAATCATGACCCTTACCACATGACAATCACGACCCTCACCACGACCTACATGACATTCTATTGCACCTGAAAATTACATTAACTGTGAACTCCGCAAGATGACTATAAAATTGACAAGTGAACTTTCATTTAATTATAAGAATAACAAGACATTGGATCGTGGTCTTGATGAACAATGGATCACGATTGTACATGGGTCGTACAATGTCGTTGCCAACCACGATCCATATACCGTGAAAACCACGACCTATGTAACATGAGAACTGCGACCCATATCAGCTGACAACCATGACCCATTTAATGTAACAACCATGAACCTGTCGTGTGATCGTGGTTCACATGCACAATTGATCGTGGTCGCCATCAAATTTGGATGAACAATGGATCGTAGTTGTATATGAAAAGGTCGAGCTAGAGTCCTAGAGGGGAGGGGGGGTGAATAGGACTATACCAAATTAAAATGATAACAGCGAAATTTAAACAATTAAGGAAAGATAGCATTATAAACAATCCACAATACGGAAATGTAAAGCAACCTCAAAATTCTAGTATTGAGAGGTTGATACAAATGTTGTTCTAAGGACAACCTTGCACCATAAAATCCAAGGGTTTATGGTAGGACAACCTTACTAGAACGATTTGTGTATCAAAAACTCAAACTGAAGAGGAATAAAAATAGGAAATAGCAAGAAAGGAAATCTAAGCTATTACAACATTCCTCACAATGCTAAAATGTAAAGATTACAACATTCACATTCACAAACACATCCCACAATCTTGAATGATAAAAGATATAGAAAATAAACCACACATCCACAAAACACAAAAAATTACAATGGTTCGCCTGTGTGTACACCAACTGTTAAATAATAGCTACACAGCTACTCCACTCCTAATATCCTCACATAGTGGATATTAGCGTTCACTATGAAAATATGTTTTTTCAGGTTCACCTAAAACCCTCACAATTGTGTCTTTCAAGTGGGCTTACACAATTCAAACCCTACGCTCTAAATTTTCTGGATCACCTCAGATAAACCAAAATAGAGATTTTTTTGGCACAATCTCAAAAACCAAAATAAAGGAATTTACAAAAACTGTAAAATACATGGATATTCTCCTTTTAATGTAGCCTGGAAGAACCAAGTCGGAGTAGAATTTCAACGTAGAAGTTCAATGTCCAAACTCACTTATGAAATGGTTCTAGGTTCTAAATTTACTTTAAATTAAAAGCACCTTGGGCTAGCTTGATTTGACTTTAATTCCAAGAAATGAGAATACTTCAATCCCTCTTTCAAATATAATTGGAATACAGAATACAAAATCAAATATAATAAAGCTAAATTAAGAGAATATTAAATGAGCACAATATAGCTTAAAAAGAACACTAACTTATCTCTTAGAGTGACGAATTGAATTGGCTTGAATTGAATTGAGAAACTCTGAAATTCGTGCTCTATTTATAGGTGAAACAATCACATTCATGACTGGTCCTGTGGACACTACAACTGGTCGTAGGACCAATAGATTTTTGAAAATTTGAGTGCGATCAGATAAAGCCGTTCCACGACTGGTCGTAGGCCTTGTACGACTGGTCGAGGTACCTCCATGACTGGTCATGACATGTCCACGACTGGTCATGTGGAACCAAATTTAGTTGCTGGAATTTGAGTCATAGCTGTAGGACTGGTCGAGAATGAGTTGAGCACTATTCACGTGACCGGTTGAGCAGTCTCCAGGACTGGTCGTGGTGTAACAAAAAAATTCTGAAAATTTGTAACAACCTTAAAACTGGTCGTGGAATTTCTTGGACTAGTCGAGCCAGTGCTAGGACTAGTCGAACAGAGTCTACAACTAGTCGAGAAATAGTCTATTCACTTATAAAATAATCTAATCGAATTATGTATTCAAAATGACCTACCCTAAAGTTAATCTAAGGTCATTCATACCTTGTTAGTGATGCATGAACATTGAAACTTCTTTTCCTTCAGTTGATAGTTGATCTTCGAAGTTCACGAAGCTTGAGGTCTTGACATATATAGAAGCTTAAACTTGAGAACTTTTGAAGATTGAATTTGTAGTTACATTGAAGATCGAGCTTGAGGTACTTGATTTGAACTTCACCTTGAGTCTTGAGTCCCAGAGTATAGACTATTGTCTTACCTTTAGAAATAGCTTTGAAACCTTGAACTTTGAGGCTTTAAATGAGTAAACTATGTATTTGATCTTGCATTAGAAGTTCTTAAAGTAAAGACCATTGTCTTTGTACATGATTTGCATTGTCTTGAATATATCGATGCGCTACACAAGATAGATTCCAAGAGGTTTTGGCACTACAAAATTTGATGATATAGGAGCTAAAAATCATAGCACTTACATTATATCGGTCATTGAACGTGGTTGCCATAAAGGAAGAACGCAAGAAGGACTCGATGTCTTCATTGAATATCTTCTTCATTATCTTGATTGAAAGGGTAACGAAATCCATGAATGATTAAGGTATTGCAATGGGTTGTTGAACATGGTTGACAACCACGATCCATATACCGTGACAACCAGGACTCATGTAACGTGAGAATCACGACCCTCATCAGCTAACAACCACGACCCCTCTAGCTTAAAAACCATGAGCCATATAACATGACAACCATGACCCAATGAGTTGGGCCTTGCACAGTCCAGTGAAATGCACGATCCTTATAACATAACAACCACGACCCATTGTGGGTCAAAACCATGACCCTTCGAGTGGTTCATAGTTGTCATTCACAGTGGGTCATTGTCGTCAACCACGACCCATTGTGGATTACAACCACAAACCAATGTGGATGATAACCACAACCCATTTAAGATGACAATCAGTAACTTGCATTACTCACAAGTTGTACCCATTCATTTTATTTATTTATTATTATTTTTTTTACAGAATAACCAATATTGGAAGGAGTATGGGTTGTAGGGCTATATTATGCTATCATGATGGAGAGAGTGTGTATGACAATGGAATGTTTACCTACGATGGTGGACACTCAAAGGGATTTGTTGTCAGTGATGATATCACTTATCGACAGTTGCTAGATAAAATGCATCAGACTAAGAAGATTGCGTCAAATGAATTCGATTTGATAATTAAAGTTGTGTACGGTGATGCAATTCGTGGATTCATACACCCACACACAATCAAAGACAATGAAGATCTCGAAGCATACATGTTATTCTATGGACAAACTCTTTCAACAAAAATACCATTGTATATAGAGAAAGTGAGGCGTTGTCCTTTCATTGAGGATTACAACATAGATTATACCTCGCATTCAAACCCATCATCTCTTCATTCGCAGCCTTCAAGCATTTATCGGATAGTCGATGATTCCGATATACCTGTCCCTTCAAGTAATGATAGATATCACGACCGAGGAGTCAACGATTGCGATATAAGCGGCCCTTCATGTAACGATATACATCATGATTTGGGGAATGATGACTACGATATACCTGGCCCATCAAGTAGTGATAGATATCACGATCGGGAACTCGACGATTGCGATATAGGCGGCCCTTCAGGTAACGATACACATTATGATTTGGGGAATGATGACTGCGACATACCTGGCCCATCAAGTAGTGATAGATATCATGATCGAGGACTCGATGATTGCGATATAGGCGACCCTTCAAGTAACGATCAATTTCAAGGAATAATTAACCAGTGCGATCTCCAAACCCCATCCGTCAATGATCCGTCTGTTGATCCATCCGTGCAGGTCAATCTGCAGCCTATAAACTTAAATTTACCCATACCAGTGCATGAAGAAAATGGAGATATTCTTAAATCATTGAATATTGTCTTCGCCCCATTTGATAATGCTTTTGTCAATTCAGATCATCAAGGATATCCAAAATTTGTGGAAGATCCAAAAGTAATATTTATTGGGCAAGTGTTCAAGGATAAAGGTCGATTACAATATTGTTTATGTAAATATGCAATGCGCCGCAAGTTCCAGTATAAGGTCTTGAAGTCTAACAAGCTGATATATATGATTGTGTGCATTATAGAAAATTATAGTTGGAGGATGCATGCTTCAAAGCTAGACGACATCGAGATGTTCAAGATAAATACTTACAACTCAAAGCATACATGTAGCATGTCGTTTGAGGCGATAAGCCACTCTGAGATAACGATCGCGGATGACGGTCCTAATATATTAATCTCGAGAAGGAAGGGAAGAGATCATCGTCAAGCTACCATTTTGATAAGTAGTGAATTCAACATTGGTTGTATGAGTTCAGGACTAACTTGCACGCTAAAAGAAATTAGATATCGTATGAGTGAGATGTTTAGGACTGAGATTAGTTACAAGAAAATATGGAAGGGTAAAGAGATTGCAACAAAACAAGTCTTGGGATCTTACGAGGGTTCTTATAATGAGTTTTCGACCTATCTTCATGAGTTGAGAAAGACCAATTTAGGGATTGTGACAGAGTTACATGTGAACGATGAAACAAATAGTTTTGAACGATGCTTTATTTCGATTAGACAATGCATCAGAAACCTAAATTTGCATGTTTGAAGTGTGTTGTGTATTAATGCGGCACATTTGACAGGAAGGTACATGGGTGTTGTTTTCATGGTTACTGCATTGGATGGAAATAATCACATCCTCCTTATGACATATGGGATCAAAGAATCTGAGAACAATAGTAGTTAGAGGTGGTTCCTTGGGATTATATCCAAGTTAATCGGGAATCTTTTAGGACTAGTGATAGTGTCAGATCGTCGCAAAGGGTTGGTCAGTGAAGTCCCTAACATGTTCCCACATGCGATCCATGGATATTGTGCTCATCATATACTTGGAAACATGAAGAAGGGATGTTTGGATGATTCTATGAGGGAATACTTTTACGGTGCTGTTAAGACATACTGGACATCTACGTTTTGGGAGATGATGCGATGCATTCAAATGTTGAATCCCATAGCATATCAGTTCCTTAATGGTATACAAAAAGAATGATGGGCATCCATTTTCTTTCCTGGCATGTGGTATAATATTGAAACCACCAACATCGTTGAAAACATGAATGCATTATTCATAGATGCATGAGAGTACCCTGTTACTAAACTTCTCGAATTAATAAAGAGCAAAATCCAAAACTTCTTCCTTCGCTGACGGGACCAGGCGTTAGCTTGTAAGGAAATTTTGACTCCTTGGGCATCAAAAAGACTGTCTGAACTTTCTCACTTGGAAGTGCGAAAGACATAATACGTTGCAATTTCAGCAGATGGGTTCCAAGTGGCTGCACGAGGAATGACCGATGTAGTGAAGCTAAGAGAAATGAAGTGTACTGTGGTGAGTTTAGAAAAATGTTGCTGCCTTGTGTTCTTGGAAAACGGCTGTGATAAGTATCATCTTAATATGTACAAATACTGCTCTCCATTCTACTTTAATGAATATATCATAAAACATACCAAGAGTCAGTTTACCCAGTGCTTGACAAGACACAATGGAACACTTCAGAGGAAGTGAAGGTTTTATGTGAGAATATGAAGCGTCCAGAAATGAGAAGATCTACTGGAAGACTGAAAAAAGTTCGAATTACATCCTAGGGAGAAGATAAGCCAACACCCGGATGCTCTATATGTAAATGAATAGGTCACAATCGGCATCGATACACTTTCGTCCCTGCTGGCTGAGGCCGAGACTGATAATGACTTAATATGTTGGTTTATTTTTTTACTATTTGCGATAATGTAATTTGAACTGTAATATATATACTTATTGATTCATGAACCTTTGTGCATGTTAACCACCATCCAATGTGGATGATAACCACGAATTCTTGTACATTTGAACCACGACCCATAGAGGAAATGGTGAGCTTAACAATGGGTCGTGGCACTCATGACAGGTGGATTGTGGTTGTCATGTTGTATGAGTCGTGTTTCTCATAAGATCGTGGTTGTTTGTGGCGATCTAACATGGATGACAACCACGAACCATTATAACCGCGAACCATGACCAATTTAACATGACAACCACGACCCAGATCAACTACGACCAATGCTTCACGTATACCATGACCAAAATAAAATGACAACAATGACCTATGTATCAATCCATTCGGGGTCCATGTATCATGACAACCAAGACTTATCCAATGACAGTCACAACCCATATTTCAGGTCAACCATGACCCAATGTGGATGATAATATGAGCCTTTATGCATCTGAGCCATGAACACAAAGATGGAAATAGTGTACACAATAATAGGTCGTGGTTTTCATGATATAATGATCGTGGTTGTCATGTAAATGGGTAGTGCAAAAAATTAGTGTTGTGGTTGTTAATAATGACCCATGCAATGGGGCAACCATGACCATGTAAAATGATTAACACGAACCCATATCAAATGATAATTATGATCAATGCTTCACATCAACTACGAACTATATTATACGACAACCACGATCCGTATAACAAGACAAGCATGACCCTTTAATAATTAGATTCAGGATCCAAATTTCATCACAACCAAGACCTATACAACATTACAACTACGACCCATATCAAACAATACCACGACCCATGAAACTTTGATCAATAGTGGGTCGTGATTGTCCCTTGCGTTGTGTCGTGGTTATGATGAATAGTGGATTGTTGTTGTTAAATAAGAACCACGACCCATATGCCGTGACAAACACGACCCATTATTCATATGAACCACGACCCATGTCATCTTCACGACCAATCTGCCATGCAAACCACGACTAAACCTCGCTGGGTGCCCGTTGAAGAGAATTGTTATTCATATAACATGATAAATACATCCCATATTACATTACAAACCACGACCCATCTAACCTGAAAATCACGATCCATTGTAAAATTAAACAAATGATCCATGACAACTACAATCCATACAACATGACAACCACGACCCATATAATACAGTGACTTTCAGAAGAGAAGCTCAGCATGTAAGCCAAGACTTTGCAAGTTTCTTCCACTTCAGTTTACAAATGGGGATATTATCATTCTCCTCACTCTTATCTTCGGTGGTTAATAACTATGACCCTATCCTTTGGATTTAGAGCGACCGTTCGAAATAAGCACCATATATAGCATGCAAGCCACGACCCAATTAACATGACAAACACCATAAATGCATCTTGGCCTCCTTTCCAGCAAGACAACCATGACCGATTTAACATGACAACTATGACCATAATCACATTTATAGTAGGAAGAAGATCTCTCTTCAGCCGGCAACCAACGATGCAGAAAAACTTTGTAGAGGATGACTTGTTTTAGCTCAAACAAAAACTCTATTGAGAAGGTCAGGCTTAAACAAGACATTCTCGCAAGTGATTTTCAGCAGAGCTCGTTAGGTCCCGTTGAAGAGACTGTTCCAGGTGACCTCGTTGGGAACCCATACACCTAGTTCGTTTGCACATTGGGTTGTGATTGTGTTACATGGATCATGATTGTATAAAGAACACCTGGAATTAAGCAAAAGATAATGAGAGATGGAATGGAGACATTAACTTGAATATCAATGAGCCTGGAGACTGCTCAACCGGCACTGGCTCGACTAGTCCAAGAAATTCCACGACCAGTTCTAAGGTTATTGAAAATTTTCAGAAATTTTTTGTTACGCCACGACCAGTCCTGGAGATTGCTCAACTGGTAACCAACGATCCATTGTGCATGTCAACCAACGTTGCTGATAGCCATGAGCCTAAGTGCAATGTAACTTCAAATTGTTCACGGACAATTATGACCCATCTCATTGACCAACCCATTAAGATGATATTAAGAAGAAGAAACATCAAATATACTAATCCATTCATCATTCAACATCAAATCAGTGTTTGGCTTTCTTTGTTGGTCTACCTGATACCTCTTCTTGTTGTTTTTTTGCGAACATAGCATCTTCTGCTCTTGTCTGCTGCAGACAGTCATTTGCAATTGTCTTTCTAAATTTTGAAATTTTCTCCTACAGAAACAGAACGAACTAATATTAAAACAAAGTACAAAGCAATCAAGATCGAATGTAGATGAATAAATATATACTTACAAGTGTAAAGTCAATTGCACTCATGCTGCATAAGAAGTCTATATATTTTAGCATAAATATGCCACAATCGTCCAAGTTGTGTTACGTAGGCTTGTCAGTGGATGGCTTCACATTCTATGGCTTCTCCCACCTAACTAATCTGCCATCAAGAACATGGAATAACCACCTCAGTCCGTCCATTACCTGCGCGACTACCAACTCATTTTTCTCTTCTAATTCAGTACTTAAGCTGTCGTACAAAGTGACCTCTTTCTTCCTCGGATAAACAATAGCCATCAGCCAGTGCTGGCCCCTCGCATTAAGAGGGATGTACACCTATGAAGCACAAGAAATACGACAATAGTTAAAGCATTGCCTTTCCAAAAATGGATATAATCATTTAAGTCCATGTACATGTGCAAGAAACTAAGATCTTACCACTTCATACTTCTATAGAGGTTTCGGTTTACAGTTGACTATTTGTATAAGCACTTCACTCAACCTTTCAGATTTCATGGTCCCACGATCCTTATGGTTCCCAGTGCCATAAGTTCACAACAGGTCAAGTTAATGTTCCATGTATTGCTATTGATATATTGGATATTGTTAGAAATATAACTGATAAATGATGGTTTAAAGATAACTATGGTCCTCAAATTCACATTACCGTAAATAACGACGAGACGAATGCGCAATCCTGTCTACCTTGTGGTTGATCTTCCTGATGCGTTGATAGGTATCTTAGGTATAGGTCTATGGCCTACGTAATGAGGAAAATGTGTGATATAATTATAATATTCATACATTGATATGAAATAAAGAAGGAGAAAGGATATTAACTTACCTCAGAGTCAACCCATGAATTTTGATCATAGACACTTTTCAACCAGACGAGTAAACCTGACTCTCTGACAACTCTCAACTCGTCCTCTTCGGCATCGGTTAGAGCTCGGTGGGGTTTACTAAGCCCCTGATGAGGCTCTTTTACAGTTAGAGTCAGTTGGGATCCGCTGTATCGCGACGTGGTATCCCTTCCTCACTCAATTGCGAGGTAACAATGTTGAGCTGTAATAAAATGACATATTATCTATGGAGTTCATAATATAATGTCTAATTTAAACCACGATCCAAATGTAATTTCACGTATGATTGTCTTATTAACTTCATCCTTTAGTAGGTTCATCTCCTACTTCATTTGCGCCTGTGGAGCAGCATTCTCATCTTTAAGATGGTTCATCCCACCTTCAAAACTAGAGAGCCGACTGATCCCAGCCTCAACATTGGAGCTGTTAACCTGTTATAAAATTGTATATTAGAAACATACATAATGACTTATTAACTATTAAACCAAAGACAAATCATGTACATATTTTGTATGTATATCCTATCTCGTCCACTTTGGGTCGTGCATCAACCACGACCCATGGTGGATGATAACAATGACCAATCACACATGATAACAATGATCTACATTGACAATAACCACGATCCAAGGTGGAACACAACAACGACCAAATTTTAATTTCATATACCTTTATTGCTTCTACCTCCTCTCTAAGCTGCGTCATCTCCTCATTCAAGCAAGCATACTCTTCCCTGAGAGAGCTCGTTGAATGGGCAAGGGCCTGTAACAGTGACCCTCACTGGATCATAACCCCGACCCAAAAGGGAACATAACAATGACCAAATAAGATTCAGGAAAAATTCAATTTCATATACCTTTATTCCTTGTATTCCCTCCCCAAGCTTCCTCTTCTGCTCCAGTAGTGAAGCATTCTCTACGATTAGAGGGATGGTTAAAGGAACATTGTCCTGTAATAAAATCGTATATCAGAAATAGTTATTATGGCCAATAGAGCCTAGTTGTCATCCATAGTGGGTCGTGGTTTATATCTATAGAGGTTCGTGGATGTTAACCATGATCCACTATGTATGATAATCACAATCCACATTAGATTAGAATAACGATCATGACGGATGATAATCACAATCCACATTGGATGATAATCACGATTCACATTTCGTAGAAACTATGACCTTTGTCTAAATAGACGACTATCATGTTATATGGATCACGACTCATTCACGATCTAGTGTGCATGTCAACCACGACCCCTGGTGTATGATAACAATAATTCAGGATAGATTTAACTTCATATACCTTCATTACTTAGATCTTCTCTCTGAGTTACTTTACTTGCTCCTGTAGTGAAGCATTGATCTCCTCTCTGAGTTGCTTCACCTGCTCCTGCAGTGAAGCATTGATCTCCTCTCTATGTTGCTTCACTTACTCTTACAGTGAAGCATTGATCTCCTCTCTATGTTGTTTCACCTCCTCATGCAGTGAAGCATTTTCTCCTCTGAGAGGGCTGATCGAAGAGACAATGTCCTATAATAAAATCATATATCATTATGTATTTCAATATGTATTTTTATAAGGAACCCAACCACAACCTTCATGTATGTGAACCATGACACACTGTGGATGACAACTACGTTGAACTAAGGGTCATGGTTATTACAAACAGTGGATCATGTTTATTAACCATATTGGGTCGTGGTTGAACCAGCTGTGGGTGATAGCTACGATCAAGAATAGGGTCGTGGTTATTACGACAAATGGGGCATGGTTGTCGTCCATGTTAGGTCGTGGTTCAACCACACACGAACCATTGTGGATGAAAACCACGATCCACTATGTATGATAACCACGATCCATATTTCATTGAAACCACGAACCACGTTACATGGAAACCACGACCCTAGGCCATCAATGTTGGGTCGTAGACCTTAGGTGCATGAAAAATCACGAATCTTTTTGGATGATAACAATGATCCTGTGTGGATGACAACCACCATCCATTTTTCATTTACCTTCACAGTGAACTATTAACAAATAAGTTAGATAAAGCAAGGCAATTTCACATACATGTTTAGTATTAATATCATCTCTCATTGACTTCACTTCTTCGCATAAAGAAGCATAATCCTCCTTGAGGTGCTTTATTTCTACTCTAAACTCATCAGTTCACTTCAATTCACCCTTTATTCCTTGCAGTTCAGTGGCGAGGAACTCAACCCGCTTATTAAATTTCCTTATTGGGGATCTTATTTTTTTTTATTATCTTTTAATACATTCTCAAGAGATTTATCGAGGGAGGTTTTAAGATCAAGCTCAATTGTATTTTTCATTTCCAGGAGGGAGGTTGTAAGATCAGCCTCAACTTTATTTCTTATGTCATCCTCCGTTGTCTCTGCCTTGGGTGCTGACCACAGAACTTTGTCCTTTGTATGAATGTCATCGTCAATTATACTCTTGACAACCTCGGTATCTGCTTCTTCGACCGCTGGTTGAAGCTCTGAAGCTAGCACCACCTATACGAGCAAAATTGATTTATTAATTATAAACATACTGCATGATTCAAATTACACTACTAATTGAATAAATCTTACTGGCACAACTGTGAAGATGACTGATATGGTTTCATATCTGCATATTTTTTTTAGACCCCAATTTAGTATCTGAGGAATCCTTGTAAGCAATCTTCTAATGGCCCACCTACGGTCACCAGTGAGTTACAGGAACCGTTCGTAGCCCAAATCTGTTTCAGAACAATTATCATGCAATACATATTAGTTGACATGTATAGAGAAAAAATTCAAACTTAAAGTATGAATCAGGACAAGAATAACTTACTTCTACGGCAAACGTGCATTCGCATATGTTGTATGATTTAGGGTATTGGCTAGTCGCCATTTCCCCCCGAATAATGCCAGACGTAGCGTTAACCCCATTATCATACCCCACACTGCCCAGGGGTAGTTATTAAAATAATCGAAGTCATCAACCACGTCAATAAACGTATCAATACAGTTATTCTTCTGTGGAGATCCAACTAATATACTCTCAACACAAATGATTAAAGCCAGCTTCACTGCGTCCATATGTTCTTCTTATCGGTGAGTGACCAATAGACTTCTTTCAATACTTATCTACTCATGCCACCTGCACTCATGTAGGTCTTCCTAATGCCTTTTCATGCCTTTGCTCTTCCGGCCTCGACACGACCGCCACCATCTATCCTAAGTGGTCCAAACTTAAGACCCATTATGTAACGCCCTGAAAATCGGGGGTCGAGTGTAACTCAACTCCCGAGTTCCAACGCATCACTTATGCAACATATTTAATGATGTTTGAATGTTGTCTGTGTTAGAGCAATAAACATGAATGAGATTATACCAAAACAGTAATTCATACTCCAGATCAATTGTATAAAAGCAAGCAGAAGACTGAACTGTATACATATGTATGTAAAGAAACAAAATAAACATTTCATTCTCCAGAGTATGAATCCATCTGAGTCACCATATACATGTCTGTGTATAATCAAAATGTCAAAAATAAACTAGGTACAATCCCTGTAAAACGCGTTGGTCCTGGCAACCTAGTCGAAGCCGCCGAGAACGCGCATATACGAGAACTCCTCTGGTCCTCGTCATAATCAGCTCCGCCTCCCGAGTTGTCGGCTCGCCTAAACACGAGACAGTACGGTTGGTGTGCGCAACACCGTCCCATAACGTGGGAGTGAGTAGCTAACTCGGTGGAACAATAAGGCATAAGTTATCATGTTATCAATACGAGTCAAGTAATGATAAAGCGAAGTAAATCAAACACTCCTAGTTACTCGATTAATGCAAGTATGAATGCGGGTATGATGGATGCCCTCACCGACATACTCCCTCATGCGACACCATCTCACGTTCGCGGCATGCTTACATCCCACAAGTGCTCCACATCTTCCGGGCACATGCGATGCATGATGAGCATGATTACCGAGTTTTTAATTAATCCATTTCAAACAAAGCGCAGGTTGGGAAACTAAGGTACCTCCCTTGTATCATTCCCAAACATGATCCATTCTAGGTCATCGGTCTTAGTTAATATCGACGATGGTGTGTTTTCTAGGTCACCGCTGCGAGAGATTTGTCAAGGTCATTACGCACAAAGGTTGTACCACTCCCCATCACCCCTTAAACGATTCATCACTATACAGAAACTGGCCTAGTTCATACTCTATATATCGTGGCGAACCCTAATGCGCACTGCGACTTCAGAATATGCTTGCGGTCACTACAAAGGGCTGTCAGGGCTATTACGCACAAAGGTTGCACCGCTCCCCCATCACCTTATCAATGTAGGCCGACAACACGAATATAGTGTCCCATACCACCATAATCGGCTCACGAGTTTGGTTGCTCACTGGTCACTACGGGGAGGCACGTGGCCCCAACGTAGGCAAACAGCTTGACCACGGTGTCCCATACCACCATGCCCGGCTCATGAGTCTTAACGGATCGAGGTACCATGGTTAACGGGATTTTCACTGGTAAGTTTGGTACCCTAGGTTCAAACATTAGCGACCAAATATGGTGAACATACATAAGACACACGGGTTACTTGACGTGTTCGGCTGGCTCGAGCGCACAACAAGTTGGGCGATATGAAGCGCAGAAGCACCTCGTGTGGCCAACCACTATCGCCAACCGAAGTACGACACGGGTTTGCCAACACATCATGTGTGGCGAAACGAATCTCAACCACAATTCCAAGTACGATATGGGATGCCTGGACTATGGACATAGTCCCAAGCTCAATCAATTCCTAACCATAACATGTGAAGTACAGTATGATAAACAAGGTAATTCAGGAATGCTAGCAATCATGTTATAAAGCATGTCATAAAGCATGTTAATAAACAAGTTACAAAGCATGTTCAAAAGCATGTTGTAAAGCACTATACAAATAGGGATACAAATACATATATTTCATAGGTGAGTGGTTAGAGTAAATAACCACATGGAGGGTATCATATGTGACTCTAAGGTAGTTGAGAATCCCATCTCAGCACCTACCTAAGGTTCTAACACTAGCAATTTTTACAAACACTTGGAATGCACTTTTTCAACATACATAGCGTATGTTAGAGGAAAGTGCACTAGGGTTGTCCCTTTACCAAACTAGTATTTTATATGTATACATCATATTCATACAGCAAATAATCATGACAATTACATCAGCAAATTTTATACGTATAGGGTATTTTCTAGGATACCCAATTTCAACATACATAGTGTTTACAAGGAAACTTGTAATACGGCGATTCTTTTCGCCAAGCAATTAATTTATACGCACATAATATATTTATACAACAATTAATCATGACAAACACATCGCTAAAATATACACATATACGGTACTTCTTACAATACCATATTTCTACATACATGGGGTATATTAGTAAACATGTATTTAGGCGAACCCTTTCGCCAAATGAGTATTTTATCCATACATCATATATCCATATGACAATTAAACATGTCAAACACAATTCCATAAAAAATACGTATACAGTATTTTATACGAATACCTAGAGTATGTGAAATTCCAAATTCTACAATTCTAATCGAAACAGAAAACGGAAAGCACTTTGTACATGTGCAATTGCATGCAGATCATGAATCTACCATTATCTGACATTGAAAGCGTTGAAAACCACAACCTATACACCTAAAGTCCTCACCTTGCCTCTTAGAATCTCAACGAATCAGCAAGATTGGATGAGCTTCCGTATTCGGGAGTTTTCTAGCCTAAATAGTGAAACCGATTAGCTATTTCACAACCTATAGCCTATACACCTCAAATCAGATCTAGGGTTAGGGTTTCTCACCTTAAAACGGAGTTGATATCGCCGGGAAAGCGCCTGGAAAGAGGCGGTGCAGCCCGTGGGGTGATTTGCAACAGTAGGAGGAAGATTCTCCCACTTCTCCTAAGCTTTCTCTCTTTTCCTCTCTCTCTAGGGTTTTATCCCAAATTCGTATGGCTGTGAGAGGGCTGTTCTAAGGCCCTTATATAGCCTAAAACCTCCCCGGAATAGACTCCGGTTCAAGAGGTACGACTATTATAAGCAATTCGGCGCTTTTCCAGCTCAAAAGAGTGTTTCTGGCGGCCCCCCTTGAGCCAAACGTCAGACTTAAGCTCACAACTCATGGATCTACGTGGGATTACGTTTTCGACTCGATCAGATTCCCAGATCACATGGGGCGGACCACTTTCAGTTCAACGGTCAGTGGGCCACGATCCGAAATTCCAAGTACATGTAAATGTACCTGAAATTTTTCCTGATTCGAGGGTGTAATTTGGTTTGATTTTGACGGTCTGGTTGCTTAATACTGATCCGCAAATAAATGATATCAGATCACTATTCAAGATATTTAATTTGTAAAGGAAATGGTGGTTTTCATACTCCCTCGCTCCGGACGCGATCGAATGGCCATGGGACATTGTCTGGACTTGATTTCCAAGATGGTTGTCGAGCCCAGTGAGGCGGTCCTAGTTCCTTAACTTCGTGTTAATCGGACTTCCGATGTGCGGTCTAGACCTAATACGAAGTTCCAAGTCATTCCTGAGAATAGCCGGGTAATGAGTTTGATCCTAAACTTTAGGGTAACCTAGCGTCAATGATTCTATAAGTTTTGGGTCTTGCAGATCGTATTTAAAGTGATTCCAACGGATTTCATGGCTAATCTAGTTTAGCACTTAGTTAACTTTGTTAAATTTCTAAAGGATTTAATCTAAGTGATTTTCAGTGAGGTGATACTCGAACCCTTGTACGGAAATTTATGGGTCGTTACAATCTACCCCCCTTACAAAAATTTCATCCTCGAAATTTGTACCTTTTTGTATTCCTCAAGAATCTGAGGGTAGTTCTTCCTGACCTCGGCCTCAGTCTCTCAAGTAGCTTCCTCCTCTGAATGATGTGTCCATAGTACCTTCATGAGTGGAATGACCTTGCTACGCAGTACCTGCTCCTTTCTGTCAAGGATACGCGTCGGGCGCAACTCATACGTAGCATCCTCGCTCAGCTGTACCTGCTCCCATCTGATGATATGTGAAGGATCAGGAACGTACTTCTTCAGCATAGATACATGAAATACGTTGTGTACAGATGCAAGTGGTGTGGGCAAAGCGAGACGATACGCCACATCACCCACGCGATCCAGTATCTGAAACGGACCGATAAACCTCGGCGTGAGCTTCTCCTTCTTCCCAAACCGAAGGACTCCCTTCATAGGGGAAACTCGGAGGAATACATGATCCCCGACCTCGAACTCAAGCGGTCGCCGCCTCGTATCGGCGTAACTCTTTTGCCTGCTCTGTGCTGTAAGTAGTCGACGCCTGATGATGTCGACCTTTTCTGTAGTCGCCTGAACCAACTCCGGGCCAATCAGACTACGCTCGCCAACCTCAGCCCAACAATGCAGTGCCCTGTAAGGACGACCATATAGGGCCTCATATGGCGCCATACCAATAGTCGCCTGGAAGCATTGTTGTTGTAGGCGAACTCTGCGTAAGGAAGACAGTCATCCCGGTGTCCTTGAAGTCCAACACACATGCCCGCAACATATCCTCCAGAATCGATTCACCCGCTCTGTCGCCCATCAGTCTGAGGATGAAACGCCGTACTGAACTTCAACTTCACACCCATCACCTCCTGGATACGAGTCTAGAAGATAGATGTGAACCAAGTGTCTCTGTCTGACACGATCTCAAGTGGAACTCCATGCAGATGCACAATCTCTGATATACAATCTAGCCAGCTCGTCTGCAGAGTTCGTGACTCTGATAGGGAGAAAATGGGCCGACTTGGTCAACCGGTCCACAATTACCCAAATGGAATCGTGTCCCTTCCTCATCTTCGACAGCCCAGATATGAAGTCCATGGAGATGAAGTCCCACTTCCACTCTGCTATGGGCATGGGCTGAAGCAGTCCATGAGGTCGGCGATGTTCTGCCTTGACCTGCTAGCACGTCAGACATCGAGACACAAACTCAGCGATGTGGACCTTCATGTTATCCCACCAATACGTCCGTCTCAAATCCCGGTAAATCTTCGTGCTACCAAGATGCATCGCAAGCTTCGAGTTATGGGCAGACTCGAGAAGCTCGCGTCTCAAGTCAGGCATATCAGGAACGCATAGGCAGCCACGGAATCATAGACTCCCATCAGAACCAACTCTCCACTCGGAGTCCTCGGCGTCGTTAGCTTGCTCTCGAAGCTAGACAGTACCGCACATCGCCCTTCTGGGCCTCAATAACTCTGTCGTCAATAAGTGATCGCACTCGAACGTGCGCAACACACTCAACTGGCTCCTCCACAGTGAGTCTCTGCTCGAAGTCCCGCACAAACTCAACCATGTCCCACTCAGCTACCATCAACGGTGCCACAAATGCTATAGCCTTCTTGCGGCTCAGCACGTCTGCCACAAGGTTCGCCTTGCCAGGATGGTAGGAAACCTCGAACTTAAAGTCCTTCAAGGTCTCCATCCATTGGCGTTGTCTCATATTCAAGTCTCATCTGTGTGAATATGTACTTAAGGCTCTTGTGGTCGTGAGAAAAGCTCGAACTCCTCTCCGTAGAGGTAATGTCTCCGAGCTTCAATGCAAAGATGACGCATTTGCCAACTCCAGGTCGTGTGTAAGGTAATTCTCCTCGTGCTTCCTTAATTGTCTCGAGGCATACGAAATCACCCTATCCTTCTGCATCAGAACACAACCCAAACCAACGCAAGACGCGTTAGTATATATCGTGTATTTCTCCCCTTGCTCTGGCAATACTAGCACAGGGGCGGACGTCAACTTGTCCTTTAACTCCTTGAAAGCTGCTTCCACCTTCTCATTCCAGGCGAACTTCAAGTCCTTCCGGGTCAACTGAGACAACGGCCTGGCAATCTTTGAGAAATCACGAATGAAGCGCCTGTAATACCCTGCCAGGCCAAGAAAACTCCTTACCTCGGTAGCATCGAGCAGTGCTGCCAATCCTGAACCGCGGCTACCTTAGCAAGGTCCACTGCTATCCCATCTTTGGACACTACATGTCTGAGGAACTTGACTTCCTCCTGCCAGAAGTCGCACTTCTTGTACTGTGCGAACAACTGGTTCTTCTTCAGTGTACCCAACACCGCCCTCAGGTGTTCCTCATGCTCCTCCCAACTAGTAGAGTATATCAAAATGTCATCAATAAAGACGATGACGAATCGGTACAGGAAGGGCCAAAATACCCGGTTCATCAGATCCATGAACACGGGTGGTGCGTTCGTAAGGCCGAACGACATCACCAGGAACTCATAGTGCCCAAAGCACGTCCTGAAGGCTGTCTTCTGCACGTCCTCATCTCTGACGCGTAACTGGTGGTACCCCAACTGTAGATCAATCTTCGAAAAATACTTCGCACCCCTCAACTGATCAAACAGATCATCTATCCTGGGCAAAGGATACTTGTTCTTCACCGTGACCTGGTTCAACCTACGGTAGTCAATACATAACCGTAGTGACCCGTCCTTCTTCTTCACAAATAGCACAGGTGCTCCCCAAGGAGACACACTAGGTCGTATAAAACCCTTCTCTACAAGCTCGTCAATCTGTCTCCGCAGCTCCTCCATCTCACATGGAGGCATACGATAAGTCGGCAATGAGATGGGCGTCGCACCAGGCGTAAGATCAATTGTAAAATCGATCTCGCGCCGAGGAGGTAAACCAGGAATAGTCTCAAACACGTCTACAAATTCTCGAACCACCGGCGTATCTCTCAATGTCGGACCATCGATCGGCGCCAATAAAGCAGTATAACAGTCAACACGGCAGGGCCAACTGACCTGCACTGGAAACGTGAAAGCTGTGCCGTCAGATCCATAGGCCGTCACGACTCGAGTATCGCAATCTATCTCTGCTCTCATCTTCGAGAGCCAGTCCATACCGAGAATAACATCGTAGTGCCACAGCAGAGCAACGATGAGGTCGACGAGCACGGTGCGGCTACCCAAATCCACGGAGAAACCCTCACATAACCGTGCGATATCAGAAAAAGTACCAGTGGCAGTAGTAAGTCTCAGTCCCTTAGTGGGAATAGTACGCAAAGATAGACGTTTAACTGCCCCACAAGAAATAATAGAAGTAGTGGACCCAATGTCCACCAACAAGGAAACAGAAGTACCGAGAATGTGAGCCGTACCCTCAAAAGCTGTCGGGGCCGCAAGTGACGTCTCAGGTGCCTCAGCCACAAGTGTATGAACGCGCGCCTGCTGCTGACGGTTCGGCTGAGGGGCCAAGGGCCGTTGCGGCGGCCTGAACCGTGATACAGGAGGTCGGAAGGAAGGATGGGCAGGTACCGTCTGTAAAGGTGGAGTCGATATGGCCTGCGGGCGAGAACGACCCAACATCTGTGGCGGAGAGAAACCACTATCCTTCATCCGCGCGAAACAGCTCCCAATAAGATGACCCTGCTTCCCGCAGTATGTGTAAGTCACAATAGGGCGCCTCACCGAAGCCACTGGTGCTGCGATCCTGGGAGGCGAGTCAGCACGAGGCCTCTTGCCTAGGATAGGCCTGCTCTAACTCCTGTCGTGGCCTCGCAACCATAGCACCACGAGATCGGGCCAACCGGTCCACATCCTGCTCTGCCGTCATAGACATGTGAACCAGTGCTGCGTAGGTAGGTATGCTGAGGCAGCATATCTTCGACCGTATCTCCGGTCGCAAACCCAAGGAAAAACGTCGCATCCGCATCTGCTCATCCACCAGTATAGTCGGACAAAGCGGCCCAACTCGTGAAGCGGTGCTCATACTCCGTAATCGTTATGCCTCCCTGCCTGAGGCGCAGAAACTCATCCTCCCACTTATGTCGATACGTCTGCGGGTAGTATTTCTCGTGGAACCGGAACTCAAACGCCTCCCAAGTCCACACGTAGTCTGTTGCGACAGATCGCAGCATGCTATCCCACCATAAATTGGCCTCCCTCTCAAACATGAAAGCGGCCAGCTCAACCTGCTCTGCCTCTGAACAGTGCAGCATCCGAAGCATCTTGGAGATGCGGTCCAACCAAAACTCTGCCTCCTCGGGTCTATGAGTGCCCATGAATGAAGGAGGTCTCAAGCGCTGAAATCGCTCGAGTAAACCGCGGGTACTGACATCTCCAGTATGAGGCACAATGGGTGAGGGCAGAGGCACATCCTCACATTGAGCAGGAGGCTCCGAATGCTCAACAGGACGATCAGATATCATAGGTGGAGTCGCACTACCACCCTGGGATAAGGCCTAGCAATAGTGGCCATAAGCCGCCTGCCGCTGCCGTCAGTATGCTCGTCCTTCTCTTCTTATGTATCATCTTCGCATCTGCGCTTTGGTGTATCATCAACATCAACTGCTCAATCCTATCAGTAGGTGGAGCAGCCTGTGAATCATGCTGCGCAGATGATGATGCCCGGTACTGCTCACGAACCGGGGGCATGTAAGGTGGCAATCCACCGGCAGGACCAGCAGGAGGCTGATCAGAACCTAACCCATGGTCCGCAGGACCGCCACTACCAGAAGAAGTCTGGTCCATAGAGTCAGTAAGGTGGAGGTGTGTCGTGATATGCGTATATTGTCGCGGCATGCCCTATACAACATAGGGTATAACATTGGTGAGATAAAGCATAGCACGCATCATATAAGCACTTTAAGCATTCCACACATCATCATAACAAAAGAGGCTACATGCTTTTCATTTATCCAAAATTGTCACAATACATGGAATACAGAGTTACATGGATCATGACAGAAATAACATGTAAGCCGATACATCTACAACATCAAACACTTAAAACATTCTACTATCTACTAGATCTTCTACATGAAAACATAAACCGCCTATCGCGGTAACCAAAAGAAACAACCACACACAACAACGTAGGAGACTAGGCATCCGAGTCAGGCGATGGAGGAGGAGCATTCTTGTCCTGTAGACAACACAGAATGGCCTTCAAGGTGCGAGACACCTTGCTTAGCTTGGTTTGGACCTGCCCGACTTCCTGTCGCAGGGCGGCTTGGACCTCCTCGAGATGTGCTAAACGCGCATCTATGGAAGCCCGATCGATGCCCTGCTCCTGGGCCGCAGGAGGTGAACTCTCCTCAGTATCCTGGGCCGCAGGTTCCTCTTCCTGAATCTCATCACCGCCACCATCTTCGCTACCAGCCTCGAGGTTAACGCTCTCCTCACCGGCACTATCTGACTCATCACCAGACTTGTCAAGCCGGGCTTGCTGCTGGCGAGGGCCGATCTTCATGTTGTTAAGTGTAGTCTCATTTATGACTTGGACTGGCGCAAGGTCTTCCATGTTGAGCCTATAGCAGACATCACGAGCCATCCTACATATCAGACGGCCAAATGGGAGTGAGAGGTCATTCCTGACAGATCGGACAACCTAAACTATCTGATAAGGAAGAACGTGGGTAGGCATAAGTTGTCTCCATGTCCCATCCTGTATAGAAAATCCACCATCAACTAAGTACACTCTGTACGGTTACTCGACCGTGGATATACATTATATGTGAAAATGTGGTGGAGCAAATGGAAGTCATCCGTCATCTTCATCGATGGAAGGCAGTTTCCTCGTGTCTAAGAGACCCGTCGACCACAAAGGTATCGCGTACGGCGATCCCTTTCTCGTGTACTCCTGGAAAAGTCGTCTTTTGGAAGCACTTCACCACGCGAGATGTTCAGGAGTCGTGACACCTCAGTCACAGTAATCGTACGCCTTATGCCCCTCACAG
Source organism: Magnolia changhungtana (assembly GCA_030180095.1). NCBI lineage: Eukaryota > Viridiplantae > Streptophyta > Magnoliopsida > Magnoliales > Magnoliaceae > Magnolia > Magnolia changhungtana. The sequence goes on from JASAUF010000293.1 coordinate 1,461,144, forward strand.
AGACAGTGAACTGAAGCGGCTCCAATGATGGGTCTATGATATGAGCGTAGAAGGCGCGAACCGTGTTCTCACATACGGGAGACTCGCCTTCAAATATAGGACCCCATCCTACGACATCCACCAAATGGTCCATCATCGGGTGTGTTCCAAACATCCCTTCATCCATGTGAGCCTCAAACACGACCTTACGGTTAGCAAAACGACCGTATTCAAAACCAATCGGTAGTGCATCCCTGAGCGGCATTTGGGGATCCAGGTCTCACTTCAACCTATACTCCCGAACGGTGCTAGTGCCGGCCCCATCGTCAGATCTTCTTCAGGAATGGGCTGGCCTACTCGGGCCAGCATCATCAGCTGCGGTCTTCCTCTTTCCTATGAGAGATAGGACGGAGGAAATGGAGAATATGGCCGTGACCAACTCAAAAAGAGCCATGGAATGAAGAAATGAGAGAAAAAGGGGCTGGTTTCTTTGATTCTCCACGAGCAACAGTCCCCACAGGTGTTGGAGAGACACTAGGGGCAGGAAATGAAGAAGGACTAAAAGGAAAATGGAATGGGTTAGGAGGTTACCCGATTTTGAGCTCCAAATGGGTGATATGACAGCTCCAACGTGAGAAGGAGAGAGAAAAAAAAAAAAGAAAAGGAGGAGGCTAGGGCTGTTGTGGACAGTTGGAGTGGGTGGTCTATGGAAGAAAATGGGGGATTGTAAGATTTAGGGGAATGGGTTGAGGGTTTGGAAGGGAAGATGTGAGAGGGAGGGGGGCTCCAACCCTAAAAATCTTAAACACCAGCCCAAACCGCACGTGCCACGTGATAGGGGAGGTCGGGCCGACCATTCCCAGGCCCGGCCCACCACCAGCAGAGCCACCTGACGGCGGCGCACCCCGGTGACAGCGGCGCCGCCGCGGTCTGCCTTGGCCGGAGCCACGCCGCCTCGGTGGGGCCATGTCCTCCATGCTCCCAAGGTGCCAATTGCACCCTGATTCGACACTGAGTCCCTTTGGATTTAAGTGGGGAGGCCCCCGACTCGATTCAGTTCCAGATCGGGTGTTTCCGAGAAGTCTTAGATCTGGACTGATCTTTTCTGATTTTTAACGACTGGATTTGGGTGGATAGAGATCTAGACACATCAATAGACGGTCTAGAAGTAATTTGGAATCCATACGTGCGGTCGGGATCGAGTACGAACTCGATCAAAATGTCCATTTTCAATGAACCTCGCCAAACGGCGAAATTGGGAGACCCTAAGACTGTTTCCATATTCTTGCGCACCCTCCTAAGTTGTAATGCTTCAGTGGACATCGTGGGAACATAACTCAGGTCCGGTTTAATCAAAATCATGCTTTGATACCAACTTGTAATGCCTTGAAAATCGGGGGTCGAGTGTAACTCAACTCCCGAGTTCCAACGCATCACTTATGCAACATATTTAATGATGTTTAAATGTTGTCTGTGTTAGAGCAATAAACATGAATGAGATTATACCAAAACAGTAATTCATACTCCAGATCAATTGTATAAAAGCAAGCGGAAGACTGAACTGTATACATATGTATGTAAAGAAACAAAATAAACGTTTCATTCTCCAGAGTATGAATCCATCTGAGTCACCATATACATGTCTGTGTATAATCAATATGTCAAAAATAAACTAGGTACAATCCCTGTAAAATTCGTCGGTCCTGGCAACCTAGTCGAAGCTGCCAGAGAACTGCATATACGAGAACTCCTCCTGGTCCTCGTCATAATCAGGCTCCACCTCCAGAGTTGTCGGCTCGCCTAAACCTGAGACAGAGTCTGGTTGGTGTGCGCAACACCGTCCTGTAACGTGGGAGTGAGTAGCTAACTCAGTGGAACAATAAGGCATAAGTTATCATGTTATCAATACAATCAAGCAGTAATGATAAAGCAGTAAATCAAACACTCCTAGTTACTCTAATTAATGCAAGTATGAATGCAGGTATGATAGATGCCCTCACCGACATACTCCCTCATGCGACACCATCTCACGTTCGCAGCATGCTTACATCCCACAGTGCTCCACATCTTCCAGGCATATGCGATGCATGATGAGCATGATTACCGAGTTTTTAATTAATCCATTTCAAACGAGCGGGGTTGGGAAACTAAGGTACCTCCCTTGTATCATTCCCAAACATGATCCATTCTAGGGTCGTCACCCTAGTTAATATCGACGATGGTGTGTTTTCTAGGTCACTACGAGGAGAGCACGTCGTGAGTACATTACGCACAAAGGTTGCACCACTCCCCATCACCCCTTAAACGATTCATCACTATACAGAAACAGGCCTAGTTCATACTCTATATATCGCGGCGAACCCTAAGGCGCACTGCGACTTTAGAATATCCTCGCGGTCACTACAAAGGGCTGCCAGGGCTATTATGCACAAAGGTTGCACCGCTCCCCTATCACCTTATCAATGTAGGCCGACAACACGAATATAGTGTCCCATACCACCATAATCGGCTCACGAGTTTGGTTGCTCACTGGTCACTATGGGGAGGCACGTGACCCCAGCGTAGGCCGACAGCTCGACCACAGTGTCCCATACCACCATGCCCGGCTCATGAGTCTTAGCGGATCGAGGTACCATGGTTAACGGGATTTTCACTGGTAAGTTTGGTACCCTAGGTTCAAACATTAGCGACCAAATATGGTGAACATACATAAGACACACGGGTTACTTGACATATTTGGCTGGCTCGAGCGCACAACAAGTTGGGCGATATGAAGCGAAGAAGCACCTCGTGTGGCCAACCACTATCGCCAACCGAAATACGACACGGGTTCGCCAACACATCATGTGTGGCGAAACGAATCTCAACCACAATTCCAAGTCGATCTGGGATGCTGGACTATGGACATAGTCCCAAGCTCAATCAATTCCTAACCATAACATGTGAAGTACAGTATGATAAACAAGGTAATTCAGGAACGCTAGCAATCATGTTATAAAGCATGTCATAAAGCATGTTAATAAACAAGTTACAAAGCATGTTCAAAAGCATGTTGTAAAGCACTATACAAATAGGGATACAAATACATATATTTCATAGGTGAGTGGTTAGAGTAAATAACCACATGGAGGGTATCATATGTGACTCTAAGGTAGTTGAGAATCACATCTCAGCACCTACCTAAGGTTTTAACACTAGCAATTTTTACAAACACTTGGAATGCACTTTTTCAACATACATAGCGTATGTTAGAGGAAAGTGCACTACGGTTGTCCCTTTACCAAACTAATATTTTATATGTATACATCATATTCATAAAGTAAATAATCATGACAATTACATCAGCAAATTTTATACGTATAGGGTATTTTCTTGGATACCCAATTTCAACATACATAGTGTTTACAAGGAAACTTGTAATACGGCGATTCTTTTCGCCAATCAATTAATTTATACGCACATAATATATTTATACAACAATTAATCATGACAAACACATCGCTAAAATATACACGTATACGGTACTTCTTACAATACTGTATTTCTACATACATGGGGTATATTAGTAAACATGTATTTAGGTGAACCCTTTCGCCAAATGAGTATTTTATCCATACATCATATATCCATACGACAATTAAACATGTTAAAAACATTTCCATAAAAAATACGTATACGGTATTTTATACGAATACCTAGAGTATGTGAAATTCCAAATTCTACAATTCTAATCGAAACAGAAAACGGAAAGCACTTTGTACATGTGCAATTGCATGCAGATCATGAATCTACCATTATCTGACATTGAAAGCGTTGAAAACCACAACCTATACACCTAAAGTCCTCACCTTGCCTCTTGGAATCTCAATGAATCAGCAAGGTTGGATGAGCTTCCGTATTTAGGAGTTTTCTATCCTAAAGAGTGAAACCGGTTAGCTATTTCACAACCTATAGCCTATACACCTCAAATCAGATCTAGGGTTAGGGTTTCTCACCTTAAAACGGAGTTGATATCACCGGGAAAGCGCCTGGAAAGAGGCGGTGCAGCCCGTGGGGTGATTTGCAACAGTAGGAGGAAGATTCTCCCACTTCTCCTAAGCTTTCTCTCTCTTTTCCTCTCTCTCTCTCTCTAGGGTTTTATCCCAAATTCGTATGGCTGTGAGAGGGCTGTTCTAAGGCCCTTATATAGCCTAAAACCTCCCCGGAATAGACTCCGGTTCAAGAGGTACGACTATTATAAGCAATTCGGCGCTTTTCCAGCTCAAAAGAGTGTTTCTGGCGGCCCCCCTTGAGCCAAACGTCAGACTTAAGCTCACAACTCATGGATCTACGTGGGATTACGTTTTTGACTCGATCGGATTCCCAGATCACACGGAGCGGACCACTTTCAGTTCAACGGTCAGTGGGCCACGATCCGAAATTCCAAGTACATGTAAATGTACCTGAAATTTTTCCTGATCCGAGGGTGTAATTTGGTCTGATTCTGACGGTCTGGTTGCTTAATACTGATCCGCAAACAAATGGTGCCAGATCACTATTCAAGATATTTATTTTGTAAAGGAAATGGTGGTTTTCACACTCCCTCGCTCCGGACGCGATCGAATGGCCGTGGGACATTGTCTGGACTTGATTTCCGAGATGGTTGTCGAGCCTAGTGAGGCGGTCCTAGTTCCTTAACCGTGTTAATCGGACTTCCGATGTGCGGTCTAGACCTAATACGAAGTTCCAAGTCATTCCCGAGAATAGCCGGGTAATGAGTTTGATCCTAAACTTTAGTGTAACCTAACGTCAATGATTCTACGAGTTTTGGGTCTTGCAGATCGTATTTAAAGCGATTCCAACGGATTTCATGGCTAATCTAGTTTAACACTTAGTTAACTTTGTTAAATTTCTAAAGGATTTAATCCTAAGTGATTTCTGGTCGAGGTGATACTCGAACCCTTGTACGGAAATTTACGGGTCGTTACACATTATTAATGCAAAATCGAGCTCAGTAAATTTTATCTTGGTGCCCTGAATATCAAATTTCAGATCACCAACATGCCTTTGCATCAGGCAATACATGATCTAAGATTGTGCCCTCCACTCGGCTAGTGGAAAGTCAAGCAGAAATCCAAAACAACTGTCTCTAAATAGTTTCTTTCTATCAAGTTTCTTCTCCATATATTCAACCAAGTCTTTCAGAAAACTGACGAAGCACTTGGGAGAGACTTGTGCCCTTTCGAAGTCTAAGCATGTGGTTACGATTGGCTTGTTTCGACCTACATTCCAATATGGTCATGGATTTGTTAATCAATAATAAGATGGTCTTACAAAATATAACATGGGTCGTAATTGTACTACGTAGTGGATCGCGGTTGTAATCCACGAAGGGTCGTGTTTATCACAAGTTCTAAAGGATTGTGGTTATCATACTACATGTTCGTTGTTGTCATCTACTCTGGATCGTGGTTATCATATGTGTTGGGTCGTGGTTGACAATCGTGCTACATGATTCGTTGATGTCATCTATGTGCCTGTTAACCATGATCCATTAGACAAACCAACCATGATCGCAACAACGATCGTGGTTGGCATGCCATATAGATCATTGTTGTCATCTACATTAAATCGTGGTTCATAGCCATGACCCACATATCATGTGAGCTACGATCCACTTTGACTATCAACTGCGATCCATTATGCAAACAAACCACGATCACGACCATGATCGTGGTTGTCACGCCATACATATTATTGATGTCATCTACATTAAGTCGTGCTTCACAGCTACAACCCACATAACATGTGGGCCACGATACACTAACCCTATCAACCACGATCCATTCGGCATATCAACACCGATCATAACCACGATCGTGATTGTCATGCTATACATATCGTTATAATCATATACATTGGGTTGCACTGAACTTGTAGATGTACTCGCTGAGTGGCAATGGAGGGGCCCAGTGAAGAAGATTCAAAACTAGTAAAAAAAGGGTTAGGGACAAAAGTGAAGGGGTCCCAGAGAAGAAGCTCCAAGAAAAAGTCGGTGTTCCGTATGGGGACAAGCGGTTGCTTTACATTGTATATCTTCCAACCTCAGACGTTTCTAAGTCACATCAAACTGCATTTTCATTGATTTACACCGTCTATTTTATTTGTAACATCAAGAAACAGAATTACCTAAAGAATGGTCAAAATATTCGAATCCAATGGACCACAACAATTCAACTAATAGTTTCCATAAAAGCCCATAATTTGTCATCTTTATGCAGTGTGGGCCACTGATGGCTCGATACGTGTCACTAATAAAATTTTTGAAGGAATTCATCATCCATGAACAATTCCAACGGATTAGATTCAATTTATGATGGGCCCATAGACTTGAACCAGATGATCGATGTTTGATGTTCTGCGTTTGAAATCATAAGTGAACTTCCCGCCTTTAGCACGCCATCTTTAATGTATGTACATGCAACATATTAATTTAGTACAAACTAAGATATATGGGGTCCATAGTGATATATAAATGTCATCTAAACTGACCATCTTATGTAATGTACGTACGTGTATAAAGGCATAGCATAAAAATAAGTTTTATCAGGTGGATGTATGGCCCACGTAGTTCTTACAACCGTTTATTTCGGTGTGATCAACTATGCCTGTAAGTAAGGTTCATATTTTTGGATAAGGATTAGTACATACTCTAACAACTAACAATCTTTTAGATTAGAAATTTTCATAAGATTTGTCCCACAACTAAGAGATAACTAAAATCTTATGAGACATACCAGCATAACACAAATACGGCGCTAACCTTGCCTTTCATCATTACTTCTTTTTACGTGTCGAGGGCATAATGGTCTATAAAATTTGAATATAGCGATCCATAACTACAGCGATCCATGTACAATGAAAACCACGATATATATCGTCATTTCAACTACGACCCATCAAACATTAACACAACGACCCATATAACATAATAACCACGATACAGAGTTGTGGGCCAAAGACTTGGGCTTCAAACTGGATATGGTGAGGGCTTTCGTTGTCACAACTTGATCAAAGTCATCTCTACCTTCCACAATGACAAACACGACCCTTCGTAGATGACAACCACGATCCTTCACATCGTCAATACAACCCAGGGAAAGGATCGTTGTTGACTCTTTTTTATTTTTTAATCGTGGTTTTCATGTAAAATAAATTGTGGTTGTTATGATATATGGATCGTGGTTGTCAAAGTAACATGGGTCATGGTATCGGTTAATATGGGTCGTGGTTGTCAAAGTAACATGGGTCATGGTATCGGTTAATATGGGTCGTGGTTGTCAAAGTAACATGGGTCATGGTATCGGTTGATATGGGTCGTGGTTTTCATGTTTTATGGATCGTGGTTGTCATGTTATATAGATCGCTATTATCATGTTACAAAATATCGAGTTTATTTGCCTGAAAGCCAGAATAGGCCATTTCACATCAGCTTGGAACCTGGAAGAATCCATTACACACCTGGTCCGCCAACTCCGAGTAGGTGCTCATCAGATTATAAGTCGGCTCAGACAGAGATAAGCCCTGTGATTGCGTTTGAGACATGATACATGGGTTGTCACTGTCATTATATATGGGTTGTGGCTGTAATGTTGTATAGGTTGTAATTGTCATGAATTATGGATCCTGAATGTCATGATCTATGGGTCATGGTTGTCGTGTTATATGGTTCGTGGTTAATGTAAAGCATTGATCATAGTTGTCATTTGATATGGGTTCGTGGTTGTCATGTTATATGGGTCGTGGTTGTCATGTTGCATAGAATGTGGTTGACCATTTACATGCGTCGTGGTTGTCATGTTTGTAATGGATTGTGGTTATCATCCGTACCGGATCGTTGTTGACAACTACGACACTGAGTAAAGCATGACCGATTAACATGACAACCACGATTCATATATCATGAAAACCACGACTTATGTTATGTACACTATTCTGACCTTTGGGTTCGTGGTTCATATGCATAGAAGCTCTTGATTATCATCCACATTAGGTCATGGTTGACATGATACATGGGTCCCCACTGTCATTTTATATAGGTCATGGTTGTGAGGTTGTATAGGTCGTGGTTGTCATGATACATGGACCTTGACTGGAATGATATGTGGGTCATTGTTGTCGTGTTATATGGGTTGTGGTATATGTGAATTATTGGTCGTGGTTCATAGTTGTAATGGATCATGGTTGTCGTCCTTGTTGATCCGCTGTTGACAACCACGACCTTATGAGAAACATGACCCATATAACATGACAATCACGATCCATTTGTCATGACAACCACGACTTGTTGTTAAGTTCACGTTTTCCTATATGGGTCTTGGTTCAAACGCACAATGGATCGTGGTTAGTATCCACATTAGATGGTAGTTAACATCACCAAAGTTCATGAATTAATAAGTATATTACAGTTCACATTATATTATCACAAATAATAAAAAAAATAAGTCATTATCAGCCTCGGCCTCATCCTCAGCCTCGGCCTCATTCTCAGCCAGCAGGGATGAAAGTGCATCGACATCGATTGTGACCTATTCATTTGCATCTCGAGCATTTGAGTGTTGGTCTATCTTCTTGCTGGGATGTAATTGGAAGCTTTTTGGGTCTCCCATAAGATCTTCTTGTTTCTAGAGGCTTCGTATTCTCACATAAAACCTTCACTTCATCTGAAATGTCTTGTTGTGTCTTGTCAAATCGAATTTATCCGATGCAATCTTCGTAATCTTATGTATTTTATCTAGCAATTGTCAATAAGTGATATCATCACTCACAACAAATCCCTTTGAGTCTCTACCATCGTATGTAAACATGTAACTTCTTTTACACTCTATATACTTAAGAGGTTGAACCATGAATTAAGGCTTTCAGACGAGAGAAACGACAAGGAGAAACAACTTTACTCTCTAGCTGTTGGTCTGTGGATCTTCACTTTTCTAGAAAAACAAAAGAAGAAGAAGAAGAGGGTCTTTAAAAGGTAAATAAATGCGACATTTGCCCCTTCCGACGCTCGTGGTACTGGTGATCAGTGCTCTGTGGGCCCCACCATGATGTATGTGCTTCATCCATGCTGTTCATCCACTTTTAAATATCATTTTATGGCTTGAACCCAAAATTGAGAGTGATATAAATCTTAGGTGGACCACACTGCAGGAAAATTATAGTGATTGGATATCCACCATTAAAATCCTCCTAAGGCTCACTATGATTGGAGTATCGCTTGTTTTTAGACTCCTACATTAAATGATCTGGAGAAATATATGGATGGCATGGATGAAACACATACGTGGTGGTGGGGCCCTCAGAGTGCCGAGCACCAGCGATTGACTGGCTCACGGCGGAGTAGCCGATCTGTCGCTTTCTCGGGCGTTGGAGCAGCAGGTGACTTCTGCTTCACTCCAGGTCCATATGTCTCCTCAACCAAGGTCAGCGGCACTTTCGTCCGAAACAATCTCTAAAAGATGCCGGAAGGCCCTTCTAAGGATATATGGAATGACGTAACTTTCTAGGTAATTTGCCCAAACTTCGAGGTGAGTACAGTCAATTTCCCTTATTTCAATCCTAAGAAAGTGAGAAGCCTTTTTTTTAACATGGGAAAGGCCCAAATCGTGGGGCCCACATTGATGTATATGTATAATCCATGCCGCCCATCCTTTTTGCCGTGTCATTTTAGGGCTAGGGCCCAAATATCAGCCTGATCCAGAGCTCATGTGGGCCACATAATAGAGAATAATTGTGATAATGGTACCCACTATTGAAACTTTCCAGGTTCAATGTGATATTTGATATAAGTGGATACTGCCCAAGTCAGGACTTTTTGGGCCCACGATGAGCTGGCCGACAATGTGGATGGAATAAATCACCCCATTATGGGCCTTAGGCTATGGTACCTATAATGCCCCGTGTTTCAGGACTCGAGTACACGACCTATTACCCAAAAACCCGAGTGTTAACTTATAGATAACCAAATTCCATAATATATATATATATTGTTTCAACTATCAGAATAAGCAGATGAGCGTAAAATGGACAAATCAATCATAAGGAAAGATTACTATTACATTTAAAATATATGAGAGATTGCCGATAATGACTTATACAAACCAATGTCTTCGAGATAACTAATACATGAGTTTCACAATTTATACAAGTGAGATAACAAAATGTATGTAAACTCTAAGCCGCAAGATCGCGCAGCTCCTTTTGCCAATACAGTCATGCATCCTTGGCCATCAAGACGGCTCCTCATCATCTGAACTTGAGTATCATTTAAGCCACCTTTGCTACCTGTATGGTTGTATATTGGATGGATGAGTGGCTAGCTCAATGGGAATTCCCCTCAAGATTACATACCACCACATTAGGTAAGCATAGTTATAAAACAATAAGGCAATCAAAACAATACATGATGCAGCCTTTTTAAATGCATGGATGCGTGAATGCACGTCGACCTAGGAATGCACATCCAGTCGGACTTGGGCTTGTCACCCACGCAAATCATCGACTTGGGAAAATCATCCAGTCGGACAAGGGTCGATAGTTGGTGGTCTGGGAGCTAGCGAAACAAAACCCCGAAGATCCTAAGGGCACGTGTTATAACATCCAAAATAGCCACCCGTCATCGCCAACATGCTATGGATGCATGATTAGCCAAACTGTTATTAGTCCAGTTACAATCAGCCAGTTTAGGTAAACTCAAGGTCACTACGGAGAGCTCAGAGCCCAGAGTAGGCCGACAGCTCAGGCATAGTGTCCTATTACCACCATCTCCGGCTCATGAGACTATCACCTTAGGATGTTTAATGGAAAACCATCGACTAGTGGTCAATCATATTACAACATATGGGTCTTACTATCGCATAGTTGCATAGTATAAAACATCGAGCCCATATAGGAAAAATATCAAAATAAAACCACATAGGGCGAGTATCAAAATATGCCACATAAGGCAATTATTAAAACCACGTGATAAAAGACCATCCTTGAAAACCATTGGACACAACAACCCTGGATGGTAGGCCCACATCAATGATCCATCTAAAGCATCACTCAATAACCACTAGGTCGAAGGTCCATTGCAATCACCATCAATCGAGTTACATCCCAAGTATGGGTGTACATTTATAAGTGGGGGTTTCCCACTAATGTACTAATTTAAGTCCATAAGCAATCAACAAATAACCTACAAATAAGAACAAATACACAGGATGAACATTAAGCATGTAACATAGCAATTCAATTTCCACCAGTTAACACATGTGATTATAACAAGGAGATATCAATTATAAATTAAAATAAAACTATAACTTAAGCTAATGGGAAGATGAAAAGCTCAAGGGGAAGAATCATCACCTTATAGTTGGATCGCCTACTAGCATGGCTAGGGGATGTATGTTCCCTTATAATCGAGTCCTATAATGAATTAGGAAATTACATGGTTAGATCGAGTTCTACACATTATTTTATGGTTGAGATTATAACCTAGGGTTTGGATTATTTATCTTAGGGTCTTAATGTACGATTAGGGTTTTCACCTTAGAGTTTAGTCTTAAACTTAGATTCGAGAATTTGAATCATGAATTATTAATATTAATATTAATATTAATATTATTATCATACATCTGATCGAATAATATTTATTATAGGGGTATTAATCCATGAATATTAATAACGATGGTTCATAAGTTTGTATTTAAATGTATCGAACTTATCTAATACTCTTATAATGATTAATAACCTATTGTCTACTTAAGGAGTGTAAGTGTATAATAATCATAGTTTTATTTATAACATTCGATGCTAATATGAAGAATCAACCAATGGTTAATCCTACTTAGTACCCTGTTTATGGTTAAAGCCCCAACCCAGGGTTTAGATTGTAATTGGCATATGATAATTTTACCATATTAATTTAATAACTAATGGTTAACATTGGTGCTACAATTAACGTTAGCCAATTTATTAATAATAATCATTATGATGCTAATAGTGCTATGATCTACTATTAATGATTGTACCTAAGAATGATAATTAAATGACTAATATTTAATAATGATAATTTTATTTATAATTAAGCACTACTATTAGCATGGATAATCTACTAATGGTTAGTTGTGTTTAATAACTACAATTATTATCATAATACTAATAATAATAATAGTTATTAGGTAACAATAGATGGTCTAATCAGGATAGTAGATACTATAATTCACCATTAAAGCATTCAAAATCATTTGTTGGGCCCACCAAGTTGTGGTTCACAAATCCAACCCATCTATTATGTGTCTCCCACTAGGTTAAGGGGTCAATCTAAGTTTCAGGTGCATCTAAATCTCAATAGACCCCAGTAAGTGCTTTTATATGGTTTAATATGTCTTCACAAGATTATAGATGGTGTGGGCCACTTGAACTCTGTGTATGGCTGATTTTTGGGGGCACCCCATATGTAAAGGGGACCCATCAAATGGAGGGTGTTGATGTTCAACACGTATCATGGTAGGGTCCATGCACATGGACAGTGGGAATATATAAAATATATACATCACACGTGGGCTCCTGGATGCACATGTTCCACTGTGGGTCACACCGTCCCATGTACAGAGATGGTGTGGATATAATGCATATCTCAAGTGGGTCCCTTGTGTAGGGAAGCACGGATGAAACACGTGCATCATGGGTGGGATCCACACGGATGGACGGTCTGGATTTTACACATGCAACAGGTGGGTCCCACCGTCCATGTGTGGACGGTGGATGGCAGGGATGAATTCATATATCATATATCAGAGGTGGGTCCATACGTGTGGCACCCACCGGTCTCATACATATATACAAATGTATATTGTAATATAATATCATTTACTATTATAAAATTGTTTTATACATACACATTTTTTTTTAAATTTTTTGAAACTTCCAAGGCTAGTCGTCCATTGATGGACGACCAGGATGAATCATATCATCAAGGTGGGGCCCAATATGTGGCCCACCAACTGATGTAAGGTGAGGCCCACTTGCTGATGCAGGGTGCGGCCCACCAGCATCTGTACAGGGCACCTGACTAGGGCAGCCCACCTGCTTTAGGTGAGGCCCACCTGTATTTGTGCAGGGCCCATGACCAAGGCAGCCCACCTGCGGCTGACGGGAGAATAGCCCCTGTTGCAGGTCATTTTGGAGGCCGTTTCCAGCCTGCTCATTAGTTCAAACATGGCTCACCCCTAGGCTGTTTTTCAACCCTCATCAGGGATTAAATAGAGGCACGATGACTGCCGTTTTCCTAGTGAAGAATGGCCCGAAATAGGGCATTTTTCCTCTAATTTTCAGACTATTTTCAGTCCAATTTTTGGGGCGTGTTGCAGCCCAGACGGGCCCTGTTTATGGGCTATTTTTCAACTGAGTTTTAGCCCATTCACAGGCCATTGTTTGGCCTCAAACAGAGCCTACACTCAAGCCATGCTTGGTCTCAAACGGAGCGTGCACTCAGGCCATGTTTAGTCTCAAAACAGAGCCTTCATTCAGGCCATATTCAGGCTTCTCTATGGTCAGATTTTTGGCCCTAAATATGGCTTATAACAGACTTCATAACTACATGAAAAATGAAGAAGAAAAATGGAAGGAGGAGGACCTGGTTTTCTTGGCTGAACCATCCTCCAACACAGACTCTCCCTCTCTTCTTTTTTTTTCTTCTCTCTCCCTCTCTGTCTCTCTCTTTCCTTTCCTTCTCTCCTTCCTTTTTCTCTCTTTCTGTGTAAACCCTGGAGGGCTGAGCCCGTTTTATAGGCTGGGAGAGGGACAACTGACAGTCAGCTAGTGTCCCCCACTTTCCAACGGTTTAGATCCATAGTCCATTGTGCATGGGGCCCATCTGTTTGTGGAGATGTGTTTGTAGCGCCCTGGGCTCCTTAGAAGTACATTTTCTGGGCCTAATGGGACCCATCTTGTTGACGTGGTTGGGTGGGTCTTTGAGGAAGATGACCCACCCTTTAATGGTGGATTGTCCTTCAAGGGGTTTTTGGGCGATCTCGACCATTTGATCGGTCGAGATGGGGCCCATAAGCAGTGTGGGGTCCACTTCTCGGACCCTAGGCGACACTCCACTCCATCTCACAAGATCTCCTCATTTTCTCTCTTCTTTCTCATGAGATGAGAGAGCTCACTCTCTCATTTCGTACCGCCCTGTTGGAAGGGCTGGGATGACTCCACATGGCCCCATTGGACAGCCACCAACGTGACAGCCATTGGTAACAAAAAGAGGAAAGCCCCCTTTTTCCTTCCCTCTTAGTTGTCTGCTGTTTTTAGGCTGTGAGAAGACCCTTCTCAGCTGGCAAAGAGGAAGGCCAAAAACCCCTGGTCCATGGGGTGTTGGCTTGCCCAACAAGTCGCCTGATGGCCCATCTCATTGAATCTCAGCTCCTCATGAAGGAAATGGATGGTTGGGACTGATCTTCATTGTTTCAATGCATGGGTCAAGGTCCCTATACCTTTTTGTTCAGTGGGCCATCACGAGTGAAATGGACGGTTTGGATCGTCTGGAAAGTCCCTCAGATGGCCCGACTTAGGTCTTGAAGTTTCACAGATTCAAATGTAAATAGGCGGGTGGAGTTCTCTTGCTTTTTGCGAGAGAGCTCGGTCAAAGGTCATCTGACCGATGAGCTTGGTCCAGTGCACTTCGTGCACGGGTATGCTGGGTGCACACGCACCTCACGTGGGGTCCACCATGATGTTCTGGTGAAATCCACACCATCTGTTCAGTTTAGAGGTCCCTATCAAGGCATCTAAACAAGAATTAGGCAGATCCAAAGCTTAGCTGGGCCATACTAACGGTTCTAATGTTCTTTGGTGTTGATTACGTCGACCCGACGGTTGGATCACCCTAAAATTTAATGTCAACGGTTGGAAAGGCCCAAAGGACCATTTCAGCTAGAAATCAATGGTCGGGTTACTGATATATGACCTGCTATGTTTTTATAACTCTAAATATTATGCTACACCACCTTTAATATTATTTATTTATTTATTTATTATTATTATTATTATTATTATTATTATTATTATTATTTTCACTATTATTATTATTATCATTTATATAATTTGTCATATTTGATTTATATCCTCACAGATCGTTTATATGCATGAATGTAAGTAAGCGAAGATTAATATCTATTATTTGTATGGAGATACGTGTGCTATGTTTAAATTTTATACAAGGTGTCAAATTGCTTGAAATGTGTTATCCACTATAAATTTTTCTAGTATATTTTATTTTTGTGTATTATAAATTCTATAATTTGTAATTTATATTAATGACGTTATAAGTGTATACACATAGTATGGATTATGGTTACATATCATTTTAATATGAAAATTTTAAATTTTACAAAGTATATAAATAACCTTCCATAGTATACATGTTTATTTTTTATTACTTTTGTAGTAACACCCGAGTACTAGAAAGTACAGGGTGTTACAGTACCAATGACTATATATCCTTTCATTTGGTAGTGAAGGAAGTAAACATGTAACAACCACGACCCATATAACATGACAATTATTACCCATGACAACAGCGACCTATATAACATGACAACCATGACCCATATAACATGATAACCTTGACCCTTGCCGCATTACAACCAAGACCCATATAATATGACAATTATGACCTTGACCCTTACTACATTACAACCACGATTGTAACGCCCTGAATTTCGAGGGTCGAGCAGAGCTCAACTCCTGAGATCCGTCGCATCACTTATGCAACATAAATAATAATGATTGAAAGTTGTCTGTATTAGTGCATTAAACATGAATGAGATTACACTAAATCGACATATCATACTCCAGAGACAATTTGATTACTCAAGCGAAAAACTGTGATAGATATATAAAGCATATAAGTGGTTGTAAGTCCCTAGAGTATGAACATGTCACCAGGTTAAATAATTACATGTATAGTTTCAAAATTTACAAAATGATATAATGTGATGGCATCTAATCCGTATCCCTGTAACCCTAGCGACGTAACTCTAGGTCTACATAGACCCGCTAGAGAGTTGCATGTAGGAGAACTCCTTGTCATCATAAAAGTTAGGCTCCATCTCGTAAGCCTCGCCATCTCCTGCAGCTATAAAAGAGTCTTGTTGGTGTTTTAAAACACCGTCCCAGAGTGGGAGTGAGTGATCAACTCAGTGGATCTATAAGGCAAAGGTTAACATGTTATCAATTCAGTCAAGTAGTAATGATAAGGCAATACAACAATCATATCCTAATTACTCTTGTTAATGTAAGAATGATATGCAACAATGATGCATGCCCTCGCCTGCACTCCTTCAGCGACATCATCTCACGATCGCGCATGCACCACTCTAGATATGTGCGCTTCCTCTCCAAAGCACATGCAATGCGGTTCATGGTCGTGTTAGCCAATATTTAATTAAGCCTATTCATACAGCAGATTCGGGAAGCTAAGGTACCTCCCTTATATCATTTACCCAAGTAATAATCCATTTAGGGTCGTTAATCCTAGTTAATCATATACGATAGGCAAGTTATAGGGCAACATCACCCCTGATTAAAAATCAGTGGATAGGCAAGTTCATGTCGCTACGGAGAGGCTCGTCACCTTAGCGTAGGCCTAGTTTATACTCGAGGTCACTACAGAAATACTCGTCACCATAGCGTAGGCCGACAGCTCGAATACAGTGTTCCATACCACCGTATTTAGCTCACGAGTTTGGGTTGCTCAATGGACACTGTAAGACCCGTATCCTAGTTCGACTGTTCCGATGAATCCCGCGATCCTTTCCATCGAAGTCCAGCAGTCCGTGACCAATAATCGACATTGCGCACGACCGCAAGTCATATAATGTAGATTCGAGTCAGTTAATCCGAGACCTGTATCATTGCGACCGCACCGTTGCCGCGGTTCTAACGCCGTGACTCACGCACCGATCCGATACCCTGACCAGAAGATGTGAGCCGGCGTTCATTTCAAAGAAACGCCGTGCTTTTACGATCCTGAGAGAATCTCTACACAATGTCAAATCAATCTCATCAATCAATCAATCACATCAATCAATCAATCACTTCAATGTCAAGTACAAGCAACCCATGCTACCTTTCTCCACAAGTAAAGTAACCACCAAAGTCAACCAATCCATCACCTCACCCATCACTCACATCCATCATCCATCTCCCATCACCTCTCCTTACAACCTCTCTCTTTACCTCCACATTTTTCCAAGCAACCATTCCAAGCAAGAGCACCACACGTCCATGGTTTCCAAGAGAGAAAAGTGATTTTTGTGGCCCACTTTCCCTTCCCAAGATCTCCCATCCTAGCCAGCCATTTCCCATCTCCACCATCAAAGAGGAGCATAAGGAAGGTGGCGTTCCAACGAACCGAAGAAATCAACCGATGGGTGCTTTGATAGGGTAGTTTTTATGCTTTCTTAGATGGGCCAAGTGAGGCCTACCGATCAAT
Source organism: Magnolia changhungtana (assembly GCA_030180095.1). Classification (NCBI taxonomy): domain Eukaryota; kingdom Viridiplantae; phylum Streptophyta; class Magnoliopsida; order Magnoliales; family Magnoliaceae; genus Magnolia; species Magnolia changhungtana. The sequence goes on from JASAUF010000293.1 coordinate 1,478,638, forward strand.
GGTATGGATCTCACTTAGGACCCTAAGATATGGCCAATGGCCCACTATGATTATCTTTTGATGTATGATGGAATGCAAGGGAGGGCCCATAGTGTTGGGGTCCCTCCATCACACGTGTGTCCCACTCTTTTCTCTCTCTCTCACTCTCTTTTATTTTCTTTCAAATGATGATGATGTGGATATGTGGCCACCCGGATGGACCCCACCATGAAGCATATTTTTCATCCTAGCTATTTATAGGTGGGGCCCACTTTATATATGTGTAGTTCCACACCAGCCAGCCATGAGGTGGCCCACCTATGCAGGGCCCACCTTAATGATTTATTTGCAAGCCCCAAAGAGAGTCCAGCGTCTGGACATGCACTCTGGAAATACAAATATTGGCTTTGATTCAAAGGTTTTTAGGGAGGGCTGCCATGCAGGTCTCACCTCGATATATGTATTCAATCCACACCGTCCATCTTATTTACCAGCCCATTTTAGGTGTTGATCCAAAATGGGAAGTCAATCTAACTTTTGGGCAGGTCAAACCCTTGAAATCAGTGATTTTCACCGTTTAAACACACCTAAATCCTTCTACACGCCAAAAAATATCCGATATTGGACTTGTTGGGTCCATCTCAGGCCATGAAAATCAGTAGATGGGGTAGATTTGGCTGAAGCGGGCCCTACACATGAAAAACTCTAGAAATAAAGGGATTTCAAATATATATATATATATATATATATATATATATATATATATATATATATATAACATAAGAAAGATATTTCTTCTGCTATCGGGGATAGGGGAGAGGACGCCCAGGCGTCTGGCGCTTAACGAGCGAGGGACCCACGGGTCCCCAGCCGTGGGCCCCACTATGATGTATATTTACCATCCAAGCTGTCCATTAGGTGGGCCACTGTCTGACGTGGGCCCCCTCCAAAAATCAGGCCAATCCAGCGCTCGGGCGGCCCACATCATAGGAAACAGTGGGAATGAACGTTTACCATTGAAACCCTTTTTGGGATAGCAGAAGTTTCAGATCAAGCTGGAAATTGTTTTCCCCTTTATCCAGGTTCGTGTGACCTTATGAACGGATTGGATGGAAGATAAACGCTATGGTGGGCCCCACATGGGACCCACAGTGATGAATGTGTTGCATGCCCACCGTCTAGACGGATGGTGGGGCCTCCTTGATGTATGTGTTCGTCCACACCGTCCACCCTGGATGGTGGGACCCCCTGCTGTGAGTGCGTGTGGCTGTGCACGTGTGTGCATGCAGGTGTGAGTGTGCACGTGTGTGTGCATGTGTGTGTGAGTGTACATGTGTGTGTGTGTATATATATATATATTGTATATACCTGATGGTGGGCCTCTATGGGCCCCACCATGATGCATTTGTTGCATCCAAGTCATCCAACCATGTGGCCGTTGTTGAGGCCCACCTGGATGTGTATTTATGGCCGTTGTTGAGGCCCACTTTGATGTGTACTTGTGGCCGTTGTTGAGGCCCACCTTGATGTGTATTTATGGCCGTTGTTGAGGCCCACCTGGATGAGTATTTGTGGCCATTGTTGAGGCCCACCTGTTATGTATTTAAGGCCCATGCGATGGGGCCCATCTGAATGTATTTGAGGCCGTTGTGTGAGGCCCACCTTGATATGAATGCAAGGCCCATGTTATAAGGCCCATTTAGGTGTATCTTAGGGCCCATGGGTCGAGACCCATTGTGATGTATAAAGGCTCGTGGGTTGAGACCCACTGTGGTGTGCATAGGGCCCATGTTATGAGACCCATTTGACGTATTGGAGGCCCATGGGTTGAGACCCAATGGGATGTACATAAGGCCCATTGAAGGTGATTCCACCGTGGTTTACGTGTTGACCTTTATGGCGAGCCATGACTTGGGAGCGATGTTGGTTTGACGTCCACATTGTAAGTATAATGTTGGTTAAATGTCCTCATTACGACTCTCCCTAGGGCCATTGGTAGGCCCATACTTGTTATGTGTAGGCCGTCTAGGCCCATCTGCGTTGTAAGGATAGTTCATCACCTTATAACATGCTTAGTGTAGTTCCATGATTCATACCCATATGCATCAAATGTATGCTTGATATGAGGAATGTTTGGTTATAACATGAGCCGTTGGGCTGAGACATTTACGGGACTCCATATGAGACGAAGTGCCCGACATGAGCGCATGGTACGCGCGAGATTGCTGCATGTTTTTATACGGTGTGATTCATGCATCTCGCATACATGTTACTTGATCATTGTACGCCCTAGTGACATCAGGGCCGTGGCCTCCATAGGCACATCGTGGATAGCTAGATGGGATACCGAAAATATTTGGTTCTAGCATACGGGCTCCATAGATGTCCCTGGGTGAAAATCCCTGAACCTCCGTGGCCAGGAGACGCCCCAACGTCGAGACCGAGTGAATGTATATGAGCGCAAGAGGGCCGTATACCAGTAGGTCGCGTCTCCCACTGTGTCGTGGTCGGTTGGGAGAGGGTGTGACCTTACCCGCCTGAGTGAGGGGGCAATGTCAAGGTTGAGTTTGACCAGCTGATGAGTGTCGAATGTTGCATATCAGACCGAGTAGTTGCCTAAATTTACGTACATGACAAGGCTTAATGGAGTGTTTTAATCGTGTTTTCATTGCAGGATGTAATAATGAGCGTTAGACTGAAAAGAGAATTAAAAGCATGGATTTGATGATCAAAAGTCACCAAAGCACGGGATGGACTCCAGAGAACCAATAATGAAGATTTTACATGCACAGGATCGAGGAAAGCAAGCGAAAGGGGCCCATGAAGGGGTTCGAATGAAAGATCACATGGTTCCCTCTATCCGATTGGCTCAAAACTTTATACATGGGATTAGGGACATAAATTAACCGTACGTTTCAAATTTCAGCCCTCGGATAACTATAGAAGTGTCCCAACTGACAAATCAGCCCATAAACCATTGATTCTGGGCCCGCCTGATATCTGAATATGCTTCAACTTCGGATTCAACGTCTTACTTGAGAAGAGAAAATGAATGGATGGATTGGATGTCTCAGAAACATCACCGTGGAACCCATATGTGGTGCATGTACACCATGCACTCACAACACCGGCCGTGCACCGGACGGCTGAGAGGGTTAGCGCAAGCGCTGACCCGACTCGTCTTCACAAAAACGGCATCTGCCGTTCCAGTGTCTGCAAACGATCGATGGGTTCGAGTTGTGGACCCCACCTATTGTCCAAATGGACAATCCAAATCGTCCATCCGCTTCCTGGGGCAGCCATAACCCACGCCTAGCTGACGGAATTCAAAGACATCAAGTCGTAGGATTTTTAACTGTCCAATAGCAAAACGGACGGTGAGTTTAGAACTCTGTGGGCCACACAAAAATGGAGAAAAAATTGCATATTTTCAACCGAAATTTAGATAGAAATTCAGTGAACGGAGTGAATTTCGCTGAAGAGCTTGATCACGGACCCTACCATCACCACAGCCTTCGGTTTTCGCGTCCGCGTAACCAGGCCACTGTCCGTTTCTCTGGCGGATTGTGGGCCCCGTACATCATCCTTTCGGACGATCCAAGCCGTTCATCGTGTAGAGGGCTTCGAGAGCTTCAAAACTATGCTGATATTCCACTCCCATGCGTACACACATGTGCGGTACAGAGGTCACAAACGGACTGCCCTGCATTGTTCAAAACTGATCTCTTCGTAATTTCTTCTCTGGGCCGCGTCAATGGACGTTCAAAACCACCCATTCTTGATTGAAATTTCGTCCTGAATCCAATGGACGGGGTGGATTTTCCAGAAAATACTTCTGTGGGCCCCACTGATCATGGCTGTGAAAATTTGCACTCCATGTCCTGCTACAACTCTGCCACCGACTCCAGCCCTCCAGCAGCTATAAAAGAGGAATTATGGACGTGGGAAATTCATTCAGAAACAAGGAATTCAGATCTAGAGCAAGGGAGAGAAGAGAGAGAAGAAAGAGAAGAAAGAGAAGAAGAAGAGAGAGAGAGATCGATTGGTTTGGTGTTTTGTTTTTATGAATTTTGTTTAATCTTTTTGATGGATTTTATGGGTCACTAATTTCTCAGCTAGGGCTGAGATGAATCCCCTAATTTGATTAGCTCTTGCATTGGTTGAATTTACTTTGAATATTAATTAATTTGTTTCTTTCTCTAAGTGGGCTTGATTGGTTTAAATTCTATACTTCTCCATCTATGAACTTGATCAGAGTCTATATATGGACGTTGTATGGATGCTTATTCTAAGTGCTTGTGTCTGATCAAGAACAGGTTTCCTATAGAGGAAGAAACAGGGTGCTTTAATGAACTGTACATTCCATGTATCCGATCAAGGACATGGGATGTGTTATTCATGGCATTGCTTAAAGGAATTAGACATTCTGTATGCCCGATTAAGGACACAGATTGTGCTTTCTCTGTATAAGTGGTATCAATCTAGATCAAGGTAAATCAACAGACCAAACAAGGGTTAGGATAATTAGGGGTGGATTCGAAAGTCCTAGTGCTCTCTCTCTGATTGAATTTTCTTCCCTGTTCTTAATTGTTTTTTTCCTAGAATTGTGCTTAGTAGTTCATTCCATTATTTGTTGGATTAGTTAAGAAGAATTGAGAATTTGAGTTGTGACGATCAGTCCTCGTGGGAACGATCTCGTAATACGTACCGTATCTACATCTGATTCGTATACTTGCGAGTTTAAATATCATTTAAATCATGTTGGTTTAAATAAAACATCAAGTTTTGCGGCGGATTGTGGGCCCCGTACGTCATCCTTCCGGACAATCCAAGCCGTTCATCATGTAGAGGGCTTCGAGAGCTTCAAAACCATGCTGATATTCCACTCCCATACATATACACATGTGCGGTACAGAGGTCACATACGGACTGCCCTGCATTGTTCAAAACTGATCTCTTCGTGATTTATTCTCTGGGCCGCGTCAATGGACGTTCAAAACCACCCATTCTTGACTGAAATTTCGTCCTGAATCTAATGGACGCGGTGGATTTTCTAGAAAATACTTCTGTGGGACCCACCGATCATGGCTGCGAAAATTTACACTCCATGTCCTGCTACAACTCTGCCCCCGACTCCAGCCCTCCAGCAGCTATAAAAGAGGAATTATGGACTTGGGAAATTCATTCAGAAACAAGGAATTCCAGATCTAGAGCAAGGGAGAGAAGAGAGAGAAGAAGGAGAAGAAAGAGAAGAAAGAAGAGAGAGAGATCGATTGGTTTGGTGTTTTGTTTTTATGAATTTTGTTTAATCTTTTTGATGGATTTTATGGGTCACTAATTTCTCAGCTAGGGCTGAGATGAAGCCCCTAATTTGATTAGCTCTTGTATTGGTTGAATTTACTTTGAATATTAATTAATTTATTTCTTTCTCTAAGTGGGCTTGATTGGTTTAAATTTTATACTTCTCCATCTATGAACTTGATCAGAGTCTATATATGGACGTTGTATGGATGCTTATTCTAAGTGCTTGTGTCTGATCAAGAACAGGTTTCCTATAGAGGAAGAAACAAGGTGCTTTAATGAACTGTACATTCCATGTACCCGATCAAGGACATGGGATGTGTTATTCATGGCATTGCTTAAAGGAATTAGACATTCTGTATGCCCGATTAAGGACACAGATTGTGCTTTCTCTGTATAAGTGGTATCAATCTAGATTAAGGTGAATCAACAGACAAAACAAGGGTTAGGATAATTAGGGGTGGATTCGAAAGTCCTAGTGCTCTCTCTCTGATTGAATTTTCTTCCCTGTTCTTAATTGTTTTTTTTCCTAGAATTGTGTTTAGTAGTTCATTCCATTATTTGTTGGATTAATTAAGAAGAATTGGGAATTTGAGTTGTGACGATCAGTCCTCGTGGGAACGATCTCGTAATACGTACCGTATCTACATCTGATTCGTTTACTTGCGAGTTTAAATATCATTTAAATCATGTTGGTTTAAATAAAACATCAAGTTTTTGGCGCGTTCTTGTCGGGACTGTTTCGTTCCAAATTGAATTTAGGATTCTCTCTTATCATAATTCATAGTCTTAGGATTTTACTAACTTTAGGTTAAAGTTTTTATTTTATTTTATTTTTAGAAACTAACTATTTCTTATTTTGTAGGGTCTTGAAATAATCTTCTAATTTTGAATTGAGGAAGGAAGCTACTAAGTGAAGGAAGAGCTTCTTAAATTTTTTTGACATCAATCATCTCCTTTCCCGAGTTCTTTCTTCCCATTCTTGTTTACATAGTTTTAACTTATTTTTTTTCTAGTTCTAGTTTTATTTCTCTTAGGTTGCTTCTTAGTTTAGTTTTTTTTCTTACATTGCAATAACATAGTTTATGCTAGGACGTAGATCTCTGAATATAGAACTAGCACCGTTTGATCCTGAAATAGAAAGAACACTTTGTGAAAGATTGAGAAATAATCCTGTTGAAATGGCGAATGAGAATGAAGTTAAAGCTCTCAAAGATTATTCAGCTCCTTTCCAATTTAATGCGCCTTCATGCATAGTGTTGCCAACCACTACGGCAGCACACTTTGAACTTAAACCTGGAGTCATACAATTGTTGCCATCCTTTTACGGATTGGACAAGGAGGACCCATATCATCATGTGAAAGAATTCTTAGACATTTGCTCCACCTTTAAGTTCCAAAACTTCTCAGACGATTCGATCCGCCTACGCCTGTTTTCTTTTTCTTTGAAGGATAAGGCGAAAGCATGGTTGAATTCTCTAGAAGTTGGATCTATCACTACATGGGACCAACTGTCTAAGAAGTTCTTAAACAAGTTCTTTCCCGTTCACAAAACCAATGCCCTCCGTAGAGAAATTACTAACTTCACACAAAAAGAGGGCGAGCACTTTCATGAATGTTGGGAAAGATGGAAGGACTTGCTTCTTAAATGTCCTCACCATGGTTTTGAGAAATGGCAACAAGTTCAATACTTCTATGACGGTCTGACACCCCAGAACCGTCGCATGGTTGATGCCACCAGTGGAGGGTCATTCATGACCAAAAGTGATGTCGAAGCGTGGAACTTCTTTGAAACCTTGTGCGAAAATTTCCAGCAATGGGACTATTCAAATAAAGGTGACAGAAGTCCCCAACCACAAAAGAAAGGTGGTATATATGAGATAGGAGTCATGCCAGATCTGTGCGCCAAGCTTGATAACCTGACAAAGAAAGTTGATGCTCTGGTATTAAATAATGGACCTCCACAAACAACTCAAGCCGAGGCTTGTGCAATTTGTTCTAGTCCTGCCCATCCTATGCAGTCTTGTCCATCTGGTGCAGCATCCCCAGAACTTCTCTCTGAACAAGTACATGCTATGAACACTTTTCAAAAACCTGGGAATGATCCTTACTCGAACACATACAACCCAGGGTGGGCTAGACATCCAAATTTTTCTTCGGCAAAAGGACCACAACAAGGAGGACCATCTGGAAATCCTCCCATGCAACCGCACCTCCAAGTTGGCAGTCAACAACTTCAACAGTTTCCGCAATATCAACAACTGCCTACACAATCAAGGAAACCATCTCTTGAGGATACACTCCATCTTTTTATGCAGAGTTCTCTCCAATTCCAAAAAGACACCCAACAAACCTTACTAGCCAACCAGCAAAGCTTACATGCAAATGCGCAATCCATTGCCAAGCTGGAAGTACAAATGGGTCAACTAGCTGCCACATTGAGTGAGAGAGAGAAGGGCAAGTTCCCTAGCCAACCTGAGGCTAATCCAAAGGGACAGTATGAGATTGGCTCTAATTCCAACCAAGGGCAATATCATGAACAGGCCAAATCGATCACTACCCTTAGGTCAGGCAAGCAGATTGATAACAGAATAGAGATGCCTAGGGATGAATCAAATTCTAAAACAGAAGATCAAGATGAAGCAGAAAGTCACACCAATGCATCCAAAATCCAAAAGCTCTATGACTCTCCAAGAGCTACTAATGTGCCACCCTACGTGCCCAAAGCACCCTTTTCTCAACGTCTGGCACCAATAAAGAAAAGAAATAACTTTGATGAAATCTTGGATGTGTTTAAAAAAGTGCAAGTCAACATCCCGTTACTTGACGCTATCAAGCAAGTCCCTGCTTACGCTAAGTTTCTTAAAGATTTATGCACTCAAAAGCGTAAGCAGAATGTTCATAAGAAAGTCTTCCTTGCAGAGCAGCTCAGCTCCATGATTCAACATAACACCCCTCCTAAATTTAGGAATCCAGGAGCTCCCACCATTTCTTGCGGCATAGGAGATCATAAGATCGGGAAGGCATTGCTTGATTTAGGGGCGAGCGTCAATTTGTTACCATATTCGGTTTATGAGCAGCTAGGACTTGGTGAATTGAAACCGACTAAAGTAACATTACAACTAGCTGATAGATCTGTCAAGGTGCCCCGGAGTGTTATTGAAGATGTGTTAATCCAGGTTGATAAATTTTATTTTCCAGTGGATTTCATAGTTATAGATACTCAGCCTGTCCAGAATCTTCATAGTCAGATCCCAGTCATCTTTGGTCGTCCATTTTTGGCCACATCTAATGCTATTATAAATTGCCGGAATGGAGTTGTGAAATTGTCCTTTGGTAACATGAATATTAAACTCAATGTCTTTAATGCAGGACAACAATCCGCAGATTTGGATGACATATCTGAAGTGGACATGATCGAGAGTCTAGTGCAGGACTCCTTCCGTACAACTTTTGAAGATTCACTTGAGACCTGCTTAGCACAATATGGCATGGATTTTGACATCGATAGTCCCATCTACGAAGTCAATGCATTGTTCGACTCTACTCCTATATTGAAGACTGAAAAATGGAGAGCGAAAGTGGAACCTTTTCATCCCTCTGAGACTCTTCCTGACAGCACAGTTTCTAACTCTAAGAAGGCAAAGGCGAGCAGGCTGCTTAATGTTCTTAGAGCATATAAGGCAGCAATTGAACGGAAGATAGCGAAAATACAGGGAGTATGCCCCACTATATGTATGGATCATGCTGTGGAAATATCGCGTGAAATGTAAAGGAAGCGTGATCCTAACATAGAAGAAGTCGTGCGAGCAGAAGTCCTTAAATTATTTGACGACAGTGTCAGTTACCTCATTGCAGATAGCACAGCTCATGGGAACTCACATCACTTGTCTGGGATTGGTTAATTAAGGTGTTGAGGTAATTTCTTTGGCGGACCCTGGTTATAAAGATTAGTTCATTCATGGTCCGTTCTTGTCTGGCTGAAGACGTTAAACGTAGCGCTCCTGGGAGGCAACCCAGCCTTTTGCTTTATTGTATTATTTTTTTATTTCATTCCTTTTCATTTTTCTAGTTAGTTAGCTCAATGTTTGTGGGTAACATTACTGCAAACCCTCACGAGACTACAACTCGTCCACTAGGGGTAACCTAAGGGTTTAAAGGCTTGTTGCATGCGCTAAATGCAATCGAGAGCACCTGCGAAAGTGGTATAGGTAGAATCTTCTTTTGTTTTTCTTTTTGTTATTTTTGCTTATGTTGATTTCTCTCTTGTGCTAACTCGCTTTTACGTTGAAATTTTTTTTAGAAAGCTTCTTGATTCTCCATCCAGGTACTATCTTTCTATCTCTCCTCTTTTATTCTCGTTGTCCCATGTGCATTACTTGCTTATTTCTTTTACATTGAGGACAATGTAGATTTTAGGTTGGGGGTGGGAGATTAGGTTACCTAATCAGTATTCTCTTGGTCTTGAGCAAAATTTGTGAAAATTTTAAATTTTTTTTTTTGGAATTTCTATTGAATTCAAAGTGATTTTGAAGGATAGTTGTGATTTTCATATTACAAGATACAGAATGAATGTGATAATTTATGCCCCTTAGAGTCAGCCATTTGTTAGATTTCACAGTCAATTTTGAATTGTTAATCCATGATTAGAAGTTGTAAACATTGATTGAGCCATGATTTCACATATCACATCTCGCTTACACATTAAGTTTTCGGTTCGATAACTGAATGATTAACTTGGTAAAAAGAAGAATTGAAGGGGTAAGTCACATAATCTTTACCATAGGTTTGTTCCCTATAGGTGTAGATTCGATTCCCCATGGTCGACACTTATAAAAAGTTAGGCGACAAGTTTTCACCATAGGTTTGCTCCCTATAGGTGAGAATTTGATTCCCTTCATTGGCATTACTATTCATAAAGAAAATCAAAGGTTGGTTGAATGGAAAGTTAAATCTGTAAGGCAAGTTTGGTTTCAGGTTTGGTTGTCACGAATTACTAATGATATCATGAAATTGACAATTGGATCTTTTAATGATTGTCAGCCGAGATTACACTATACACTCATGGAACTCGATGTTTAAAATTGTTCAAATTAATGGATTAATATTTTAAACTTGATTATGAAATCTGCCGAGAGCTTGATTCCAAGAGAAAAATTCCACACACCGATCATGAATCTTAGAAATTTCACATCTCAGCTATCTGTTCACATGTCACTTGAATTTACAGGAATTGTCTTTTATTTCTGAAATTATTTTTTGCATGTTTTACTCGGGACTAGCAAAATGCTGGTTGGGGGTTGTGATGAGTGTCGAATGTTGCATATCAGACCCAGTAGTTGCCTAAATTTACGTACATGATAAGGCTTAATGGAGTGTTTTAATCGTGTTTTCATTGCAGGACGTAATAATGAGCGTTAGACTGAAAAGAGAATTAAAAGCATGGATTTGATGATCCAAAGTCACCAGAGCACGGGATGGACTCCAGAGAACCAATAATGAAGATTTTACACGCCTGGGATCTGAGGAAAGCAAGCCAAAGGGGCCCGAAAAGGGTTCAGAATGAAAGATCACATGGTTCCCTCTATCCGATTGGCTCAAAACTTTATACATGGGATTAGGGACATAAATTAACCGTACGTTTCAAATTTCAGCCCTCGGATCACTATGGAAGTGTCCCAACTGACAAATCAGCCCATAAACCATTGATTCTGGGCCCACCTGATATCTGAATATGCTTCAACTTCGGATTCAATGTCTTACTTGAGAAGAGAAAATGAATGGATGGATTGGATGTCTCAAAAACATCACCGTGGAACCCATATGTGGTGCATGTACACCATGCACCCACAACACCGGCCGTGCACTGGATGACTGAGAGGGTCAGCGCAAGCGCTGACCCGACTCGTCTTCACAAAAACAGCATCTGCCGTTCCAGTGTCTGCAAACGATCGATGGGTTCAAGTTATGGACCCCACCTATTGTCCAAATGGACAATCCAAACCGTCCATCCGCTTCCTGGGGCAGCCATAACCCACGCCTAGCTGACGGAATTCGAAGACATCAAGTCGTGGAATTTTTAACTGTCCAATAGCAAAACGGACGGTGAGTTTAGAACTCTGTGGGCCACACAAAAATGGAGAAAAAATTGCATATTTCCGACCAAAATTTCGATAGAAATTCGGTGAACGGAGTGGATTTCGCTGAAGAGCTTGATCACGGACCCCACCGTCACCACAGCCAACGGTTTTCGCGTCCGCGTAACCAGGCCGCTGTCCGTTTTTACAGCGAATTGTGGGCCCCGTACGTCATCCTTCCGGACGATCCAAGCCGTTCATCGTGTAGAGGGCTTCGAGAGCTTCAAAACCATGCTGATATTCCACTCCCATGCGTACACACATGTGCGGTACAAAGGTCATAAACGGACTGCCCTGCATTGTTCAAAACTGATCTCTTCGTGATTTCTTCTCTGGGCCGCGTCAATGGACGTTTAAAACCACCCATTCTTGACTGAAATTTCATCCTGAATCCAATGGACGGGGTGAATTTTCCAGAAAATACTTCTGTGGGGCCCACCGATCATGGCTGTGAAAATTTGCACTCCATGTCCTGCTACAACTCTACCACCGACTCCAGCCCTCCAGCAGCTATAAAAGAGGAATTATGGACGTGGGAAATTCATTCAGAAACAAGGAATTCCAGATCTAGAGCAAGGGAGAGAAGAGAGAGAAGAAAGAGAAGAAAGAGAAGAAAGAAGAGAGAGAGAGATCGATTGGTTTGGTGTTTTGTTTTTATGAATTTTGTTTAATCTTTTTGATGGATTTTATGGGTCACTAATTTCTCAGCTAGGGCTGAGATGAAGCCCCTAATTTGATTAGCTCTTGTATTGGTTGAATTTACTTTGAATATTAATTAATTTGTTTCTTTCTCTAAGTGGGCTTGATTGGTTTAAATTCTATACTTCTCCATCTATGAACTTGATCAGAGTCTATATATGGACGTTGTATGGATGCTTATTCTAAGTGCTTGTGTCTGATCAAGAACAGGTTTCCTATAGAGGAAGAAACAGGGTGCTTTAATGAACTGTACATTCCATGTACCCGATCAAGGACATGGGATGTGTTATTCATGGTATTGCTTAAAGGAATTAGACATTCTGTATGCCCGATTAAGGACACAGATTGTGTTTTCTCTATATAAGTGTTATCAATCTAGATCAAGGTGAATCAACAGACAAAACAGGGGTTAGGATAATTAGGGGTGGATTCGAAAGTCCTAGTGCTCTCTCTCTGATTGAATTTTCTTCCCTGTTCTTAATTGTTTTTTTTCCTAGAATTTTTCTTACTAGTTCATTCCATTATTTGTTGGATTAGTTAAGAAGAATTGAGAATTTGAGTTGTGTGGATCAGTCCTCGTGGGAACGATCTCGTAATACGTACCGTATCTACATCTGATTCGTTTACTTGCGAGTTTAAATATCATTTAAATCATGTTAGTTTAAATAAAACATCACCAGCTTGAGGAATGGGTCCGCTATCGACGAGTCGGGCCCGATATTGGCAGGCGGATAGTGAGGTCTCTTCTACTTACCCAGTTGTGCGCTCGGATAGGGGCGGCAAGTTGGCTAGAGTGTAATTGACCCTGGTGATGATCCCAGAGATGAACCGTACTGATACGTGGACTTATTGAGCAGGATTTGCATACTCATGCATTCATTTCATTCACTATCCACTTGGGCTGGTGGTGCACAACTAATTGTTGTGTACCTTCGCATGGCTAGGATTTCGGATGGGCGCGCGACTAACCTGAGATCAGGAGTTTACCACATTGTGTCTGACTATCCAAATTTAGGTATGAGACTGGTTTGGATAGAAGTCCCTTGTGATGGACCCCATAGCCTGTGATACTTCGTACTATTATCCCGACTTCACGTTCCTGCATGGTCATTTCATTCGCACCGCATATTACATTGCATCCGCAGTACTTAGCATTTTGGGTTACTATGTTTTTGCACTTATATGGCCTAGATGGGGTTGATGGTATTCGTGGCTCGTCAGGATTTGTATATTGCATTGCATTCTCAACATCTGTTATTGTCTTATTATATTTTGCATCGCATTACCTTGGTCCGGCTGATAACATTCATGGACTTACCAGTACACTTCTGTTTACTCTAATGTCATATGATTCATGATCTTGTTAGTATTTCTGCTTATCCCGATGATGTATGATTTATGTGTTTTATGGTATACTTGACACTTATTTTGTGCACACACTTCCACCACCCTGTAAGCTTTTGTAAGCTTATGCACGATAGATGCGTGTAGGTGGCGTTAGGTTGCAGCAGCGTTGAGCTTGGAGCGTGTAGTTGTCCTCTGGAGCTTTGATTTCGATATATGTATTTTCCTTTCATACAAATTGTACTTAAAGTTTTTGATATAGTGGATATGTAGTGGTGTTGTTTTGTGACTTGGTTATGCTTGTGGTTATGCTCCATTACAAAAAAAATCATACTGAAAATCCTCCTTGTAGGATCTCAGGATCGGAATCTGGCGTATGGACGCTGGGAGCGGAGAATGGGGTACTACGGAGGCTGTCAGCGCCAGATTCGGCGATCGGGAATTTTGTGAGCCCGGTTTCTGAGTTTGGGGTGTGACAGACACTACGAGGAGGCTTGTCACCACGGCGTAGGCAGACATCTTGACCACAGTGTCCCATACCACCATGCCCGGCTCATGATTCTTAGCGGATCGTGGTACCAAGGTTAAACGGGCTTTTCATTGGTAAGTGGTATCTTAGATTCAAGCAGTAGCGTCCATACATGGTGAACATACATTAGGCTAATCGGGTTACTTAACAAGCTCGACTAGTACAAGTGCACGTTAAATAAATCAACATAGAACGCATACGCACTCCTTATGGCCTAACCAGTGTCAATAATCACCATACAACTCGGATTCACCGAACGTATCCATTGTGGCGAAACTAGTTCGGCCATTAATCGTAAACCGTTACCGATTGTCTAGACTATGTATTAGTCCCAATCTTACTCAAATACAATAGGCATTCATATGTGATAGTCATAACAACATGTGATAACCAATTCAAATATAAATCTCATTTCAGCATTTTAACAAACACATAGTGCACATGTTATCATACATAGGTATTTCATTCATAAATCACGTAGTAGCGAGATAGGCTACATGAAGAAAAATGTAACTATAGATACGGTAATTGAGAATCCTATCTCAACACCCTTATTAAATACATTTCAACAAGCAACTTCTCATTTAGACATTTTATCAAACACGTTGACTACACATATCAACATACATATAATAAATTAGTTATAACATATAATATAGCAAATCCTTTCATAAAGGAGTTGTCACAGATACAACAATCATGTATTCTCAATAAAAAATCATGGTAAGTACAAATCATAATTCCATATTCATTCAAACATTTCAACAAACACATGAAATGCATTATATTCAACATAGTTCATATATATATAATACACGAAAAACATCGCATCTAAGTACATGTGACAGCAATCAAGCCAGTCACAAATCATTAACTGACATTGAAAGCTTTGAAAACCATAAACTAAATGTTTATAATCCTCATCTTTCGTCGATTTACTCGTTACGAACTCGGTTCGTACACTACATCTTTGTCTACGGCACAACAGTTACCTAAACATTGAAATAAGTTAGCTATTTCACTGATTCCTCTATTTGAATTCCAAGAAGGAGATTAGGGTTAGGATTTCTTACCCAAGTTGTATCTGGAATCGCCGGTGTAGCGGTGGTGGGGAGGTGATTCAGTACGTGGAGTTGTGGGAGTGAATCCCAGCAACGATCTCCCTGCTTCTCTCTCTCTCTTCTCCTCACTCTTACCTCATCTTTTCTCTCTTCTCTCTCCTAGGGTTAGAGAATTCGTATGGAATGAGAGAGGGTTAGATTTAGGGAATTATATAGGCCCAAAAGTGATGTCAATGGCCCCAGGGCCACGGAATATGTATGATATAGCCAAAAGGCATCTGTTTCGGGCCAACGGAGCTCATCTAGAGGTCCATTACCTGCATACGATCCGAAGAAAGTTCCCTGACAATAGATCTATGTCAGGTTAAGATTTCGGTCTGATCGGATTTGTGAATCGATCGTGGAGGACTAGTTTCAGTTCAACGGCTATCGTCACTCAATCAGGGCCACAAGTACATTGACATGTGTAGGAAAATTTCTTTGATCCAAGGGTGTAGTTGGGTCAGAATTTGACGGTCCAAAACCTTAAATTTAGCCAGCAAGTGAACAGCCCAAATCACTTAAGTTTGAGTTCATTTTCTAAAGATATTCGCGTTTCTCATACACTTCGCTACGGCTCAAGTTGTGCGTTTCTGGATACTATTTGGACTTGATTCCCATGATGGTTATCAAGCCCAGTAAGGTGGTCATAACCTTATAGTTTCATGGTCATCGAACTTTCGACACGCGGTCCAGGTCCAATACGGAGTTCAATGTTTTCCTGAGAACAACTGAGTTTTGAGATTGATCCTAGGTTTCTAGGTAATGTTGAGTTAGCAATTCTAATGGTTTTGAGTCTTATAGTTCGTATAGAAAGTGGTTCAAGCTAATTCGTCGATTAATTCAGTTTAGTACTTAATTAATTTTTGTATAATTTCTAAAGGATTCGGTCTTTAGTGATTTTTGCTTGAGGTGGTACTCGGGTCTTTGTACGAATTTTTCCTAGACGTTAGAATCTACCCCCCCTAAAGAAAAATTTCGTCATCGAAATTAGTACCTTTTCGTATTGCTTAAGAATTTGAGGGTAGTTCTTAAGAACGTCGGCTTCTGTTTCCCAAGTAGCCTCTTTCTCAGTATAGTTTGCCACAGTACCTTCACAAGTGGAATCACTTACTATGCAGCACCTGTTCCTTCCTGTCTAGAATACGTGTTGGTCATAATACATAAGTAGCATCTTCACTCAACTGTACCTGCTCCTATTTGATAATGTGGGAAGGATCAGGAATGTATTTCTTTAGCATCGATACGTGAAACAAGTCGTACACGTCCGCGAGTGGTGTGGGCAAAGCAAGGCGGTATGCTACCACACCCACTTAGTCTAGAATCTGGAACAGACCAATAAATTGAGGCATGAGTTTCCCTTTCTTGCCAAATCAAAGGACTCCCTTCATGGGGGAAACCTTAAGAAACACATGGTCCCCGACCTCAAACTCTAGATGTCACCGTCTCGTATTGACGTAACTCTTCTGTCTACTCTGTGCTGCAAGAAGTCGACCCCTGATAATGTCGATCTTCTCTGAGGTCGCTTGTATTAACTCTGGGCTAATTAAACTCTTCTTACTAACCTCTGCCAAGCAATGCGGTGCTCTATATGTTCGCCCATATAGTGTTTTGTACGGGGCCATGCCAATACTTGCTTGAAAGCTGTTGTTATAAGCAAACTCAACATAAGGAAGACAGTCATCCCAACTGTTCTTGAAATCAAGCACACAAGCTTGCAACATATCTTCCAACACCTGATTCACCCGTTCCGTCTGCCCATCCTTCTGTGGGTGGAACGCGGTACTGAACTTCAGTTTCACACCCATTGCTTCTTGGATACGAGTCCAGAAGATAGATGTGAATAGCGTGTCTCGGTCTGACACGGTCTCCATAGGCACTCCAAGCAGACGTACTATCTTCTTGATGTACAGTCTAGCCAAATCGTCTGCTGAGTTTGAGACTCTAATCGGGAGGAAATGAGTCATTTCGTCAATCAGTCCACAATCACCCAAATGTAGTCATGTTCTTTCCTCATCTTCAGTAGCCTTGAAATGAAATCCATAGAGATGAAATCCCATTTCTATTCAACTATGGGCATGGACTGAAGTAAACTAGGAGGTCGACGATGCTCAACTTTGACCTGCGGGCACGTGAGACAATGGGATACATAGTCTACTATGTGGGCCTTCATGTTGTCCCACTAGTACGAACGCTTCATATCTTGATACATCTTCGTACTACCAGGATGCATCGCTATCTTCGAATTGTGAGCAGCTTCGAGAACTTCCCTTCTCAAGTCATGAAGATTTGAGATGCATAGGCAGCCACAATAACGTAAACCCCCATCCGTACCAATGCTCCATTCAGAGTCTTCATCGTCGCTAGCTTGCTTCCTCAACTCTACCAACCCTTCATTTTCCCTCTGAGCCACAATGATTTGATCGTCGATAAGTGGCTGCACACGAATATGTGCGACGCTCTTGAATGGCTCCTCTACTATAAGCCTCTGCTTAAAATCTCGCACAAATTCTACTATATTCCATTCCCTTATCATCAGCGGAGCTGCAAATGCTATCATTTTCTTGTGGCTCAACGCGTCTGCCACAAGGTTGGCCTTGCCAGGATGGTAGGAGACCTCAAACTTGAAGTCTTTCAAGGTTTCCATCCATCATCGTTGTCTCATATTCAAGTCTCTCTGTGTGAATATGTACCTGAGGCTCTTGTGGTCACAAAAGAGCTTGAACTCCTCTCCATAAAGGTAATGTGTTCAGAGCTTTAATGCAAAGATGACTGCTGCCAATTCTAGGTCGTGCGTAGGGTAGTTTTCCTCGTGTTTTCTCAACTGTCTTTTCGCATAAGAACACAACCCAAACTAACATGAGAAGCGTTGGTGTATATGATATATTTGACCTCTTACTCTGATAATACTAACACAGGGGCGGACGTCAACTTGTCCTTCAGTTCCTAAAAGGCTGCTTCTACCTTCTCATTCCAAGCAAACTTAAGATCCTTCTGAGTGAGCTGAGACAACAGTCTGCCTATCTTGGAAAAGTCCCTAATGAATTGACGATAGTAACTTAACAGGCCAAGGAAACTCCTCACTTCAGTAACCGAACCAGGTTGCTCTCAGTCCTGAACTGTGGTCAACTTAGCAAGGTCCATAGTTATTCCTTCCTTGGACACCACATGTCTCAGGAACTTGACTTCTTCTTTCCAAAAGTCATCCTTCTTGTACTGAGCAAACAATTGGTTCTTCCTTAGAGTATCAAAGACTACTCATAGGTGCTCCTCGTGATCCTTCCGACTCTTGGAGCATATCAAGATGTCATCTATAAATACGATGACGAATCGGTATAGATACGGCCAAAACACCCGGTTCATTAGGTCTATGAACACGGCGGGTGCGTTTGTGAGTCTAAATGACATCACAAGGAACTCGTAATGCCCAAAGCTGGTTCTGAATGCTGTCTTCTGCACGTCCTCATCCCTGACGCGTAACTAGTGATACCCTGACTGCAAGTCGATCATAGTGAAATACTGCACCCCTTTCAACTGATCAAATGGATCATCTATCCAAGGCAAATGATACTTATTCTTCACTGTCACTTGGTTCAATCTACGATAATCAATACATAATCGCAGCGATCCGTCCTTCTTCTTCACAAACAACATGGGTGTTCCCCAAGGAGATACACTCGGTCGTATGAAGCCTGCATCCAATAGATTATCAATTTTTCTCCTCAGTTCCTCCATCTCACATGGAGGCATGCGATACGTCGGTAGAGATATAGGTGTCGCACCAGGCACTAGGTCAATGGTAAAATCGATCTCATGTTAAGGAGGTAATCCAGGTATCTTTCTAAACACGTCCGCAAAATCCTGAGCTACTGGCGTATTCGTAAGTGTCGGACCATCAACATTCTCTAGCAAGGTAGCATAACAACTAATGCGGTAGTACAACTGACATAAACTAGGAAAATAAAGGTCGTGCCCTCAGGTCCATGGGCTGTCACTACTCTAGTATCACAATCGATCTCTACCTTCATCTCAGTGAGTCAATCCATACCGAGAATGACATCGTAATGATACAGTGGGGCAACAATCAGGTCAACAAGTACTGTTCTGCTTCCTAAGTCTATTAAGCAACCCTTACAAATCTTGGTAGTGTCTGAGAAGGTCCCTGTGGCGGTAAGGAGTCTTAACCCAACCATAGGAGTAGTTTCCAATACCTGTCACTTGACTGCTGTGCATGATATTATCGAAATAGTGGACTCGGTGTCCACCAATAGGAAGATTGGTGTACCTTAGATATGGGTCGTGACTTCGAAAGCCAATGGTGCTGCAGTTGTTATCTCAACTACAAGTGAGTGCACACAAGCTTGTTGATGACGATTTGGCTGAGTTACCATAGGTCGTTGAGGCAGCTTACTACGAGGTACATTATGCCTATAGAAAGGCTGTGCTGGTGGTATTGAACATAGAGGTGGAGCCGAGATAGCTTGAGGAAGCTGGCGATTGATCTTCTGAGACGGCGAGAAGCTGTTATCTCTCATCTTAGTGAAGCAATAAGTATCTGCATGGCCCGACCTCTTGCAGTAGGTGCACCACAAGTCTACTAGCCTCAACTCGGTCGATGGAGTCGTAAACTGTGGAGGTGAATTTGCACGTGGCCTCTTTCCAATGAATGGTCTGCTCAGCAGATCTGGTCGAGGCCTCGGACTCATGGGTATGCATAAATGGGATAGTCTATCCCTGTCCTGCTCAGTTCACAGAGACATGTTCACTAGCTCAGCGTAGTTGGGTATGCTAGTGCAACAGATCTTTGTGTGGATATCGGGCCGCAGACCGTTAGAGAAACGCCACATCTTTATCGACTCATTCGCTAGGATCAAAGATGTGTATTTGGCTAGCTCTGTGAACCTATTCTCATATTCGGCCACAGTCATTCCTCCCTGACGGAGGCGAAGGAATTCACCCTCCTTCTCGTTACTGTAGGTGAGGGGAAATACTTTCTGTGGAAGCTGGTTTCAAAGGCATCCCATGTCCACACATAACCCTCGAGAATGGTTCGAAGGATGTTATCCCACCAGAGTCTGGCTTCATTCTCAAACATATATATGACCAACTCAACCTGCTCTGCCTCGGTGCAGTGCAGTAGCTTCAGCATCTTAGAGATGCGATTAAGCCAATATTCAACCTCCTCGAGTCTGTGAGTACCCGTAAAAGTGGGAGGTCGGAAGCGCTGGAATTGGTCAAATAAGCCACTGGCATTCAGGTTTCCAGCAGGGTGCATAGGTGGTGCACGCGGAACCACATTCATGTTTTGGGCAAGGGTCCCAGCGACGGTGGTCCAAATCTGCTGCTGCTACTACTGCATAAGGAGCATCATCTACTCTAACCTATCAGGAGGAGAAGCCGCCTGAGGCATGTGTGGCATCGATGAAGACGTACGGTTCTGTTATGGAACCGGTGGTGCAAAAGGTGTAGCCCATTTGTGGGGCTAGTGGCCGGTTGAGAATCCGATATAGTCTCACTACCCGGGCCCAAACTAGGGTCCGTATGGCTATCGCTTGGGGGAGGTGCCCCATCAATCAATCTGCCAAGTACGAGATGTGCAGTGCTCCGAGTGTTCTTACGGGGCATTCCTTATACACAACATAGGGTGCAACATGCGTAAGATTTAGCATAACAATACTCAATTTCTCAAGCATTCTATACATTCTATAACAAAAGAAGCTTCATACATTTCATTTAACCAAAATTATCACAATACATGAGATGTAGTCTTACATGGATCATGATAAAAGATGCATGTGAGATAATTTAAACAAATCTTTAAACACTAAATTATACCAATAACTCTACCATACTACTAAGCCTATCAAGGCTATAACATAGAAAGCAAGGAAACAAGGAAAACCTAATAACAACTACGACATACGACTAGTCGTTTGACTCTGGCGATGGTGGAGAAGCACCCTTGTCCTGCATGCAGCACAGGAGGGCCTTCAGAGTGCCGGACAACTTCTTGAATTTCTATTTCATGTAGGCCTTGTTCTCTTCAAGCTCTTGCTTCACTTCGGTCCGAGTCTCTCTGACCTCCTGTCTCAGGGCGACTTGGCTCTCCTCAATTTGAACCAAGCGGGCTTCTAAAGCAACTCGATCACAGTGATGCTCATGCGTAGCAGGTGGAGATCCCTCATCAGAGTCTTGGGCTTCCTCTTCTTCCTCTTCCTGCTCTCCCTCTTCCTCACTTTCTTCCTCTATTTCATTTCTGTCATCTTCTTCACCACTTTCTTCCTCTTCACTTCCTATCTCATCCCCACTCTCATCGAGTTGGGCTTGACGTTGTTAAGGGCCAATTCCCATATTGTTGAGCGTAGTGTTATTAATATAATGGATCGGCACAAGCTCCATGTCAAGTCGATAGCCGAACTCTCAAGTAAGCTTACATATGAGCTGGCCGAATGGGAGTGAAATATCTGTCCTAACAGAGCATGTGGTCTAAATTATCTGTAGTAGGACAAATGTAGGTAGGCATAGCATGTTTCCCTGCTCAACTCTATATAGGAAGTCCACCATCAAACACATGCATTCGAAGTAATTGCTCCACCTAGGATACACATTGTGTGTGAATATGTGGTGGAGTAGGCGGAAGTCATGAGTAATCTTGGACTTTAGGAGGTAGTTGCCTCGATTCCAGTGGATTAGTCGGCCGCAAAGAACTCGCGTACTATGATTTCTTTCACGCACACTCTTGAGATTCTTCTCGCTAGCATGAACCTCACTACGCTCCATACACATAATCCGACCTATCACACCAACATCAATTGTGGCTTCCCGCCTTCCCACGGGGATAGTGAACATAGAGGCTCTAGCAATGGGTCCCATATGTGGGTGTAGAAGGTTTAGACAGTGCTCTCTCATGAACATGACTTACTTTCAAATATGGGACCCCACTCGGCGTCCACTAGGAGGTCCATCACTAGATATAACCTAAATAGCTTCTCATCCATGTGTGCTTCAAAGAGAACTCTATGACCCTTAAACCTACCTTGTGCGACGCCTGACAGTAGGGCCCTTTCGAGAGGAATTTGGGGATCGAGATCCCGCTTAGTCCTCTGCTCTCGTACGACGCCTGTACTTGTTTTGGCGCCCGATTTCTTCCTTAGATGGGTTGGGCGGCTAGGCCCAACTTCATCTGTCGAAGCCCTCTTCTTTCCCATGAGGGAAAGGAATGTGGAGAGGGAGAAGATCGTAGCCACTAGCTCAAAAAGTGCCATGGAAATCGGTAAAGCTTGGGAATAGGGTGGATTATGTGGCTTGTTTGTTATGAGACACAAAAGGTGTGGGCTTTGTGCTCAAATAGGTAGAAAATATGAAAAATGGAGAGTTGTATGAGATGGGTTTGAGGAATATGATGGAGGGTGGGTATGTAATGAAGAGGAAGAAGAAGATTTGAGAATGATAGGGAGATTTGAGAAGAAAAGTAAGGTTTTTGAGAGGTTTGGAGGGTGTAGAAACTAGGTGGGGGATTGAAATGAAGCAAAAAGGGAATAAGAGAGGGTCCCACATGATTTCGTGACCCCCACACAAGTGCACAAGGTCAGCCTGCCCGGCTAGCTATACCTGGACTGCGAGGCCTTGTGGTAAGCGCGATGCCATCGCGGTACCATGGACTTGTGGGCGATGGCATCCCCCTCCCGGGGTGCCGGAAATGTACAGGGGTCACTTTGGGTCCCCCGATTTGTGCCGTTTGGGCCCTTAAGTCCGTTTGAGACGTTTTCAGAGTCCATCTCATGCATATTCACGCGTTCCTGTCATTTAAGTGTGGAATACGCTGAATTATCATCTAAACCCGTCAACTGATAGTCCATAGAGGAATTGGGATAATCTCACATGATCACAGATATATACAGGCCCCGTTTCAATGGTCAGTTTCGACCGTAGGTGAAACTTGGAATCCTACATCTATTTCTACATTTCACCGCCCCGTCCTAAATCAAAATACATCAGTGTGCATTGTGTTACCATAACTTAGGTCCATTTTAATTTAAATCATGCTCTGATCTAACTTGTAACGCCCCAAATTTCGAGGGTTGAGCAAAGCTCAACTCCCGAGATCCGTCGCATCACTTATGCAACATAAATAATGATGATTGAATGTTGTCCGTATTAGTGCATTAAACATGAATGAGATTACACTAAATCAGCATATCATACTCCAGAGACAATTTGATTACGCAAGCGAAAGACTGTGATAGATATATAAGCATATAAGTGGTTATAAGTCTCCAAAGTATGAACATGTCACCAGGTTAAATAATTACATGTATAGTTCCACAATTTACAAAATGATACAATGTGATGGAATCTAATCCATATCCCTATAACCCCGGTGACGTAACTTTAGGTCTACATAGACCCGTCAGAGAGTTGCGTGTAGGAGAACTCCTCGTCGTCATAAAAGTTAGGCTCTATCCGTAAGCCTTGCCATCCCCTGTAGCTACAAAAGAGTTTGGTTAGTGTTTTAAAACACAGTCCCAGATTGGGAGTGAGTGATCAACTCAGTGGAGCTATAAGGTAAAGGTTAACATGTTATCAATTCAGTCAAGCAGTAATGATAAGGCAATACAACAATCATATCCTAAGTACTCTTGTTAATATAAGAATAGTATGCGATAATGATGCATACCCTCGCCTGCACTCCCTCAGCGACATCATCTCATGATCATGCATGCACCACTCTAGACACGTGCGCTTCCTCGCCAAAGCACATGTAATGTGGTACATGGTCGTGTTAGCCAATATTTAATTAAGCCTATTCATACAACAAATTCGGGAAGCTAAGGTACGTCCCTTTATATCATTTACCCAAGCAATGATCCATTTAGGGTCGTCAATCCTAGTTAATCACATACGATAAGCAAGTTATAGCGTAACATCACCCCTGATTAAAAAGCAGTGGATAGGCAAGTTTAGGTCACTACGGAGAGGCTCGTCACCTTAGCGTAGGCCTAGTTTATACTCGAGGTCACTATGGAAAGGCTCGTCACCTTAGCATAGGCCGACAACTCGAATATAATGTCTCATACCACCTATTCGGTTCATGAGTTTGGGTTGTTCAATGAATACTACGGGGAGGCTCGTCACCCTAGCATAGGCTAACAACTCGACCACGGTGTCCCATACCACCATGTCCTGCTCATGAGTCTTAGCGGATCATGGTACTAAGGTTAAACGAGCTTTTCATTGGTAAGGGGTACCTCAGATTCAAGCAGTATCGTCCATACATAGCGAACATATATTAGGCTAATCGAATTACTTGACAAGCTCGACTAATATGATCACACATTAAATAAATCGACATGGAGCACATACGCACTCCTCATGGCCTAACCACTATCGATAATTACCGTACGAATCAGATTCACCGAACATATCCGTTGTAGCGAAACTAGTTATGCCACTGATCGTAAACCGTTACTGATTGCCTGGACTACGTATTAGTCCCAATCATAGTCAAATACAATAGGCATTCATATGTGATAGTCAAAACAACATGTGACAACTGATTCAAATATAAATCTCATTTGAGCATTTTAACAAACACATAGTACACATGTTATTATACATAGGCATTCCATTCATAAATCACGTAGTAGTGAGATAGGTTACATGAAGGAAACTATAACTATAGATACGGCAATTGAGAATCCTATCTCAATGCCCTTATTAAATACATTTCAACAAGCAACTTCTCATTTAGACATTTTATCAAATACGTAGACTAAACATATCAACATACATGTAATAAATTAGTTATAACATATAATATAGTAAATCCTTTCACAAAGGAGTTGTCACACATCCAACAATCATGTATTCTCAATCAAAAATCATGGCAAGTACAAATCATACTTCCATATTCATTCAAACATTTCAACAAACACATGGAATGCATTATATTCAACATAGTTCATTTATATGTATAATACACGGAAAACATCACATCTAACGACATGTGACAGTAATCAAGTCAGTCATAAATCATTAACTGACATTGAAAGCCTTAAAAACCATAACCTAAATGTTTATAGTTTGTACATTTCGTCGATTTACTCGTTACGAACTCAGTTCATACACTACGTCTTTGTCTACAGCACAACAACTACCTAAACATTAAAATAGGTTAGTTATTTCACTGATCCCTCTATTTGGATTCCAAGAACAAGATTAGGGTTAGGATTTCTTACCTAAGTCGTATTTGGAATCGCCGGTGTAGCGATGGTGAAGAGGTGATTCAGTATGTAGAGTCGTGGGAGTGAATCCCAACAACGATCTCTCTCTCTCTCTTCTCCTCACTCTTTCCTCCTCTTTTCTCTCTTCTCTCTCCTAGGGTTAGAGAATTCATATGGAATAAGAGAGGGGTGGGTTTAGGGCATTATATAGGCCCAGAAGTGATGTCAATGGCCCTAGGGCCACAGTATACTTAGGATATAGCTAAAAGGAATCTATTTTGGGCCAACAGAGCTCATCTAGAGGTCCATTACCTGTATACGGTCCGGAGAAAGTTCCCTGACAATGGATTTATGTCAAGTTAAGATTTTGGTCCGATCGAATTTGTGGCTCAACTGTGGAGGACCAGTTTCAGTTCAACGACCATCGTCCCTCGATCAGGGCCGCAAGTACACTGACATGTGTAGGAAAATTTTCCTGATCCAAGGGTATAGTTGGGTCAGAATCTGATGGTTCGAAACCTTAAATTTGGCCTGCAAGTGAATGGCTCAAATCACTTAAGTTTGAGTTCATTTTCTAAAGATATTCGCGTTTCTCACACACTTCGCTACGGGCTCAAGTTGTACATTTCTGGATATTATTTGGACTCGATTCCCTCGATGGTTGTCAAGCCCAGTAAGGTGGTCATAACCTTATAGTTCGTGGTCATCAAACTTTTGACGCGCTGTCCAAGTCTGATACAGTGTTTCAATGTGCTCCTGAGAACAACTGGGTTTTGAGATTGATCCTAGGTTTCTAGGTAATGTTGAGTTAGAGATTCTAATGGTTTTAGGTCTAGCAGTTCGTATAGAAAATGGTTCGAGCTAATTTTCCAATTAATTCAGTTTAATACGTAATTAATCTTTGTCTAATTTCTAAAGGATTCGGTCTTTAGTGATTTCTGCTTGAGGTGGTACTCAGGTCTTTGTACGGATTTTTTCAAGACGTTACAATGACCTTAATTTGTAGCCTTTGATTTATTTTTGGTAGTGCAGGCAATGAATGAGTAACAATTCGTCCATTGGATTTATAATCTAATTTAATTTCATGGGGCCAAAAAAGAGTTATATCCAAAAATTTTGTGGCCCCTAAAAGGTTTTCAATGGTGAGTTTTTAATTTATATGGGTCGGGGTTATCTTGATTGTCATGTGTTATGGGTAGGGGTTGTGACATTTTAAGGGTCGTGGTTGTAACATGTTAAGGGTTGAGATTATTACTTGTTCACTGCCTACACTACCAAAAATAGATCAATGGTTACGGATTAAGGCCGTGGTTGTAAGTTAGGCCTAGGTGGCCTACTTACATTCCTAAGGATTCGAAAAGGGTTCCTTCTCCATACTATCATATGGCCTTGCTAGATGCCCTAGGGGGCTCAAATAAGTCCTAGATGGACCTCAAGATAAAAGAAATAATCCTACTAACAATCAATGGGGGCCTAACAACTTGGGATGGCCCAATGAGAATAGATGGATTATGCAAATGGGGCCTAATGATTAGGGTCAACCCACTTAGAGAATGATGATAATGGGCCTAACACGGCCTAGGGGAAGGTCACAATGAGGACATTTAACCATCACTGCCCATCAATGTGGACATTTAACCAACATTGCTCCTAATGAGTGGCCCACATAGAGCCAAACAGATAATGGGCCCATGGCCTCACACAAGGGCCTCACATACAACATAATGGGCCTCACACAAGAACCCAATATATATCACAATGGGCCTCACACAAGGGCCTAATATACATCATAATGGGCCTCACACAAGGGCCTAATATACTTCTCAATGGGCTTCATCATACGGGTCTCGTATACATCGCATCGGGCCTCATCATATGGGCCAATATACATCACATCGGGCCTCATCATATGGGCCATAATTACATCATGTTGGGCCTCACCAAATGGGCCACATATACATCATGTTGGGGTGGGCCCTGCTCATGCCAAATGGGCCCACCAGATGAACAACATGTATGTACAACACATACATTAGGTGGGCCGCACATCCATCGGACTAGAGGGCGCTGATAAAACACTTACATCACCTGGGTCCCACGTGGACAGCAGGGATGAAACACATGCATTAAAGGTGGGCCCCACCCGTCTAGCAAACGGACGGCGTGGATAACGAATGCATCATAGTGCGCCCACATAGCACCGTCCAGCTATGAACGTTGTGATGTACAACACATCATCAAGGCAAGGGCCCACCAGAACGTTTATTTTCCATCCAATCTGTTCATAGGGTCACAAAGACCTGAATTAAGAGGAAAACAAATTCCATATTGATCCAGAACTTCTATGACCCCAAACGAGTTTCAATGGTAGACGTTCAATCCTCCACTGGTTTTGTAGTGTGGTCCAATCAATAAACAGATTTGTCTTATTTTTTGTCACAAGCCTTAAGACGAGCTTGCAAGGTAGATGGCCGGTTTAGATATAACACATACCCATGATTGAACCCACAGAGCTGCTAATGCCAAATAACAGCTATGTTGCTAGTGGGGTCCCAATAGATGGGCAGTCTAGATATAACACATACATCATGCGAGACCCACAAAACCTGCTAACGTTAGTACAATAGTTATATGTTCGATGGGGCCCTCAGATGGACAGTTTAGATGTAACACATAACTCGTGTGGGCCCCATGGCTTGCTGACGTCGATATAGCAGCTACATAGCTGGTGTGTCCTACTGGCCCACCGTCCAGATGGATGGTTTGGATATACACAAACCTCATGATCAGGGCCCACCGTCTAGAGAGCTGGACGGTGCGGATATAGAATACACATATCAAGGTGGCCCCCCACCCATCTAACAAACGGACAGGGTGGATAAGACACATGCATCAGGGTGCGTCGATGGTGCAGATACAGAATACATACATCTAGGGGGTCCCACGTCCAGTTGGACGGTGGAGGTCTCACACGTGCAGGGTGGGTCCCACCATCCAGTAATGGACAGACGGTTGGGATATAACGCATACCTCAAGATCAGACCCGTAGACTTGCTGACGTCATATACAACAGTTGTATAGCTAGTGGAGGTACTCCAGCCAATCCTCTTCCATCGTCCAATGATTGGACGGTGTGGATAAACAAAGCTGCTGGACGTCCACTAAGAGCTTACATCAGTATTGAATGAAGCTGATATTGGTGTTTTCACTTCATCCAGAGCTGCTGGACATCCAGCGGTCGGACGACCCTAGATATTCAACGCATGCATCATGGTGCATCCCACGTGGTGGCCCACCAAAACTTTGGATCAGTTGATATCTATAATTTCCTTCAATCAGACCCGTCCAAACGGACTGCCAGGTGGGCCCACTCGGCGGACAGCATGGATAGAATGCATTCATCATCAAGGTGGGCCATCAATAGGAGAAGAGAGAGAGAGAGAGAGAGAGAGAGAGAGAGAGAGAGTAAGATGTGTGTGTGAGGGAGGAGCTTCGCCACTAAGAGCTTACATTAAATGGGTCCCACCACAAGTGGGCCCTCAAATAGAAATCAAGGGTGAAAATCCCAAGATCACCCACCGATTTCACTCCTTCTTGGTCCCTTGGCTTCCTTAGCTCCTAAGCTTCTTCTTTAATGGAAGATGATGAAGATTGAAGGGTGAAGATGAGGATTTAGGGGTAGGGAGTGGGCCACAGTTGGCAAATTTTAGAGCTTCCCTAGCTTGGATGGTTGCTCTCCTTAGGTGCTTGGGAAAAATGGGTAGAGAATGAGAGAGAGAGAGAGGGTGTTGTAAGAGAGATGTGATGGGTGATGGGTGTAAGGGATGGGTGGAGAGAGAGAGAGAGAGAGTTGACTTTAGGCAATGGATTGTGTAAGACGGGGATGGGTTGTGTACTTGACTTGCATTTGATTGATTGATGTGATGGAGGTAGAGATTTCTTGGAATTTACAATGCGAGGCATTTTCCTCGAAATAAATGCGGGCCCATAACTCCTGGCCTGGGTATCACATCAGTGCGCAAGACGCGACGTTGCAACCACGGTGACGGGGCGGTTGCAAGGGTACAAGTCTTGGGTCAAGTCCACTCAGGTTGATAGGGTGTGACTCAGGGTCAACGCAAATATCGATTATAGGTCGTGGGTTGCTGAAATTCGATGGGGAGGATTGCGGGGGTCTAAGGAACGATAAGGACTAAGATACGGGCCTTATAATAAGGTTTGATATATATCCCGTCCCCTAAGTAAAGTGGTGAATAATTCTATATCCATAATGACTTAGATGTAGATCCTTTAGTAAGAATTGTTTAGGAATGTGCTTGTAACCATGTAGGACCACTAGGTTCCACAGAACCCTTAGATTATAAATAATTTCAAAAATGCCATTAACCTATACCCTTAAATCCTAAATCACATGGTTCTCCTGATCCGTTTCATGAGAGATTGTATACCAGGCCTAATTATCATAAATTAACTGTTCATGTCAAATTTTGACCCTTGGATCAACGAGATCAATGACTAAAACAAATATTCACTTGATATGGCCCACCTAAGCTTGGGATTTACCCCATCTCTGGTCAGACATCCCAATAAGATAAGTAGAGTCCAATAGATGGCATGGATTTGATCACACGCCACTGTGGACCCCATGCACATGGTGCGTGTGTACAGGACGTGCACACCCCAGGAACATCGGACGACATAAATCGGTCAAACGTGCCTTGACCGAGAATATCTTTGAAAGAGAAAGACTCCTCTCTTCGTTTAGATTCTCACCAGTAGCAGTTCGAACGGACTGCGTCCATTTACAACATCAGATGGCCCACCACAGTTGGACGACTGGAAGATCCAAACCGTCCATCTCGTTGGCCATCCAAATTCGACCAAAACCCTAACTCCTTCCACACCAAATCCAAGCAAGAGGCAAGACCGTTCCTCTCCCACAGTAAATGCAATTAGCGAGGAAATCGGACACATCCCAAATTTTTCGCACGCAGGACGCCCAGACCCTGGATCATGGCTCCGATCTAGACCGTCCAAACTTAGGTGGAGTGAATTGTAACTCATTCCCACCAGGAAATTTGGAAAGACTGGAAGAATGTTAACGCGTTGTAAACAACGAGTTTATCGGCGCGCTTGTAACGAATTGCGAAAAATCATCCCAACACAATCTTACGTAAACCACCGCCCAAAGGATCAGGGATCTTTAATTTATGGGACCCACAAGTTCCCTGTGGGCCATCTGAACACCCCAGCAGTGAGGATTGGATGAAATAGCCCATCAAAATCAATCAACCATTAGAGATTGGACCATCTTCCTCATTCAAAATAACAACCTAAGATGTGAAAGCCTGCCCCATTATAGGATCCAAGGCATCCAGATGATAGCCCATCCAAAACCGACCCTTTGCCACCAGAAAAGAAGGGAGGAGAGAAGAAGAAGTTATCCAAATAGCCCCTCGCTCCAGCTTACGCAACCACTCACACAAGACACATCCTGCGTATTGTTATACACAGGAACGTTCAGGAATCCCAAAATCATATAAATACTCCACCCCCAACGCTGGAAAATACACCAGCAGGAAAGAAAGGGAGAAGAAAGAAACGAGAAGGAGAAAAGAAGAAAGAAAGAGAAAAGAAAAAGGAAAGAAAAGAGAAGAGAAAGAAAAAGAAAGAGAAAGAAAAGAAAAGAGGAAGAAAGAGATAGAGAGTGTTCGGTTTCGAGTCGACTCGTTAGTCCTAGACTAAGTCAGGAACGAGTTGGGCGATCTAGGTCAGCCATCTTGACAGGTAAGGCACATGTGCAATCCTTTCCTATTCTCATTATGTTATGTCTAAATTTCATTAAGAGTAGAATCTGAAATTTAGTATAGAGATTATCCAACAAGACAAAATGAGTCGACTTAGAACATGAATTCATTGGGCCACAAATTTACGAGTGTAGAGGGTTGGCGGATCCTTACTCTGGTAGAGTAAAACTATCTCAAATTATAACTCTAAACCTATCTTCATGGTCTAAAGATTTAACCTAAACATGCACCCATGTAATCTAAGTAAATGAATTATATTATTTGTGCTAGAGTTGGGGTACGATAATGCAAACCTAACAACGTTAAAGTGTGATTGAATTCAAAGGTAAAGGTTTTTCCTTTAAGCTTGCATTAATTTAAGTTGATGTGAATTATTTTACCTTTTACATGCTTTCATAATATTATGATTCTCTCCCTACAGTTGTTAATTTACTACCAACGATTATTTATCCTTGGGAATTATGGTATGATGTTAATTACGAGTGATCTTCATTATTTTTGTGGGGCAATGAATATAAGCCTTGCCCTTACCTTTACCAATTTTGTTGAGTTAGCCCTTGTTGCTCTTCTCTTTGTTGAGTTGGCCATTGCCACTCTCCTCTTTGTTAAGTTAGCCCTTGCCACTCTCCTCTTTGTTGAGTTAGCCATTGCTACTCTCCTCTTTGTTAAGTTAGCCATTGCTACTCTCCTCCTTATTTTATTAGCCATGTGCTATTTAACTTTATGGCTTGGGCATGTGCCCTGGAAATTCCAAAACTTCTATAATTTGAATCATCTCTCTATCAAGTGATGTGTTAGAGGTATCACAACTAGTGATTAAAATATTTATTGTGAACGTAATGAGTTATGAGTAGTGGCTCTCTTGGTCGGCATGTAATTTCGTGGGTTGGTTGGTGTGGTGCACAATCGATGTAAGTAAATTATCATGCGTGTTACATCACTTCTCGGGATTGGATGTCACAAATAGTCGCTCTATGAACACATCGTGTTACATAAATCCCACAATCATTGTTGTGTTGCCTTGAAATGTTCACATAAATCCATGTTTACGTTGGACATGTCAGCTCCGTAGTTATGGGATGCGGGGCGAGTAGGGTTTTTTGTGAATTGTATTTCACATTGTGAGGATCACTATGTATGATGAACCGCACACACTTTGCTAAGCATGCATTCATGTAGATTGGTTACGCATGCTGATACCTCTCGTAGTGGAGTACGAGATGTATCAGAACTCTTACATTACTTTTATGAATCTCTTGAATTATTGTTAATCTTAAAGGATAACCATCACTATGAGTAGGGCATTGACCCTCTCCAACTGTACAGATGATGCAAGTGATGTATAGATTGAAGACCTAGAGGACCATCTCCCTATGGAAGATTATATTGAATGAATAAGAAGATAGTTTTATGATTTAGTTTTATACTTCCGTTGCGAACTCGATAAATGTAATAAGCTCCCGTTAAGAAGGCATTTGATTATTTACTCAATTCTTTTACTCTGATGAAATAATCAATATAATTGATTTTATTCTCGTGAATGTTACCTTTATGAATGTATCTGGATGTGATCTAAATAAAATAATAATAATAATAAAGTGAGATTTTTAAAGCATCCGATTTATACATTATTAACACCCAATTTTCTTAGATAAGAGTATAAACTCTGGCTGTAAAAATTTCGAGCTGTTACACCTGGTCTTTTGGACAAAAAAGATTTTATCTACCCTCCCCCTCATGAATTTGCGGTCAGTCAAAAATTGCGTTAATCATTCATATCATGCATGGGGAGCTTTTTTGAGACCGTATAGTACTTTCCTTAATCTGTACACTTGGTGAGGATGTTTTGGATCAACAAATCTCTTAGGTTGTTATACATATACTTCTCCCCCAAGTACACCATTCAGGAAGGCACTCTTTACATCCATTTGGAATAGTTTAAACTTCAAAGCACAAGTTATGGACATAAGGATTCTAATAGACTCTAGTCATGCTACCAAGGCAAATGTTTCATCAAAATCAATACCTTTAATTTGAGAGTAGCCATGAGCAACCATTCTAGCCTTATTCCTTACAACATTTCCAGATTCATCGAGTTTATTTTTATATATCCATTTGGTTCCAATGATACTGGTATTTTGTGGTCTTGGGACAAGTTATCACACCTCATATCTTTCAAATTGTTGCAACTCTTCTTGCATAGCAGATATCCAGTACTCATCTTATAGAGCTTCTACAACATTCTTTGGTTCTATTTTGGAGGTGAAGCAAAGATAACTGTTTATGGTCTCAAGTTGTCATCGGGTTTTCACACCAGTACCCGGATCTCCAATTATCTGATTGAGAGGATGATCCTTGATAACCATAAGGTCACCCAAGGTTTGAGACACTCATGGAGGACTGGGTTTATCATCATATTTACCTATTATGTTTGGACCCAATTCTTCATCCACATCTATTTTAGGACCAAATTTGTCATGAGGTTGGTCATCAACAACCACATTGACCGATTCTTGAGTGGCAAGGGTCCTAAGATTATATACCATATAAGCACAATTGCTTAATGATTATCCTAAAAAGATTCCATTATTGCTTTTGGGGTCAAATTTCCCTAAGTTTTTCTGGTCTTTAAGGATATAACATTTACTACCAAAGACCCTGAAATACTTAACACTAGGTGCCTTCCCATTCCACAACTCATAAGTTATTTTATTCAATCATGCTCTAAGGTAAACTTTATTAATGATGTACATCCAGATCCATAGCTTAACTGACAGACTAAGTGGAGATACCTCATTTCAACACTTAAGGTCTTGGTATCGATCCCTAGCGGGGGTGGCTAACATGGAGTGTGTGTACTGACATGGGTGTGCGCTAACAAGCTAACCTAATAAAAAATAAAAAATAAAAAATAAACTTGATTAATGATGTAGTAGGTTGTATTCACAGCTTCAGCCTAAAAAATTGAAAAAGGCGAGTTTAACAGTCCTAGAGGAGGGTGAATAGGACTATACTAAATAAAAACTTAAAGTACTAAAATAATAAATAAATCAGAATAAATCACAAATCTCAATAGCACTAGTATTGAAAAATTGATTCAAACTTAGTTCGTAGGATAACCTTCACCAAAAACACTGTTTTAGGCAGGACAACCTTATTTCACAAACGTTTGTAAGGATCAAAACTTCAAACCAAGCAAGAGATAATAAAGCTATCTATTACAAACATTCATCGCTAGTGCAGAAATAAAATTACAATTATTGAACACAGATACAAAAATTAAACATTCATCAGAACACCAGGAGTTATAGTGGTTCAGTGTATATACCAACTGTTCTCAAATAGCCACACCTACTCCACTCCCAATAATCACAAGCAACGCGATATTAGCGTTCACTAAAAATAAATTTTTCACAGGGTCACCTTGAAACCTGATACAATTGTGATTGTAAAGTGCGTATCACAAATAAAAACCCCACACTGAGATTTTCTAGCTATCTCAGTCAAAACCAACACATGAGATTTTCTATCTATATCAAAGAAACCAAAATAAAAAGAATAGAAATGTACTTATCTTCTTTATGAAGACGTATCTCTTGATGTAGCCTATAGAACTGCTTCTTTTGAAGTAGAATGTTCAATGTCTAGTCACATAAACAAGGGTTTTAGGTTCTAGATTGATTTTAAATTAATTCAAACTAAAGGCTACTTGTTTGAATTCCTCAAGATCTCGAAGAAGAACAATTACTCTATTTAAAGAATAAGATTTATGAAAAAGAGATCAAGGAATTAAAACATAAAGCTATTTAAATAAAATATTAAAATATCATGTAATAGCTTGAAGATAGTGGGGACTTCTCTCTCTCTCTTGGTGAAGGCTTTTACCAGCTTGGATAAGTAATTTCAGATAGAGAGAAGGCCTCTATTTATAGTTAGAAAAGTTGTTGTTTCGACTCGTTTAAGGTCTCCTTTGACTTGTATAAGATTAAACAAAATTTTAAATTTTGAATGCGATCAAATAAAACAATTCTTCTACTAGTCAAGGGCCCTATTTGACTGGTCGAGCATGGGCTTCGATTGGTCAAGGGTGCCAAAATATGGTTGTTGGACTTCGAGTCGAGTAACCCTCGACTGGTCGAAGGTCCCTCTTCGACTGGTCGAGCAGTCTACTCGACTGGTCAAGGAAACAATAGAAAAATCCATTTTTTAGAATTTAAACTTAGACTGATCGAAGATTTTCTTAGACTGGCCGAGCCATAGCTTAGACTAGTCGAAACTAAGCCTAGACTAGTCGAAGATTAGTCTATATTAAGCATAAAAACCCTTATGTGATTATGTTTTGAAAGGACCTAAGCCTAAGGTCTTTTTAGGGTCAATTATACCTGAAAAGACTAACATGAAGTAGTATGAACTTTTTGGAGCTTGATCCTCTAGTTGAATCTTCAATAGGACTCGATGATGGAGCTTGATCTTTTACTTGAATTGAAGTAGAACTTATCTTGAAGGTGAACTTTCCATCTTGATCTACTACTTGACTTGAACTTCAAGAAGGTCTTGAACTTAGTAAAAGCATTTCTTGAAGTTATGTTATGAACTTTCCATCTTGATCTGTTGAAGTTACTTCTTGAACTTTCCATCTTGTTTCACATTATGTGAACCATATTATAGGCTGTTTTGTCTCATCGAAATTTGACAAACAAGAGTGTGCTTTATACATTATAGCACTTACAAAAGTTTTTGCTAAATCTTTGTTATTCAACATAACTGAGTACATTTCTTGAAGCAGCTTGTTTTCCCTTTTAGCAACTCCATTTTCTTATTAGTTTTAGGTGCTGAGAATTCATGTTGAATGCCGAAGTCATCACAAAATTTTTGGAATCAGTCATTATTGAATTCTCCTCCATGATCACTCCTGATCATGTTTATCATGTAGCCTTTCTCATTCTGGAGTCGCTTCACAAGTTTTCTAAACTCCTCAATTGTATTTGACTTTTTCCTTAGGAAAGTGACCCAGGTGAACTTGGACTAGTCACCGCGACTAGAAAATGTCTCTTTTCACCTTGGCTTTGGACTCTGGTGGGAACAACAGGGTCCACGTGTAAGAGTTCGAAGGGCTCGATGTGGCCAAGGTGCTCATTTTTTTATGAGCGACTTGATTTATTTTTCTTTTTGGCGATTGCCACAAATAATCCAGTTCTTTTACCCAATTTTGGGAAGCCCTCTCACCAGATTCTTTGAGCTTAGACGTGACAAATTTCTATAATGGATATAGTCGAGTCTTTGGTGCCAAAGTTCAGACTCATTATCCTTGGTCATGTGGCATTTCGTAGGTGAGACAGTTTCTCCACTACTTTCAATGACATAGTAGTTATTGCTGGTGTGAAGATCTCTCGTAATCAATTTACCTATATGATTTAGGGCATCTAAAACCTTGATGGGAGTTGAGACTTCATGATGTCGTTAGTAAATAGGGGCTCGGCTTCCTCTAGCAGTGCATCAACAGAGGTAGGGGCCTTCTCTCGGTATGCTTGCTGGATGTCTCCGAGTTGGTCTCGAATCTCCCTTAGCTCTGCTTCCCATGGGACTTTGCTTTCTGTTGTGGCCTCGGGAGGCTTTCCCCGTCTCTTCTTCTCCAAGGTGTGATGCATATTGGACTCAGCGAGCTCAGTTGCTTTCATGGTTTGCATAAAGATGAACTTGCTTCATGTCAATTGATCATTTACCACATACAAGTCGTGAGGTGGTTGTAGAGGACGAGGTTAGGTGCGAGCTAATCTCGATGTCGCACCTTAGTCGGGGAGGGGTGTTGTTGTTCTAATATGCGCATGATTCGATTGACATTTTCGGCCAATGCCTTAACTTGGTTTTCTAGAGAGACGAGTCACCCTCCTCAATTTCAGGACCTCTGCATAACTACCTATGAAGGGAGGTCAAGCTGAAGATATGACTACGGCATTTAGGAGGTGTTACGCTGGTCTTCTAGTACGAGTATTGGCTCAGTAATGGTAGTCAGAGCCTTTTTCTTTCCTTTAGCCATCACTGAGTAGATGAAAGGTTGATGATTCTCTTAATGTAAAGGGAGCTTTTAAGGTAGCTTTGTTGTCGTTCCCAAAGATGGCGCCAAACTGTTGATGCTCATATTTGGTCAATCATGCCTCACCTCTTGCAAGCCACTGAGTACCTGCTATTTAATGGAGAATAAGAGAAGACATTGGAGTGGCAAGTCAAGGCTAGGGACCCTCTGATGCCTAAGTCAGGTGTACGACTCATAATAGGCACAGTAAAATCGGGATAGTTGTTTATACCCTTTACCCATGGCATGAGGTGTATTTATAGGCTTTTTAGGCGATCTACATATCTAAGTTCACTTGTTAGATATACTGGAAGGGCTCTTATTGGAGTTGAACTCTAATTTCAAGAATACATTCGAATTTACCTCGTTCGACTTGATTTTTGGCAAAGATCTTGGGATGTAATCCCACCTGTATATGAAGAGGATTCTCTTTTCTATTCCGAAATCGAGGTCAGTACCTGAGGTCGGGTCGGGGGCCAAAGTGACAACTGAGACTAAGGTATAAAGTAGCCGACACCAAAGGTTGAGGTGATTTTCCAGCCCTCAAGCAATATATAAAGTCACTGAGTGTTGTTGCTTGGGTCATTTGTCTCATACATTTGTTTAGCTCCATTTTACCCATAACAATAGGAAAAGTTGGTAGGCTGTATGGATTCAGATTACGAGGGTAATGTGGATAATAGAAAGTCAACTTTCGGATACTCTTTTTTATTAGTGGGTGGAACAATCAGTTGGATCTCGAAGCTTCAGTCTGTGGTTGCTCTTTCCACAACAGAAGCTGAGTATATGGCGGTGACAGAGGCTTTCAAGGAAGGTGTTTGGTTGAGAGGAATGATAAATTAGATTTGGCTTTAGTAGGAGGTCATGCCCATTAATTGTGATAGGGAAAGCACGATTAATTGAGGTCATGCCCGTTAATTGTGATAGGGAAAGCACGATTAATTTGGCAAAGAACTCAGTTTACCATTCTTGTACTAAACATATTGATGTTCATCATCATTTTATCCGACATGTGCTTGAGGAAGGCAGTGTTACTCTAGAGAAGATCCATATGAGCATGAACCTGGCTGACATACTTACGAAGGTGGTTCTCGTACAGAAGTTCTAATTTTTTTTCAACTTCTCTTCGTCTGATGAAAGGTTGATGAATACGAACTAAACATGAAACGTAACGGTGATGGTGAAACTATCATGGAGGCGATTAGAGATGGTGATGGCAACGTGTAGTTGTAATTCATGATATTGAAGCTATGGTAGATATTGTTGTGAGATGTCTTCAATCTGTACATGAAACAGGGGTTTGATCGATTGATCACCTTGGTTGATCAATCGAGTAAACTCCAATTTATGCAACTTAATATCTAGACAGTTTTGGACATGCTCGATCGATCGAACTATCGGGTCGATCGATCAATTAAATTTCAAATATCCCAATTAACTCTCTGGAGAGTTTTACGCATGCTCAATTGATCAAATATGCCGGTTCGATTGATAAAATATGCTGGCTCGATTGATTGAGGACTCCTTGATCGATGGTCCAATTAACGGCACATGCGATTTTGCATAATTATACGTTTTGTTTCCTATTTCGATTGTAACACTATACATATCAGCTGTAATTAGAATTAGGGCATAAGAGGGACATCATTAAGGGTTCCAGAGAGGAAAAAGCAAAGGTTTTGAGAAGATTCGAAAGGGTTCCCATTAATGTAAGTACTTCCATCTCTTTTAAATTGTATTTCATAGTGGATTTCCTATCGTTTTATACCATGCTTTTTTTCCAAAAGAATTTTTTGAGAGGATTTTTGACATAAATTCGTGTGTGCTTGTGCATGCTTTCAGTGCATTTGTCTTTCATATGTTTGATTGAATTCATGTTTGCTCATGCACTATCCCTAACACATATTCACATGATATAAGTCATCAAAAGTACAAAACATGTATTCAGTTGTCTTGTTCTACACTACCTACCACTTGCCTCACATCACTCACAACTATTTAGATTGCGTTATCATGGAAAATTATCTTTTGTTTTAAAATAAATTTTCTCCATGTCTTCCTAACTTAAGTTACTTTTTATTTTGGGATTTTGGCCGTACTGGCCTCGTTGTATGGTCAAATTCCCTAAAGGGATTAAACTTTTCAAATATTCTGAGGGTGGCCTTCTGACAAGCTTTGAAAATTTTTTTGGACCAAAATGCCCTTATCATTGGATCAGTAGTTGTACAGTTTAGAGTGCAGAAGAAGTTAAGTGTTATTTCAATCCCAAGAAAGTGACGTGGATGAAGTGTCACGCCCCAAACTTAGAAACTGGGCTCACAAAATTCTCAATCGTTGAATCCAGCGCTGACAGCCTCCATAGTACCCCATTCACGGTATCCGGTACCCATATACCAGGTTCCGATCCTGGGAACCTACATGGAGGATTTTCATCGTGAATTTGATTCGTACTAAGCATAACCATAAGCATAACCCACAAACAACAACCAACAACTCCATCACATTTCCACTATGATTAAAAAAACTTTAAGTATAATGCATAAAGGTGAAATTGTGGTAATGACCTCTTTAGTTGAAGTAGAATATGCCAATATGTCCTAAAGGGGGTGAATAAGACTTTTTAAATCTTTTTTAACAATTTAAAATCCTATCACTCTAATCCTAAAAGAAGACATACATTAGGATTACTAAAGAGTAACTCTACTAGCTTCCAAGCCCGGAAGAGGATCTAATCACAAAACTACTTTGAATGATAAACAAGAAACAAGTTATAGTCTATGATGGATGTGACTGTGTGTGAGATGTGATCTTAGATATGAAACCATTTTAAGGAAATCACATAAGTAATGGAAGACAATAGCAATCACAAACACAGTCATTTTTATAGTGGTTTGACTACCTGTCTACTCCACTCTCGGCTAACACACTCAACCTTTGAGTGTACTGGATTTCACTAAGGACGTTTCACAACAGGTTCACCTCAAACTAGAGGTTTTAAATCAAGTTCACCTCTAACTAGTACAACCTACACCTAGGCTGATAGTTTATGCTCCCACAAGCAAGGGTCAACACATAGCACCCAATTTTAGGCACACTGGCTAAGGATCTACTCAAGGAACCTCACAAGTTTATGCTCCCATAAGCAAGGGTCAACACAAAGCACTCAACTTTTAGACCACCTTGGTCAAGGACCTACTACAAGGACCTAAGAGTTTATGTTCTCCTCAGAGCAAGGGTCAACACAAAGCACTCACCACGTACACTCCCTCCAGAGGCCTCTTACGAGGGCTTGCAAGGGTGAGAAACACCTTAGACCCAATCCTACAGAAGGAATGATCACATGGGTCCTCTGAACTCTAATAACTTACAAATAAGTGGATGAGCCCCATTCAGTGGGTTGTTGAAGATCTCCTACTTTGTTGATGAAGAATCTTCTGCTTCCTTGAACCGTAACTTAGAAGATGTACCAATACATGGTGACATGTTGGGTCAAGGTTATGATGGAATCCTACTCTCTTAAATGTTTTCCTATAAGGGATATAGAGCAATTCCAATCATCTATACATTCAAGGCATCCCAACTTAATGATTTGCAATTAAGGTGGTAGCTGGAGGATCCTTGAATGCGGAAATTCATTCCCCAATCCAATCTATTAAATGTCAATGATGAGGGTGGATTGGAGGATGAACTCCAATGAGAGAAAGGGCTTTGGGTATGTGATCTAAGGTTAAACACTCAAAAGCACTCTCTCCTTTCTCTATCAGCAACTAAGGATGAGCTCCCATTAAATAGGTAAAAGGTTCCAACTGATATAAAATGGTCACATTTATGACAGAGTTCAATATAATCGAGCAGGGTCGATATCATCGAGCGTATACTCTCGATCGCATCGACTGACCACTCGATAACACAAACTCAAATGTCAAATGCTTTTGAAACCTTTTGCCAACTGGTCGAGGAAATCGAAACATGCGTCAATTACATCGGATTTCGAACTCTGATTTCATCGATACGAGGTTCGATTCCTCGACATTTGAAAATGTGAGAGATCAGCCTTTAAAATATTTCAGGTCTTAAAATATGATCGAAGCATACTCGATATCATCGGAATTTGAATGTCGATGATATCGATAGCCGTGTCGATGCATTGAAAAATCCAAGGATTTTACCAGTGAGCTTGCTGGACAGTTTATGTCCATTCTCGATGCAATCGACCTAGCCTCAATATCATCGATATTTGAATATTAATTCTATCGAGTGACCCTCGATTCAAGATAAAACAACCTGAAAATATTGCTGGAAAAAAGAGTGTCCAATTCGATATCATCGAAGGGCTTTGGATATCATCGATATTTGAATTCTGAGGATATCGAGGAGTACTTCGATATATCGAAGATTTAATGATTTGCCTTAGCAGAACTTTGGACACAATAGATATGATGTCAATTTTATCCAGTCAACTTCGATAGACTCAATATTCAAATTTTGATAATATCGATATGTCTATCGATACATCGATAATTCGGTCCAGAGGTATATGCGGTTGTTGGACATCTTATGTCCTCATTTCGATAATATCAAATGAGCTTCGAGGACATCAACATCACTGTTCGATTACATCGATCAGTCTATCGATAAATCGACAGAGGTAGAAAACTTAGAGGTTTTTCTGAAGTTTGAAAAAAGTTTTCTAACCCAAAAAACCTATGATATTCCAATCAATTTTAAGGGTTTTAATTACCTGGTGTTTTAGGACATGGGATGTGAGGCTAAGATTTACCTGTGGCAAGTTCAGGCCCACATCCAGTTGAGGCAGACGCTTGATTGATCTTCCTATGGAGCTTCTCTGTTTAGCTAACTTAATGATCACGCTAATTGACAAACCAGGGCACTTTCAATCTCCTCCTTACAATTACGTGACAAAACATCAAAACACCCTAGAACAACTTCTAGACAAACACCCTAAATTTTGTGTACATACACTTTACACAATTTTACAAATTTATCTAGTGAGTACACACACACATACAGCAGCTGCTCCCCCTAACCACAAACTCCCCCTATCTTCTTGTAGTTGCTCCCCCTAACACTTGCACCTGCATCACCTTCCACAAACACAAATACACACAATTTTCCTTCGGGGTGTGGAAATTGTTCTCCCCCTTTTTGTCAATCATTGGCAAAGGATAACAGAATAGTTGATATTGACTGAAGTTGCAGAGTATGGGAGAAAAAAAATACAGGGAGCATATGCATAGAATAGATAGATGGAAAAACAACCATCGCATTACAGAAACCATGTATGCATAGCAGATCAAGTAGAGTAGTGAGATAAATAGATAATATAGTGGTCAAACATCACATGCATCACACACCATAACCAGATAAAACAAGGGATCATAGCAACATTCAAAATAGACCAAATTCAAATGGCAGTAAAGATAGATGATATATAAATCGCCATAACCAAACGTATCCAAGATATACATATATTGCCCAAGATTGACAGTAGTATTGTATAAAAAAAAAAGCCCATCCATGGGCACCCAAAAAAAAAAAAAAAACAACCACAAGTTTCTGGCCCATTCATGGGCATATACAAATTCCAAAAAAAAAATGCCAGACTATGTAGGTTAGTAAGCTATCACATACACTCATAGGAGTGTAGAGCATCCAAAAAGATACTAATGCCCATACGTAGAGATAAGAGTAGGGTGTATGTGACAGCATTCAGAGACCAACACTATGGTGGAGGAGCAGAGGAAGATGGTGTCGTGTCGTCTCGACGACAGGTGATTAGATCAACCAATTGTTAGACGGACTGTTGCACCCCATACACCAGGCATTGCAAGACATTAAATCATGCATTGGTTGAGTCCTTCAGTTGAACGACATCTCGCTGTATTGCGCCAATCCGATCCTGACGTAGCTTGAATCTCTTTGCATGTCTAGGGTCAGACGGGGGCAGAACCTGTTGAGATGCAAGAGGGTCACCCTCAGCCATGTCACCACCTTCTGCTGGAGCACCACGTTCGCCTTCTGCTTAACTCCCTTCCTCTGGTTGGTTTTCCAAAAAACTTGTGAAACTTCAAGTCCATCCTTCTAATATTATTTTTTTTGAAGTGGAGGGGAAGTTCCAGATCGTTCATGGTGGGAAGACCAATTGAATTGCACACATTTTGGATAATCCAAGGATAGGGCAACTAGACATCTCTAGACATATGGATTACATATATTAGCTGGTGTACAATCAAAGTTGGGAGGCAGATTTTTATCCCTGTGGCTATTGAGTAGACTATCATGGCCATGAACCCAGTGAGGTCAGCATGATTTGTAACCCGAGGGTA
Organism: Magnolia changhungtana; assembly: GCA_030180095.1. Lineage (NCBI taxonomy): Eukaryota > Viridiplantae > Streptophyta > Magnoliopsida > Magnoliales > Magnoliaceae > Magnolia > Magnolia changhungtana. The sequence continues at coordinate 1,522,177 of JASAUF010000293.1, forward strand.
CACGTTGAAGGCAAAGATGCCATGTAAAACACGATACCGGGGTTCTATGAAGTTTACTTTTAGTGCATTCCCTTGATACCAGGGAATATCATGACCATGACAAAGAAATTTAGTGACCATGGACTGGGTTTCCACATTTTTTAGGTCCATTTCAGGGAGACCGACGAGTGACAGTATCTGCTTAAGGATGTTTGCCACTGCAGTAGGGGTAATCTCTACATCATCACCATCAACAGAAACTGTGATGGACAGAGGGTCAGACACTAGCGAATGGCAGGAAGCAAAGAAATTGTAGGTTCGTTCATAGTGACAAGGACCACCAAAATCAAGTAGAGGTAGCCATCCAATTTCGGATAACAGAGGTTCCAGATTATAAGGTTCTAGGCATTCCCTGTTGACCCTTCTCTCAAAAACTAACTTTTGCCCGGTGTATTTAGCAAGAACTGGATTCACCCTTGCCGGAGGAGGGTCAGAGCTTCGGATTGGGACTCTTCGTGCGAGGTCTGCCATGTTCACTGGTGGGTGGGAGTCCCATGTTCAGGAGCTCTTGCCCTTTCTCTTAAAGACATGACTTTCTTTCTGATAGGCCGAGATGACTCTCCAATGGCCGGTGACTTCCCTTTCTCCTTACCCATTAGGACAACTCACAGACAGAGATTTGAGAGTTTTTGGGGATAATCAGACGAAATTTCTTCTTGAGAATTTGGAAATACCTAACCAAAAACTAGATGAAATCTTGAAAAGAAGGAATGGAAAGGATAATACCAGTTATGAATGGCGTCTAGCTCATCTTGATGAAGCTACGAGCGGACCGTCCAAGCAGAAGAAGAAAAAAATGATTTAGAAGTGAAATGCACCTTTTCCCACTTGATCGCCTTTTATTGGGTGGCAATCTTCATATCATCAAACATTGTTTCGATGATATCGATATGCCCTTGTCGATTTATCGAAGATGTTCTCGATAACATTTTTGATCATGTGACTTTTCAAATTCCGAAGGGGCGTCGATGATATCGACATTGATCGATTTAATCGAGAATCCACATGACTTATCGACAGACACATAGAAGGTGAGTATTTTTCATTTTTCCGCAAATCGACAATCTTTCATGTATAGTATAGTATATCTTTGAATCAATAGTATACAAAGCAAAAATTTTGTACAGGCATTGTACAATCCAAAATTATAAACATTAGGATGTTTATATAAAAAAAGATTGAGGTGAGGAACCTCAAATATAACATTAGGAGTTCAGCAAAAATTGCATCTTTTCAGCAACTGTCCAGGTCTAGATGCATGACTTGGATATGTTTTTCCATGCTCAATATTTTGAGGCATATGAATTAGCCTTTCCTTTACCTTTAATAACATAGCAGTGGTTATTTGTACGAGAACCCTTCATCACTGATTTTCCTGAAAGGTCTAGGATCTCTCAGTTTTTCCTTGTTAAATGTAACCACATGCTCATTGTCGTATATTTGAGAAATGCTTAAGAGATTATGCGTTAATCCTTTTATGCAAAAGGCATTCTCATTTTTGAGCAAATTTATTCCTTTAATAAATCCCTATCCAATTACCTTAGAGGTGCTTTCGTCTCCATAGGTGACTATCCTATCATTAAGATCAGAATAATTTAAAAGGAGAGATTTGTCACCTGTGATATGTCTTGAGCAACCGCTATCCAGGTACCACTTAGTATCATTGCCTGTTATATGATTTGAGTGAGTAATAAGGCAAATTTTATTTTCTTTTACTATTAATTTTGTGACAGGATTTTTGACTGTAGTAGATTTAGTTTTCTTGTTTAACTCAGCCACCTGATTCAATTATTCCTTCATTCTGACATTCATTCTAGGTAGTGATGGATGTGTATTTCTTTTCTCCATATTCCTAGGTGGACTCTTGATGTCTTGTATTTTTCTGGTTGGTTTGAATTTACTAAAATGATTTTGAACAGAATAATGTTGTGTCTTCCTAGGTGTTAAGCATTCAAGCTTATAATGACCCGAATCACCACATAAATGACAGACTGGAGTAGTTTTTGTGTTACTTCCTGAAGCAATAGATTTTCTAGCCATTGGTGTTGCATTTCCAGTTTTTGTTTTAAATTTATCATATCTTAAGCCACTCTTGTCCTTTCCAAGTCTTCCCATACCTAAGAGTTTCTCTAATTTCTCACCACTCTGGAAAAACTTATAGTTTAGCTTAACAATTTTTCTAGATTCTTCTAAATCAAACAGGAGTATGATTTTCTTTTTGAAGGAGCATGTTTTTGTCTTTTAATAGCTCAACCTATTTGTTTAGATTTTCAGACACGGTTTTAAGGAAGGTGTTGATTCTTTCAAGTCTATCATTATCTGAATGATCTTGATGTAAATCATTGATTAGATATGTATTATTTTCCAAAGTTTTATCCAGATCTTTTTGCAGCAATTCCTTTTTTGTTTTCAGATATTCCAAGTCTTCTAACAATGTTGATGCTATGGATGTAAAGTTGATTGTAAGCATCTTGTAGTTTATTTTGTTCTTCTTCTTCCTCCTTTTCAGTTTCCTCATTATCTGATGGAAATGATTCAGTGGCTTCCGGTTCTTCTTCGTCCTCAGTTTCAATGGGAATGATTGGAATAGTGGAGACCATAAGAATTTTCAGAGATTTTTGATCTCCATCACTCTCTGAGTTGCTAGATTCTGAGTCTGACTCTTTCGTATCATCCCATGTGGCAGCCATTGCCTTACCCTTAGTTTTTCTATTTGGGCATTCAGTAGACAAGTGTCCAAACTTCTAACAAGCATAACATTGTGGTTCTTTGGTCTTTTTACCAAATTTACCTGCAGAATGTCTGTTGTCCACCTTTTTTCCTTTAAATGGAAGGCCACGATTTTTCTGAAAGAATTTTCTGAACCGTTGAGCTAACAAAGCCACTTCTTCATCTTCGTTTTTTCTATCACTTTCAATGTCCTCATTTGTTGTATTCTTTAAAGTTTTGAAGATAATAGTTTTGGATTTAGGGGTTTGTTTGAAGTGTAGTTCAAATGTTTGTAGGGAACCTACCAGTTCTTCTACTTTTATTTCATCTATGTTTCTACACTCTTCAATGCTTGTTACTTTAGGATTGAACCATTCCGATAATGATCTTAGTATTTTCCTACGAATTTTTGGGACCGGAACTTTCTCACCTAATCCACCCATAGAGTTACAGATAATATTTAGTTTTGTGAAAAACTCCATGAAGGTCTCATGCTCTTCCATTCTAAGACTCTCAAACTGTGATGTTAGGAGTTGCAGTTTAGATCTCTTCACAGTGTATAACATCCCAAAGATCGGGGGTCGAGTATAAACTCAACTCTCGAGTTTCAGAACATCACTTATGCAACAAAATGAATGATGATTGAATGTTGTCTGTATTAGTATAGTGAACATGAGTGGGATTAAGCCAAAACAGCATATCATACTCCAGAGATAGTTAAATTGTAAGCGGAAGACTGTGATAGGTAAATAACATATATAAACTATGGTGAGTCTTCAGAGTGTGATAATGTTACCAGGTTAAAGAATTACAAGTACAATTCTAAAATATACCTAATGTGAAGAAGTGTAATGTCTCCTATCCCAAATACCATAGCCCCGTCAATACAATACCAGGTCTTCATAGACCTGTCAGAGAGTTACATGTAGGAGAACTCCTCCTCAACATCATAGTAGTAGTCCGGCTCTGCTTCATAAGCATCGCCATCACCTGAAACTCAACAAATCTGGTTGGTGTGTAAAACACCGTCCCGTAACGTGGGAGTGAGTGATCAACTCAGTGGAATAGTAAAGCATAGGTTAACATGTTATCAATTCAGTCAAGCAGTAATGATAAAGCAGTAAAATCAAACACTCCTAACTACTCTTATTAATGCAAGTATGAATGCAGTCATGATGTATGCCCTCACCACACCCTCCCTCGTGCGACACCATCTTACGTTCGCGGCATGCTTTCATCCATCAGTGCTCCACATCTTTCAGACACATGCAATGCATGATGAGCATGATTACCGAGTATTTATTAGTCCATTTTAAACAGCAGGATTGGAAAACTAACGTACCACCCTTGTATCATTCCCAAACATGATCCATTCTAGGGTCGTCAGTCCTAGTTAATCATAGACGAGGATGTATTTTCTAGGTCGCTGCAAAGGCTGCCAGGGCTGTCACGCACAAAGGTTACACCACTCCCCCATCACTTCTTTAACGATTCATCACTATACAGAAACATGCTTAGTTCATACTCTATACACTGCGGCAAAACTCTAAGGCTCACCACAATTTCAGAGTATGCTCGAGGTCACTATAAAGGGCTGTCAGGGCTGTTACACACAAATGTTACACCGCTCCCCCATCACCTTATCAATGTAGGTCGACAACACGAATATAGTGTCCTATACAACCATAATCAGCTCACGAGTCTGGTTGCTCACTAGTCACTATGGGGAGGCACGTGGCCCCAGCGTAGACCGATAGCTCGACCATGGTGTCCCATACCACCATGCCCGGCTCATGAGTCTTAGCGGATCGAGGTACCATGGTTAAAAAGGATTTTACTAGTAAGTTTGGTACCCTAGGTTCCAGCAGTAGCGTCCAAACATGGTGAACATACATTAGACAGATCGGGTTACTTGACGAGCTCGACTAGCTCGAGCGCACAACAAGTTGAACGACATGAAGTGCATAAGCACTTCGCGTGGCCAGCCACTATCGCCAACCGAAGTATGACTCGAGTTTGTCTAACACATCTCACGTGGCAAATGAATCACAGCCACAAATTTAATTCTGGTACCGATTGTCTGGACTATAATCATAGCCCCAAACACAATCAATTGCAGATAGATAAAGCAGTAGTGGATCAAGGTTCAACTCATACAATCAAGGTCTCGTATTATCTGTTTAGGGCTGCCAGGGCTGTTACACGCATTCGTTACACCACTCCCCCATCACCCATGACAGATCATACAACATAAACATGAATTTAAACATACGCCTTACATAAATAAAATCATACAATCATTTGAGCATGTTAACAAGCATATCATAAAGCATATTATAAAGCATGTTATAAAGCACTACATAAATAGGAATACAAACACATATATTTTATAAGTGGTTAAAATAAACGACCCACATGGGGGAAATCATACATGTTTCTAAGGTAGTTAAGAATCCCATCTCAACACCTACCTAACGCACCATCATCAACACACTTACTCTCACAAGCATTTTCACAAACACTTAGAGTACACTATTACAACATACATAGTGTATAATAGCAAAACATGTATTAGGGTGAGTCCTTTCACCAAGCAAGTATTTTACGCATATATAAGATATTCATACAGAAAATAATCATGGCAAACACAACTCCAAAATTTATACGTATACGGTAATTTCTAGAATACACTATTTCTACATACGTAGTGTATATTAGCAAATCATGTATTATGGCGAGTTCTTTCGCTAACTAAGTATTTTATCCATATATATTATATTAATACAGTAAATAATCATGGCAAACACATTTCCAAAATTTATACGTATATGGTACTTTATACAAATACCTAGAGTATGTAAAATTCCATATTCTTCATCTTTAATCGAAACGGAAAACAGACCGCACTTTGTACATGTGCAATTGCATGCAGATCATGAATCTATCATTATCTGACATTGAAAGCGTTGAAAACCATAACCTATACACCTAAAGTCCGCACCTTTTATCGTAGAATCGTAACGAAGCCGATAGGTTTGCCAAGCTTCCGTATATGGCAGTTTGGTAACCTATAAAATGAAATAGGTTAGCTATTTCATAACCTACAACCTATACAACCCCAAAACAGATTAGGGTTAGGGTTTCTTACCTAGAAACGGAGCTAGAATTGCCGGAAAAGCGATTAGAACGGAGTGGTGAAGCTCGTAGAGCGGCAGGGAAACATGGCAGGGAGATTCTCCCACATCTCCCACACTTTCTCTCTCTTTTCTCTCTTCTCTCTCTAGGGTTTCTCTCAAATTCATATGACAGCAATGAGAGAGGGTTTAAGGTCCTTATATAGCCTAAAAACTTACCGAAATAGACTCTAGGTCAAAGTATACTTAGGTTATAACCAAAGCGGACCTGTTTTAGCTCAACGGAGGACTTCTGGCGGGCCTCATTGAACTAAAGGTCGGACTTAAGCTCACATACTATGGATCTAGGTTTTATTAAGTTTTCGTTCCAGTAGGGTTCTCAGATCACGCGTGGCAGACCAGTTTCAGTTCAACGGTCAGCGGATCTTGATCGGAGATTCCGAGTACATGGATATGTGTATGAAATTTCTCCTGATCCGAGGGTGTAATTTGGTGCATTTCGACGGTCCAGTTGTTTAAACCGATCGCAAGCGAGAGGTGCCAGATTACTATTTGAGATATTTTATTTTGAATTAATTTCACATTTCTCACACTCTTCACTCCGAGCTCAAGCGAATAACGCTGGGACACTATCTGGATTTGATTTCCGAGATGGTTGTTAAGTCCAGCGAGGCGGTCCTAAGTCCTTAACTTCGTATTATTCGGACTCCCGATGTGCGGTCCAGACCTGATACGGAGTTTCAACGTGCTCCCGAGAGCAGTCGGGTAATGAGATTGATCTTAGATTTTAGGGTAACCTAGTGTCAATGATTCCACAAGTTTTAGGTCTTGTAGATCGTATTTAAAGCGATTCAAACTGATTTCGTAGCTAATCTAGTTTAACACTTAGTTACTTTGTCTCATTTCTAAAGGATTTATTCCTAAGTGATTTTTGGTCGAGGTGGTACTCAGGCCTTTGTAGTTTGTATATAAGGTGATCCAAGTTATAATACTTAACTAGTTTAAGATAGTGTCTAGGGTGAAAGTACATAGGAAAATTGAAAGAACAAGGTGGTGAAGGGTGGGATTTGTGAAGGAAATGGGTTCAGAAGCGATTTTAGACTGTGGGATTGAGTTCTGACAAGTTAATAAGGTGTTAGGATTGATCCATTGCCTAAGGACGTCTAATTCCAGGTTGGGAAAAATCCGGGCTGTTACACAGTGCCTGTTCCTTCATGGGTTGTTTCTAACCGATATCATGCTTCTTTGGTTGTCCCACATATACTGATTTGATTGAAAATGTCTTGGGACACAGAACAGTAGATAACATTCATTGCTTTAGCCTCAACAGTTTGATTTTCCTTATCGAATGCTGTCCATTTTTCTTTGGATTTTGGTTTGGTGATAGTTGTGCCATTTTCAAGTACTATTTATTCAGATGGTGGCACATGTCCTCTTTCAACTATATCCCAAACAACATGATCCAAAGATCTCAGAAAGTAGTGCATTCTAGCCTTCCAGTATGAATAATTTGATCCATCAAATACTGGAGGTCTAGAGACCGATGAGCCCTCTCCCTTAGCCATATTACCAACTTCAGTCAAGATCACCCTCTAGGCAGTGAAGCCTTTAAGAGAGACCTACTCTGATACCAATTGAAATTACGGTAACGACTACTTTAGTTGAAGTAGAATATACCAATATGTCCTAGAGGGGAGTGAATAGAAATTTTTAAATCTTTTCTGACAATTTAAAATCTTATCACTTTAATCCTAAAAACGAACATACATTAGGATTACTAAAGAGTAACTCTACTGGCTTCCAAGCCCAGTAGAGGATCCAATCATAAAACTACTTTGAATGATAAACAAGAAACAAGTTATAGTGTATAATGGATGTGACTGTGTGTGAGATGTGATCTTAGATATGAAAGCATTTTATGGAAATCACATAAGTAATGGAAGACAATAGCAATTACAAACACAATCATTTTTATAGTGGTTCGACTACTTGTCTACTCCACTCCCGACTGACGCACTCAAGCCTTGAGTGTACCGGATTTCACTAAGGAGGTTTCACAACAGGTTCACCTCAAACCGGAGGTTTTAGATCAAGTTCACATCTAACCAGTACAACCTACACATAGGCTGACATTTTATGCTCTCACGAGCAAGGGTCAACACATAGCACCCAATTTTAGGCACACTGGCCAAGGATCTACTTAAGGAACCTCACAAGTTTATGCTCCCACGAGCAAGGGTCAACACAAAGCACCCAACTTTTAGAAGACCTTGGTCAAGGATCTACTACAAGGACCTAAGAGTTTATGCTCTCCACAGAGCAAGGGTCAACACAAAGCACCCACCACGTACACTCCCGCCGGAGGCCTCCTACGAGGGCTTACAAGGGGTGAGAAACACCTTAGACCCAATCCTACAGAAGCAATGATCACAAGGGTCTTCTGGACTCTAATAACTTACAAATAAGTGGATGAGCCCCATTTAGCGGGTTGTCGAGGATCTACTCCTTTGTTGATGAAAAATCTTCTGCTTCCTTAAACCGCAACTCAGAAGATGTACCAATACATGTCGACGGGTTGGGTCAAGGTTATGATGGAATCCTACTCTCTTAAATGTTTTCCTATAAGGGATATAGAGCAATTCCAATCATCTATACATTCAAGGCATCCCAGCTTAATGATTTGCCATTAAGGTGGTAGCTAGAGGATCCTTAAATGCAGAAGTTCATTCCCCAATCCACTCTATTGAATGTCAATGATGAGGGTGGATTGAAGGATGAACTCCCATAAGAGAAAGGGCTTTGGGTATATGATCTAAGGTTAAACACTCAAAAGTACTCTCTTCTTTCTCTACCAGCAACTAAGGATGAGCTCTCATTAAATAGGTAAAAGGTTCCAACTGCCATAAAACGGTCACATTTATGACAGAGTTCGATATAATCGAGCAGGGTCAATATCATCAAGCGTATATGTAACGCCCTGAAAATCGGGGGTCGAGCATAAACTCAACTCACGAGTTCCAACGCATCACTTATGCAACAAAATGAATGATGATTGAATGTTGTCTGTATTAGTGCATTGAACATGAGTGAGATTAAGCCAAAATAGCATATCATACTCTAGAGACAGTTAAATTTCAAACGGAAGACTATGATATATATATAAAATATATAAACTATAGTGAGTCTTCAGAGTGTGATAATGTTACCAGGTTAACTATTACAAGTACAATTTCAAATTATACCAAGTTGTGTAAGGTCATCTAATCAATATCCCAGAAAGCCCCATCGATCAGGACACGGCTCACAGGAACCCGCCTGAAACAGCATAAAGGAGGAATCCTCCTCATCCTCATAAAGTCCGGCTCCGCTATGTGGCATTGCCATCATCTGAAACTCAAACAAGTCTGGTTGGTGTGTACAACACCGTCCCGTAACGTGGGAGTGAGTGATCAACTCAGTGGAACAATAAAGCAGTCATCAACAATTCTAAATACTCTTATTAATGCAAGTATGAAAATGCAGTCATGATGTATGCCCTTGCGTATGAAAATGCAGTCATGATGTATGCCCTTGCCAAACCACCCTCATGCGAGACCATCTTACGTTCACGACATGCGTTCATCACTCAGTGCTCCACATCTACCAGGCACATGCAATGTATGATGAGCATGATTACAGAGTTGTTATTAGTCCATTTCAAATAGCAGTATTGGGAAACTAAGGTACCTCCCTTGTATCATTCCCAAACATGATCCATTCTAGGGTCGTCAGTCCTAGTTAATCTCATACGAAGGTGTGTTTCTAGGTCACTGCAAAGGCTGTCAGGGCTGTTACGCACAATAGTTACACCACTCCCCCATCACCTCTTTAACGGTTCATCACTAAATTGAAACAGGCCTAGTTCATACTCTATACACTGCGGCAAAACTCTAAGGCTCACCACAATTTCAGAGTATGCTCGAGGTCACTATAAAGGGCTGTCAGGGCTGTTACACACAAATGTTACACCGCTCCCCCATCACCTTATCAATGTAGGTCGACAACACGAATATAGTGTCCTATACAACCATAATCAGCTCACGAGTCTGGTTGCTCACTAGTCACTATGGAGAGGCACGTGGCCCCAGCGTAGACCGATAGCTCGACCATGGTGTCCCATACCACCATGCCCGGCTCATGAGTCTTAGCGGATCGAGGTACCATGGTTAAAAAGGATTTTACTAGTAAGTTTGGTACCCTAGGTTCCAGCAGTAGCGTCCAAACATGGTGAACATACATTAGACAGATCGGGTTACTTGACGAGCTCGACTAGCTCGAGCGCACAACAAGTTGAACGACATGAAGTGCATAAGCACTTCGCGTGGCCAGCCACTATCGCCAACCGAAGTATGACTCGAGTTTATCTAACACATCTCACGTGGCAAATGAATCATAGCCACAAATTTAATTCTGGTACCGATTGTCTGGACTATAATCATAGCCCCAAACACAATCAATTGCAGATAGATAAAGCAGTAGTGGATCAAGGTTCAACTCATACAATCAAGGTCTCGTATTATTTGTTTAGGGCTGCCAGGGCTGTTACACGCATTCGTTACACCACTCCCCCATCACCCATGACAGATCATACAACATAAACATGAATTTAAACATACGCCTTACATAAATAAAATCATACAATCATTTGAGCATGTTAACAAGCATATCATAAAGCATATTATAAAGCATGTTATAAAGCACTACATAAATAGGAATACAAACACATATATTTTATAAGTAAGTGGTTAAAATAAACGACCCACATGGGGGAAATCATACATGTTTCTAAGGTAGTTAAGAATCTCATCTCAACACCTACCTAAGGCACCATCATCAACACACTTACTCTCACAAGCATTTTCACAAACACTTAGTACACTATTACAACATACATAGTGTATAATAGCAAAACATGTATTAGGGTGAGTCCTTTCACCAAGCAAGTATTTTACGCATATATAAGATATTCATACAGAAAATAATCATGGCAAACACAACTCCAAAATTTATACGTATACGGTAATTTCTAGAATACACTATTTCTACATACGTAGTGTATATTAGCAAATCATGTATTATGGCGAGTTCTTTCGCTAACTAAGTATTTTATCCATATATATTATATTAATACAGTAAATAATCATGGCAAACACATTTCCAAAATTTATACGTATATGGTACTTTATACAAATACCTAGAGTATGTAAAATTCCATATTCTTCATCTTTAATCGAAACGGAAAACAGACCGCACTTTGTACATGTGCAATTGCATGCGAGATCATGAATCTATCATTATACGACATTGAAAGCGTTGAAAACCATAACCTATACACCTAAAGTCCGCACCTTTTATCGTAGAATCGTAACGAAGCCGATAGGTTTGCCAAGCTTCAGTATATGGCAGTTTGGTAACCTATAAAATGAAATAGGTTAGCTATTTCATAACCTACAACCTATACAACCCCAAAACAGATTAGGGTTAGGGTTTCTTACCTAGAAACGGAGCTAGAATTGCCGGAAAAGCGATTAGAACGGAGTGGTGAAGCTCGTAGAGCGGCAGGGAAACATGGCAGGGAGATTCTCCCACATCTCCCACACTTTCTCTCTCTTTTCTCTCTTCTCTCTCTAGGGTTTCTCTCAAATTCATATGACACAAGAATGAGAGAGGGTTTAAGGTCCTTATATAGCCTAAAAACTTACCGAAATAGACTCTAGGTCAAAGTATACTTAGGTTATAACCAAAGCGGACCTGTTTTAGCTCAACGGAGGACTTCTGGCGGGCCTCATTGAACTAAAACTCGTCACCTCACCGTAAATTCAGAGTATGCTCGAGGTCACTACAAAGGGCTGTCAGGGCTGTTACGTACAAAGGTTACACCACTCCCCCATCACCTTATCAATGTAGGCCGACAGCACGAATATAGTGTCCCATACCACCATAATCGGCTCACGAGTCTGGTTGCTCACTGGTCACTACGGGGAGGCACGTGGCCCCACCGTAGGCCGACAGCTCGACCACGGTGTCCCATACCACCATACCCGGCTCATGAGTCTTAGTGAATTGAGGTACCATGGTTAACGGGATTTCGCTAGTAAGTTTGGTACGCTAGGTTTAAGCAGAGGCGTCCAAACATGGTGAACATACATAAGACAAATCGGGTTGCCTGACGAGCTCGGCTAGCTCGAGTGTACAACAAGTTGAACGATATGAAGCGCATAAGCACTTCGTGTGGCCAACCACTATTGCCAACCAAAGTACGACTCGGGTTCATCGAACACATCTCATGTGGCAAATGAATCACAGCCACGAATTCAGTCCCGTTACCGATTGCCTGGACTATAATCATAGCTCCAATCACACTCAATTACAGATAGTTAAAGCAGTAATGGATCAAGATTCAAATCATACAATCAAAGTCTGATATTATCGGCTTAGAATTCGCCAGTCAACATTACACGCACTCGTTACACTGCTCCCCCATCACCCTTCACGGATTTTTATGGAATACAACTTAAACATGTGAAGTAATCAGAACAGAATTACATAAACAAGTAATTCAAACATGTTAATAAGCATGTTATAAAACACAATGCAAACAGGAAATTCAAACACATATGTTTCATAAGTAAGTGGTTAAACTAAACAAACAACATGGAGGAAATTATACACATTACTAAGGTAGTTGAGAATCCTATCTCAATACCCTTATACATTACAATTTACTAACTACTACTCATACAGACATTTTAACAAACATTTTAGATTACATACATCAACATACCTGACGTATGTTGATCACACAGGTATTAGGCCAAATCCTTTCACTAGGGAGCTGCCCCATGGATAACACGCGAGCACCCACGACAGATAGTCATGGCAGGCAGGAATCCAAGTTCCATATTCATTCAGTCATTTCCACAAATACTTGGGCTACAAGTTTTAGTATATATAGTGTATATTGGCCGTGGCGTGATTTAGGACAAATCCTTTCGTCAAAGGGGTATCGCCAATACAACAATCATATATCCATGACAATTGGTCATGACGAGCATGAATGAGAATTCTATACTCATTCATTCATTTTCACAAACACTTAGAATATACTATTTTCACATACATAGTGTATATTAACAAAACATATATTAGGGTGAGTCCTTTCGCCAAACAAGTATTTTATCCATATATAATATATTCATTCAACAAATAATCATGGCAAACACATTTCCAAAATTTATACATATACGGTACTTTCTAGAATACACTATTTTTACATACATAGTGTATATTAGCAAATCATGTATTATGGCGAATCCTTTCACCAAATAAGTATTTTACGCATATATAATATATTCATATAACAAATAATCATGGCAAACACATCTTTAAAATTTATACGTATACGGTACTTTCTACAAATACCTAGAGTATGTAAAATTCCATATTCTTCATCTTTAATCGAAACGGAAAACAGACAGCACTTTGTACATGTGCAATTGCATGTAGATCATGAATCTATCATTATCTGACATTGAAAGCATTGAAAACCATAACCTATACACCTAAAGTCCGCACCTTTAGTCGTAGAATCGTAACAAATACGATAGGATTGCTATGCCTCCGTATTCGACAGTTTGGCCACCTATAGAACGAAATAGGTTAGCTACTTCATAACCTACAACCTTTACAACCCCAAAATAGATTAGGGTTAGGGTTCTTTACCTAGAAATGATGCCGGAATTGCCGAAAAAGCGATTAGAAATGAGTGGTGTAGCTTGTGCAGCGGCAGGGTAAAGTGATAGGGAGATTCCCCCACTCCTCTCACTCTTTCTCTCTCTTTTATCTCTTCTCTCTCTAGGGTTTCTCTCAAATTTGTATGGCTGTGAGAGAGAGGGTTCTAAGGTCCTTATATAGCCTAAAAACATTCCAAAATAGACTCCAGGTCAAGGTATACTTGGGTTATAACCAAAGTGAGCCAGTTTCAGCTCAACGGAGGACTTCTGGCGGCCCCCCTTGAGCCAAAGGTCGGACTTAAGCTTACAGACATTAGATCTAGGTTTAGTTAAGTTTTTGTTCTGGTCAGATTCCCAGATCACGCGTGGCAGACCAGTTTCAGTTCAACGGTCAGCGGATCTCGATCGGAGATTCTAAGTACATGGATATGTTTATAAAATTTTTCGTGATCCGAGGGTTTATTTGGGTCAGATTCTGACAGTCAGGTTGCTTAATACTGACCTGCAAGTAATAAGTCTTATATTACTATTTGAGATATTTATTTTGTAAAGAAAATAGGTGTTCTCACACTCTCCGCTCCGAGCTCAAGCGAACAGCCGTGGGACACTGTCTGGATTTGATTTCCGAGATGGTTGTCAAGCCCAGCGTAGCGGTCCTAATTCCTTAACTTGTTATTATTCGGACTTCCGACGTGCGGTCTAGATCTGATACGGAGCAGTCAGGTAATTAGTTTGATCCTAGATTTTAAGGTAACCTAGCGTCAATGATTCTACAAGTTTTGAGTCTTGCAGATCACATTTAAAGTGGATCAAATGGATTTCGTAGCTAATCTAGTTTAGCACTTAGTTACTTTGTCTCATTTCTAAAGGATTTAGCCCTATAAGATTTCTGTCTGAGGTAGTACTTAGTCCTTTGTAGTTTGTATATAAAGTGATCCAAGTTATACTACTTAGCTAGTTTAAGATAGTGTCTAGGGTGAAAGTACTTAGAAAAATTGAAAGATCAAGGTGGTGAAGGGTGGGATTTATGAAGGAAATGGGTTCAAAAGTAGTTTTAGACTTTGAGATTGAGTTCTAACAAGTTAATAAGGTGTTAGGATCGACCCATTGCCTAAGGACGTCTAATTCTAGGTTGGCAAAAATCCGGGATGTTACAGTATACTCTTGATCGCATCGACTAGCCGCTCGATGACACAAACTCAAATGTTAAATGCTTTTGAAACCTTTTGCCAGCTGGTTGAGGAAATCGAAACATGCATTTATTGCATCAGATTTCGAACTTCGATTTCATTGATACGTGGTTCGATTCCTTGACATTTAAAAATGTGAGAGATCAACCTTTGAAATATTCCATGTCTTAAAATCTGATCGAGGCACACTCGATATCATCGGAATTTTAATGTCAATGATATCGATAGCCATGTTGGTGCATCGAAAAATCCAAGGATTTTACTAGTGAGCTTTCTAGACAGTTTATGTCCATTCTCGATGTAATCAACCCAGCCTCGATATCATTGATATTTAAATATCTATTCTATCGAGTGACTCTCGATCCAAGATAAAATAACCTAAAAATGTTGCTGGAAAACAGAGTGTCCAATCCGATATCATCGAAGGGCTTCCGATATCATCGATATTTGAATTTTGAGGATATCGAGGAGTACTTCGATAATTTGAAGATTTAATGATTTTTCTTAATAGAACTTTGGACATAACAGATATGATGTCAATTTTATCGACTAAACTTCAATAGACTCGAGATTCAAATTTCGATGATATCGATACGGCTATCGATACATTGATAATTCCATCCAGAGGTATATGCGGTTGCGGGACATCTTTCGTCCTCATTTCGATAATATCGAATGAGCTTCGAGGACATCTACAACACTGTTCGATTACTTCAATTAGTCTATTAAGAAATCGATAGAGGTAGAAAACTTAAAGATTTTTCTGAAGTTTGAAAAAAGTTTTCTAACCCAAAAAACCTATGATATTCTAATTAATTTTAAGGGTTTTAATTACCTGATGTTTTGGAAAATGGGATGTGAGGCTAATATTTACCTGTGGCGAGTTCAGGATCACATCCAGTTGAGGCAGACGCTTGATTGATCTTCCTATGGAGCTTCTCTGTCTAGCTAACTCAATGATCACTCTAATTGACAAACCAGAGCACTTTCAAAAGGAAATACAATAATGATATTAGAAGCTCTAGAAGTCCGCTGCATACTCCAATCTCCATGTTACTGCGGCATCCTAACATCACCTGCACGCAATGATTGTGCATAAGCTTATTGAAAGCTTAGAGGGTGGTGAAAGTGTGTGCACAAGGTTGCAATGCAAGAATGAAATATCAGAGTAATGCGGAAACATACTAGTAAGTCCATGAATGCTATCAGCCGTACCAAGGCCATGCAATGCAAGATGCATGAATGCCAACGGCCATATCAAGGCTATGCGATGCAAGGCTTACGTGGATAAATGTCATATGCAAGATGCAATGCAAACACACTAGTCATCACTTGGAATCCACATATCAATACAGTTCATCTCTCTGAAATATCACCGGAGTCTACTACACTCCAAATGACACTGCCCCTTCCCCAGGCGCACAGTCCAAGTGAGCGTAAGAAACCTCTCTATCCGCCTGACCAATAGCCTGCTAATACCTATCCAGCACGTCGATAGCGGATCCATTTACGAGCTGGTCAGACTTAGCCTAGCAATTGCTACCTACCCTCGGGCTGGTAAGGCCACACCTTGTCATGCCCCAAACTCAGAAACCGGGCTCACAAATTTTTTTCCTTAGAATCCGGCGTGCCACGACCTCGTAGAACCCCATTCTCGGCTCCCAGTGCCCATACGCCAGGTTCCGATCCTGAGATGCTACAAGGAGGATTTTTAATAATCAATTTGATTCATAATGAGCATAACCACAAGCATAACCCACGAACAATAACCACAAAAACACCATCACGAAATCCACTATAATAAAAAACTTTTGAGTACAAGGTGTATGAAAGGGAAATACAATATACTAAAAATAACAAAAACTCCAAAAGCTCGGCTGCACGCTCCAACTGCGGCGAGATTACGGCTGCGTCCTGGTGTCACCTGCAAGCATCAATCGTGCATAAGCTTATAGAAAGCTTAGAGGGTGGTGTAAGTGTGTGCGCAATATGAGCGTGCTTAGAATGCCAGGTTAGAGTAATGCGGGATCGTGCCAATGAGTACATGAATACAGTCAGCCGTACCAAGGCTATGCGGTACAGAATATAAATGATATCGGCCATATCAAGGCCATGCGATGCATAATGCAGCTCAAGCATGTCAATACGGTTATCAGTCTGGATAATCACCGGGGTCTAGTACACCCTACGCCAGCTTGCCGTCCCTATCCGGATGCACAACTGGAAGAGCGAAAGAGACCTTATTATCCACCTGCTAATATCGGGCCTGGCTCGTCGATAGCAGACCGATTTCTTAAGCTGGTCAAACTCAACCTAGAAATTTCCCCCTCACTCAGGCGGGTAAGGTCATACCCCTTTCCAACTGACCACGACACAGTGGGAGACGCGGCCTCCTGGTATTCGGCCCTCTTACGCTCGTACATCCACTAGGTTTTGATATTGGAATCATCCTCTGGTACCATCGGGTTTAGAGATTTTTACCCAGGAACATCTATGGCGCCCGTATGCTAGAACCAAATATTTTCGGTATCCAATCCAGCCACCTATGATGTGTCTGTGGAGGCTATGGCCCTGGTGTCGCTAGGGCATACAGTAACTACAATCACACAATGCAAGTGCATGAGTCACACTACCAGTCATGCAACAGTCCTGCGTAAACCATGCGCTCATGTAGGTCAACTCCGCCTATCAGGGAGCCCGTAACAGTCTGCCAAAGGCATATGCTATGATCAGTCACCCCTCATCTTAAGCATGCATATGATGCGCATGATCATGAATCATGGGGCAGCACTATACTTATGGTATGATAATGGGGGTTGCTCAAAGTGAAGATGGGCCTAAACGGACTGCAGAGTACAAGTATGGACCTATCAGTGGGCCTCAAGGAGTGTGACAATGTGGACATTTAACCAACATTATCTTTACAATGTGGACGTCAAACCAACATTGTTCCCAAGGCATAACCTGCCATAAAGTACCATTACACAAACCATAGGGAATCACAGATTGCAATGGACCAATATACATCTCATTAGGCCTCGACCTATAGTCCTCAAATACATCAAATGGGCCGTCTCATATGGGCCTTATATAAATCAAGTGGGCCGCATTAGTGGGCCTTATGTACATTGCAATGGGCCATAACCCATGGGCCTTTAAATACCACAAATGGGCCGAATCACATGGGCCTCACATATGCACTAAGGTGGGCCTAATCACATGGATCAAATGGGCCAAACCACCATTAAAATTCCCAAGGCCCGCCATAATGTATATATTACATAATATAATATATTAATGATATATATAATACATATAATATATACAATAGAATATAAATAATATATACATATACATGTACATATTCATATACATATACATATACATATACATATACATATACCCATATATATACATATATATACACACACATATATATATGGAAAAAAAAAGCACAATGAGCTTGAGCTGACGTTCAGCTCCCATGAGGTCGAGCTAACTGGGCCCCACTATGATGCGTTTTCAAACATCTACCCCATCAGCCAGATGCACCATTTCGTCATGAGCCTAGGTCTAAAAAAAAAATCAAGTCAATCTGTGACTTGTGCAGGCCACACCACATGCAGAAGTGGAGAGGGCCGTGCACCATTTAAAACATTCATAACCATTTTGAGGGCCACTGAGATGTGGTTTTGTAAATCCAGCCCATCTATTATGGGTGTCCCACTTGCATTAGGGTTTAGCCCAAGTTTCAAGCGCATGCAAAAACTCCAGGTGGGACCCACCGTCCACTAGACGGTGTGCAACAAACATCACCGTGGGCTCCACCATCCGTTGGACGGTGGAATACAACGTATACATTACCGTGGGCTCCCACCGTCCGCTTGGACGGTGGGGATAAGACACATACATCACTGTGGGCTCCCACGTGGGGCCCACCATAACATTTATTTTTCATCCGAACCATTGAAAGGGTCACATAGACCTAAAAGAAGGGGAAAAACAAATTCCAGCTTGATCCAAAACTTCTGGACCCCCAAAAGAGTTTCAATGGTAAACGTTCATTCACACTGTTTCTTATGTGTGGGCCACCTGAGCATTGGACAGGCTTGAAATTTGGAGGGGACCCTCCTCAGGGGGTGGTCCACCTCATGGATGGTGTGGATACAAAATATACATCATGGTGGGGCCCACGGCTGGAGCCGTGGGTTGTTGTCTGTTTCACGTTGACGCAAGCAGCGTCTGCTGCACAGTAGCAGCAGGCGCTGCACCCTCTTTTTGTTTTTTTTTTTTGAAGATCTCGTGTTTTTCCGAGGTTTTTCAGGTGTGGGGGCCGCGTCCGTCGAATCCACCCCAGCCACTAGTTTCTATGGCCTGAGATGGACCAAACAAGTCCAATATTGGATATTTTTCAGTGCATAGTACTATCGAGGTAGGTCTCAACAGTAATGATATTATTTTCAACACTATGGCCCACCAAGTACTCGGATCAACCTCATTTCTCGGCTCAACGCCTAAAATGAGCTAGTAAATAAGATGGACGGCGTGGATTAACTCCAATCATCAAGGTGGGGCCTAAACAAGTGGCCATTCTCCAAGGCTTGAGAATCAAGCCAATATTTGTGTTTTCCTTTCCAGCAACGTCCAGACACTGGACGTTTTTGGGCTTAGCAACATATTTAAGGTGGGCCTTGTTTAGGTGGGCCACCACATGATGGACGATGTGAGTTCAACACATATAAGATGGGCCCCACCCACGGACGGCTTGGATAAAATACTTATTTCATGGTGGGGTCCATTCAAGTGGGCCACACAATCCTATCATCTCAAAAAAGGAAAATGAAAGAGAGAGAGAGAGAGAAGGTGGGACACACGTGTGATGGAGGGACCCCGACACTATGGGCCCTCCCTTGCATCCAATCATACATAAAAAAAAATCAAAGTGGGCCATTGGCCACATCTTAGGGTCCCAAGTGTGATCCACACCATTGATCGGTAGGCCTCACTTGACCCATCATAAAAATATGAAAACTAGCCTATAGGAGCACCCACCGGTTGATCTCTTCGGTCCGTTGGAATGCCACCCTCCTTGCGCTCCTCTTTGATGGTGGAGATGAGAAATGGATGGCTAGGATGATGGGTTTTGGAATGGGAAAGGTGGACCACACAAACTCTCTTTTCTCACTTGGAAGCCATGGACGTGTGGGCTCTCTCTCTTGCTTGGAAATGGTGTGAGAAAAGAGGGAGAGAGAGAGAGTTGTAAGGAGAGAGGGATGGGAGATGTGAGGTGAAAGGGTGAGTGATGTGTGATGTGTACTTGACATGTATGGTGGTGTAAGAGAGAGGGTAGGAAAGAGTTAACTTTGGAGAGAGAAAGCATGGGTTACTTGTACTTGACATTGAAGTGATTGATTAATTAATGTGATTGATTGATTGATGGGATTGATTTGACATTGTGTAGAGATTCTCTTGGGATCGAGAAAGCGTGGCGTTTCTTCGAAATAAACGCCGACTCACATCTTCTAGTCAGGGTATCAGATCGGTGCGTGAGTCACGGCATTGGAACCGCGGCGACGGTGCGGTCGCAATGATACAGGTCTCGGATTAAATCGACTCGAATCTAAAGGATACGACTTACGATCGATTGTAACGTCGATTATCAGTCGCGGATTGCCGGACTTTGGCGAAAATGATCGCAGGATTCATTGGAACAGTACGAACTAGGATACGGGTCTTACACACCCCCTTCTAACTGACCATGACACAGTGGGAGACGTAACCTCTTGGTATTCAGCCTCATGCACTCATACATCCACTCTGTCTAGGCATTAGAGCATCCTCCATGGTATCATAAGGGTTTGAAGACTTTCACCTTGGGACATCATTCGCACCCCCTTGCTTAACAAGTATTTTCAGTATTTAATCATGTCATCCATACTATATCTGCGGAGGCTATAGCCCTGATGTCATTAGGGTGTACAGTAATCATAATCACATAATGCAAGATACATGAGTCACGTGGTCCAATCATGCATCAATCCTACGCATATCGTGCGCTCATGTGGGACAACTCCGATTACCAAGGAGTCCCATAAATAACTTGCCCAATTACATATGCAATGGTCAACCACATCTCATAACAAGCATGCAAATGATGCATATGATCATGTATTATGAGGCTATGTTATCACGTACTCATAATCGGCATCGATAATTGGCCTATATACAAGGCGGGGTCCATAGATGGACAGCAAACCCATAACATGAAGGTCGGTCCTCAACTGTGGGTATAACAAATCTGATAGCATGGATTCCTCTGTCCACAATGATAATGAACTCTCCTCACATCAAGGTTGGGCCTAGGTGGCCTACCTAAATTCCTAAGGATCCGGAAAGGGTTCCTTCTCCATACTATCATATAGCCCTGCTAGATGCCCTAGGGGTCCCAAATAAGTCCTAGATGAACTCCAAGATAAAAGAAATAATCCTACTAACAACCAATGGGGGCCCAACATCTTGGGTTAGCCCAATGAGAATAAATGGATCATGCAAATGGGGCCCAATGATTAAGGTCAACCCACTTAGAAAATGATGAGAATGGGCCTAACAAGGCCTAAGGGAAGGTCACGATGAGGACAATTAACCAACATTGCTCCCAAGAAGTGCCCCGCATAGAGTCAAACACATAGTGGGCCCATGGCCTCAAACAAGGGCCTCGTATACTTCATAATGGGCCTCACTCATGGGTCACATCTACATCACATCGGGCCTCACCATATGGGCCACAAATACATCACAATGGGCCTCATCATATGGGCCTCATATACATTACATTGGGCCTCATCATACATTACAATGGGCCACACATATGGGCCGCACAATTATCATATCAGGCTTCACCCATGGGCCTCATGTACATTAAGTGAGACCCACCGTCCCAGCTAGACAGTGTGGATAAGACATTATATTTTTTTTTTTTTATTTCTACACCATTCATCTATTTTTAGAGATCATTTTAGAGCATTACCCAAAAAAATGAATCATATCGAAAGATCATCTAGACCATACGACAAATAGCAGTGGAGATAATGATTTTCACTGTTAACAATTCACAGGGGCCACCTTAACATTTATTTCCATCCAATCTGTTCATAAGGTCACAAAGACCTGAATTAAAAGGAAAAATAAGTCTCGCATTGATCCAGAACTTATGTGACCCCCAAACGGTTTCAATGGTAGACGTTAAATCCTCCACCGATTTTTGCAGTGTAGTCCACTAATAGACAAATCTATCTCATTTATTGTCTCAAGCCTTAAGACAAGCTTGAGAAGTGGATGGACGGTTTGGATCTAACACAAACCTTATGATCAGGGCCCACAGAATTGCTGACGTCAATACATGTAACCCCCCAGATTTTGAGGGTCAAGCAAAGCTCAATTCCTGAGATCTAGCGCATCACTTACGCAACATATATAATGATGTTTAAATGTTGTCCATATTAGTGCATTAAACATGAGTGAGATTACAATAAAATAACATATCATACTCCAGAGGTAATTTGATTAAGTAAGCAGAAGACTATAACATGCATATTTGAACAAGTAAGCAATTTAAAACCTCTAGAATATAAGTATGTAACTGGGCTGAATGTTTACATGTATTGTTTCCAGAATTTACAAAATAGCAAAACAGAAAGTGTCCAACTATCCCATAGCCCTGTAATCCCGGCGACACAACTCTAGGTCTATATAGACATACTAGAGAGCTGAACATAGGAGAACTCTTCCTCCTCATCTACGAAGTCCAACTCCGCTGCATAAACATCCTCACCACCTGCATCTATAACAGAGTCTGGTTGGTGTTTTAAAACACCGTCCTAGAGTGGGAGTGAGTGATCAACTCAGTGATACTATAAGGCAACGGTTAACATGTTATCAATTCAGTCAAACAGTAATGATAAAGCAGTACAATAATCATATCCTAAGTACTCTTATTAATGCAGGAATGGTATGCTGTAATGATGCATGCCCTCAGCTGCACTCCCTCAGCGACTTCATTAACCATTCGCTCATAACAAACTCCCTAAACGTGTGCATCCTCGCCAAAGCACATGTAATGCAGTACATGGTCGTGTTAGCGAAGTTCTTAATTAGGCCTATTCATATAGCAGATTCGGAAAGCTAAGGTACCTCCCTTTATCATTAACCCCGAACGAATGACCATCTAGGGTCATCAATCCTGGTTAATCACATACGACATACAAGTTGTAGGGCATCACCCCTAATGAAAACAGTGAATAGGTAAATTCAAGTGTTTATACAAGAGGTCACTATGGCAGGCTTATCACTTGAACATAGGCTGACAGCTCGAATATAGTGTCCCATACTACCGTATTTAGCTTACGAGTTTAGGTTACTCACTGGTCACTAAGGGGAGGCTCGTCACCCCAGTGTAGGCCGATATCTCAACCACGGTGTCCCATACCCTAGCGTAGTCTTATTTGACAAGTTCGATTGGTACAAGTGCACGCTGAATTAATCGATATGGAGCGCATAAGCACTCTATGTGGCCTAACCATTGTTAACAATCATCGTACGACCTGGATTCACCGAACGCATCAAATGTGGCGAGACTAATTCGGCCACCCAAACGGAAATTGTTACCAATTGCCTGGACTAGGTTGTAGTCCCAATCTTACTAAGACATAGCATGTGGATACATGTGATAATCATATAAGCATTTAACAAACAATCCAAATACAACACTCATTTGAGCATTTTATCAAGCACATTGAACTTGTCGCCATGCACTTGCATTTAATCCATAAATCGTATAACAGAGATATGATTTATGAAAGAAGTTATACATATGATTAAGGAAATTAAGAATCTTAACACACTTAATAAATACCAACCATCAACAATTTATAATTTAGACATTTTATGAAACACTTAGACTGCACCTTATTACATACATAGACTAAATTAGTTACGACATATATTATGGAAAATCCTTTCACAAAGAGATTATCATACGTACAACAAACATGAATTCTAGATTAATAGTCATGGAAAGCACAAATTATAATTGCAAGTTCATTCAAACAATTCAACAAACACATGGAATGCATTATATATTCACATAGTTCATACACATGTATAATTTATCAAATACGTCGTAACTAAGATCATATGGCAGCAATTAAGTCAGACATAATCATTGCTGACATTGAAAGCCTTGAAAACCATAACATAAACATTTATAGTCTGCACCTTTTGTTGGTATACTTGTTACGAACTCGGTTCGTATCCTGTGTTCCCAAATATAGCACAACGGGTACCTAAATCAGGAAATCTGTTACCTAGGTTGACAAACAACTATTCTATACCTTAACTACAGCGTTAGGGATTGGATTTCTTACCCAAATCGTCATTGAAATGAGTTGTGTAGCGTAAGTGAGAGGTGAATTAGCATATGGTGTTGTAGGAAAAATCCTAGCAAAGATCTCCCAGAAATCCTTCTTCCTTCCTTCCTCTTCTCTCTCTCTCTCTCTCTCTCTCTCTCTCTCTCTCTCTCCCCTAAGGTTTCTAGGAAATTCGTATGAGGGAGAGAAGGGGTGGTTTAAGGGCTTTAAATAGGCCCAGAATTAATGTCAATGGCCCCAGGGCCATGGTATACTTAGGTTATAGCCAATGGGTGCCTGTTTCTAACGAATGGGGCTCATCTGGAGGTCCATTACTCACCTATGGCACAGAACAAGTTCCCTGACCATGGATCTAGGCCAGGATACGATTTCAGCACGTTTGGATAGGCGGGTCAACTGTAACAAACCTGTATCAGATCAACAGTTGTTGTCACTCAATCAGGGCCACAAGTATATGGATATGTGCAGGAAAATTTTCCTAATCCATGGGTGAATTTCTGTCAAAAACTGATGGTCTGAAATCTTCAATTTCACCTGCAAGCAAACGGCTCAATTTACTTAAGTTCTGGTTCATTTTCTAAAGATATTTGCGTTTCTCACACACTTTGCTCAAGGCTCAAGTTGTGCGTTTCTGGATACTATTTAGGCTCGATTCTCGCGATGATTGTCAAGCCCAATAAGATGGTCATAAGCTTATAGTTTCGCGGTCATCGGACTTTCGACGTGCGGTCCAAGTCCGATACGGAGTTTTGATGTGCTCCTGAGAGCAACCAGCTTTTGAGATTTCTCCTAGGTTTTTAAGTAGTGTTGAGTCAATGATTTTGATGGTTTTGGGTCTTACCATTTGTATAGATAGTGGTTCGAGCCAAATCCATCGATATTTAGTTTAGTACTTAACTAAATTTTCATCTAATTTCTATAGACTACGGTCCTAGGTATTTCTGCCTGAGGTGGTACTTAAGCCTTTGTACTGATTTTTCCGAGAAGTTACAATCTACCCCCCTTAAAGAAAAATTTCATCCTCGAAAGTAGTATATTTTCATACTCCTCGAGGATCTGAGGGTAGTTCTTATGGACTTATTTCTGTTTCTGATGTCAGGGAACTTTCCCCAGATCGTATGTAGGAAATGGGCCTCCAGATGAGCTCCGTTGGACCGAAACAGTCACTCTTTGGCTATAACCTGAGTATACCATGGCCATGGAGCCATTTGAACCAGTTCTGGGCCTATATAAGACCCTTAACCCACCCCTCTCTCATTCCATATGATTTTCCTAACCCTAGGAGAGAGAAGAGAGAAAAGAGGAGGAGAAAGTGAGGAGAAGTGAGAGAGATCTGGAGTTCGATGCCGGGATTCGTTCCTGCCACTCCACGGGCTAAATCCCTTCTCCCATGTCGCTACACCAGCGTATCTGAATCCATTTATGGGTAAGAAATCCTAACCCTAAACTGTTTTAGGTATCCAAGTAGATGAATCGACGAAATAGCTAACCTATTTCATGATTCAGGTAGCCATTGTACCGTAAACAAAGACGTGGTGTTCAAACTAAGATCGGTACGGGTTTAACGATGAAAGGTGCGGACTATAAACATTTAGGTTATGGTTTTCAAGGTTTTCAATGTCAGTTAATGATTTATAACTGACTTGAATGCTATCACATGTGTTTAGATACGATGTCTTCCGTATATTACATATATATATAAACTTTGTTGATTATAAATGCATTCTACTTGTTTGTTGAAATGTTTGATTGAATATGGAATTATGATTTGTGTTTATTAGGATTGATGTTTGAGAATACATGATTGTTGTACGTGTGACAACTCCCTTGTGGAAGGATTTGCTATAATACCTGTTATAACTAATATATTACATGTATGTTGATATGTGTAGTCTAAGTGTTTGATAAAATGCCTGAATGAGAAAATGCTTGTTGAAATGTATGTAATGAGGGTGTTGAGATAGGACTCTCAATTCCCTTATCTATAGTTACAGTTTAATTTATGTAACCTATCTTACTGCTACGTGATTTATGGATGAAATGCACATAGATAATTACATGCTCAATGTATTTATTGAAATGTTCAAATGAGATTTATATTTAGATTGGTTGTCACATGCTGTCTTTGATTATCACATATGAATGTCATTGCTTGGAGTGTGATTGGGGCTACGATGTAGTTCAGACAATCGGTAATGGTTTACTATCGGTGGCCGAACTGTTTTAGCTATGACGGATGCGTTCAATGAATCTGAGTCATATGCTGTTTGTCGACAGTGGTTAGGTCACGTGGAATGCTTACGCACTCCATGTCAATTAATTCAACATATACTCATACCAGTCAAGTTTATCAAGTAATCCGATTGACCCAATGTATGCTCACCATGTATGGACGCTACTGCTTGAACCTAAGGTACCAAACTTACCAGTGAAAAGCATGTTTAACCTTGGTACCTCGATCCGCTATGACTCATGAGTCGGGCATGGTGGTATGGGACACCGTTGTTAAGCTATCGGCCTACACTAGGGTGACGAGCCTCCCCATAGTGACTAATAAGCAACCCAAACTCGTGAGCCAAATACAGTGGTATGAGACACTGTATTCTAGTTGTCGGCCTATGATCAGGTGACGAGCCTCTCGTAGTGACCTCGAGTATACTCTAGGACTATGCTAAGGCAACGAGCCTTTCCATAGTTACCTTGAGTATAAAATAGGCCTACCCTGATGTAGCCTAGCTGCGTCCCCAATCGAGTTGGTGACGAGACTTCGAAAATAGACTGCCAGTTGGTGGGGCATTGGTGGTAGTGACCTCGATGTGAATTAAGTCTACGCTGAGGTGACGAGCCTCCCGTAGCAACCTATGATATAAACTCGCGAACTTTCTTATCGTATGTGATTAACTAGGATTGACGACCCTAGATGGATCATTGTTTGGATAAATGATATAAAGAGAGGTACCTTAGCTTCCCGAACTTGCTGTATGAATAAGACTAATTAAGAACTTGGCTAATCACGCACATGCACCGCATTGCATGTGCCTTTGGCGTTGGAGTTGAGCACAGCGGGAGTGTCGCATGCCGCGATCGTGAGATGATGTCACAGAGAGAGTATAGGCAAGGGCATACATCATTAATATATATCATCCTTGCATTAACAAGACTATTAAGAACATGATTGCAGTATTGCTTTATTATTACTGCTTGACTAAATTGATAACATGTTAACCTTTGCTTTATAGTTCCACTGAATTAGCTACTTAATCCCATCTGGGACGGTGTTTTAAAATACCACCCAGACTCTGGTTTAGATGAAGGTAATGACGGGGTCTATGCAGATGAAATGGACTTCATAGGCGAGGAGGAAGAGGTCTCCTACGTTCAGCTCTCAGACGGGTCTACGTAGACCTCGTGCTGATTCGACGGGATTACAAGGATTTACAGATTAGTTGGACATTTACATTTTGGTAATTTGCATAATTTGATACAAAATATGTATATATTCATCCTGGTTACATATTCATACTCAGGGGATTTAAAACCACTTATATACTTTATATATCTATTACAATCTTTCGCTTGCTTAATTTAGTTATCCCCAGAGTATGATATACTATTTTAGTATAATCTCACTCATGTTCGAATGCACTCATCATAATCATTATAATTTATGTTGCATAAGTGATGCGTTGGAACTCGAGAATTGAGCTTTGCTCGACCCTCAATTTTCAGGGCGTTACACCAATGCTCGCTTGAAAGCTGCTGTTATAAGCGAACTTAGTATAGGGAAGACGGTCATCCCAACTGTCTTTAAAATCAAGCACACATTCTCGCAACATAACTTTTAACACCTGATTTACTCGTTCCGTCTGCCCATCAGTCTACGGCTGGAATGCGGTACTGAACTTCAGTTTCACCCCCATCGCTTCTTGGATCCGAGTCTAGAAAATGGACATGAATCGCATGTCTCAATCCGACACAATCTTCATAGGAACTCCATGCAGACGTATTATCTCCTTAATGTACAACTTGGCTAAATCATCTGCTGAATTTGAAACTTTAATCGGGGGGAAGTGAACCGATTTTGTCAATCGGTCCGTAATCACCCAAATGGAGTCATGTCCCTTCCTCGTCTTTGGTAACCCGAAAATGAAATCCATGGATATGAAGTCTCATTTCCATTCAGCTATAGGCATGGGCTGAAGTAAACCAGGAGGTTGGCGATGTTCAGCCTTGACCTGCTGGCACGTGAGATAACGGGATACATAATCTGCTATCTGGGCTTTCATTTTATCCCACCAGTACGAATGCTTCATGTCTTTATACATCTTTGTCGTACCTGAATGCATCGCCATTCTTGAATTGTGAGTGGCGTCCAGGACTTCCTTTCTTAAGTCATGGAGGTTTAAGACGCACAGACGACCACGATATCTCAAACCTCCATCTAAGCCAACTCTCCATTCGGAGTTTTCACTGTCACTTGTTTGTTTTCTCATCTTCGCCAACAGTTCATCTTCCTTCTGAGCCATAATGATTCGGTCATCAATAAGTGGTTGTACATGGATGTGTGCGACGCTCTCGAACGGCTCCTCTACTGTAAGCTTCTATTTAAAGTCTCGCACAAAGTCTACCATATTCCATTCTTATATTATTAGTGGATCTACAAATTCTATTGTCTTCTTGCGGCTCAATGCATCGGCCACAAGGTTTGCCTTGTCAGGATGGTAGGAGGCCTCAAACTTGAAATCTTTCAAGGTTTCCATCCAACGTCGTTGCCTCATATTCAGGTCTCTCTGCATGAATATATACTTGAGCCTCTTGTGGTCACAAAAGAGCTCGAACTCCTCTCTGTAGAGGTAATGTTTTCAGAGCTTTAATGCGAAGATAATTGCTGCCAATTCCAGGTTGTGTGTAGGGTAGTTTTCTTCATGTTTCCTCAACTGTCGCGAGGCATAGGCGATCACTCTGTCCTTCTGCATAAGAACACAACCCAAACCAACACGAGACGCATTGGTGTATATAGTATATCTGCTCTGGCAATACTAGCACGGCTGCGGATGTCAGCTTGTCCTTTAGTTCCAGAAAGGCTGCTTCTGCCTTCTCATTCCAAGTAAACTTAAGATCCTTTCGAATGAGTTGAGACAACGGTCTGTCTATCTTGAAAATGTCCTTAATGAATCGACAATAGTAGATGGCGAGTCCGAGGAAGCTCCTCACTTCTGTAACAGAACCAGGCTACTCCCAGTCCTATACTGCGGTCACCTTAGCAAGGTCCACGACAATTCCTTCCTTAGACACCACGTGCCCTAGAAACCTAACTTTTTCTTTCCAGAAGTCGCATTTTCGGTATTGGGCAAATAACTGATTCTTCCTAAGAGTATCGAAGACTACTTGCAGGTGCTCCTCGTGATCTTTCCAACTCTTGGAGTATATCAAAATGTCATCTATAAACATGATGACGAATCAATACAGTACGGCCAAAACATCTGGGTCATGAGGTCTATGAACACAGTCGGTGCATTTGTAAGTCCAAATGACATCACAAGGAATTCATAGTGCCCAAACTGGTTCTGAATGTCGTTTTCTGCATGTCTTTGTCCTTGACGCGCAACTGATAATACCCAGACTGCAGGTTGATCTTTGAGAAATACTATGCCCCTTTCAACTGGTCGAACAAATTATCTATCCTAGGCAAAGGATACTTGTTCTTCACTGTCACTTGGTTCAACCTGTGATAATCAATACACAATCGTAGTGATCCATCTTTCTTCTTTACAAACAATACAGGTGCTCCCCAAGGAGATACGCTAGGCCGTATAAAACCTGGATCCAACAGATCATCGATCTGTCTCCTCAATTCCTCCATTTCACATGGAGGCATGCGATACGTCGATAAAGAAATGGGTGTCGCACTAGGCACAAGGTCGATAGTAAAGTTGATCTCGCACTGAGGAGGTAGTTCAGGTATCGTTCTAAATACGTCCGTGAAATCTTGGACTACAGGCATATCACCAAGTGTCGGACCATCAATATTCTCCAATAAGGAAGCGTAACAACTTATGCGGTAGGGCCAACTGACCTAAACTGGAAAAGTGAAGGTCGTGCCCTCGGGTCCATGGGCTGTCACTAACCTGGTATCGCAGTCAATCTCGGTTTTCATTTCGGTGAGCCAGTCCATGCTGAGGATGACGCCGTAATGACACAGCGGGTTGAGAATCAGGTCAATGCACACCATTCTACTTCTTAAGTCTATCGGGTAATCCTTACAAAACTTAATATTGTCAGAGAAGGTCCTTGTCATGGTAAGGACTCTCATCACACCCATAGGGGTAGTGTTCAACCCCAAACGCTTGACTGTAGAGCATGATACTATCGAAATAGTGGATTCTGTGTCTACCAATAGGAATACAGGTGTACCTTGAATGTGGGCAGTGATTTTAAAGGCTAAAGGCACTGCAATTGCTGTCTCAGATGCTCTGACTGCTAGTGCATGCACATGAGCTTATTGAGAACAATTTGGTTGTGTTGCCAAAGATCATTGAGGCGGCCTGTTTCAAGGTGCAGGTTGTCGGTAAAATGGTTGTGCTGGCGGTGCTGATCGGAGAGGTGGAGCTGATATAGCTTATGGTAGTTGATGGTTGATCTTCTGAGGTGGTGTAAAGCCATTGTCTCTCATCTTAGTAAAACAATAAGTGTCCGTATGACCCATCTTCTTATAGTAGGTGCACCACAGATCTGATCGCCTCTGCTGGGTCGGTGGGGCCATAAGCCTGGGAGGCGAATCTGCATGTGGCTTCTTACCGAGGAATGGTCAGTTCAGTAAATCAGGTCGAGGCCTTGGGCCCATGGGCACACAAATCTGAGATAGTTTGTCTCCATCCTGCTCAGCTTGTAGGGATATGTTCACGAGCTCAGCATAATTGGGAATGCTAATGCAACACATCTTCATACGGATATCGGGCCACAAATCCTCAAAAAATCGTCGCATTATCATCAGCTCATCTGCTAGGATCAAAGGAGCATATTTGGCTAGCTCCATAAATTTGTTTTCGTACTCTAAAACGGTCATTCCTCCCTATCGGAGGCAGAGAAACTCACCCTCCTTTTCATTATAATAAGTGAGGGGGAAGTACTTCCCATGGAAGCGCGTCTCAAATGCGTCTTAGGTCCACACATGTCTTGCGGAAACTGTTAGTAGGATGTTGTCCTACCATAGACTGGCCTCCTTTTCGAACATATAGGTCACAAGCTGCACTTGCTCTGCCTTAGTACAGTGTAATGGCTTTAACATCTTGGAAATACGATCCAACCAGTATTCAGCCTCCTCGAGTCTGTGAGTACTAGCAAAGGTAGGAGGACGGAAATGCTGGAACCATTCAAATAGACTGCTGGTATTCATGTTCCCAGCAGGCTTCACAGGTGGTGCAGGCGGGACCATATTCATGTTTTGGGCAATGACCCCCGTAATAGTGGCCCAAACTTGCTACTACTACTGCATTAGGAGCATCATCTGCTCCAACCTATCAGGGGGAGGAGCCGCCTGAGGCATGTGTGGTGTCAATGAAGACCCACGGTTCTGCTTCGGAACCGATGGTGCACAAGGTGTGGCCCATTAGTAGGGCCAGTGGCCAGCTGTGAATCCAGCATAGTCTCAATATCTGGGCCGAAGCTAGGGTCCGTCTAGCTATTGTTCAGGGGAGGTACCCCGTCAAGCGATCCGCCAAGTGAGAGACGTGCAATGTTTCGAGTGTTCTTAGGAGGCATTCCCTATATACAACATAGGGTGCAACATGTGTGAGATTTTGAATAATGATGCTCAATTTTCCAAGCATGCTACACGTTCCAAATCAAAAGAAATTTCATGCATTTCATTTAACCAAAATTTTCACAATACATGAGATGTAGTCTTACATGGATCATGACAGAAGATGTATGTGAGCTAATCTAGTACAAGTTTTAACACCAACTCCTCTAACATATAACTAAGCCTACCAAGGCTATTACAAAGATAAGCAAGAACCAAGGAAAACCAAAAGATGACTACAACATCTAACTAGTCTGCTGACTCTGGCGATGGTGGAGGCGCACCCTTATCCTGCATACAATACAGGATGACCTTTAAGGTGCATGACATTATCTTGAATTTCTATTTTATATAAGCCTGGTTCTCCCTGACCTCCCATCTCAAGGCGGCCTGGTTCTCTTCAATTTGAGCCATGCGGGCTTCTAAGGTAACCCGATCACGGCGGTCCTCATGAGTAGTAGTAGGAGGTCCCCC
The DNA here is from genome assembly GCA_030180095.1 of Magnolia changhungtana. Taxonomy (NCBI): domain Eukaryota; kingdom Viridiplantae; phylum Streptophyta; class Magnoliopsida; order Magnoliales; family Magnoliaceae; genus Magnolia; species Magnolia changhungtana. The sequence goes on from JASAUF010000293.1 coordinate 1,554,721, forward strand.
ATCTGAATCCAGGGCCTCCTCCTTTTCCTCACTACTTTCCTCATCATTTCCTTACTTAGTACTTTCCTCTTCACTGCCCTCTTCCTCTTTACTCTCCTCTTCAATTTCATCCCCGGACTCATTAAGCCTTACTTGTTGTTGCCTGGGGCCTATGCCCATATTGTTGAGCATAATGTCACTGATGATATGGATTGGGGCGTGATTATCCATATGGAGTCAGAAACTGAAGTTTCGGGCAATCTTACAAACAAGTCAACCAAATGGAAGTGAGGCTTCTCCCTATGTAGATCATGCAATACCCACAATCTGAGACAAGACGAATGTAGGTAGGCATAACTTGTCTCCCTTACCAGCTCTATATAAGAAATCCACCATAATTTGAGTGCATTCCATGCGATTACTCCACCCGAGATATACATTATATGTGAATATGTGGTGGAGCAGGCGAAAATTGTTTGTCATTTTGGTCAATGCAAGGCTGTTTCCTTGCCTTCACCGCTCAAGTTGGCCGCAAAGGAAATGTGTGCAGCGATTTCTTTCTTGTTCACTAGTAAGGTTTGTCTCACTAGCATGTACAAGTCCATGTTCCATACCCATGATACGAGCCACTACATCTACATTGACTATGGCCTCCTCTCTCCCCAAAGGGATAGTAAACTAAAGAAGCTTCAATAGTGGATTCCGTATATGAGCGTAGAAGGCTCGTACGGTGTTTTCATTTGCATGAGTATTTCCCTCAAATACGGGACCCCATCCATTTTCCAGGAGCATGTCCATCATTGGGTACAACCCGAAAAACCTTTCATCAATGTGTGCCTCAATAATAACTTTGCGACCGCAGAACTTACCAAGTCCAGTGCCTGGTGGTAGAGATCTCTCAATGGGGATCTAAGGATCGAGATCCCATTTTGATCTTTGTTCTCGCTCGGCACTTATGCTCCTTTTGACGCCCATTTTTTCCCTTGAACGGGTTGGGCGGCTAGGCCCAGCTTCATCCGTAGACGCCCTCTTCTTTCCCATAAGGGAAAAGAGTGTTGAGAGCGAGAATATGGCGGCAACTAGCTCGAAAAGAGCCATAGAGTTGGAAAAGGTTAAGAATAAGGTAGATTTGGGAAGTTTGAGATTTATGAGATACAAAGGTGTAGGCTTTATGGTCAAATAGGTAGAAATGAGGGCGGTAGAGAGTTGTAAGAGGTGGGTTTGAGGAAAATAGTGAAAGTAGGTGTGAAATGTAGAAGAAGAAGAAGCTTTGTGTATAGAAGGGAGATTTGAGAGACAAAATGTGATTTTGGAGGGGTTTAGAGGGTTAGGAGAGGGGTGAAATGAACAAAGGAGAGAAAAGGGGGACTAAAAGGAGGGACCCACACGTGAAACTAGGCCCACACATGCGTGTGAGGGGCGGTGGGCCGCCAGACCTGCATGCTCACCATGGCCCGCTGGAGGTGCGGGCAGCTCACCGCCGACCAGGTGATGCCGTCATGCCTCTCTAGAGGTGCCGCCAGTGCCTCCACCTGGGGGCGGTGGCCACCCCCTCCCGGGGTGCTAGAAACATGCGGGGGACCCCATGGGTCCCACAAAAAATTAGGCTTTGTGCCCCTATGCCCATGTGAGGTGTTCTCGGGGTCCAACAAGTGTGTATTCATGCTTTTTGACATATTTCAAGTTTGGAATTCACTACTAATAGCTTAAACCCATTGAATGATGGTCTAAAAAGGATTTGAGATCATTTCACATGATCTCAGATACGTAGGGGTTACATTTCAACGGTCAATCTCGCCAGTCGGTGAAAATTCATAATCCTACGATCATTTCTTCATTTTATCACCCCTCCTAAGTCAAGTATGTCAGTGTGCATCATGTTACCATAAACTAGGTCCATTTTAATTCAAATCATGCTTTAATACTAACTTGTATCGCCCCGGATTTCGAGGGTCGAGCAAAGCTCAACTTCTGAGATCCAACGCATCACTTATGTAACAGAGATAATGATATTTAAATGTTGTCCATATTAGTGCATTAAACATGAGTGAGATTACACTAAAATATCATATCATACTCCAGATGTAATTTGATTAAGCAAGCGGAAGACTATAACATGCATATTGAACAAGTAAGCGATTTACAACCTCCAGAGTATAAGTATGTAACTAGGCTGAATGTTTACATGTATAGTTTCCAAAATTTACAAAATAGCAAAACATAAAGTGTCCAACTATCCCATAGCCCTGTAATCCAGGCGATGCAGCTCTAGGTCTACATAGACATGCTAGAGAGCTGAACATAGGAGACCTCTTCCTCCTCATCTACGAAGTTCAACTCCGCTGCATAAACATCCTCACCACCTGCATCTATAACAAAGTCTGGTTGGTGTTTTAAAACACCGTCCTAGAGTGGGAGTGCGTGATCAACTCAGTGATACTATAAGGCAAAGGTTAACATGTTATCAATTCAGTCAAGCAGTAATGATAAAGCAGTACAATAATCATATCCTAAGTACTCTTATTAATGCAGGAATGGTATGCTGTAATGATGCATGCCCTCGCCTACACTCCGTCAGCGACTTCATCAACCGTTTGCGCATGACAAACTCCCTAAATGTGCGCTTCCTCGCCAAAGCATATACAATGCAGTGTGTGGTCGTGATAGCCAAGTTCTTAATTAGGCTTATTCATACAGTAGATTCGGGAAGCTAAGGTACCTCCCTTTATATCATTAACCCTAAATGAATGATCCATCTAGGGTCGTCAATCCTAGTTAATCACATACGATAGGCAAGTTGTAGGGCATCACCCCTCATAAAAATAATGGATAGGTAAATTTAAGTGTTTATACTCGAGGTCACTACGGGAGGCTCGTCACCTGAACGTAGGCCGACAGCTCGAATACAGTGTCCCATACCACCATATTCGACTCACGAGTTTGGGTTGCTCACTGGTCATTGCGGGGAGGCTCGTCACCCCAACGTAGGCCGACAGCTCGACCACAATGTCCCATACCACCATGCCTGGCTCATGAGTCTTAGCGGATCGAGGTACCATGGTTGAAACGGGTCTTTACATTGATAAGTGGTACCTTAGATTCAAACAGGAATGTCCATATATGGTAAACATACAATAGGCTAATCAGGTTATTTAACAAGTTTAATTGGTATGACTGCACACTGAATTAATCGACATAGATCGCATAAGTACTCCATGTGGCCTAACCACTGTCGACAATCATCGTACGACCCGGATTCACCGAATGCATCAAATGTGGCAGACTAATTTGGCCACCCAAATGAAAATTGTTACCGATTGCCTGGATTAGGTTGTGGTCCCAATCTTACTAAGACATAGCATGTGGATACATGTGATAATCATATAAGCATTTAACAAATAATCCAAATACAACACTCATTTGAGCATTTTATCAAACACATTGAACTTGTCACCAAGCACTTGTATTTAATTCATAAATCGCGTAGCGGCGATATGATTTCATGAAAGAAGCTATACATATGATTAAGGAAGTTAAGAATCCTATCTTAACACACTCAATAAATACCAACCATCAACATTTTATCATTTAGACATTTTATCAAACACTTAGACTACACCTTACTACATACATAGATTAAATTAGTAACGGCATATATTATGGAAAATCCTTTCACAAAGAGATTATCATACGTACAATAAACATGAATTCTAGACTAATAGTCATCACAAGCACAAATCATAACTGCAAGTTCATTCAAACATTTCAATAAACACATGGAATGCATTATATATTCACATAGTTGATACACATGTATAATTTATCAAATACGTCGTAACTAAGATCATATGGTAACAATTAAGTCTGACATAAATCATTACTGACATTGAAAGCCTTGATAACCATAACCTAAATGTTTATAGTCCTCACCTTTCATCGGTATACTGTTACGAACTCGGTTCGTATCTTACGTTTCCAAATACAGCACAACAGGTACCTAAATCAGGAAATCTGTTAGCTAGGTTGACAAACAACTATTCTATACATTAACTATGGCATTAGGGTTTGGATTTCTTACCTAAATCGTCATTGAAATGAGTTGTCTAGCATAAGGGAGAAGTGAATCAGCGTGTGGTGTTGTGGGAAAAATCTCAGCAAAGATCTCCCAGAAATCCTTCTTCCTTCCTCTTTTCTCTCCTTTTCTCTCTCTTTCTCTTAGGGTTTATAGGAAATTCATATGAGGGATAGATGGGGTGTTTTAAGGGCTTTAAATAGGCCCATAACTGATGTCAATGGCCCCAAGGCCATGGTATACTTAGGTTATAGCCAAAGGGTGCCTGTTTCTGACGAATGGGGCTTATTTGGAGGTCCATTACTCATCTACGGCACAGTGCGAGTTCCCTAATCATGGATCTAGGCCAGGATGCGATTTCAGCGTGTTTGGATAGGCCGATCAATCGTGACGGACCTATATCAGATCAATGGTCATCGTCACTCGACCAGGTCCACAAGTATACGGATATGTGCAGGAAAATTTTCCTGATCCATGGGTGAAGTTTTGTCAGAAACCGATGGTCTGAAATCTTCAATTTCACCTGCAAGCGAATGACCCAATTTACTTAAGTTCTGGTTCATTTTCTAAAGATATTTGCATTTCTCACACACCTCACTCAAGGCTCAAGTTGTGCATTTCTGGATACTATTTGTGCTCGATTCCCATGAAGGTTGTCAAGCCCAATAAGACAGTCATAAGCCTACAGTTTTACAGTCATCAGACTTTCGACGTGGGGTCCAGGTCCGATATAGAGTTTCGATGTGCTCCTGGGAGCAATCGGCTTTTAAGATTTTTCCTATGTTTTTAAGTAGTGTTGAGTTAGTTATTTTGATGGTTTTGGATCTTACCATTTGTATAGATAGTGGTTCGAGCCAAATCCATCGATTATTTAGTTTAGTACTTAACTAAATTTTTGTCTAATTTTTACAAAGTATGGTCCTTAGGTATTTTTACCTGAGGTGGTACTCGGGCCTTTGTATAGATTTTTTCGAGACGTTACAATATAGCAGCCCTGTTGTCGGTGGACCATGTCCTTAGATGGACGGTCTGGATATAACACGTACATCACGCGGGATCCACAGAACTTGTTGGCGTCAATGTAGCAGGCCTGTTGCTGGTGGGACCCGAAGGAACGGTTTGGATATAACACAAACACCATGATCAGACCGCTGGCAAATGGACGGTCTGGATTTAACTCATACCTCATGATCAGACCTACTGACGTCATTACGGTTGTTATATAGTTGGTGTGAGGTACTTCAGCCAATCTGCTTCCCACCATCCCATCCCTGGATGGTGAGGATACAACACATCCATCATGGTAAGCTTCACATGTGGGACAATCCCACCGTCCAGAATGCTGGATAGTGTGGGTGTACAGATACATCATGTTGGGGTCCACATCCAGTGGACTAGACTCTAAGAACATAACACATATGCGGTGGGTCCCACCATCCCAAACAGTGGATGATGCAGATAAAAATACGTAAATCATGGTGGTCCCACGTGTGTGGGCCACACGAGTCAGATCAAGATGATATTTTGTTTTCCCCTTCATTCAGTTTTGTGTGACCGACCGGTCACGCAAGCCCCAAATCGGGTAGTAAGGTGGCTCACTAGGTGGACGGCATGGATAAATACATACATGGTCATTCAAATAGGGAGAGAGAGAGAGAGAGAGAGAGAGAGAGAGAGAGAGAGAGAGAGAGAGAGAGACGTGTGATAGAGGGCTTCGCCTCTGTGGGCCCTCCTAGGATTACAATACATACATCAAGATGGGTCCCAAATAGGATCCATACCATCCATCAGTAGGCCCCACTTGGTCCATCATAAAAATTAAAATCTAATCCTACAAAACACCCACCGATTACTTTCTTCTTTAGCTCCTTGGAATCCTTGCCTCCTAAGCTTTAACTTTGATGGAGGATGATGAAGATTGAAGGGTTGGATGGTGAAATGAGGGGGCAGGAAGTGGGCCACACTTGGCTATTCTCTCCTTAGAGCTTTTCTCTCATGGAAGCTTGGGAAATGATAGAGAGAATGAGAGAGGAGAGGGTATTATAAGAGGGATGGGATGAGAGGGATGGGTGTGTATAAGAAAAGGGAGAGTAGACTTTGGGGATGGCTTGTGTAAGACAATGATGGGTTTTGTACTTGTGATTGATTGATTGATTGATGTGATGGGTTGTAGAGATTCTCTTAGGATTTGTAATGCGCGACGTTTTCCTCAAAATAAACGTGGGCCCACAACTCTTGGCCTATGTATCGCATCGGTACTCAAAATACGACGTTGGAACCATGACGACGGCGCGGTCACTAGGGTACAAGTCTCAGGTAGAGTCGACTCAGATATACGGGATGTAACTTAGGGTTGTACACAAACACCAATTACAGGTGGCAGGAATTCAGGCCACGGAAGTCTAAGTAACGGTACGGTCTAGGATACGGGCCTTACACGAAGCTTTTTTTAATGTGGGCAAGGCCCAAATCATGGGTCTTACATTGATGTATGCGTATAATCCATGCTACCCATCCTTTTTGCCAGGTCATTTTAGGGTTAGGGCCCAAATATCAGCCTGATCTAGAGCTCATGTGGGCCACATAATAGAAAATAATGGTGACAATGACACCCACTATTGAAACTTTCCAGGCTCATTATGATGTTTCTTATAAGTGGACACTGCCCAAATCAGGACTTTTTGGGCCCTTGGCAAGCTGCCTAACAAGGTGGATGAAACGGATCACCCCATTGTAGGCCTTAGGCTATGGTACCAATGACTATCCTTTCATTTGGTAGTAAAGGAAGTGAACATATAATAACCACGACCCATATAACATGACAACCATGACCCATGTGAGGAGAGTTCATCATTGCCGTAGACTGAGGGATTCGTGCTATCAGATTTGTTATACCCACAGTTGAGGACCGACCTTCATGTTATGGGTCTACTGTCCATCTATGGACTTCTCCTTGTCTATAAGTCGTTATCGATGCCGACTATGAGTACGTGCTAGTATAACATTATGATACAAACCATTGAGATGGTATGAGGCCCATTGTGATTGTATTGGGCTCATTCTCATTTTCCCTTAGTGGGCTAACCCAAATCAATGGGCCTCTATTATTATTAGTATGATCCATCTTGCCTTATTGGGATATCCCAATTCTTTGGGTCCCTATTGATGCTAATAAAAGTACTCAAACCTAGAAGCCCACTCTTAGGCCCATGAGTAGGCCACTTAGACCCATCCTTGTTATGAGGAGGATGCATCATCACCTCTGGCCATAGGTTGAAAAATTTGTGGTATTAGATTTGGTGTATCCGCTGTTGAGGACTGATCCTTATGTTAAGGATTAGATCTTCTATCCATCTATGGACCCAACCATATATAGGCCGATTATTGATTACGACTATGTTAGTATACGCACTGAGTATGTGTTAGTATAACATTATGATTGTATAAGGTCATTACAAGGTTAATTATTATATGAGGCCTAATTGTGATGTAAAAGGCCCATTATATGCATGAGGACCATTATATGAGTGAGGCCCATTGTATGTGTGAGACCCACCATGTGTAGGTGATTATTACACACCACTCATTCACCTATACGGGCCATGGGCCCTCTTATACCGGCCCACTATGATTATGTGATTATAATCATGCCTGGTATACTTCATGATTCATGCCCATACGCATCATTCGCATGCTTGTTATGAGGAGTGATTGAGCATAGCATGTGTTATTGGGCTGATTGTTTATAGGAATCTTTGAGAGACGGAGTTGCCCCACATGAGCGCATGGTACGCGCAGGTTTGATGTATGACTAGATGTTATAACTCATGCATCTCACATTTTTGTGATATGACCACTATACACCCTAGTGACATCAGGGTCGTGGCCTCCATAAGCATGTCGTGGATGGTCAAATGGGACACTGGAAATGTTTGGTTCTAGCATACGGCCGTGATAGAAGTCCTTGGGTGAAAATCTCTAAACCCCCGAGGCTAGGGGACGCCCCAATGTCTAGATCGAGTGGATATAAATGAGCGTATGAGGGCCATATACTAGTAGGCCGCGTCTCCTACTGTGTCATGTTGGTTGGGAGGGGGTGTGGCCTTACCCACCTGAGGGAGTAGGCAATGTTAGGCTGAGTCTGACTAGCTCATAAATGGTTCCGCTATTGACGAGCCGGGACGATATTCGTAGACGGATAGTGAGGTCTCTTCCACTTACCCAGTTGTGCACTTGATGAGGCAGCAAGCTGGCATAAAATGTACTTGACCCCAGTGATGATCCCAGAGATGTACCATACTGATATGTGGACTTATTGAGCAGTAGTTGCATACTCAGCATTTTACTCATTCATTCATTCATTCACTATCCACTTAGGCCGGTAGTGCACAACTAATTTGTTATGTGTACCTTTGCAATGGCCAGGATTTCGATTGGGGCATGCGACTAACCTGAGATCAGGAGTTTACCACATTGAGTCTGGTTATCCAAATTTAGGTATAGGACTGGTTTAGATAGAAGTCCCTTATGATTAACCCCATAGCCTACGAGACTACGTACTATCATCTCGACTTCACACTCTAGCTTGGCCATTTCATTCGCACCGCATATTGCATTGCATCCTTAGCACATAACATTTGGTTTACTATGCTTCTGTTTTGCATAGCCTGAATAAGGTTGATAGTATTATGGACTCACTAGGATTTGCATATTACATTGCATCTGCAGCGTATGGCATTTGGGTTGCTATGTTTCTGCATTTATATAGCCTAGAGAGGCTGATAGTATTCGTGGCTCTTCAGAATTACATATCTTATTGCATCCTCGATATCTGATATTTGGCTCATTATGACTCTACATTGCATAGTCGATCTACATTGCATACTCTGATATTGAATGACTTATAGCCTTGCCAATATTCGACTTAACACTGATATTTGTGTGCTTGGTACTTATCTTGTACACACATGTACACCACCCTCTAAGCTTTCTATAAGCTTATGCATGATAGATGCATGCAGGTGACGATAGGATGTGGTCGAGCTGAGGTAGGAGCGTGAGGCAAAGCTTCTAGAGCTTTTGGCATTTATCTTGTATTTCCCCTTCATGTATTGTACTCAAATTTTTTATATTAGTGGATATGTGATGATGATGTTGCCTTTGCGATTTGGGTACACTTGTGGTTATGCTCCTTTATTTACCAAAAAAAAAATTCACATTTAAAATCCTCCTTGTATGATCCCAGGATCGGAACCTGGCATATGGGCGCTAGGAGCCAAGAATGGGGTACTATGAAGGCTGTTGGCACCGGATTCCACGATCTGAAATTCTGCGAGTCCATTTTCCGAGTTTGGGGTGTTACACTTATGATGGATGGTCTTGTCTTAAGATCAACGGTCGGATGATCTGATCTATGAATGGAGATTATTCTCAACAGTCCTATTCGCATTGAAGAATAGATGTAAGGTTAGGATAGCTAGATTGGTATCATACACATGTACCTATTAAGCTAAATTTCATGGTAACACTCGAGAACTTTCAATACTTGGGTATTGAATAGTTCAGGGTGTTACACCAGGGACTCCTTACTTATTTCCTAGATTTGTGGATGACATTATATTTACCTCCACACGTGAGGAAATGGCTCATGAGATTTCCCACTTAATGCAATCAGAATTTGAGATGAGCATGGTGGGAGAACTAAATTTCTTTCTGGGATTGTAGGTTAAGCAACTTAAAAATGGGATTTTTATTAGCCATGGCAAGTATGTGAAAGAATTAGTAGATGATTTAGTCTTGAGTCTGGTTGAACACATCACACACCCATGAGCACCACACTAAAGTTATCCAAGGACATATATGGAAAAAGTGTTGATCAACACTTGTATCATAGTATGTTTGGGAGCCTACTCTATCTCATTGCGAGCAGGCCGGATATATCGTTTAGCAGAGGAGCATGCACTAGGTTTCAAGTTGACCTAAAAGAATCACATATAACTGTTGTGAAGAGAATTATTAGATATGTGACTGGGACCACAGATTTTAGCATCTGGTACCTGTTTGACATATCAACTACTAATACTAGGTACTCAGATGCTGACTGGGTTGAAAATATGGATGATAGAAAGTCAAACAGTGGCAAATATTTTTATATAGAGAACTGTTTGGTGTCTTGGTAGATTAAAAAGAAGAATTCCATTTTATTATCTACCATCAAAGACAAATATATTATAGTAGGCAATTGTTTGCTTAGCTTCTGTGGATGAAGCAAATGTTGATGGATTATGAAATTGAGCAAAATACAATGACATTGTTTAATGATAACACTAGTGTCATACACATCTCCAAGAATCCGATGCAACACTCAAGAACGAAAAACATAAATATTTGACATCATTTCATTCGAGAACTTGTTGAAGAACATATCATATCGCTAGACTATGTGCCCACTAAAAAAAACTAGCTGAAAATGTGGTAAAACATGCCGCAATAAGTTATGTGCAGAAGTATGGCGGAGCTAGCTAAAGGAGGGGGGGGGGGGGGTGATTAGGACCTATTTAAAAATATGCTATTTAAAAACCTAATTGCCTAACTTAAGCTAATTAACAATTAAACTAAGCAAGACAATATAACTTTAAGGCTTCCAAGCTAATAGAGGGTCTATAAGTGCTTATATGTTTAGTACACATATGATTGTCAAATTTCGTGAGACAAAAGAGATATCAGTCAAATCACAAGTACAGTTAGATCGCAACTACTCTACATGTCTGAAGATCAACTTATCATCTTAAGAAAACGTCGCTCGGTTTCAAGACTAGTTAAATTATGTATTTGTTAAACAACAGGTGACACAACCCTAAAAAGACCTTACGTTAGGTACTTTAAAAAATTCATTCATTTTGGGTTATCTATAACATATTTGCTCTGGAGTTCAGCCAGCATAACTTCTAGTTTGGCCAGCCTAACTTCCTCGGCTAATTTAACTTCAGGTTGGGGCTAGAAGTCAAAATTTATTGAAAATTCAACCAGCCTAACTTTTAGTTCGGCCATCCTAAACTTGAAATTTTGCTTGTTGAGGGTCAAATATTGCATGTTGGACCCCATCTATTACTTGGTTTTATGAATATGATAATGCTTAATGTTCTATTTTAATTATGTTTGTGTTGCAAGGTGACTTCAAGAGCTTGGATTGAAAAGGATGTTAAAAGCATGAATTTAATACTAAAGAATCACCAAAGCTAAGAATGGATCTGATGAAACCAAGAATGATGGATCTGATGAAACCAAGAATGAAGAATGCACATACTGAAGATCCAAGAAAACCAAGTCCAGAATGAAGAAAATTGGAGTTTTGAATTGAAATTCGGTGATTCTCGACTAGTCTTGGCTTCGGCTCGACCCGTCCTGGACTCTGCTCGACCGGTCGAAGGTGTCTCGACCCGAACTCTAGCGAGTAAAACCTCAAAATCTCTGTCCTACTTGACCAGTCGAAGGAGATCCTTGATCGGTCGAGGACGTCCCACGACCGGTCAAGGATGGCCCACGACCAGTCAAGGGTTATGCAATTTTTGTACGGACTGCGTAAGTTTGAGACGGTTTCCAGAAATTTTCACTTGGTACAAAAGTCTAATGCCTAAAACTATAAATAGGGGGTCCTTAGGCATCCCTAAGCATCATCTAGGGTTTGAGGAGTGGAGCAAAAGCGTGGAGAAGTCGTTGCTAAGAGTTTTTTTTCTTTTTTCTTAGTTGATTTTATACTTTTATTAAGAGATTCTAGTTCAATCATGTCTATGGTTGGCTAAACCTCATAGCTAGGGTAAATAAGTAAAGCTTGTAGTGTGATGGGATGTTTTCTATTACTTTGATTCATATTTAAGTTGAATTATCTTTGATTCTAGTTTAATATTTAAGAAATACTTTTAGTTTTTAATAGTTTGTTGTAACTTAAATTACAATAGATCTGTGATAGCTTTGAGTATGTTCTTTTCACGTATTGAGATTGTGAAATTAGGAAATCCCGTTGTTCACCATCATCCCATGGGCATGGTTGGGTGATGGAATCCTTCTAATCTTCATGATTCTCTTATGATTGGTTATGGGATTGGTAAATCCTATTGTTTGCCTTGTCTCCTGGGCATGGTTTTGTGATGGAATCAGTTCCAGTTCTCATACCTCTCATCCATTGAGAATTAGGTCAAAGGAAGTTTAGATTTGGTTATATTGAGATATTTTCCCATTGGATAGGATGGGACTCTGATTCCAGTTGTGTCTATGAATCAAGCATAAATCTCCTTGATCTCTACAAGTGGATCCTTAGAAACCCAAGTTTCCCACCTTTGAATTTACAAGTTTTAGTTAAATAATTCATAATTACTCTCTCAATCAATTCGGATTTAGATAAACATCTTCTTCTAGTTTTAGTTCTAGTTGCTCTCAGAAGACACACGAGATTAGTCCTTGTAGATTCGACCTCAATCTCACCGAGATTATTACTACATCGCGACCCTACACTTGGTGTTGTGAACAAGTTTTTGGCGCCGTTGTCGGGGACTAATGGTTGCGTTTTTCTAAGATTAATTAGTTTTAGTTTAAGATTATGGTTTTTCTAGTTTCTATTTTTAGGATTAGGGTTTTTTGAATTATTTTAGAAACTAACTTATCTTTCTATTTTTATTTTTTTAGAAACTTTATAATTTTAGAATTTCTGTTTTTAGAAACTGACTTGCTTTGTTTTGTTTTGTAGGATCTTAATTTAGGAACTTTTAAGGTATCTTCTTTCTAATTCCCTCTCTCTTTCTATTTCTAGTTTTCTATTTCTCTTTTTTCTTTTAGGTTTAGTTTAGAATCTGAAATTGAGGGCTAAGAGTTTTCATACCCAAGTGGGTCCGTAATAACACTCTACGTCTTTTGAGTGAAGGAGGATTGGTTGAGGGGTTATCTATCCATCACAGGATTAGACACCACTTGAGATCCTCAAAGTTAATTGAGGTTATGGCTACAAATCAAATGAATCGGGAGGACAACCTCAACCTCGGGTTGAGAAGTCTAGGATGAAAATGAGTTGCATCAAGCACCCCACCTTGTACTTTGTGAAACTATTTACAATCGGTGGGGGTGAGCACGCCCTCATGCATGGTTTTTCCAGAAAATACGAGACATATGGATATTAAGCTAGGGGTGATCCAACTCCTTCCAAAATTCTATGGACTTGAATCTGAAAGTCCATATCTACACTTGAAAGAGTTTGATGAGATCATAGCCACTTTATATTTTCCAAACATGTCTGAGGACATGGTCAGACTGAAACTCTTTACCTTTTCTTTGAAAGAGAAAGCTAAGACGTGGTTACATTCACTACATCCCCGATCTATTGGCACATGAAATGACATGATAAGGGAGTTCATAAAGAAAAATTTTCACTTCATAAAACAAACACCCTTAGAAAGTCAATCATGAACTTCACCCAAAAGGAGGATGAAACATTCTTCTAATGGTGGAAGCGGTTCAAGGATCTTGTCGGTTCATACCCACAACACAGTTTTAAAACGTGGTGTATTGCACACTTTTTCTATGATGATCTGACACCTTCTATGCTCCAATTGGTTGAGACAATGTACAATGGAGAATTCATTAATAAAAATGTTAATGATGTGTGGGATTATTTGGATAGACTTACTGAAAATGCACAATCATGGGACACATACCCAAAATCAAGTACCACTTCTAGGCCCACTCAATCAAAGGAAAGGGGCGGATTATACCTTCTGGAAGAGGATGATGATATCAATGCTAAAGTGACTAATCTCATAAGAAAATTTGAGGTCATGGAACTAAAGAAGGATAAGGTTAAGGAAACTGTTTGCGGTATTTATGCTTGCAACATTCACACAACTGAAAATTGTCTAACAATACCTGCCTTTCGAGAGGTGCCGAATGAGGAATCTAATGCCATGAACAATTACCAAAGACCTTTCAATGGACCTACCTCCAACACATACAATTCTGGTTGGAGAAATCATCCAAACTTTAGTTGGAGGAATGAACAAAATGCTACCCCTCAAGGTTTCTTCAATCAAATTTCAAATCAAGGGAAACCTCAAGATGATCCAGTTCTAAAACATATTCAAGACCAAGAGCAAATTAATCGAAATTCAGCACAAGCAATCCAGGATGTCAAATCAGCGATTGGAATGCTTGTGTCGTCTGTTCAAAGGATAGAGTCATACTTAGCAATTGGGGGAATGGGGATACTTCCTACTCAACCTCTCTCCAATCTCACACCGTAATATGAGATAAGTGATCCCAGCTCTTTAAATCAGATGGAGCAAGTTAAATCTATCACCACTCTTAGGAGTGGGAAGACCATTGACAAAACTATTCTGGTTAGGGCTGAAAAGCCTAAGGACACAAAAAAGGACAACAATGATAAACCTAGCACTGCTCCACAAGAATTAGACCCGGAACTTCAGGGCAACCCGATTGCACCATTCCCCCAACGGTTGATTGAAACAAAATCTCTCTCTAACTCTCAGGACATTCTAGAGGTATTGAAACAAGTGAAAGTCAACATCCCTCTACTGGACGCGGTTAAACAAATACCTATATATGCCAAATTTCTGAAAGACTTGTGTACGACCAAAAGACGGCAAAATATTCAAAAGAAAATCTTTTTAACGAAAAATGTGAGTGCCATCCTAAAGCAAGATGTGCCACAGAAATACAAAGATCCCGGTAGCCCAACCGTCGCTTGTGTAATTTGGAACTACCGAATTGAGCACGCACTTCTTGACTTAGGAGTGAGCGTAAATCCGATCCCTTACTCGGTCTATAAATAGTTAGGTTTGGGTGAATTAAAACCCACCCTAACCATATTACAACTTGTTGATCGCTCAATTTGTGTACCGAGGGGGGTAATTGAGGATGTGTTGGTCCAGGTTGACAGATTTTACTACCCAGTAGATTTTATCATCCTAGATACGCAACCCATCAGTAACATGAGCACTCAAATTCCCATGATTCTTGATCTCCCATTCCTTGCCACTTCAAACGCAATCATTAATTGTAGGAATGAAGTCATGAGTTTGTCTTTCGGGAATATGACATTGGAGTTGAATATCTTTTTAAACACAGGCAAACAGTTAAAGGATGATGACAATTTCCATGACATTAACATGATTGACTCTTTTGTGGACGATAGAACACTTTTGACCTTATCCTCTGACCCTCTAAGGACATGCCTGGCCCCACTCCCATGATTTTGGTGATGACATGATTGAGTAGACAGGGCTATGCTTGATATCGTGTAGGTACTTGAAGTTAACGAGTGGAGGCCACAATTTGAAGAATTGCCCTAAACTGGTGTAGTGCCTCTACTGTCTAACCTCAGGACACCGAAGCTTGACCTAAAACCTTTGCCCTCTAATTTGAAATATGTTTACTTAGGTTAAGATGAGACATATCCGGTGGTGATTTCTTCCCACCTTATGCAAGAACAGGAGAGTATGCTCATCTCTACTCTCATTGAGCATATAAGAGCCCTTGGATGGTCGATTGCGGACCTCAATGGAATTGACCCTTTGATTTGTACTCACGCATTCATCTCGAGGATAATGCGAAAACCTCACAACAACCACAATGTAGACTAAATCCAAACATGAAGGAAGTGGTTAAGGCCGAGGTTCTTAAGCTATTGGATGTGGGAATCATATACCCTATATCTAATAGCTAATGGGTGAGTCCAACTCAGGTGGTTCTTAAGAAGTCCAGAAGCACCATCATATCTGTTGATGATAAAATTTGGATCACCCTTTGCTTCATGCAGCGTGCCTCTGCTGGACACTGGTCTTGCACAAAGGATTAGCAAAGGAGACCCTGGCTAAGCTGGGGGATCCTCTGATGCCTAAGTCAGGTCAAGGGAACCTGGGTCTAAGTTGAAAGGTAGAGGGAGAGTGCAAGATGTTGTGTACCTGTAGCAATGGGTCTCATTGTATTTATACCTAAACATCGGACGATCTGGGTCTGTTATTCTCAGCACGATTTACTCAATCAGCGGGATACTAAGATCATGGAGATATGTCCCATAATTCGGAGATCATGTAACATATATTGCATATCTGCGGGTGAGATAGTCGGTTATGTCCTTTTAAGGTAGCTTCCTAGTTTGATGCATGATGCACCCACATTCTGCATCGGCCTCGCTCGGGACATCTTTCTTCGGACGGAGATGAAGATGAAGATGAGGACGAGCCCCCAGCTTGGATGACCTTCTTCTGATGAAGATGAGGATGAGGACGATTCCCCGGCTCAGATGACCTTCTTCTGATGAAAATGAGGATGAGGACGAGGCCACGGCTTAGATGACCTTCTTTAGATGAAAATGAGGATAAGGGCAAGACCTTAGTTCAGATGGCCTTCTTCGGATGAAGATGATGATGAGGATGAGCCTAGCTTGGCCAACCTTCTTTGGATGAAGATGAAGATGAGGACGAGGATGATAACTCGGCTTAACTAACTTAGAATTACAGTCCAAAGGTCCGCTCGGGTCCTACCTAATGCTTTTCCTACACTTTGGGGTAGGGGCACTGCTATGACTCAAGAGTGAATCCCTTGTGTATCATGTTGGAAGTTTACATTCGATCAAGCTAGTATGATGTTAGCCCTCTAATCTTCGGGAGCTTAGATCTTCCCATAACAGAAGGCCCCTACTCTTCGAGGTCGAACTCGAACTTGGAGAGTAACAGTACTTAGAAGATCAACCACCTCCTCTGTCGCACTCTTTCACATGCGCCGCTGGCATCATGAATATTTGAAACGTCACATATTTGGGATTTCCCGCTCACAGGCTAATCTTCAGTGGACGCGTGGCAACAATTAGGATTTTGAATCGTTGTTCACCAATGGCTGACTGCCACGTATGCTTTATGAAGCATCCAAGTGATGCTTCTTTCACTTGGTCATCGTTTCGTCTATCCAGAGTGTGTCATTCGATGTTAGAGACGTTCTGTTTGTCAGAGCCTGAGCTAGTAGCATGAGGCCACGTGTACCCTAGAGTCGGCTCGCAACGATTCGGTTGCAGCCATCATTCCTCGTTATTAATGCAAAGATTCTGTATTGCCTATATAAATTTCCTTTGGGATCATTCTCCCCACTTGTATTCTGAATTTCGAGTGTGTGCCGAAGGAGGCGATTTTCGGTGAAGGCGATTCCGACCGATTTCGAGTTTCCAACAAGGTAATTCTGACCGATCAAGCATTCCCAGCAGAAGCGATTCCCGGTGATCGTCTGGTGTATCTTTTCTCCTTGTGTTTCTCTGTACTCCTTCCAAGATGTTGTCCGATCTAGAGACAGTCTGGGATTTGAATGATGACTTTGAGCCGGGGAGCTTTGATGATGAAAGAGGGGCATCTAAAGGCCCCTTTGAAGTTGTGCCTCTCTTCCCTCCACCCCGAAGGCAGGAGGTGGGGGCTTGAACTCACCGAGCTGGTAAGAAGAAAGCAGTCAGAGCCCCCCGAGCCTCAGCCACAAAGGCCGCCGAGATGCCCGCGAGCGAGCTGGCCTTGGAGACTGTCCCAGGAGGCTCCGTGCTGAAGGAGTCTCGGATCGAGTGGATCCACTCAGAGTTCGATATCCCAGACATTGTACAGATAAGGGCACTTGAGGCCCTAGACACTGCTGGCATGCCTGCTGAAGGAGAGGTCGCCATTTTTCTGTGTGCGTTGCAATGTGGGCTCCGACTCCCTTTGTATCCTTTTGTCCGAGCTCTAACAGCCTACCTCAGACTAGCTCCTGGGAAATTCACCCCCAATGCTTGAAGGGTGTTAATTTCTTCCTTCAACATCTGGAGTCAAGTCAGGAATCCAGAGTTGACCCTAGAGGAGTTGATAAGCCTGTAACTGGTTAAGCATGACAGCAAAGAACCATGGTACTACTTCGCGACCCTAGGCAGTAAGGGGTCGGGGCTGATAATGAATCTTCCGTCCTCCAATAAGGACTGGAAGATTAAGTGGTTCTGTGCTATGGGCGAATGGGATGGGCCAACGGCTAAGCTCGGGACTCTGACGACTTAGCTTCCCACCCAATTTTCAAAACTAGGTCGGACTAGTCATTCTCCCCTTTTCTTTCACTCTAGTTAGACTGAAGCTTTGTTTATCCTTGTAGATTTCCCAAGGGGCCTTCCTCTCCTCGACTTGGACTAGAAGAACCGCATTGCCAAGGCTAGGGTGTGATCGGGAGAGCTTCGCTCCTGGTCAAACCTGATCACAGCTGCCAACCTTCACTAGTCTAGGCTTTACAAATCCCAACCTCTCCTAACATCTTTCAGTAAGTTTCTCTTTCGTTTCCTTTGGAGAGGTCAAACTTATTCACTTAGTTGCTGATTTGTTATTTTTTATGCAGGCATGGGTGAGGCATCTGGTTCTCGGAAGAGGAAAGCTGCCCCAACGGCAGAGGAGATGTTGAGGGTTGAGCCTTGGATAAAGACCACAGTTCGGAGGAGGCAGGCCGGTCCTCGTGAGGAGGACCCCTCTGGTCCAGTTTTTATTTTTGCAGCTCCAGCTGCAGCTCCGATTTCTGTTGCCACAGCTCCAGTTGTGGCGCCTACCGAGGCCCGAGTCCCAGTAATCATTGTTTTGACTCTGGCAATCATTGCTCTGACTCCCTCCCTCCCACCTACCGTCCCTCCCCCTACTGTGGAGGTTCCTCCGGTAGCACCCGAGCCTTGCATTTCCATGCCCTCTTCCTTCGAATGGGAGGAGGCCATCCGGATGGCTGACGACATGCTTTCTTCTCCCGATGCCGGGAATGATCTTGGGGATGAGGTTCAAGTCTCGGCAGGCAGTCGGACAGGGGCTGAGTAAACAGTGGGCTTGGCCCAGGTGGGGACGAGCGGCGGGAGGTTCTAACTGGGCTACCATCTATCTTACCTGATGCCTTGGGCTGCCAAACATGCCCCAGAGGAGGAGATAACCTGCCTTCTCACCAAATCGGATAGCTCATTCTTGAATGATATGGCTTCCATGTTTTACACGGTATTTTTTGTTGCCTTTCTGCTTCTTAGTTTCTATTTCCTTCACACCCATATGTTTATTTCTCTGCTTTCATTCAGTCTGTCCCGAAGCTCTTTTCGGCTCGAGAGAGAATATGGGAACTTAAGAAGAGGGATGTCGAAGTGGAGGTCCTTAAAACCCAAGCAGGACCTTATGGGATGAAGCTACTTTTTTTCGACTTAAGTAGGGCGAGCTGTGCCGACGGCTTGAGGATGGGAAGGCTAGAGAGCTTCGGCTGT
The DNA here is from genome assembly GCA_030180095.1 of Magnolia changhungtana. Taxonomy (NCBI): domain Eukaryota; kingdom Viridiplantae; phylum Streptophyta; class Magnoliopsida; order Magnoliales; family Magnoliaceae; genus Magnolia; species Magnolia changhungtana. The sequence continues at coordinate 1,574,055 of JASAUF010000293.1, forward strand.
AGGGGGTAGTGAATGATCTTGAGGCTAGAGAGCTTTAATTGTAGGGGGTCATGAATAATCTTGAGGCCCGATGTGGTATGGCGGCGGCTGAGCTGACGGGAGCCAAGGCCCATGCAGATTCGTTGGCCAAGGAGAACACCCAATTGATCAATGACCTGGACCGGACTAGACCTGAGGTAGCGTGGGAATGGAGCCTGACCTTCGCTCAAGCAAAGGAGACTCAACAGGCTGAAGATGAGGCTTCCACAGCTGTAACAGTGGCTACTACAGATGATACCTTCAAAGCTTTAAAGGAGAGAGAAGTTGATGCCACTAAGTTCTACAACTGTGGCTTCGATGCTTGCATTGAGGTGGTCTAGGACTTGTACTTGGACCTTAACCTTGAACCTTTGCTGTCTGAAGATGTTGAAGAGAAGCCCACTGAAGATGTTTGCCCGGACCAAGCCCCAGACTCTTAGGCTCCATCGACTGTGTAGTTTTTAATATTTTTTTTGTGAATGACGTGATGGATTTTATTTTTTAACCCTCTAAAGAGGGTGTGTGGATGATGATTTTTAGCCCTTTAGAGAGGGCATATGGATGGTGATTTCTTCATGTGTTAATCTGCATTTGGCGACTGTCGATTGTTGAGTTAATTTGTTGACAAATAGATTTGGATTAAGGCCTTGTTGAGCCGACTTCTTAATGGGTTAGCTCATTCCAATGCCCTCTTGTAGAATCTTACCCTTGTTAAGCTTAGATCCATAAGGGATCAGCTCATCCCATGATTGGTGAGAAACTTGTTGATTTATCCATCAGTTGGGTTAAGAACTGACTCTTCTGTAAGGGAGTTGAGTCATCAATTGGCTTTTCCCTTGTACCTGACGAGATGCCTTGTAGAATTTTCATGGGATAACGCACTAATCCCTTCTTTAAGGGATCAGCTCGTTAAGTCTGCCTCTGCATATAAGAGGTAACTTTTTCTTAGTGGACAATTCGTTCATGTAGATGGGAAGAGATGTATTTCATTGAGAGCCTTAAAAGGCTAGTCGAAGGGCCTTAACAGCTAGTCGCTTGAAGGCGTACATTTACTGAGAGCCTTAAAGGCTAGTCGCTCGGAGGCGTACATCTATTTAGAGCCTTAAAGGCTATTCCTTCAAGGATAGTAGACTTTCAGATGCTCAATATTCTAGGGGTGAGGAAGGTGATGGCCCTCGAGATCTTCTAAATGGTAGGAGCCTGGTTTAGTCGATTGGACCACAAGTTAAGGCCCTTCCTACACTACCAAAAAAATGACTAAAGGCTACGAACTATGATAGTTTTTAACTACGGATATAGACCGTATCTATATTGCTACGGCTTAAATCCGTAGCAAAAGTAATAGAATCGTAGCTAAAAGCTAACCCCTCCGCTCGTGCCTACAACCTGAGACGGCCCATAAGGGACTCTACGATACACATTAAAATATGTGTGGTCCATCTAATACGTCTATTCATTTTGAAAGAGCATTTTTGGGCAAGAGCCCAAAAAAGGAAGTAGTTCAAAGGCTCAAGTAGACCACATAGTAGGAAACAGTGGAGATTAAATACCTACCATTGATCAATGGTGTGGTTTAAGTTGACCTTAGAATTTCCTATATTTTGGGGTAAATCCCTATAAAAAAAATTAAAAAATTAATGGATGGAGTGGATATATGAAATGTATCATGATGGATCCCACAAAGCTGCCCTTGAGAGGGTCGTTCGTCATAACCGTCAAAACTGTATGCAGGATGTGCGGAAAATTGCTACGGTCAATATCTTTTAACTACGGATTAAAACCGTAGTCAGACTGTAGCAGATAAAAATGTGAAAACTCTTACCGTGCTGCCCTTTTTCTTTTCCCCCCTTGCACGAAATCTTTCATCTCCCTCCGCGCCAAACCCATTCTGCGTCCATCTCACGAAACCTTTCATTTCCCTCCACTCCAAACCCATTCTGCATCCATCTCTCCATCTCTCTCTCTCTCTCTCTCTCTCTCTCAATCTCCCATGCCCTTTTTCTCTCTCTCGATCTCCCTCTCACAAACCCCTCTTCTCTCCCTTGATCTCCCCTCTCATGAACCCCTCTTTTCTCTCTCTCGATTTCCCCTCTCATAAACCCCTCTTCTCTCCCTAACCATCCCCTCTCTCTTGATCTCATGAAGACTTCCCTCTCTGACGCCATAATCTGCCTCCATTTTAGGTACATAAGAATGATTTTCTTCTTCTTCTTCTTTTCCCCTTTTGAATATTCATATTGCTGTCTTTTTTTTTAGAATTGGATTGGGTTTTTTTTATATTTTATTTTTATTTTATTTTAGGTTGTTTTTCTCTTATGAATGATATGGATGTTTTAATATGCCGAAATAACAATCTACTCAAGGATTTGAATGACATGGATATTGATGAGGCAAAGTAATGGTCCTCATGTGTTTAAGGAACCTGATTATAGGTAATATTGAGAAGAACATTCTTCTTAACTCAGTAGTAATTCTTCATAAATTGATTTTGATTAGTTATCTTCCCTGGACTTGTGTATAATACCTGAAGCAGGAATGTAAAGTTGAGGGTAATGCCTATTGTGGTGTTTCCTTGCTGATTTCTGTTTACAATCACATACTCACTTTCCCCATTATGTTCATGTTATATCTACAACGTTCATCCATTTATTTTTATTTTTATTTTATTTTTCATATGAATATGGGGTATGAACCCAAAATGGAAATCTGATCCAAATCATGTGTGGACCACACGACAGGAAAGAGTGGTAACTAAATGCCCACCATTAAAAAGTAAAATCCTCTTCAGGGTGAGAAAAAGCGGTGCGGCTTCCGTGGGTCCCCTGACTGATGTAGCTTACATTAATGCCATCCATCCAACTATAGTGTTTGGTTTTGAGATGGTTGGGTGTTTGTGGTAATGTTTCGCCTTTTGGCACTTCTTCAATAAAAGTGCCCACATTTACCTTTTAAAAAAAATCTATGATCTTTTGGTGGGTTGTTCAAAATCTAGAGTTGAGGGGGTTATCTATGGTGTTGGCATTCGGTGCTCTGGGATTCAATTGCATATGGAGAATTAGTGCAATGAGCTTCTTCTTCTTCTTTTCCTGGACGAAAATTTTTGGCTTTGAATCCATGGATTTGTGGAGTTAGGAATTTGCCAAATCCATGGAGAGATTCTTAAATGGGGTTGGGGTTGTCCATGTAAAGGGTTTGTGGATCTTAAATTGGTTCTTTTTCCATGTCATTTTGTTGTATGGACCCGCAGTCCTTTCCAATCCGAAGTCTCAATTATTTGGCAAATTCTTCCTTATGGTATAATGTGGGGGCTATGGAGAGAAGTTCTAGAATCCTTGAGGGAAAGACTTTATAGATTGGCTCTGTAATTTAATTGATTTCCTCAATGATCAAAAGTTAGATTTTAGAAGGGGTTTGGTTGATTTGCCAAATAATACCTTCTTTGGAGAAACAAACTCCATAGTTTGTGGTGGGGAATTTTTTGCCAAATCCAAATCCATAGGGAGTGTCTTAAATGGGGTTGGGGCTGCCTTCATGGGTTGTTAGCTGTTTTGGGGCCTTAAATGTGTCCATTTCCATGTCATTGCTAGATGGACATGGCATCCTTTCCAATCCCAAGACTCAATTATTTGGCCATGGTATAATGTGAGTTTTTTTTTAGAGGAATTCTAGAATCATTGGGGAAAGGCTTTATTGGGTGGCTCTGTAATTTAATTGATTTCCTCTATGTTCTTTGGATGGATTGTTCAACAGCTAGAGTCGAGGGGGTGTTATCCATGACACTGTCATTCATTGATGGAGATTCAATTGTATTTGGAGATTTAAGGTAATGAGCTCTTTTTCGTAGCCCTATGGGAGTTGTTTAGACATTTATGAATAAAAATAAAAATAAAAAGTATTGGTAATGATCTAGACTAGTAGTCCCTCGATCATTATCCTACATTAATGCCCCTTTACTCAAGAATATATATAGTGAATCTAGAGGAGAGTGGATGTGTAAGAAATGGCAGAATTTTTGGAGTAAATATCATTGACCTTGTTTTGCTGGCCCTGAATTGGTTTTGTTTGCTGAATATTTCAATTGACTTAATAAGGTGGCTATATCCTACAAATTATTTCATGTTTTGAATGTATGGTGATGAGATGCAAGCTTACCAAAGTACTGCCTGATGCAAAACCTCATAGGTCAAATCATCCGACTTCTTAATGCAACTCATGTGTCTGGAGAAATTGGTTTTTCTATTGATAAATACATGTATGTGGTTCACAAATATGGGGGAGAGTATAGTTAAAAGAATCTAGCTTCTTAATGCAGTCACACCAAAGATTTTCTCCAAGGCTAATGGTATTTTACATTAAGAAGTAATTTAATAATTGTAATGGAAACCAAAATCACTGGGTTGCCACATCTTTGAGAGCTCAATGACCCAAAGGTATTATTATAGCCATTGAGTTGGCCTGTTTACTAGCTAATGTTATTTTTCACGTAAATGTTCATTGGATAACATTTGTTGATTTACTTTTTACTTTCTGTAAAGTAATTGAGTTTTTTTCCCCATTTTTTTTCTTTTTCTTTCTTTCTTACTTTTTTAAGTGTAAATACTTTGTGATGCTTTAATGTGCTAATATAGAATTTTTTAAAGGATTTGATGCATCTTTGTTTTCTTTATACTCCATTTGGTTGATTAATTTGAGTTTTTGTAAAATGTAAAAAGAAAGAGCATTAATCATACAAATTCTTTGTCTTGCAGAACTGATGAGGAGTCGAGCTTTGTAAAACCTGATGTTAGTTATCATACCGAGATGCCTGTTTTAAGAGTTGATAGTGAGCAACTTCAGTGTTCTCAGCAACCATTACTTGACAACAACTTCGGAATTGTTTTCTCAACTTTGCCTCCTAGCTTCACTAAACTATTGACTAGTTGTTTGACTGAACATGAGAACAATGGTAAGATAGGCAAACTATATTTACATGTTAGAATTTGGCATGCTGAATCTACAAGTGTACACAGTGTTCAATAACTCATCATGGCTTGACTTGTAACCGGACTGAGTTAACCGTTGTTGTTGGTACACTTGGAGCCTAGCAATACCGAGCTGACTCAGTCATGTTCCAAATCCATCTGCATGTTTTACATTAACAACAGTCCATGGAAAATCTTCATTTGAATAATTCCGATATTGAAACAACATACTCTTAAAGGTAATCCTTTTGGAAGACTTCCCATCAACATTCTCTGCATGTTTTGCATTAACAACGAATATTGCAGAGCCACCAAAGGTGCCTGAAGAAATTGATATGATGTCCCAAGTCATGGTATTTTTTTTAAACATTACTAGTTTCTTTAGTATGACATTCTCTCTGTTTGTGTAGTTTTAAAATTTTGAACTTTTTTGGTTGCAGAGATGCATATCGGATTCTTCTTTTTATGGTATGTGAATTTCTTCCATTACTAGTTCTCTGCTTCTAATCTAAAGGTTGTGCCGACCTGATTCTTTGTACAGGGATCAAGATGGTGGGATCCTTCTGTTGGATGGAATTTGTTGTTGTAATTTTTGTTTGATTCAAATCAAACTCCTTTCATCTCATGACTTAGTTGGGATTCTTGTGCAAATAATGGAATATATACGTGTCTTTTAATGGATGTTGTGAAATGAGGTTTGTTCATGGATCTATGGAATTGGGTGAAAGCAGATTTAGATTGAGCTTTGTGATTTATTTTTACTTTGGTTTATATTTAGGCGCGGTTCATCAAAATGGCATCTAAGGAAATGAAAAACAGCCTGCATTCAAAATACATGCATGGCCCATCTGATTATAAGTTGAGACTATGTCCTTCTTTCTCGGCCAAGGTAGGTACAAAGTAAGTTGAATTTATGGACGACGGGGATCTTCCTGTTCCATGTGTGTAGTGTGGCTAGGTGTATGGAGGCAGGTTTTTATATGTTCATGAGACTCCACATCGAGTAGATTCATTTATGCACATCTTCTAGTTCCATGTTTTTCTAAAGTCATCCTGTAGATATCCAGCCTACTTGTTTCTGCCTTTGATAGTGGACTTCTACTTTATTGAATATGAATACTAACTAATTGCAATTTGGTCATTTCCACTTTTTTGAACTTGTTATTGCAATTTTATTGGATAGTGCATCCAAATGCTGCCTAAATAGTCAGTTCGTGTTGGATTAGAAGTATCACAGTCGCGAGAACATACAACCTAAACTGATTCTACCAAAAAAAAAAAAAAACCATTGGGCTGAAACTCAGAAGACAAAATAGAATCATGTAATGAATGTAGCATTCTTGGGTTGGTGTTCTCAACAATGGGATGAGAGGTCCTATTTAAAAGGAGGGTCCACTGAACTCTACCATGGAGATAAAGGCAAACCATCAACATGATTGTTTTATTTGTACACAGAGATAGACATGCTATAGGGAGTAACATGAAGAAAATGTAGAATCAGTATATATAGGACTTGGTGGTTTGATTCATCATTAGATTCTGAAACCAGAAGACCCATGGTGACTGCAAGAGAACAAGTATCGAATGCAATCATCAAATATTTGTTGACTAAAAATTCTGAAACCAGAAGATCCATGGTGACTGCCATTTTCAATGAATGCAAAGAATTTTTCATCTAATTTTAGGGAATTAGAATTTTATTTTTTCTTTTTTTCATTGAATTTTACAGTTATTCTAAGGATAAATTAGTACATTTGATTTTTTTTTTCTCCTCAGTTATGTATATCTGAGGTTTGAGTGTTTTTTTTTTTGTTGTTAGCTTGTTAGTACACCCAACTGTGAGTTCAGAATTCAGAATCGACTCTGTAATGGATTCCAATTCAAATAAATCAGGAAAATTTTTATAACCTTTTATAACTCCAAAAACATCCTAATGAATTAAAAAAGAAGAAGAAAAAGCAACTAATCTCTGAGGCAATGAGAGTTGCAAGATTGCCTAAAAATCTTATAACTTCCTCTCACAGTGATGAGATTAGTTCACTCTAACATGAAAAGTCCCATTTTATTAAAAATTTGCTATTCGTAAAAACAGTACAATGGGACAGTCACACTCTAAAATCCAAAAGCATTGTAATTTGCAAGTCATAATTCTTTGGATGCTTTTGGGAAAGCACTCCACGAGTCTATATTGGATGCTTTTGAAAAGCACGGCGGAGTGAAGAAATTGACAGCTGTTTGAAGAGAAAACAGGTATGATTGCCAACTCACCACCTATAGCTCTTCAACCCGAACAGGTAGTAGCATGATCTATTTTTGCTAGACCCAGTATCATAACACATTGTCCTTCATGTTTTTGAGTCGAGTGATGAAAATTGCTGGTTCATTGTATCTTGCATGTTCAGTTGACATCAGTCTAAATGGGTGTCCATTGCCAATTAAATTATTAATTGTTGTAAGGGGGTCACTGTTGGGAGTATGGGTTCTCGTCTTAGGTGATGAGTTTTGCAGGTTGTGTGAGTCTATCTGATGGTTTGTCTTGAGTCTGGACTACTCCATGTCAAAGACATTTAGAGCAATAAATTATTAATGAGATAATCTTATCTCTGGTAGAAACAATACCAATCTTTTGTTGGCATTTTGAAGGATTTGTTATACTTTCCTCCATATGTTTGCTTATATGGTGTGACTGCTCTACTGTGTCTATGATTAATTTCCTTGCTCAAAATGTTTACAGTGGTTTATGATTTGTGCGTTTGAAATTTTGAGCTCTTATCGCAATTTTTAAGGGACTGGCCTTTGTTAATTCCTATCTTAAGTTAGTTAACAATGTTAATTTGTCTTGTGAGTTGTATATTGCCTCAATAACCCATTAGAATTTGGCTAGGTTAACACATGATGAAGTCACTGTCATGATGTCCTGAAGTATCTACGTGTATTATGTTTTCCCAATATACATGCATGTGATGAACTTGGAATCCTTCACTTGGGATTGATCGTGTAAAGCAGAAAAAACCAGCAAGGATGGGACAACCAGATCTGTGATTCTCAACATCCCAGGCTGCTGTAGGCTTAGATAATCATCAGTCCCCTAGTTTGGATGGGGCATAGCAGCCTGATCTTAATTGGCCAATTGATGCTGACAAACATAGTTGTCATGGTTTAAATAGGGATATTGAGATGGATAGGTGGCAAGATGAGGAAAGATGGAATTAGAAATAACGCATTCGAGGGAATTTATGAGTAGCACCACCAATAAGTAATAAAATGAGGGAAGGTATACTTTGATGGTGTGGCCATGTGCATCGAGACCAAGAATTGCACTTGTTAAGAGTGAGTTAGCTCACGTTGAAGGCTTAAAAAGGTGAGGTATCAAAAGGACGTGAGTGGAGGTAGTAAGAAATCTTTGATGACCTACTGTTTAACTGAGAATATGGTCCTCAATAGAGTGGAATGGTGGAATAGGATTCTTGTAGCAACCCCAATTAGTTGGGATAGGCGTAGATCATGATGATGATTTGAAAGTATTGTATGCAAAATAGAAAATCTTGGTAATGGCAGAAATTTACTCTTATAAGTAAATCAGTTTTACATGCGATGAAAGAAATCAATGTTAGAGTATTTGCTAAAATGATGATACTTATTGTTTAGATGTGTTATATTCATACAAGTGTATGGGGATATTCGTTGGTAGAGTAGCAAATGCGCAGCTTGGTATTGGTTTGGGGCCCGTTGGTGGGCCCATGCTTGATTTTGGATCTTGGGATGGATTTTAGGCTTGCATGTACCTAAAGACCATGGGTACCCAACCTCACTGACCTTAAAATTGAAATGCCTTTGGGTAGATACAAGCCCAAATCTAGTTCAAGGGCTAAAATCAGGCACTAGTCAACCTTATAGGGCATCAAACCCACAGTGAGCTGCGCCAACCCATTTGCCACTCCTATCTTATGCCGGTATACACTTGTATGCACAAAGCACATCTAAGCAATACTAAGTGCAAAATATCTAACTTTTCCTTAGGGAGATCCATGTGGTGTCACACCCAAAATTGATCTTCTACCTACTGTGGCATTACCCAATCCACTTCAAAAGATGCAAGCAGTTTACATGTACAACAACTCTCTTCCATGTCTGCATTTGCCGCTTTTTATACTTATGTACATGTCATCTCACAGATCTTACAATCAGTATTGGACATGACTCCATTTACATTCAAAGATCAAACCGTCAGTTAGCTTGTTTCTCGTAAGGAACACATAAATCTGAGCAATGGCTGAACAAAAATCTGAGCACATACAAGTTCTGCCGCATATACAGGTTAGTACTTGGCTTGTCATTACTGTCGCACATATATTAGTTTTTATTTATTTAATCAATCAATCATATTCTTTTTTCTTGCGGTGAATTTTGAGTGTGCGGTACTCTATCCCGGACTATGTTCACATTGTGCCATTTATGGTTTTACTTGTACATTCCTGTATTGATTACTCAAGCATGACGGTTATGCACATTCTTTCAGGTGGATGTTGCATGTGGGAGGATTGAAGCTGCATATTTTAGATTCAAGCATCTGGTACGTCTCTTGTCAAGAATGCACATGATTGGAGTGGCCTGGCCATTTGGACATGCCGTATTTATGTATTTGCTCAAAATTGATGGAGCAGACCCGGATGTGCATTGGAGCTATCCGGATGAGCGGGGGTCCCTGGAAGGTGGGAACCGCTGTTATGACCATGATGAAGCTATTCATTTCCTATGACTGCATTCGAGGGCCGGCCATTTTGGACAGTCGTGTTTATGTATTTGCTCGAAATTAATGGAGCAGACCCGGATGTGCGTCGGAGCTATCCGGATCAGCGGGGGTCCCTGGAAGGTGGGAACTGCTGTTATGACCATGATGAAGTTGTCCATTTCCTATGGAGGACATTGGAAGGGTCAGGCCATTTAGACAGGCCATGTTAATATTTGTTTTTCCAGATACAACACCCTTAACCTAAACCCGAACCCATTCTCAAATCCCAAAACCTATAACCTATAACCTATAACCTAAACCTATAACCTATAACCAAAACCAAAACCTATAACCTAAACCCGAACCCATTCTCAAATCTCAAAACCTATAACCTATACCTAAACCTTATCCTAAACCAAAACTAAAACCTATAACTAAAACCAAAACCAAAACCTATAACCTAAACTTGAACCCATTCTCAAATCCTAAAACCTATAACCGAAACCTAAACCTTAACCTAAACTTAAACCCAATCCCGAACATGAACCCGATTTTCGAACCTACACCATAACCCATTCTCAAATCCAAAAATCTATAACTTAAACCTAAACCAAAACCAAAACCTATAACCTAAACCCGAACCCATTCTCAAATCCCAAAACCTATAACCTAAACCTAAACCTAAACCTAAACCAAAACCAAAACCAAAACCTATAACCAAAACCCGAACCCATTCTCAAATCCCAAAACCTATAACCTAAACTAAAACCAAAACCTATAACCTAAACCCGAACCCATTCTCAAATCCAAAACCAATAACCTAAACTAAAACCTAAAACCTATAACCTAAACTCAAATCCCTAAACCTTAACCTATAACCTAACCTAAACCTATACTTATAACCTAAAACTATTCCCAAATCCCAAAACCTATAACCTAAACCTAACCTTTTCCTAAACCTATAACCTAAACTCAATTCCTAAAGCTAAACCTACACCTAATCCTAATCTCAACTCCCTAACCTAAACCTAAACCTAAACTTGAAAACAAAACTTAAATCCAATCCCGAACATGAGCTTGATTTCTAAACCTAAACCATAACCCATTCTCAAATCCAAAACCTATAACCTAAACCAAAACCAAAACCATAACCTATAACCTAAACCCAAACCCATATTCAAATCCCAAAACCTATAACCTAAACTAAAACCAAAACCTATAACCTAAACCCGAACCTATTCTCAAATCCAAAACCTATAACATATACATAAACCTTATCCTAAACCAAACCCAAAACCTATAACCTAAACCAAAACCAAAACCTATAACCTAAACCCGAACCTATTCTCAAATCCCAAAACCTATAACAAAACCAAAACCTATAACCTAAACCCGAACCCATTCTCAAATCCAAAACCAATAACCTAAACTTAAACCTTATTCTAAACCAAAACCAAAACCTATAACCTAAACGAAACCAAAACCTATAACCTAAATCGAACCCATTCTCAAATCCCAAAACCTATAACCTAAACCTAAACCTTGACCTAAACCAAAACCAAAACCTATAACCTAAACCAAAACCAAAACCTATAACCTAAACCCGAATCCATTCTCAAATCCCAAAACCTATAACCAAAACCAAAACCTATAACCTAAACCCGAACCCATTCTCAAATCAAAACCTATGACCTATACCTAAACCTTATCCAAAACCAAAACCAAAACCTATAACATAAAATAAAACCAAAACCTATAACCTAAACTGGAACCCATTCTCAAATCCCAAAACCTATAACCTAAACCCGAACCCATTCTCAAATCCCAAAACCTATAACCAAAACCAAAATCTATAACCTAAACCCGAACCCATTCTCAAATCCAAAAACCTATAACCTAAACCTAAACCAAAACCATAACCTATAACCTAAACTCGAACCCATTCTCAAATCCCAAAACCTATAACCTAAATCAAAACCAAAACCTATAACCTAAACCCGAACCCATGCTCAAATCCAAAAACCTATAACCTAAACCTAAACCTTTATCCTAAACCAAAACCAAAACCTATAACCTAAACCAAAACCAAAACCTATAACCTAAACCCGAACCCATTCTCAAATCCCGTAACCTATAACCTAAACCTAAACCTTAACCAAAACCAAAACCAAAACTTATAACCTAAACCAAAACCAAAACTTATAACTTAAACCTAAACCTTAACCAAAACCAAAACCAAAACTTATAACCTAAACCAAAAACCAAAACCTATATCCTAAACCCGAACCCATTCTCAAATCCCAAAACCAATAACCTAAACCCGAACCCATTCTCAAATCCTAAAACCTATAACCTAAACCAAAACTTATAACCAAAACTCAAATCCCTAAACCATAACCTATAACCTAACCTAAACCTATACTTATAACCTAAAACTATTCCCAAATCCCAAAACCTATAACCTAAACCTAACCTTTCCTTAAACCTATAACCTTAACTCATTCCTAAAGCTAAACCTACACCTAATCCTAATCTCAACTCCCTTACCTAAACCTAAACCTAAACTTGAAAACCAAAACTTAAACCCAATCTCGAACATGAACCCATTTCTAAACCTAAACCATAACCCATTCTCAAATCTAAAAACCTATAACCTAAACCTAAGCCAAAACCATAACCTATAACCTAAACTCGAACCCATTCTCAAATCCCAAAACCTATAACCAAAAACTAAACCTTAACCAAAACCTATAACCTAAACCAAAACCTATAACCTATAACCTAAACCAAAACCAAAACCAATAACAGAGCAAACCCGAACCCATTCTCAAATCCCAAAACCTATAACCTAAACCAAAACCAAAACCTATAACCATAAACCTAAACCAAAACCAAAACCAAACCTATAACCTATAACCTAAACTAAAACCATAACCTATAACCTAAACCCCAACCCATTCTCAAATCCCAAAACCTATAACCTAAACCAAAACCAAAACCTATAACCTAAACTCGAACCCATTCTCAAATCCAAAACCTATAACCTAAACCTAAACCTTATCCTAAACCAAAACCAAAACCTATAAACCTAAACCAAAACCAAAACCTATAACCTAAACCCGAACCCATTCTCAAATCCCAAAACCTAAAACATAAAACTAAACCTTAACCTAAACCAAACCCAAAACCTATAACCTAAACCAAAACCAAAACCTATTACCTACACCCAAACCCATTCTCAAATCCCAAAACCTATAACCTAAACCAAAACTAAAACCTATAACCTAAACCCGGACTCCACTCTCAAATCTAAAAACCTATAACCTAAACCTAAACCTTATCCTAAACCAAAACCTATAACCTATAACCTAAACCAAAACCAAAACCTATAACCTAAACTCCGAACCCATTCTCAAATCCCAAAACCTATAACCTAAACCTAAACCTTAACCTAAACCAAAACCAAAACCAAAACCTATAACCTAAACCCGAACCAATTCTCAAATCCCAAAACCTATAACCTAAACCAAAACTAAAACCTATAACCTAAACCCGAACCCATTATCAAATCTCAAAACCTATAACCTAAACCAAAACCTATATGCTAAACTCAAATCCTTAAACCTTAACCTATAACCTAACCTAAACCTATACTTATAACCTAAAACTATTCCCAAACCCAAAACCTATAACCTAAACCTAACCTTTCCCTAAACCTATAACCTAAAGTCAATTCCCTAAAGCTAAACCTACACCTAATCCTAATATCAACTCCCTAACCTAAACCTAAACCTAAACTTGAAAACCAAAACTTAAACCTAATCCCGAACATGAACCCGATTTCCTAAACCAAAACCATAACCCATTCTCAAATCTAAAAACCTATAACCTAAACCAAAACCAAAACCATAACCTATAACCTAAACTCGAACCCATTCTCAAATCCCAAAACCTATAACCTAAACCTAAACCTTAACCCAAACCTATAACCTATAAGCTAAACACGAATCCATTCTCAAATCCCAAAACCTATAACCTAAACCAAAACCAAAACCTATAACCTATAACCTAAACCAAAACCAAAACCAAAACTTATAACCTATAAGCTAAACCAAAACCATAACCTATAACCTAAACCCCAACCCATTCTCAAATCCCAAAACCTATAACCTAAACCAAAACCAAAACCTATAACCTAAACCCGAACCCATTCTCAAATCCAAAACCTATAACATATACCTAAACCTTATCCTAAACCAAAACCAAAACCTATAAACCTAAACCAAAACCAAAACCTATAACCTAAACCCGAACCCATTCTCAAACCCCAAAACCTATAACCTAAACCTAAACCTTAACCTAAACCAAAACAAAAACCTATAACCTAAACCAAAACCAAAACCTCTTACCTAAACCCGAACCCATTCTCAAATCCCAAAACCTATAACCTAAACCAAAACTAAAGCCTATAACCTAAACCAAAACCAAAACCTATAACCTAAACCCGAACCCATTCTCAAATCTCAAAACTTATAACCTAAACCTAAACCTTAACCTAAACAAAACCAAAACCTATAACCTAAACCAAAACCAAAACCTATAACCTAAACCCGAACCCATTCTCAAATCCCAAAACCTATAACCTAAACCAAAACCAAAACCTATAACCTAAACCCGAACCCATTCTCAAATCCCAACACCTATAACCTAAACCAAAACCTATAACCTAAACTCAAATCCCTAAACCTTAACTTATAACATAACCTAAACCTATACTTAAAACCTAAAACTATTCCCAAATCCCAAAACCTATTACCTAAACCTAACCTTTCCCTAAACCTATAACCTAAACTCAATTCCTAAATCTAAACCTACACCTAATCCTAATCTCAACTCCCTAACCTAAACCTAAATTAAATTTGAAAACCAAAACTTAAACCCAATCCCGAACATGAACCCGATTTTCTAAAGCTAAACCATAACCCATTCTCAAATCCAAAACCTATAACCCAAACCTAAACCAAAACCATAACCTATAACCTAAACCCGAACCCATTCTTAAATCCCAAAACCTCAGTAACCTAAACCAAAACCATAACCTATAACCTAAACCCAAACCCATTCTCAAATCCTAAAACCTATAACCTTAACCTAAACCAAAACCAAAACCTATAACCAAAACCAAAACCAAAACCTATAACCTAAACCCGAACCCATTCTCAAATCCCAAAACCTATAACCTAAACCTAAACTTGAAAACTCAAACTTAAACCCAATCCCGAACTTGAACCCGATTTCCTAAACCTAAACCATAACCCATTCTCAATTCCCTAAAGCTATAACCTATAACCTAAACCTAAACCTAAACTTATAACCTTTCCCTAAACCTTTAACCTAAACCTAAACTTAAAACCTGAATGTATTCTCAAATCCTTAAACCCAAACCTACACCTAATCCTAATCTTAACTTGAAAACCCAAACCTAAACCCGATCTCGAACCCGAACCCGATTTCCTAAACCTAAACCTTAACCTATAATCAAGTTCCCAAAAGCTATAACCTATAACCTAAACTTAAACCTAAACCTAAACCTAAACCTATAACCTTAACCTAAACCAAAACCTATAACCTAAACCTTAACCTATAACCTATAACCTAAACTTAATTATAACCTATAGCCTAACCTTAACCTAAACCTTAACCTAAACCTTAACCTAAACCTATAACCTAAACCTAAACCAAAACCTATAATCATATGGTGAGACCATTTCTTTTGTGTCAATTTCATTCCTCTTTGAGTTTTTTTTTTTTTTTTTTTAATTCATTAAGAAAAAAATAGTTATACATGGTGCACTTCTTTCACTTTGTCTTTCTTTTCCCCAATGGGCATTCTAATTTATGAATGACATAACTGTTTGTAAGATGATGGAATATACGAAGTTGTTGAAATTTCATGGTGAAGTCGACTACATTTCTCTAATGGAGCCAAAGATTTGTATTTTTAGCATTATTGTAATTGTAATTGTAATTGATTGAATGAATTGGATTGTAATTGATTATAATTGTAATTGATTGACTGAAGGACTGTAATTGATTATAATTGAATGAATGAATGATTGTAATTGAATGAATGAATGATTGTAATTGAATGAATGAATGATTGTACAGGTGATAATTGAATGAACAAATGATTATATGTAATTTTTTAATGTACAAAATAGCTACGGATATTAACCGTAGCCACTAATCTGACAGGTGTAACCTTTATTAAATTTAACATACTTCTACAGACTTTTAGCTACAAATAATATCCGCAGTTGTTTGAAGTTTTCGCTACAGATATAGTTGCTACAGATTAAATCCGTAGCCATAGGTTCCAGAACTATTGTTACTGCACCTATGACTACGGTCGTGCTATGGACAAAAACCATAGCCATATGTCTATGGCTACGGATTTTATCCGTAGCCTTTGCCCGTTTTTTGGTAGTTATTGCTACGGATTTTATCTGTAGCTATTGGAACCTGTAGCTACAGATTAGATCCGTAGCCATAGGTTTCAAACCTATTGTTATGGCACCTACGACTACGGTCGTGCTACGGACTAAAACCGTAGCCATAGGTCTATGGCTACGGATTTTATCCATAGCCTTTGCCTATTTTTTTGGTAGTGCTAGTTACGTCCAAGTGCCCTAGCCCCTAGCTCTGTAATGTTCTAGAAGACTCGGCGAAGGACTAAGTCCCCTGGGCAAAACTACCTGGTCTTAACTTTAGAATTGTAGAACTTTACCACCTGCTGATGTCGTGTGGCAGCCCAGAGTTTAGAAATATCTCTAACTTCTTCAAGCAGATCTAGGTTGGCCGCAATCTGCTCAGTATTCTGCTCCTCCTGATAATTTCTGACCCAAGCTGTCAAAAGGCCAATTTCAACTAGCACCATCACCTCCGAGCCGTAGGAAAGTGAGAAAGGGGTCTCCCCCATAGACGACTAAGTTGTGGTCCTATAGGCCCAGAGGACGAACGGGAGCTCCTTGGCCCAATTGCCCTTTGCCTTCTCCAACTTCATTTTGAGATGATGCTTGATTACCTTGTTAACAACTTCTACCTATTCGTTGGACTGTGGGTGCCGAGGGGACGAGTACGCATTTGTGGGACACGGATTTCCTGCGAAAGGCTTTCACAGGAAGTTCCTGCGCTGGAAACTTAAGGAGGGCCTACCGTGATGCTTACGAGAAATCCACCCCGTCCATCCTTTTTGTGAGATCATTTTAGGATTTTAAGCCAACATTGATCAGGATCCAAGGCTCAAGTGGGCCACACTAAAGGAAAATGTATGCAGAGAAATTCCTGCCGTTGAAACGTTCCTAGCATTGACAGTGATGTTTATATGACATCTATACCGTTTATAACACCATTCATATTGGGATGAAATGAAAATAAAAATATTATCCCGATTCAAAGCTTACTTGGCCACATGAATTTTTCAACTATTGACGTTCAATACTCACATTTTTGCCACATCTGAGTATTGAATACGGCTCAGTTTTTGTCTTATATCCTAAAATGAGCTCAAAAAACATATGAATGGAGTGGATTTCTCAAAAACATCACCTCAAGCCCCACATAAGTTCCCAGCGCAGGAACTTCCTACAAAAGGCTTTCGTAGGGAATCCTCGTCCACATTTGTGATGCCAAGCTCCTGACACATGCCCCGGAACTTTTCGTTGTCGAACTGCTTGCCGTTATAGGACACAATGGTGTGAGGGATCCCAAACTGACAAATGATGTTTTTTCAAACAAAACTAATCACCTTCTGCTTTGTGATTTTTGCAATGGGCTCAGCCTCGGCCCACTTAGTGAAGTAGTCAACTGCGACAATGGCGAACTTGACTTGCCCCTTTCCTGTTGGTAGAGGGTCGATGATGTCAACCCCCCACTGAGCGAATGGCCATGACCGCTCATAGGAATCATTTCCTTTGCAGGTTGCCTCAGCACAGCCGCATAGCGTTGGCATTTGTCGCACTTTTGAATGTAGTTCCTCGAATTTTCTGTAATAGTCGGTCAGAAATATCCTTGTCGGAGTATCTTCAAGGCCAGGGATCGACTGCCAGAGTGGTTTCCTCAGATCCCTTTGTGAATCTCCCGTATCACATAATTTGCCTCGTCGGGTTAGAGGCACCTGAGGTAGGGCTGAGAATGTCTTTTCTTATATAGAGTACCATCCAGGATGATATATCGAGCCGCCCTGACCCTCAGGCGCCTGGCTTCCAGCCTATCCAGGGGGACCTCGCTGGTTGCAAGGTAGTCATAGATCGGATCCATCCATCTTGGCATAACATCTACTGGATTGACTGCTTTCTCCTCCGACTAGTTGATGCTCGAATATTCTATGAACTCCACGAGAATGACTCATGGGATCTTACCTTCCGTGGCCGAGGCTAGCTTTGCTAGGGCAACGACCCATGAATTTTCTACTCTGGGGATTTGATGGATGGTGCAACTCCAAATTCTTTTAATCAATTTTCTTGCCTCATCTAGATAGCAATCATTCTTGTTTCATTTGCTTCATATTCGGTAGAGATGTGGTTCACCACTAACTGAGAATCAGATCGGACCTGAATCGACTGGACCCCTAAACCTGTTGTCAGTCTGAGTCCAGCGAGCAGGGCTTTGTATTCTGCCTTCTTATTAAAGGCCGAAGCCTAGCCTGATCGCATACTGGATGGGCGTAGAATCGGGCACAATAAGGACAATCCCTGCTCCAGCACATTTTACGTTAGACGACCCATCCACATAAAGAACCCACCTTGGTTTTAATGTCGCCTTTTGATCGTTCGAGGGAACAGGTGAAGGAGTCATCTCGACTTCGGTACTGATCTCTTCTTCGCTCGGAATTGTGAATTCTGCAATGAAGTCAGCCATGGCTTGACCTTTAATTGTTGTTCTCGGAAAAAACTGGATGTCGAACTCACCAAGTTCGATGGCCCACTTAGTTAGCCGACCTGAAACTTCGAGCCTTTGGAGAACTTATTTGAGAGGAGAATCGGTCAACACCATGACAGAATGAGCTTAAAAGTAAGGGCGTAACCTCTGAGCTGAGACGATGAGGCTAAGCACTAGCTCCAGAGGTGAATATCTTGTCTCGGCCGGCATGATGGCTTTGCTCACGTAATAGACGGGGTACTGTTTGCCTCCCACCTCTCTAATCAGGTCGAGCTTACGGCCGAGGTCGATACTGTAAGATACAGGAATAAGGACTCACCTTTTTCAAGTTTGGACAGTAGGGGTGGTGAGCCCAAGTACTATTTCAGTTGCTGGAAGACTTGTTCGCATTCCAACATCCATTCTGCCTTCTTATAACCCTTCAATTGTTGAAAGAAGGGGAGGCATTTATCTATGGCTCTGGATATGAAACGTCCGAGTGCGGCTACTCGTCCAGTGAGACATTGTATTTCCTTGACAGTCCGAGGCGAACTCATGCCGAGGGGTGCTCTGATTTTATCGAGGTTTGCCTCAATGCCTCTCTAACTGACCCGAAACCCAAGGAATTTACCGAAGCCAACCCTAAAGGCACACTTCGCGGGATTCAGCTTCATCTGATATTCTCGGAGGATGGCGAAAGTTTCTCCGAGGTCTGTTAGGTGGTCGGATGCCTTAACGCTTTTCACGAGCATATCATCCACATATACTTCCATCGTATGTCCAATCTGTCTGGCGAACATTTAGTTCACCAATCTCTGATATATGGCCCCCGTGTTTTTCAGACCAAACGGCATGACCCGGTAACAGTAGAGTCCCTTGTTCATGACAAAGGTAGTCTTCTGCCTTTATGGAGGATACATTTCGATCTGATTGTACCTGGAGTAAGCATCCAAGAAAGAAAGTAATTCATGTCCCGATGTACTATCCACCAGTTGATCGATCCAAGGTAACGGGAAGCTATCTTTTGGGCACGCCTTGTTTAGGTCTGAGTAGTTTACGCAGACCCGCCATTTTCCATTGGCTTTCTTGACTAGGACCACATTTGCAATCCAATTTGGATAATGTACTTCCTCTATGAAGCCGGCATCAAGTAGAATGGAGACTTTGTCGACTATGGCTTCATATCGTTCAACATCGAATGGTCTCCTCTTTTGCTTGATGGGTCTGTGATCCGAGTCCACATTTAGCCAGTGAACCATGACATCCGGGGGGATTCCGGGCATGTCTCCGTGTGACCATGCGAATACATCCCTGTGCTGGCATAGGAAGGTTAACATCTCAGACCGCTGCTCAGGATTCAATGAAGCTCCGAGCTGAACAGTCTTGCTTGAGTCTGTCCCGTCGAGCGGTACTTTCTCCAGGTCTTCCACGGATAAACCCTCCGCAAGGCCTTTGGGGTCTAACATGTTGACAGTGAGTGCTTTCTTTATTGACCTTTTCTTGAATGCTATAATGTAACATCTTTGAGCTTCACGCTGGTCACCTCGGAGGTAACCTATCCCGCCCTCGGCGGAAAATTTCATCATCAAATGGTAGGTGGAGACGATTACCCTCATTGCATTAAGAGAAGGTCTGCCCAGGATGACGTTATATACCGATGGCATGTTGACAATAAAAAATTTGACAATGAGGGTGACTTGATGTTGTCCTTCTCCCGTAGTCACAAGAGGGGGATGGCTCCCTCGGTGATCACCCTTTCTCCGGCAAAGCCGTGTAGGAGGTCTTCACAGGTCTGAGGTGTGACCTCGGAACCCCCATTCTTTCGAAAGTCTCAAAGTAGATTACATTTGTTGAACTCCTGATGTCGACCAGGATGCGGTACACCTTGTGGTTAGCTATAGTTATAGTAACTACTTGAGCGTCGTCGTGTAGATGCTGGATCCTACGCACATCATCTTCTGAGAAAGTCATACTGCACGGACTGACTCAGAGTTCTTTGCTCGGCCGCTTGGTCAGGTGGATGTAGTGTTCCAGATCTGACTTCCGCGAGTGGCTTTCTAAGCCATATTCGAATCCCCCCTCCAGATGAACCTCCAAAGATGGTACGTATTTCGGCTGGCTCTTCTGTGGTGTTATTCGACTGCTTTCGCTCCCGTTCTCGTTCTTCTTTCCTAGTGTTTCCTTCTTCCTTGGTATATCAACATAGATGTCCCTTTCGAATAAGGGTTTCGATCTCATCTTTGAGATCTACACAGTCAGTCGTGTTATGGCCGTGATCTCGGTGAAAATAGCAATACTTATGCTTATCTCAGTGATCTGGGTCGGCCCTCATATAAACAGGTCAATTCAGCAGCTTTTCTCCTCGGATGTCCAATAGAATTTGTTTGGTGGATGTGTTAAGGGGGGTGTAGGAGTCGAACTTTCCCTTCGGCCTTCTGCTCAGGCGACAGTCGTGAGGGGCGCGGTCATTAGGCCCTTTGCTAGCCGGCTGGGATTCCTCGTTCCTAGGCCTCTTCCCTTTATCATTCGGTTCTGCCACTTGGACATTCTTGTGGGCATTAGAGAATTCCTTGACGTTAGTATACTTTTGAGCCCTAGTAATGAGTTCTGCTAATGTCTTTGGTGGGTTCTTTCCAATGGAGAAAGTGAACTTTCTTTCTTTTAGGCCACTGAACACGGCAGCGAGTGCCATCTTGTCATTGTAATCTTCTACTAGTAATGCTTCCTCCTTGAAGTGATCAATGTAGTCTTTCAATGACTCCTTCGGCTCTTGCTTGATGGCAAACAGGTGAGTATTCGGCTTTCGACTTCTCTTACCACTTATGGATTGGGTAAGGAATAGTCGACTTAACTCTACAAAGGAACTGATGGAATTAGGTTTGAGCTGCCGGTACCAACTTCGAGCGGATCCTGTAAGAGTGATCGAAAATCCCCTACACATCATTGCATCCGTTGCTGTCTGGATTTGCATCTACGAATGGTAAGCCTCCACATGCTCGGATAGGTTACTAGTGTCAGAGTACTGAATGACGGGAGGTATCCGAAACCTCTGGAGCATCACCTCATCTATGATAGTAGAGGTGAAAGGAGGCTCGGTCTCTTCCATCAATGCTTGAACTGCCGCAGGAACCAACGACGACGGTTGCTTCTTTTCTAATGTCTAGATCTTATTGCTGAGTTCCACAAACCGTGCTTCCCAAGGATCTTTATTTTCAACTACTATCTCCTGGGTGTTTTCTATTTCCGGAGTCCTCCTTCCCCTCCTCCGTTCCAGCTCTTGACAGAGATCCGTTGGTGCTAGGTCCAAGGTGACCGAGGTGTTCGTTAGAGCTCGAGTAACGGCATTCTGAGTCGGGACTCAGATTTGGGTCGGGGGAGGATTTTGAACTGAGGCTGGTGCCCGAGGGGGTTGACGCAGGGGCCCCTTAGGTCTCGTACTCCTTGGTTCGGAATGAACCTCCACAACCGGACCAACCGGCTCAGGAACTATGTTTTCCTAAATGGGATGTGATTGCGGCTCCTGTCGCTGTTACTTTATTTGGTCGATCTCGTCGCGCAAGGCTTGTGTCACACCCCAAACTCAGAAACTGGGCTCACAAAATTTTCGATCGCCGAATCCGGCGTCGACAGCCTCCTTAAAACCCCATTCTCGGCTCTCAGCGCCCATTCTCCAGGTTCCGATCCTGGGATGCTACGAGGAGGATTTTCAACATCAGTTTGATTCGTAATAAGCATAACCAAAGGCATAACCCACAAATAATAATAAAAACTTCATCACATTTTCACTATGATCAAAAACTTTATAAGTACAATGAGCATAAAGGGAAATACAATGATAATGGACAAAAAACTCTAAGACGATCTGCTATGCTCTCCTGCCTCAGCACTGCTATGGTCCAACGTCACCTGCATGCAACGGTCGTGCATAAGCTTTTGAAAAGCTTAGAAGGTGGTGAAAGTGTGTGTGCAAAGTAGTAATATAATTATGCAGTATCAGAGTAGTGTGGAACACGCTGATGAATTCATGAATACCATTAGCCGTACCAAGGCTATGGATTGCAAGGCATGAATGATGTCAGCCGTACCAAGGCCATGCGATGCAAGGCATGAATGATGCTGGCCGTACAAAGGCCATGCGATGCGAGATGCAAATCAAGCATATGAATCCTCATCTAAGTCCACATATCAATAAAGCTCAACTCTGGAATATAACCAGGGTCTAGTACACTTCAAACCAGATTGCCGCCCCATCGCACGTAATAAGGTAAGTGGAAGAGACCTCACTATCCGCCTACCAATATCGGACTCGACTCGTCGATAACGGACCTATTCCTCAAGCTGGTCAAACTCAGCCTAGCATTGCCCCCTCGTCTCAGGAGGGTAAGGCTGCACCCCCTTCCAACCGACCACAGCACAGTGGAAAGCGAGGCCTTTTGGTAATCGGCACTCGACGCTCCTGCACCCACTCGGTCTAGACGTTGAAGCAACCTCCTAGTACCATAAGGGTTTAGGGACTTTCACCTAGAGATATCTATAGCACCCCATGTAAAATAAAATTTTTGGTATCCAATCCTACCAACCACGATATGCCTGTGGAGGCTACGACCCTGATGTCACTAGGGTGTACAGTAACTATGTCACGCAATGCAAGATGCATGAATCACGCAATCTAGTCATACGGCAAACATGTACGTATCGCGCGCTCATGTAGGGCAACTCCACCTATCAGGGAGCCCATAAACAATCTGCTCAAAGGCATGTGTTATGATCAATCACTCATCTCATCACAAGCATGCAGATGATGCGTATGAACATGTATCATGATGCTATGTTGCCACATACTCGATAAGCGGAATCGATAATCAAAATCGGTAATCGGAATCGGTCAATCACATACGGCGAATGGGGCCCACTTATATGGGTTAACCTAGGAAGAGAATGGGCCTAACAAGGCCTAAGAGAAGGTCATAATAAGGACATCTAACCATCATTGCCCATCAATGTGGACGTCAAACCATCATTGCTCCCAAGGCATGATCGCCAAGAACATCATCACATACATTATGGTGGAATCTTAATCAAATGGGCCGAACCGATGGGCTGAATCAACTACATCATTCATCCATCTATAGAGATCATTTTAGAGCATTATCCAAACAAATGAATCATATCAAAAGATCATCTAGACCATACCACAAATAACAGTGTGATAATGATTTCCATTGTTAAAAATTTAGAGGGCCCACCATAGCGTTTATTTTCCATCCAATCAATTCATAAGGTCACAAAGACCTGAACTGGGAGGAAAACAATTATCATATTGGTCCAAAACTTCAGTAACCCAAAGGGTTTCAATGGTAGACGTTTCCAATGAGGAGTCATGTGATATGATGCTCCTGTGTTAAGGATTCATTCATTTATAAGATTATCTTGCAAATGTCAGACCATAGACACAGATAGAACATCACCTCCACTTATTTCTTCATTAGATGTGACAACATTGGCCTCCCTAAAAGAAGCCTCTGAGTTTTCTTTCTTCGCTTTGGGATTTATGTAATCCTTCTTCATGTATCCATTCATCCTACAGTTCCAGCACTCTAGTTTTCTTTTGCCCTTGCCTTTGTATTTGGATCTAAGTCTTGAAGATCCTGTACCTTGCTCAATATTTCTTTTCCTTATAAACAGTGCATCAGAAAATGTCCCCAAGCCACCGTTCATCTTTCTCATGACCCTCCCTTGAAGGGCTGAGATAATGGTGTCCACACTTAGGGTTTTATTTTCGATGTACAATGAGTCCCTGAATGACTTATATAATAGCAGTAGAGTATTCAACAATATACATGCCTGATCTTCATCTTTGATCACTTCTTATATATCTAGCAATTTATAAATCAGTTTATTAAAATTACTGATGTAGGCCTCGACATCTCCACCCTCTGCCAATCTGAAGGTGAACAACTGTAGCTTCAAGAGTAGGCGATTCTCAGTGGATTTTTTAGCATAAATATCCTCTAACTTCACTCATAAACTATCTGCAATTTTCTCCCTTAAAACATTATAGAGAACCTCATCCGTGAGACAAACGGATCGAGGATAAGGCCTTTTTATCAAGAGTATTCTAATCTTCATCACTCATAGTCAGCCTTCGCTCCTCAAGAGCAGCATCTTCACCTTGCTCAGTTAAGAAACTGATAATCTTGATCTTCCATAACTCAAAGTTATTTTTCCCTGAGTACTTCTCAATATCATACATAGTATTTTCCATTGATGCTAATTCTGCAAATTTAAATGTGTCCCAACAATTGCTCTGATACCACTTGTTGGGGATTGTGCTGCAGAATCACACAGAGATGGATCTAGGATAGCAATCCAAGAGCACCAAGTAAATACAAGAGAACACAACAATTTAACATAGAAAACCCTTTTTAGAAAAAACTATGACACAAAGCAACAAAAATCCACTATGAAAGCATAAATTACAAAGTGAAAGGACTTACTCGATTCGAACAACCTCGAATCTCACCCTTTGCTACGCCCTTTGAAACCCTAGAACTATTTTAGAAACCCTCTGGAATAGTTTAGGAAACATTAGAATATCTTAGAATGGCCTTGAGAACTCTAATTTATAGTTGGAAAATTCCAACTTTTGCATCGACTTGGAATACTCTGGAAACCACTTTAACTTTACGCAGTCTGCATACAATCTGCGTAACCTCCGACTAGTCGAACCAGAGCTCGAGCTAGTCGAAGGGCACTTCGACTAGTCGAACTTATCCTCCGACTCGTCGAATTTCTCGTAAGTTCTAAAATAAATTGTTACTAAACTTTCACCAGAACTTTCTCGGGCTAGTCGAATTTCCTCAGATTTAAGACATTTGTTAACAACTATTTTTAATTACTTGAGTAACTATTGGAAACTTACTCTTAGTGTAGGAATATACTCTCACTTACGTCTAGGAATGTGCTATGGCCTAGAATTTTGGATTGTCTTATTTAAACATTTACAATAGTCATACTAATTAGAAAGAAAAAAAAAAAGAGTGGTCCACATTCAACTTGCATGAGTGGCCTACCTGATCACTAGAAAGATTAGGCAAAGGCAATATACCAGCTAGAGCCCACTTAAAGAGCATGTCTCCGTCATATGCGGAGTGCATGAACGTGTGTCATTCAACAAGTTGGACCCACTATTAAAATAGCAGACAAAAATAAGAAGTTCCATTAATTAATTGGGCCACAAGTATGAGAAAATTTGGAACTTAGAAGCTATATGTATGATTAATGTTTGATATTCAAGGTATCATGTAGCTGATGAATGTACATGGGTTTACTAATTCAACATGGAAGCATGATGTTAGCCCTGGGCTTGTTTGAAATGGGTCTCTGCAGATGGATGGCTCTGTTTTTATGAACGTGCATCACAATGCCATAATCCAATATTGTTGTAGTGCTACCAAGAGAATCCATCCATTCATATGATAATCCATACATCTTTAGTAAGATAAATTGAATCTTTAATGTAACTTTTACAACTCAAACTTCCAATTCAACTTATTCCGATCCTGAAGAAACCAACTCTCTTTGTTGTTCTTTTTTTTTTCTTTTCTTTTTCTTTTTACCATTTTACCTTTTAAGTAACTTTTACAACTTAAACTTCCAACTCAACTAATTCCAATCGTGACGAAACGAATAGCAGGCTGCCTCCCTCTGTTTTTTGTTATGTTTTCATTTTTATTTTTGTCTGGGGGGCGCAAGGTTAAAAAAGAAAAAAGAAAACATGAAACAAATAATCAGGGCTATTAATGGGTTGGGCTCTGGCCTACCAAAATCAAAATTTTGAATCAACTAGACTTGAAACGGTTCAAATTTTGGGCCAAAGCCAACCATAGGCCCAGCTCATCGAAAGGCCTACTAAGCATCCCATACCTGCATTGTCCACACCCAGCAAGCCCTAAATCTCACGTAGGAGATCACCCCAACTATGGAATAAATGATTAAGCTTGCTTTCAAGTATTCCTAAACCATTAGCCACTAAATTTCCTTATATAAAATTATCGAATTTCCTAAAATTTATAACAATTTTCAAATGGGAAATATCCCCCACTTGATACCAAATCTTCCATAGGGCTGGTGCAAGGGGATTAGCAATGACATTAAAAAAAATGGAATCTGATAACACAATGACATTCCTTAGCCCTAGGTCAATGCAATGTTGTCAAATGCCTTTAATCTGGCACTGCTCGACCGGTCGAGTTGGCCACTCAACTAGTCGAGGCATGCCCGACTCAAAGTCCAGTGAGCACATGTTTTAGGTGTCCGAGATGCACGACCGGTCGAGGGGGTCCCTCGACCAGTCGAGGCCTCGGCTCGACTAGTTGAGGTTATGTAGATTCTTGTGCGGACTGTGTAAATTTGAGGCAGTTTCGCAAGGGTGCAAAAGGGAAGTTTCCTAAACTATAAATAGGGGTCCCTAGGGCTATTCTAATGAATTCTAAGGCTTTCTAAAGGAGTTCCAAGGGTTCCTAAAGGGTTATGAGGGGTATAGCAAGGGTGAGATTCGAGATTGTTTAAATCGGGTAAGTCCTCTCTGTTGTAATTTCTTTTCATAGTGGATTTCTGTCGCATTGTGCTGTGATTTTTTTCCGAAAGGGTTTTCCACGTTAAATCTTTGTGTTCTCTTGTGATTGTTTAACATTATTGGATTGCTATCCTAAATCTAGATCTGTGTGATTCCATAGCTCAAATCCCCAACAAGTGGTATCAGAGCAATCGTTGGGGCACAGATTTGAATCTGCAGGATTAGTAATAATGGGAAACAACAAGTTTGATATTGAGAAGTACTTAAGAAAAAATAATTTTGAGTTATGAAAGGTTAAGATGATTAGCCTATTAACCAAGCAAGGCGAGATTAAGGCTCTTGAGGAGCGAAAATCTACCATGAAAGATGATGAATGGGAAAACCTTGATCGTAATGTTTTAGCCTCTATCCGTTTGTCTCATGGATGAGGTTCTCTATAATGTTTTAAGGGAGAAAACAATGGCTAGTTTGTGGGCGAAGTTAGAGAACGTCTATGCAAAGAAGTCCTCTGAAAATTGCCTACACTTGAAGCGGTAGTGGTATAACTTCAAGATGGCAGAGGGTGGAGATCTGGAGGCTCACATTAACAACTTTAATAAATTGGTTTGCAAATTGTTGGATATGGAGGAAGTGATGAAAGATAAAGAACAAGCATGTATGTTGTTGAATTCTCTTCCGATGTCTTATGAGTCATTCGAGGACACAATGTACTCTACAAATAAAATCTTGAGTGTTGACACCGTTATCTCGGCCCTTCAAGGGAAGGCAATGAGAAAGCTTAACGTCGACATGGGGATATCTTCTGATGCACTGGTTACAAGGGGTAGAAATTTTGAACAAGGTACAGGTTCTTCAGGTTCTAGATCCAAATCTAAGGGCAAGGGCAAAGGAAAGGTAAAGTGCTAGAATTATGGGAAGGAAGGACATATGAAGAAGGATTGTGAAAATCCTAAATTGAAGAGAGAAGATTCTGAGTCTTCGTACAGGGAAGCCAATGCTGCCATGTCAGATGGATTGAGTGGATGTGATGGTAATATTTTGTCTGTGTCTACGATCAAGCAGCTATACGATGATCGTAAGGACGAGTAGATGCTAGACACAAGAGCATCTTTTCACATCACACCTCCTTAGAGTTGGTTCACCAGCTATAGGGAGTGCAATGGTGAACAGGTATTTATGGGCAATAGCATTACCTGTAATGTTGTGGCTATTGGTTCGGTGCGCATTAAGACATTTGATGGGGTGGAGCGTACCTTGCCTAATTTCAGGCACGTTCCTGATTTGAAGAAGAATCTGATTTCTCTTGGTGTACTTGAGGCAAGAGAATGTAAGTACATAAGTATTGATGGTGCTCTTAAGGTATCTAAGGGATCATGGGTAATCATAAAAGTGCAACGACTCGGTAACATGTACAGGTTGATGGGGAGTACTTCTAATGGTAGAGCTGCAATGGCTATAGTGGATTCCACTTTTACACGTGTGTGGCATGTTGGACATGGCCACATGAGGGAACAGGGCAGGAAGGCTGAGGCGCACAGACAGAGATATAGAGTAGGTGGAGTAGCCACTTATGAGAAGAATCACATGATATGATCACAGGATATCAGTGAGGTACATGAATGGCTCCAATATCACAAGAGATTCATCTTCTATTCAGATGGTTCTAGGTGAGCCTGATGCTGAGAAGTGAAAGGTGACTATGGGCGATGTGATGGATTCATTGTACCAGATCGACATATGGGAGTGGGTGGAGCTTCCAATGGGCTAGAGAGCGGTTGGATGCAGGTGGATCTTCAGGAGGATATAACATAGATATGGGGCGATGTTGTTAGCGAAGGGTTATGCTCAAAGAGAAGGGATCGAATTCTCAGAGATATTCACGCCGACGGTATAATAGGTGTCTATTAAATTCATGATTGGCGCTGGTTAGCCAATGTGATCTTGAGCTGGAAGGATGGATGTAGAGTCTGCACTTTTGTAAGAAAAAGTGAAGAGCAGATCTACATGAAGTAACCAGAGCAGTTTGAAGTTAAAGGGGCTGAGAAAAGACTTTACAAGAGGTCGTGGTTTGACCTGTCGCATAGGCAGTGGTTTGATTCCTTCATGGTGAGTCAAGAATTGATGACATGTCGATCACCAATTATGGCATGTCTGAAATCAATGTACTGGAGACTTAGTTAAGTGGGACATTCAGGATGAAGGATCGGGGGGCTGCAAAGATGGTTCTCAACGTTGAGACTGAAAGATAAGTAGGCTTTGGTAATCACAGGAGGAATACCTTGTATGTAGGTATTAATCAAGGATGTGATGGGCCAGGTAAAGCCAGAGAGCGTTCCCTACATGTCTCTTCTCAAGTTTTCCTCAAGACATGTCCCAAAACAGATGAGGAAAAGCAGGATATCTCATGTGCCTTATTCGAATGCGGTTGGCAGTGTAGTCATGGTCTAGATTAGACCAGTTATTTCACAGGCTATTCGTGTTCTGAGCAAGTACCCTAGTAAACAATATTGGGTAGTGGTGAGATGGTAAGAAGACTACGTCTTTCCTTTAGAGAAGATAGGAGCAAAGGTGATTGAGCATGTGGATTTTGATCCGGCAGACATAATCACCTAGATCGTTCCTTCAGAGAAGTTCAAGTTCTGTCTAACTTCTCTGGGCTTGACAATGACATAAAAGAAGGGTAGAGTGTGTATGAGAAGTTATGATGTGATACAGAGATAAGAGAAGAGGGCAGCATGATACACGATTGAAAATTGAAGGCATGGTGGAGATTGTTGTCAGATGCCTTTAATCTGGCACTGCTCGACTAGTCGAGTGGGCCGCTCAACTAGTTCAAGCATGCTCGACTCAAAGTCCAGTAAGC
Organism: Magnolia changhungtana; assembly: GCA_030180095.1. Taxonomy (NCBI): domain Eukaryota; kingdom Viridiplantae; phylum Streptophyta; class Magnoliopsida; order Magnoliales; family Magnoliaceae; genus Magnolia; species Magnolia changhungtana. The sequence goes on from JASAUF010000293.1 coordinate 1,604,126, forward strand.
ACATGTTTTGTGTGTCCGGGATACTCGACCTGTTGAGGGGATGGCTCGACCGGTCGAAGGGGTCCCTCAACTAGTCGAGGCCTCGACTCTACTAGTCGAGATTACGCAGATTCTTGTGTGGATTTGGTGTGGACTGCATAAATTTGAGCCAGTTTTGCAAAGGTGCGAAAGGGAACAGTACCAAAAAAAGGGGCCAAGGATTCAAACCACGTTACTTTTTTACTACAGAGATAGACCTTAACTATCGTTGCTACGGTTTTAATCTGTAGCTAAAAAGTTGATACACCATTAATAATTAATAGTGTTGTAAGGGGCTCTATGAGGCCTAAAAAAACTATATGTTTTATCTAAGCCGTCTATATATTTATAAATATTACTTTAGAGGATGAAAAAAAATCAACTAGATTGAAGGCTTAAATGGACCACACAGTAGGAAACATTGATATTAAATTACAGTAGCTTCTTATGGTGTGGTCTACTTGGGCCTTCAATATACTTAAAATTTGGTGTCCTAAAGTAAAATAATTTATTAAAATTATGGATTAGAATGGATTAACAAAATACATCATGGTGGGCCCCACGGAGCCCCTGGTCAGACAGTCTACGTCCATCCATCAGAAGACCCTCAAATTTGGGCGGGCGCTTAAAACCGATCCGCGCCCAAACACGGGTATTTCACTCTCTCTCTCTCTCTCTCTCCATTCCCTAATCAGAGCTTTCCCTAATCCTCTCTCTCCCTCCCGATCTCTGCTTCATCTCTCTCATTCTCCTCCCTCTCTCTCCAATGCATCAGCCGTGAATGCCCTGCGAGGTGGGTTTTTTCAAAGGGGGTTCGTGATCCCGACCCGGTTCCTCAACCTCCCAATTTTCATCTCCCTCTTAAAGAAAGTGGAAGAGGAGTTCGGATTTCAGATGTGTGGTTGCCTGGTTTTGCCCTGCAAGGTGGGTTTTTTCAAAGGGGTTTTGAAGATTCTCGAGAAGGATGAGCAGGGATTCTGTGGAGTAGAACTAGAAGAGGTTTTTAAGACTTTTTCCAAGTTTAGTTTTGATCCTTGCAAGGAAAGGATGGGATCTTGCCATGGCTTCACGCCCCTGTTGCAGAAGACTAGGGTTTGACGGTTTTGGATGGGTTTTTGCTATTTTTTTTAGCTCCTTGGGTTTTTTAGCTTTTTAGAAAAAAGGAGGGGTCTTTTTGTAAAGAAAAAAGGGGGTCTTTTAGATGCAATGTGAGGGGGTTTAGGATTTTTCCTTCCCTTTTTTTTTCCATCCATGAAGCCAATGTTTGGGGGTTTCAATGAGATGTTAATTAGCTTTTCTAAAAAAAATTTTAAAAAAATCATCCCATTTTCAAAAGCACTAGCATTTTCTCTCTTGCAATCTCAATAGATTTGGAAAGGTGAGTGATTTCTCCTTTTCTTTTTTATTGATTTCCTTATGTTTTGCGGATCTTCGCCGATTCTCGACCGAAGATCTCGATTATCAGTGAAGAAATGGGATTTTGATTTTGGAATTTATCGCCTCATTTGCTGCATTTTCGACGTTTTTGCTCTCGTTTCTCCATTTAGGGTTTTGTTTATGTGGTTAAAATTGTTTGATAAAATGCCTCAACAAGGATGCCACGTGCACAATGGCTACGTATATGCATGTTGATTGTTGCATTCTCTTTCCTGTACCTTCTTAACTCATCTGCCCCATCCACCCTTAACCCTATTTTGAGATTTGCTCCTTTACAAACACTCACTAAGTGTTTCTGGGTTAGTCTACAACATATAGACTCATGTATGCAGCATGTTATCCATAAATTAAGCTTGCCGCCTTCAAATATGTAATTAACTTGAGAAGTTTGGAGACTAATTTAAGATATTTTAATTGCATCAAGCAAATGTTAGTGGCATTTCAGCATCTAAGATCATTAGATTGGTGTGGTTCTTTGTGCATGGCCAAACAGATGAACAGTCCAGATCCTATAAATGTGAGTGCTTGTTAACTAACTTAGACATTGGTGTTTATAGCACTAGGTCACACACATCAATGCCGATACGCATGGGACACACAAGCCATGTATCAGGTGGAACCAATAGTGTATTTCATTTCAGGCTGGTTAACTGTCATGTAAACCATACATTTTCTGTTAAATAAAATGAAATTGCTGAAATTGCTGATTTTATAATTGTGTTGCAGGTAAAGAAGGGCCTACATAAGCCCATGAGCGGGGGCTGTAAATATGGAGGCGGCTGGCTATAAGTCTGGGGTTGGGCTTGCAGCTGAGCCTGAGGATGTGGATGAGGCTGGGGCTTGCAGCCTGGCTACACGTGATTCAGATATGCATTCTTTCGTTTATATTATGATTTAGATGTGTATAGATATTCTATGAGTTTTTGCAATCCACGCATTTGAATCATCATATATGCTTATGATTTTAATGCACCAAAAACAACCCATGCAATCTCAGCCCTGCAAATGTGTCAGCATATCAAGCTCATGGACTTGACATGGATATATTTGATGTCGCCTAGGTGCAAAACCAGTTGTGCATTCCAATATTACCAAGATCACCAACCCACCTCATTCTTTTGACAAAAAAGAAAATGAAAAAGAAAAAAAGGTGGCACTTCTAGCAGTCAAAGATATTATTGTCCTCAGCCCCTAGAGTCTGCATTGGGATGTTCTGATTTCTTTGTGCATGCAGTTTTTTTTCCATTGAATTCAATATCAGTGAGTTTCTCAAATGGAGGATGTTTTGCTAGCAATGATTTCTTTGTTCTGATTCCTTTTACTTTATACCATTGTTTTATTCTCAAAGTTTAATTTATCTATTTCATTATGGTGTTTTATCATAGGATGCAAGCTCTGGTTGAGGACTACATTTTCAGTGGAGGCATTTTCTCTGTGCCGGTATTTCAATATACTAATGAGGAAAAAAGCTCTCAAGGTTAGCGTTGCATGGTTAGGTTTATGTACCAAAAATAATTAGAAAATAACTGATTTCTGGACAGGAGAATTGAACACAGTAATTTTGTAGCGAGTTGGCTACTTTGTATATTTCAAACCAAGTTCAAATGGACCCTTTGATCGTCAAGCTTCTTGAGGATGATGAGTTTAACAACATTCTTCTAAGATTTACCTTTTGTTATATTTATTGAAGGTTTCCAAATTTATTTATATATTTTTTGAATGGCAGTTTCTAGCTTTTTAATTTTCCAACTAAGAACATGTACTTTTATTTCTTCTCGATGCTCCAGGATGAGAACATGCATTCTGGAAAAGGATGTGAAGGCATTAACAGCTGCTTTAAACATAGATATTGGAGGAGAAACGTCTATTTTCAACCTATTGATCTAGATGTTGGTTAGATTACCAATCCCCCCAGCTCTATGTGTGTATGTGTGTGCATGCATGCGGCCTGGTGCTCGTGCACGACTCTCTTTCTTTCAGTTTACATCTAGTTGTAGAAAGCAGCTTGGATTGCATTATAGGAGTAATTTACAAGGAAAAACTTATGTGACCACATTCTTGAATTTGGATAATGGAATAATACACTCACTTTTGAAACCTTCTTAGGCCCACCGAAATGTTTACTTGTCATCCAACTTATTGATCATGATAAGGTCACATAGACCTAGAAGAAGGGAAAACATAAATATCAGCTTTTACAGCCAACAAAAATGGTTTTAGTAGTGGTTATTCAATCACTGTTGTTTCTTGTGATGTGGTCTACTTAAGCTTTTGATCTACTTTTATGAGAAGGACGGATGAAATAGATGGACAACATGGATAGAATACATACATTGCAGTGGGCCCCACAGTAGCCATCACCACTTAGTTAGGTGGTGTTGGGTCACCACCACCCAATCCAAACAATCTTTACAATTGTCAATCTAATTTTGCCTAATAAATTTTACACCAGTTAAATGGGCATTGATGAACTTGTCCCTGTAGCTTTTAGGTTGTGTTGCATCCACATAAGGTTCACAATTTAAGGGATGTGGTTTGCATGGTGTCCATGACAACAAGTAACTTGGTGGTGTTGGGATGTGGATTGCGTGGCTGTTGGAAAATATTTCACAAAATAATAATGAAAATGGAAAGATAAAAAATAAAATTGATTAACACTAGGCTGAAGTTTTGGAAGTAAGAATACATTAGGTAGAATAGTGATAACATAAGGCCTAGGTCTGGAACCAGCTGTCCATTCTAATGTTACCAAGATCACCAACCCTCCTCATTCTTTTGACAAGAAAGAAAATGAAAAAGAAAAAAAGGTAGCACTTCTAGCAGTCATAAATATTATTGTCTTCAGCCCCTAGAGTTTGCATTTGGATGTTCTAATATCTTTGTGCATGCAGCGTGCTTCCATTGAATTCAATATCAGTGAGTTTCTCAAATGTAGGATGTTCTACTGGTAGTGATTTCTTTTTTCTAATTCCTTTTACTTTATACCAATGTTTTTATTCTCAAAGTTTAATTTATCTATTTCATTATGGCATTTTCTCATATGATGCAAGCTCTGGTTGAGGACTACATTTTTAGTGGAGGCATTTTCTCTATGTCAGTATTTCAGTATACTAATGAGGAAAAAAGCTCTCAAGGTTAGTTCATTTCCACTTAAAACATCGAATAACTAGATAAATCAACTGGTATGTACATTGATCAGTTAGTAGTTTTTTTAGCTTTATCTCGTTTTTCTACAGTGGAGCCTGAATTCATAGATAAATTAGCTGGTATGTACATTGCTCACTTGTGCAATACTACCCAAACTGCTCTTCTGTTTTGCTGTTGATTTATAGGTTTGACCTGGAACTGCGGATATTTCCATGGGATGTGTCTCGCATTCGAGTATCAACCTAGGCATAAGCAATCCCAACAAAAATAAGATTGATCTAATTCCATCTTCAATAGACAAAAAGGTCATGGATCTTACATAGTTGGCTTTGGGTGCTTGGCCTGAGTTATTTTCTTTTCTTTTGTTTGGTTTTTGTTGCTGATTTTGATTCATGGTGAATGGACTCGTAAACTAGATAAACATGGATAAGTATATTTTGATAGACTGGTTGTGAGTTATCGAAAATAGGTTTGCAAAGGCGAACTTTTCATCCTAGATATTGATAAAGTAATTAGTATTAGCAATTTGGAGCAATCAAATTTGTAGGTACTCTCTCTCAGAAGAGCACTTTGTTTGGATGATCAAGATTCACATTAGATTGGATGCAGATAAAACTTGTGTCAATACTTGGTTGTGCATGTACAACTATTCCAACACAAGTATACGACGTCCTCTTATTCATTAATGAGGTTCATGTGCAGAGGTACTCTCTCAGAAGAGCACTTTGTTTTTTCAGTAGCAGTTTCAATGGGAAAATTGCAGCAGGGGAATTATGCAGTGTTCTCTAAGTTTTTACTTTCTACCTTTCTGTATCTATGGTCTGAAGATGCAGAATTTTGCAGGTTTTTGGTTTTTTAGGTGATGAAAATCATGTAGAAACCTGGATGTATAGCGTGAAGCATTGGGTCCCATCTAAAGAACTCTAAAATGCAAAGGTCTTGAATGGACTAGTATCAGGGTGGACAGTAGGGACGGATCAATAGTGGCAGTGATGGAAATGGCAGAGCATTTGAACCGTCAAATGGTTGGGATTGTTTATAGCCGCAAGAGCCGGAGGTTGGCAGCTAAAATTGCTGGGGCGAATGCTACTTCTACGGGCTTGAAAGATCAGATGTATGGAATTACATTCGTTCTGAAACAGAGGAGGAAGACAATGAAGACAGCAAGGGAAAATTCAAAAAATTTGCAAGAATGTAGAGTTGTGGAGAATCTCGATGCTTCTCTACCTCCGAAGGGGATGGTCATTGTTGTTATTTGACCCGATGGCTAGAGCTTTCACTCAGTGTGGCATCCGTTTCTATTCTGTACACAACACGAGTTTAGAAAATGTGAATTTTTTTATTTTTTCTTTCTAAAACTGCTGCCGTTGAGTTGTTGTATGATGCTTGGTTTGACTTGCAATTTCACCAGTGTGGCCCTCCTTTCACTGGCATGTGTTGTTAACCTCTGATGGGCTCCATCATAAATGGCCTCTAGCGTTGAAAATCTCTTCCATTGGACAAGTCTACTGTCCGATTGCCAGTCATTATAGAACCAGTCATCCAATCACAATTTTAGGCCCACCTGATGGATAGCTCAAATGTTCATGTGCAAGTTGGGTGACAGCTGGAGGGAAATGTTTTGAGGTTTTTATTGCCCTTGTTAAGAAAGGAATTCAGAAAAAAGGCTAGATTTTCTTTTCATTTATGATCTTTGATGCACTATTACAGAAATCGTAGAGTTTGGTCAAACAGCAAATGTCATATCTTGGTGCATGTTTTCATCATTTATATGTCAAATAGTTTTGATTTTATGTTATTCTTGCTCTCTCCCCTAAGGATCATTAGAATTGTCTTGCATCTTGTCATCCCTATAAATGGTATCTTTGAAGTTGTAAGAATTTTGTTATGCTCCTGTAATAGGTTGAAATGATATTTCTACTTAGAAAATGCATGTCCTAGTAAAAGGTTGAAACAATATTTCTTCACTTACCCTAGATGCCCACTTCAAAGTCCCTGGAGATGGGTGCACTTAGTGTTCAAGTCAAACACATCGTTTTCAAATGCTGGTCTATCACTCCATTTCTTCTGTTTTGAGGTGCATTTAAAAAAAATTAAAAAATTAAGTGCATTTGGTGCTAAAAAGTTTGATAATACATTTTCTGGTAGTGGATGCATTGTATGATTTGATTGCTATTTGTAATAAATGCATCGTTTTTTTTCCTGATTGCATTTTATGTACTATTCCTATTAGCATTAAGCTTAGATGAGTTATCAATCACAGCAGGTTCTTGCAATGGAAATAGGCAGGTTCTTGCAATGGAAATAGGCACCATTATTATAAAAAAAATTTAAAAAAAATTAAATAGCTATGGATTTTAGTTGTAGCACTTGTGCTAAAAACTGTAGCTATTGCTTACTTTAACATATTGCTACGGATTTCATTCAATTGTTAGCTAATGAAATTATCCGTAGTGGTAGCTACATTTCGCTATAGAAATTATAGCTACTACTTTTTTCCGTAGCTAGTTATATCTATTACTACGGATGTAATCTGTAGCCGTAGGTATCTTTCGCTACATAAATTATAGCTACGGCCTTTATCCATAGCTAAATCTGTAGGCGTAGATACATTTCGCTATAGAAATTATAGCTACTACTTTTATTCATAGCTACTGATCTCTATTGCTATGGATATAATTCGTACCAATAGGTTTTTTGACCTTTAGCTACCCCACCAATAGCGACGGACATGGTACGGACTAGATCAGTAGCAAAATGTCTTTAACTATGGATTTTGGCCATAGCCTTTGCCCATTTTTCTTGTAGTGGAAGTTTCCTAAACTATAAATAGGGGTCTCTAGGGCTATTCTAATGAATTCCAAGGCTTTCTAAATGAGTTCCAAGGGTTCCTAAAGGGTTCTTGGGTTATCAAAGGGTGTAACAAGGGTGAGATTCGAGATTGCTCAAATCAGGTAAGTCCTCTCTCTTGTAATTTCTTTTCATAGTGGATTTCTGTCGCTTTATGTGCCGTGGTTTTTTTCCTAAAAGGGTTTTCCACGTTAAATCCTTGTGTTCTCTTATGATTGCTTGACATTATTGGATTGCTATCCTAGATCTAGATCTGTGTGATTCCGCAGCTCAAGTCCCCAACAAGTAATACTAATTAATGTTGTCAAAGGCTGCATGCGTTTTAGCCACATTATTAGTGACCCTGTCATAGAAGTTATGAAAGGCAAAGATAACTTAATCCATGTGATCTCCAAAGATTCTACCCCCTCCATCCTTATCAAGATTCCCACAGAAGGATCAATTAACATTTAGTTTTATCCATCCCTAATCTGGCTTAGCCCATTTTTATTCTGGCCTATCCCATCCCTGTTGGTATTCACAGTTTTATGTGTACCATCCATTTCATCAGAGATTACTATGGTCTGATAATTCTAACCATCTTGTTAGTTATACATTAACATACATTTGAAAACATAGCAATGATTCACATTCGTCAGCCGAAAGAATTACTTACATCAATTAGATGAACCATTTGATCATACAAGTTCATTCATTTTTTTTTCCTTTCATTTTTTTTTTTTTTTGCCAAATCCATGGTAGAATTCATTGGACGAATACCTCATCAAACTTATATCAAGTTAGTAGTCCAAATGCTATACTAATTTCTTAACATTGTAAAGTTTTATTAAATTCATGATACAATCTCCCTTTGCCTAACATAAGATTTTCAATATCAATACAAATACACTCTTAACTTAAGTCTAAATATCTAGAGCTTGTTTAGGGAAGGATTCAACAAACTCATTTCATTTAGAAATCTTTCTTAAAATAACTACTAACAATAACTTAGTAATGCCTGAGGTAAGACAAACCTTCATCTAATATTTGTGACCTAACTTGTTTGTCTCAGTGAATCTTGACCCCGAGATACAAGTCCTTTTAGAAACAACATCTCTCATTTGCATTTGTTTTCTTGGAGATTCTGCAGAGCACAACACACCGATTTTGACCATTGAAATCAAGCAGTCATGCATTCTATTTCTTGAATTGATTTGATTTTCATTGCCTTGAATAGCTTCGGATTTTTCTAACAGCAGTTGTGGATCAACAATCTCCATTACTCGTTCAGCCAAAGCCATTTTAGCAACACGATGAAGGTTTAGATTGTCCTTAAACACGTCATCAGTTGGCCCCTTTCTAGTGATCATCTCCAGTAGAAGGATTTCGTAGCTGTAAACATCTCCTTGTGTAGATGCTTTTCCGCCCATTGCATACTCTACAATTTATACAACTTATGTTAGAATCTAAGTGACCATGGCTCACTGGTAGACAGTGAGTTTCAACACAGAGGTCATGGGTTCGAGTACACATGTGGTGCGTGTGGACAAAAAAGACCATTTGGATACAAATAATATCAAAAGTTATAATTTTGAGAGAGAGAGAGAGAGAAGGAGACAGGAAATATTCTATTTAAACAAGTAATTTGCCTTTTTTCCTTTACTAAACATTTGAATTCCTAACATTAATTGGTGTGCTATGAAGTTATATGTTCTTGTAAAGATGCTCTACATTGAATAAGGCTTTGTTACTCAAATGAAAGAACTTAGCTCCTCAATCATAAAGAGAATATATGAGTTGCTGTTATTTTTAATAAAGAGAGAAAAAAAAAAACCTAAGGCCATTAACAGAAAAGAAATCATCATACCTTATTATGGTGTGATTCATGTGGGGGGTGCAAGTGAGTATGTATACTGCTTTGTATATCTAGATCTTAGAGAATCTTGCCAGGTGTGGATCCTTCAATAATAATAATAAGGGATGAAATTGTTACCTGAAGCGATGTAACCAATAGATCCCTTCATCCCAACTGAGCTGCTTTGAGCAACCTCAGATAAGAACCTGGCTAGCCCGAAATCACCCACATGAGCAATCATGTCATCATCAAGAAGAATGTTGCTTGGCTTTAAATCTTGATGAATGATTGATGTTTGGCAATGATTATGCAGATAATCCAATACAGAAGCCACATCTATAGTAATGTTTAGCCTTTGAGTAAACTTTAAGTTCCTTCTCGGCTGGTCATGGCCCTCCCTGTGCAACCACTTCTCTAGACTTCCATTGGACATGTACTCGTAAACTAGAGCTTTAAAATCATTGCCTTTAAATCAATGCTAGAGCAACAAGTTAAGATCTTGACAAGATTTCGATGCCTAATGTTTCTCAAGGCATCACATTCATCCATGAAGCTCCTCAGAGCTCCTTGTTGTTGAAGGTCGAAGACTTTCACCACTACCATAGTCCCAACACGATCTAGAATCCCTTTATATACGGCGTCAAAACTTCCAATTCCGATTAAATTGGTAGGAGAGAACTCATCTATTGCTTTAAAGAGTTCCGCATAAGACATGTTCATAAAAGGATCCTCCATAGAAGGCACAGCAAAAGGTTTCCTTCTTGACTTTCTTACCCGATAAAGAATGGTAAAGAAACATGATAATGAAATAAGACCCAAGATAGCACTAATGGTTGAGAATTTGACTTTTGAAGCAAGAGAGATCCCCCTTTTCTTAGAAGCTTGGCTAGAGCATGGTGGCAATTGTAATTCATGAATAACCCCCACAAAGCTTACTATTTCCGAGCACTGAAACTTAACTGGCATTTCCAAAGACCCCTTGTTTTGGTAATTCACTCTCAAAATTATTGAAGGATAGATTTAGATACTCTAAAGCAAACTTCTCCAGATATCTTGGAATCTTCCCATATAAGTTGTTGCGTGAAAGACCCAGGTATCGAAGACCTTTTAGACTACTGAATGTTGGTGGAATTGATCCTTGAAAGAAGTTCCCATCCAACCCAAGATACTCTAGGCTGAGATAATTGCCTAGCCAGCTTGGAATTTTGCCTGACAATTTGTTATTAGAAACATTGAATGTTCCAAGAGCTTTCAAGTAACTGGCTTCCTGTGGCAGTTTAGTGACAAAATTGCCACCACACCTTTCAACTAAAGTTATAACATCACTATTAAGTAAGAAAATGACAATTGGCTTCTAAAACAGAGAGAGAGAGAGAGAGAGAGAGAGAGAGAGTAAGAAAATGACAAATTTGTCTTCCTTCATGTTGGGGATTTAAACTGCGAAATCACACAGATCTAGATCTAGGATAGTAATCCAATGGAACCAAGCACACACAAGAGAACATAGATTTAACATGGAAAACCCTTGTGGGAAAAAACCACGGCACAAAGAGACAGATCTCCACTATGAAAATAGAAATTATAAAGAGAGAGGACTACCCAATTCGAATAACCTCGAATCTCACCCTTGCGACACCCTTCAGAAACCCTAAAATCCTTTTAAGAACCCTTGGAACTCCTTTAGAAAGCCTTAGAATTCATCTTAATCCCACATACACCCCTTTAAATAAGAATAGAAAGAGGTAGAATCTAAATAGGAAAAAAAATCCGTAAAATCTACGTTTCCGCAATCGCATCTGTGGAACTTATCGATGTCATCGAGCCACTCTCAATGATAGCCTCGATACATCTAAAGGTCTCTCGATGATATCGGAACAGGACCAAAACTGTCCAGCAACCAGGGGTGAAAAATATTGTGAATTATCGATGGCATCGAGACCCTGTCGATATCATCGACAGACCAACAGACAGTTTTAGGACATCTGTCGATATCATCGATAGACCACCAAACAGATTTAAGACAGTTGTCCATAACAATCTCCATCATGTCTTCAATCTTCATCCATGTAGCTTCTTGTCCCCTTCTCTTATTTCTACACAATATCATAACTTCTCTTGCACACTCCGTCTTTCTTTTATGCCATTGCCAAGCCTAAAGAAGTTATATAGAACTTGAACTTCTTGCAAGAATGATCTAATGAGCATGTCTGCCGGATCAAAATCCACATGCTCAACCATCTTTGTTCTTATCTTCTCAAAAAAGGAAAGACGTAGTCTTCTTACCATCTCACCGCTACCCAATATGCTTGTCAGGGTACTTGCTTACAACATTGATAGCCTGTGAAATAACTGGTCTAATCCAGACCATGACATATACTGCCAACTGCATTCAAAATAAGGCTCATGAGATATCCTGCTTTTTCTCATTTGTTTTAGGACATGTCCTGAGGAAAACTTGAGGAGAGACGCGTAGGGAATGCTCTCCGGTTTTACCTGGCCCATCACATCCTTAATCAATACCTACACATAAGGTATTCCTCCTGTGATTACCAAAGCCTACTCCTCCTTCAGTCTCAATGCCGAGAACCATCTTTGCAGTCCCCTGATCCTTCATCCTGAATGTCCCACTTAACCGTGTCTTTAGTACATTGATTTCAGATATGTCATAATTGACGATTTACATGTCATCAATACTTGACTCACCATGAAGGAATCAAACCACTACCTTGGCGACAGGTTGAACCACGACCTCCTGTAAAGTCTTTTCTCAGCCCCTTTAACTTCGAACTGCTCTAGTTGCTTCATGTAGATCTGCATAACCATTAAGAAAGCATCTTAGACATCCTTGGGAGATCGGGACCCAAACATAAAATTTGACAGATATCCACCATTTTTCATGCTATTTCCATTGGTTCAGTTTGGGTCCCGATCTCCCAAGGATGTCCAAGATGCTTTCTTAATTATTGGGGATTTTGGCCTGCGGAATCACACAGATCTAGATCTAGGATAACAATCCAATGGCACCAAGCACACAAGAGAACACACAGATTTAATGTGGAAAACCCTTTTAAGAAAAAACCATGGCACAAAGCGACAGATCTCCACTATGAAAATAAAAATTACAAAGAGAGAGGACTTACCCGATTTGAACAACCTCGAATCTCACCCTTGCTACACCCTTTAGAAACCCTAAAAATCCTTTTAGGAACCCTTGGAACTCTTTTAGAAAGCCTTAGAATATATCCCAATCCCGCATATACCCCTTTAAATAAGAATAGAAAGAGGTAGAATCCAAATAGGAAACAAAATTATAAAATCTGTGTTTCTGCAATCGCATCTATGGAACTTATCAATGTTATCAAGCCACTCTTGATGATAGCCTCGATATCATCTAAAGGTCTCTCGATAATATCGGAACAGGACCAAAACTGTCCAGTAACCAGGGGTAAAAAATACTGTGAATTATCAATGGCATCGAGACCCTATCGATATCATTGACAAACCAACAGACAGTTTTAAGACATCTATCGATATCATCTAAAACTCTGTCGATATTATTGACAGACCACCAGACAGTTTTAAGACATTTGTCCATAACAATCTCCACCATGTCTTCAATCTTCATCCATGTAGCTTCTTGTCCCCTTCTCTTATTTCCATACCATATGATAGATTCTCTTACACACTCTGCTTTCTTTTACGCCATCGTCAAGCCCAAAAAAGTTACACAGAACTTGAACTTCTCTGCAGGAACAATCTAGGTAAGCATGTCTGCTAGATCAAAATCCACGTGCTTAACCATCTTTGTTTCTGTCTTCTCAAAAAAGGAAAGACGTAGTCTTCTTACCATCTCACCGCTACCCAATATGTTTGTCAGGGTACTTGCTTACAACATTGATAGCCTGTGAAATAATCAGTCTAATCCAGACCATGACATACACTGCCAATCGCATTCGAAATAAGGCTCATGAGATATCCTGCTTTTCCTCATCTGTTTTGGGACATGTCCTGAGGAAAACTCGAGGAGAGGCGTGTAAGGAACGCTCTCCAGCTGTACCTTGCCCATCATATCCTTGATCAATACCTACACACAAGGTATTCCTCCTGTGATTACCAAAGCCTACTCCTCCTTTAGTCTCAATGTTGAGAACCATCTTTGTAGTCCCCCGATCTTTCATCCTGAATGTCTCACTTAACCGAGTATTGAGTATATTGAGTTCAGACATGCCATAATTGACGATTTACATGTCATCAATTCCTAACTCACCATGAAGGAATCAAACCACTGCCTAAGCGACAGGTTGAACCATGACCTCTTGCAAAGTCTTTTCTCAACCCCTTTAACTTCGAACCACTCTGGTTACTTCATGTAGATCTGCTCTTCACTTTCCCTTGCAGTAGTGTAGACTCCACATCCATCTTTCTAGCTCAAGATCACATTGGCCAACCAGCGCCAATCACAGATCTAATAAACACCTGCTATACCGTCGGTGCGAATATCTCTGAGAAGCCGATCCCTTCTCTCTGAGCATAACCCTTTGTTACCAACCTCGTCCTGTATCTATGTTGTATCCTCCTGAAGATCCACCTGTATCCAACTGCTCTCTGGCCCACTGGAAGCTCCACCCACTCCCATATGTCAGTCTGGTACAACGAATCCATCACATTGCCCATAGTCACGTTTCACTTTTCAGCACCAGGCTCACCTAGAGCCATATGAGTAGAAGATGAATCCCCCGTGATATTGGAGTTATCCATGTACCTCGTCGATATCCTACGATCATGTCATGTGATTCTTCTCATAGGTGGCTGCTCCACCTACTCTGTATCCCTGTCCATACATCTCAACCTTCCTACCCTGCCCGCTCATGTGACCATGCCCAACATACTACACACGTACAGAGCTGGAATCTACTACATCCATTGCAGCTCCACCTTTTGAAGTGTTCTTGATCAACCTGTACAAGTTACCTAGTCATTGCGCTTTCATGATTACCCGTGCCCCCTTAGATACCTTAAGAGCATTATCAATACCTGTATACTTGCATCCTTTTGCCTCAAGTACACCAAGAGAAATCAGATTCTACTTCAAATTAGGAACTTGCCTGACATCAGTCAAGGTACGCTCCACCCCATCAAACATCCTGATGCGCACCGTACCAACAACCATAACATTATATGCAAAGTCATTGCCCATAAACACATGTCCACCATCGCACTCACTATAGCTGGCGAACCAACTCCAATAAGGAGTCATGTGAAAAGATGCTCCTGTGTCTAGCATCCACTCATCCTTACGATCATCGTATGGCCGCCTGATAGTAGATACAGACAAAACATCACCATCACATCCACTCGATCCATCTGACGTGACAACATTGGCCTCCCTGTACAAAGCCTTAGAATTTTCTCTCTTCGATTTAGGATTTCCATAATCCTTCTTCACATGTCCTTCCTTCCCACAATTCCAGCACTTTACCTTTCCTTTGCCCTTGCCCTTGGATTTGGATCTATAACCTGAATAACCCATACCTTATTCAAAATTCTTACCCATTGTAAATAGTGCATCAAAAGATGTCCTCATGTCACCGTTTAGCTTTCTCATAGCCTTCCATTGAAGGGCTAAGATAACGGTGTCGACACTCAGGGTTTTATTCGTGCTGCACATGGTGTCCTTGAATGACTCATATGATGCCGGAAGAGAATTCAGCAACATACATGCTTGTTCTTCATCTTTCATCACTTCCTCCATATCTAGCAATTTGTAAACTAATTTATTAAAATTGCTGATGTGAGCCTCCAGTTCTCCACCCTCTGTCATCTTGAAGTTATACCACTGCCGCTTCAAGTGTAGGCAATTTTCAGAAGATTTTTTTGCATAAACATCCTCTAACTTCGTCCATAACTTAGCTGCGGTTTTCTCTCTCATGACATTGTAGAGAACCTCATCCGTGAGACATAAACAGATCGATGATAAAGCCTTCTTATCAAGAGTATTCCATTCATCATCAGTCATAGTAGACTTTCACTCCTCAAGAGCACCATCTTCGCCTTGCTTGATTAAGGAACTCATCATCTTGATCTTCCATAACTCAAAATTATTTTTCCCCGAATACTTCTCAATCTCATTCCTGGTGCTCGCCATTATTACTAATCCCTCAGATTCAGATCTGTGCCCCAACTTGGCTTTGATACCACTTGTTGGGGATTTGAACTGCGGAATCACACAGATCTAGATCTAGGATAGTAATCCAATGGCACCAAGCACACACAAGAGAACACAGATTTATCATGGAAAACCCTTGCTAGAAAAAACCATGGCACAAAGCAACAGATCTCCACTATGAAAATAGAAATTACAAAGAGAGAGGACTTACCCGATTCGAACAACCTCGAATCTCACCCTTGCTACACCCTTTAGAAACCCTAAAATCTTTTTAAGAACCATTAGAACTCCGTTAGAAAGCCTTAGAATTCATCTCAATCCCGCATACACCCCTTTAAATAAGAATAGAAAGAGGTAGAATCCAAATAGGAAACAAAATCCTTAAAATCTGCGTTTCTACAATCGCATTTGCAGAACTTATCAATGTCATTGAGCCACTCTCGATGACAGCCTCGATATCATCTAAAGGTCTGTCGATGATACAGGAATATGACCAAAACTGTCCAGCAACCAGGGGTGAAAAATACTGTGAATTATCGATGACATTGAGACCCTGTCGATACCTTCGACAGACCAACAGACAGTTTTAAGACATCTGTTGATATCATCTAAAACCCTGTCGATATCATCGATAGACCACCAAACAGATTTAAGACATCTGTGCATAACACTTCAGTGGTCCTTTGAATGCCTGTAAAGTCATTAAGCTATAAATGAATTAAAGATAATCTAATGCAAGGGTTATTTGGATGTATGTATTTTTCTGGAAAAACCTTATAAGGTGTAAACATATTAGAGCTTTTAGATAGCATCTTATACCTAATAAAAAACCATGTTTTATATTTCACATAAAGTCTCTACAGCTAAAAATGCATTATACATGTTATAAAACAATGGTAATATACACTCATGATATGTGTATGATATATCAAATCAATCCATCATGTACTTCCCTTAATGCTCTCCTGTGACCCTAAAAAACAATGTCCTTTATTAAATGGACTAGATGAGGGAAGTATGGGGTGTCTATAGTTAAAAACTTCTAGATTGCATTTGGGGCCACTATAATGGGCGGAAGACATCCAATCCATTTAGTGTTTGTATGATTTAATGCTCTCTTAGAGCCCTAAAAAAGTCAAGTCCTTAAATGATTTGCAGATTTTGGAAGGTTCACCGCCAAAGTTTTATTGTATGAATATCTACTTGATTCATTGTAAATACTTTACCAGCTACCCAAACACACACAATATGTTCAGTTTACATTATCACATAAAAGCCATATGAAATAACATGTAAACCGATTACACCTGAAAAATAAGTCCAGGGATAGAACCGATGCCCTATATATCCTTTTCTTGGAAAAGTATGCCTCATCTCCACCCTGTAGTTTTAATCTTTTAGGAATACTCCACTAAACTCCAACAATCCTGAGATAATATGGTATGGTCTGTGGAGCAATTGATGCCATCTAAAATGTTTTCCTTGCTTTGGATGGTAAAATGGTCTAAATATAGAATCTGCACCGCTCAAAAGGGTAGGAAGATATATAGGAAGAATTTCTGAATCAGCATCGGCTGTTATGGAATCTGCACCACTCAAAAGATCAATCCAACATTTCAATATTACAACAACAACCACACTAATACAGAGCATGAACCATGAATGATCCCTAAATGTTTTAAGCATTTCAAGCAATCCACCACTTGCCACACAACAAAAGCACTATTCACAACTGCAAATTTAGCCTGCGGTCACTCATCAGATTTATCAATTCAACAATTAGTTTAAATGACTAGCAACAAGCAGTAAGAAAAATATTCAACAAATTCATTTCATTAGTTTCTTTCAACTTCTATGGATTGTATGGTAAGATAGCAACATCAATATTTCAAGCACATGTATAGATTGAGAGTAAATTAGGGAAATATAAGGCAAGCAGAAAATGCACTAGAATGATCCTGGCATAATTAGTAGGAGGTTGGTGCAGATATTACTGGGATTGTATGATTAAAATTTCCTGATAATAGAGTATTACAGATGGCACACATGCATGGATCCAAAATCTTCTTCTAATGAGGGTCCCATTGGAGAAATTTTTTCTCATTTGAATGTTAACTATTGGCTAGTCTTGCGTTTTCTAATTGCTCCTGTCTTCATCCGATGTGGAAAGAAGGACAAGTCTACTTAGAAAAGCCATTCACAAGTCTACTGAGAAAAGCGATGCAGACAAAACAATGCCGTGTATCCTTCGCCACGGTGAAAATTTCAAGAGAAAGAAGGGATGGCCTGTCTCCACCCCATGAATTTAATCTTTTGACGACCAATCCACTCAACCCTCGGAATTCTAAGATGATATGAGATGGTGTAGCCCATGGAACCTGAGCATGCTTAAAGCCATCTCTTCACATAACACGTTGAATGAAGATGTATGGGACTGCTCATGTCTATGATTTTTATTCTTAAAATCCGTTAAATTGAATATCTACACCGTCAGATCTGCTCAGACATTTTAAAATGTTCCTATAATGATCGGAAGAACTTCTAGATCCACCGATTACTTTTACCTCCGCGTGACTTTGAAGGTCGATCGGTCAGTTCCATACGACAATAAGGGAAAAGGATTGGCTGGTGATCATGCCACGATGGTGCTGTGAGCCCCACCGTAATGTATGTGCTTTATATCCACACGGGCTATCTATTTTGGCACCCCATTTTGGAGTATGTTCTCAAAAAATAAGTAGATTCAAATCTCATGTGGACCACACTACAGGAAATAATAGGGATAATGACACACTCAACTGAAACCTTCTTGGGGCTACTGTGATGCTTATTTGCTATCTAACCTTTTGATTAGGTTGCATAGACCTAGACGAAGGGAAAACAAAAATATTAACTTGATCAAAAACTTTTATAGCCCCCAAGAAATTTTTATTGGTGGAACATTTAATCACCAACGTTTCCTGTGGTGTGGTTGAATTAAGCTTTGGTTTTGCTTCATTTTTGAGATTACTATCTAATATGAGCTGAAAAAATAAATGGATGGTATGGATACAATAATATATCACAGTAAGCCCAATAAAGCCAAGGGCACTAGGCAATCTGCTTCCAACCAAGATCACACCAATATAATCATAAGCCGGGGAACATCGTACCATGCACCGTAAGATCCATTCACTATGTCAAAACAACGAAAAAAGGACGGTCTAAAACTATCTCAAATGACCAAAAAGGACGGTCATGGACCGTAGCATAGGCCGTCAAATTTTGACGTGTCCTATTACTTAAAGGACGGTTGAAAACCGTCATTCTTATTCATGAAAAAAAGACGTTCATGGACCGTCCTAAAAAAGGACGGTCATATACCGTCCTTAAAAAGGACTGTCATGGACCGTCTCTTATAAGCCTTAAAAGGACGGCTATGGACCGTCCTTTAAAAGGACTGTCATGGACCGTCTCTTATGAGCCTTCAAAAGACGGCCATGGACCATCCTTAAAAAGGACTGTCATGGACCGTCTCTTATGAGCCTTCAAAGGACGGCCATGGCCTGTCCTTTAAAAGGACTGTCATGGACCGTCCTTAAAAAGGATTGTCATGAACCGCCTTTAAAGGACGGTCATGGACTGTCCTTTAAAAGGACTGCTACGGGCCGTCTCTTATAACCCTTAAAGGACATTTTCAAATTTGACCTGTTACATTCATCGTATTCTTCCTGATATACACCTATTATACAACATATTTCATCACATTCACATCCATCTAAACCCAAACTACGTAAATCCATCCAAACATAAACTACATCCATCCAAACACAAACAATCTTATCCACATTACATTCATCCACGCATAATACATATAAGTTTAACTTCATAAGTAAAAAAAAGAAAAAAAATCAGTAATAAATTTCTTTTTGTATCTTTCATCTAATAAAAAAATATTCAACCAACAAAACATTATAATTCAGAATCATGAAGAATTGCAGAAACTTCTTCCAAAAAAGTGGGCACTTTTTAAAAATAAAACTGATCATTAAAATAAAACTAATACGAGTAAATAATACAAAAAAGTGTTTCAATTAATAAAAACAACAAAAAAAATTAAAGCTTTGTAAAAAGGGGATGTGCTAAAAGGGATACATTCTTATTTGTTGCCATGTGATTGGGCTACATTATTACAGCAATCGGGTTCTGGTTCGAGATCTGTTTTAGGTTTGGGTTTTCAAGTTTAGGTTTAGGTTAGGGAGTTGAGATTAAGATTATACGTAGGTCTAAGTTTAGGGATTTGAGAATACATTTAGATTTTAGGTTTAGGTTTAGGTTTTAGTTTATAGGTTTAGGTTTAGGTTTAGGTTAAGGTTTAGGTTTAGGAATTGAGAATAGGTTAAGGTTTAGGTTTAGAAATTAGGTTCGGGTTCGGGATCGGGTTTAGGTTTGGGTTTTCAAGTTTAGGTTTAGGTTTAGGTTAGGGAGTTGAGATTAGGATTAGGTGTAGGTTTAGGTTTAAGGATTTGAGAATACATTTAGGTTTTAGGTTTAGGTTTAGGTTTTAGGTTATTGGTTAAGGTTTAGGTTTTAGGTTTAGGTTAAGGTTAGGTTATAGGTTATAAGTTTAGGTTATAGGTTATACGTTATAGGTTAAGGTTTTAGGTCTTATAATCTATAGGTTTAGGTTTAGGAAATCGGGTTCGGGTTCGGGATCGGGTTTAGGTTTGGGTTTTCAAGTTTAGGTTTAGGTTTAGGTTAGGGAGTTGAGATTAGGATTAGGTGTAGATTTAGGTTTAGGGATTTTAGAATACATTTAGGTTTTAGGTTATTGGTTAAGGTTTAGGTTATAAGTTTAGGTTATAGGTAATAGGTTAAGCTTTTAGGTCATAGGTTTTGGTTTTAAGGTTATAGGTTTAGGTTAAGGTTAAGGTTTTAGGTCTTATAAGCTATAGGTTTAGGGAATTGAGAATATGTTAAGGTTTAGGTTTAGCAAATCAGGTTCGGGTTCGAGATCGGGTTTAGGTTTGGGTTTTCAAGTTTAGGTTTAGGTTTAGGTTTAGGTTAGGGAGTTGAGATTAGCATTAGGTTTAGGTTTAGGTTTATGTTAGGGAGTTGAGATTAGGATTAGGTGTTGGTTTAGGTTTAGGGATTTGAGAATACATTTAGGTTTTAGGTTTAGGTTTAGGTTTTAGGTTATTGGTTAAGGTTTAGGTTTTAGGTTTAGGTTAGGTCATAGGTTTAGGTTTTAGGCTTAGGTTTAGGTTTAGGTTTAAGTTAAGGTTGCTTAATTGAGAATAGGTTAAGGTTTAGGTTTAGGAAATCGGGTTCGGGTTCGGGATCGGGTTTAGGTTTGGGTTTTCAAGTTAAGTTTAGGTTTAGGTTAGGGAGTTGAGATTAGGATTAGGTTAAGGTTTAGGTTTAGGAATTTGACTTTGGGTTCAAGATTGGGTTTAGGTTTGGGTTTTCAAGTTTAGGTTTAGGTTTAGGTTAGGGAGTTTAAATTAGGATTAGGTGTAGGTTTAGGTTTAGGATTTGAGAATAGGTTAAGGTTTAGGTTTAGGAAATCGGGTTCGGGGTTCGGGTTCGAGATCGGGTTTTAGGCTTGGGTTTTCAAGTTTAGGTTTAGGTTTAGGTTAGGGAGTTGAGATTAGGATTAGGTGTAGGTTTAGGTTTAGGGATTTGAAAATAGGTTAAGGTTTAAGTTTAGGAATTCGGATTCGGGTTCGAAATTTGGCTTAGGTTTGGGTTTTCAAGTTTAGGTTTAGGTTTAGGTTAGAGAGTTTAGATTAGGATTAGGTGTAGGTTTATGTTTAGGGATTTGAGAATAGGTTAAGGTTTAGGTTTAGGAAATCGGGTTCGGGTTCGGGATCGGGTTTTAGGTTTGGGTTTTCAAGTTTAACTTTAGGTTTAGGTTAGGAGTTGGATTCAGATTAGGTGTAGGTTTAGGTTTAGGATTTA
The DNA here is from genome assembly GCA_030180095.1 of Magnolia changhungtana. NCBI lineage: Eukaryota > Viridiplantae > Streptophyta > Magnoliopsida > Magnoliales > Magnoliaceae > Magnolia > Magnolia changhungtana. Next base: position 1,625,518 of record JASAUF010000293.1, read on the forward strand.
AAAATAGGTTAAGGTTTAGGAATTCGGGATTGGGTTTAGGTTTGGGTTTTCAAGTTTAGGTTTAGGTTTAGGTTAGGGAGTTTAGATTAGGATTAGGCATAGGTTTAGGTTTAGGGATTTGAGATTAGGTTAAGGTTTAGGTTTAGAAATCCGGTTCGGGTTCTGGATCGGGTTTTAGGTTTGGATTTTCAAGTTTAGGTTTAGGTTTAGGTTAAGGAGTTGAGATTAGGATTAGGTGTAGGTTTAGGTTTAGAGATTTGAGAATACATTTAGGTTTTAGGTCATAGGTTTTGGTGTAGGTTAAGGTTATAGGTTTAGGTTTAGGTTATAAGCTATAGGTTTAGGGAATTGAGAATAGGTTGAGGTTTAGGTTTAGGAAATCGGGTTGGGGTTCGAGATCGGGTTTAGGTTTGGGTTTTCAAGTTTAGGTTAGGGAGTTGAGATTAGGATTAGTTGTATGTTTAGGTTTAGGGATTTGAGAATACATTTAGGTTTTAGGCCATAGGTTTAGGTTTTAAGCTTAGGTTTAGGTTATAAGTGTAGGTTATAGGTTTAGGTTTAAGTTAGGTTATAGGTTAAGGTTTAGAGAATTGAGAATAGGTTAAGTTTTAGGTTTAGGAAATCGGGTTCGGGTTCGGGATCGAGTTTAGGTTTGGGTTTTCAAGTTAGGTTTAGCTTTAGCTTTAGGTTAGGGGAGTTGAGATTAGGATTAGGTGTAGGTTTAAGTTTAGGGATTTGAGAATAGGTTAAGGTTTAAGTTTAGGAAATCGGGTCTGGGGTCGGGATCGGGTTTTAGGTTTGGGTTTTCAAGTTTAGCTTTAGGTTTAGGTTAGGGAGTTGAGATTAGGATTAGGTGTAGCTTTAGGTTTAGAGATTTGAAAATAGGTTAAGGTACTGAGTTTAGAATTCGGGTTCGGGTTCGGGATTGGGTTTAGGTTTGGGTTTTCAAGTTTAGGTTTAGGTTTAGGTTAGGGATTTTAGATTAGGATTAGGTGTAGGTTTAGGTTTAGGAATTGAGAATAGGTTAAGGTTTAGGTTTAGGAAATCGGGTTGTGTTCGGGATCGGTTTTAGGTTTGGGTTTTCAAGTTTAGGTTTAGGTTTAGGTTAGGGAGTTTAGATTAGGATTAGGTGCGTGTTTAGGTTTAGAGATTTGAGAATACATTTAGGTTTTAGGTCATAGGATTAGGTTTAGGTTAAGGTTATAGGTTTAGGTTTAGGTTGAGGTTTAGGTTTAGGTTATAAGCTATAGGTTTAGGGAATTGAGAATAGGTTAAGGTTTAGATTTAGGAAATCGGGTTGGGGTTTGGCATCGGGTTTAGGTTTGGGTTTTCAAGTTTAGGTTTTGGTTTAGGTTAGGGAGTTAAGATTAGGATTAGGTGTAGGTTTAGGTTTAGGGATTTGAGAATACATTTAGGTTTTAGGTAATAGGTTTAGGTTTTAAGCTTAGGTTTAGGTTATAGGTTTATGTTTAGGTTATAAGTGTAGGTTATAGGTTAAGGTTTATGTTAGGTTATAGGTTAAGGTTTAGGAATTGAGAATAGGTTAAGGTTTAGGTCTTGGAAATCGGGTTCGGGTTCGGGATCGATTTAGGTTTGGGTTTTCAAGTTAGGTTTAGGTTTAGGTTAAGGGAGTTGAGATTAGGATTAGGTGTAGGTTTAAGTTTAGGGATTTGAGAATAGGTTAAGGTTTAGGTTTAGGAAATTGGGTTCGGGTTCGGGATCGGATTTTAGGTTTTGGTTTTCAAGTTTAGGTTAAGTCGGGGTAGGGAGTTGAGATTAGGATTAGGTGTAGGTTCGGGTTTATGGATTTGAAAATAGGTTAAGGTTTAGGTTTAGGAATTCGGGTTCGGGTTCGGGATTAGGTTTAGGTTTGGGTTTTCAAGTTTAGGTTTAGGTTTAGGTTAGGGGGTTTAGACTAGGATTAGGTGTAGGTTTGGGTTTAGGGAATTGAGAATAGGTTAAGGTTTAGGTTTAGGGTTGGGGTTCTGGATTGGGTTTAGGTTTAGGTTTTCATGTTTAGGTTTAGGTTTAGGTTAGGGAGTTAAGATTAGGATTAAGTGTAGGTTTAGGTTTAGGAATTTGAGAATACATTTAGGTTTTAGGTCATGGGTTTAGGTTTTAAGCTTAGGTTTAGGTTATAGGTTTAGGTTTAGGTTATAAGTGTAGGTTATAGGTTTAGGTTTAGGTTAGGTTATAGGTTAAGGCTTAGGGAATTGAGAATAGGTTAAGGTTTAGGTTTATGAAATCGGGTTTAGGTTCGGGATTGGGTTTAGGTTTAGGTTTTCAAGTTAAGTTTAGGTTTAGGTTAGGGAGTTGAGTTAGGATGGGGTGTAGGTTTAAGTTTAGGGATTTGAGAATATGTTAAGGTTTAGGTTTAGGAAATCAGGTTCGGGTTCGGGATCGGGTTTTAGGTTTAGGATTTCAAGTTTAGGTTTATGTTTAGGTTAGGGAGTTGAGATTAGAATTAGGTGTAGGTTTAGGTTTAGGGATTTGAAAATAGGTTAAGATTTAGGTTTAGGAAGTCGGGTTCGGGTTCGGGATTAGGTTTAGGTTTGGTTTTTCAAGTTTAGGTTTAGGTTTAGGTTAGGGAGTTTAGATTAGGATTAGGTGTAGGTTTAGGCTTAGGGATTTGAGAATAGGTTAAGGTTTAGGTTTAGGAAATCGTGTTCGGGTTTAGGATCGGGTTTTAGGTTTGGGTTTTCAAGTTTAGGTTTAGATTTAGGTTAGGGAGTTGAGATTAGGATTAGGTGTAGAGATTTTAGAATACATTTAGGTTTTAAGTTTAGGTTATAGGTTATAGGTTTAGGTTTAGGTTTAGATTTTGGTTTAGGTTATAAGCTATAGGTTTAGGGGAATTGAGAATAGGTTAAGGTTTAGGTTTAGGAAATCGGGTTCGGGTTCGAGGATCGGGTTTAGGTTTGGGTTTTCAAGTTTAGGTTTAGGTTTAGGTTATAGGAGTTAAGATTAGGATTAGGTGTAGGTTTATGTTTAGGGATTTGAGAATACATTTAGGTTTTAGGTTTAGGTTTAGGTTATAGGTTATAGGTTTAGGTTTTGGTTAAGGTTTAGGTTTAGGTTATAGGTTTTGGGATTTGAGAATTGGTTTAGGCTAAGGTTATAAGTTTAGGTTTAGGTTGTAGGTTTAGGTTAAGCTTTAGGGATTTGAGTTTAGGTTTAAGTTATATGTTTAGGTTTAGCTTTAGGTTTTAGGTTTAGGTATAGGCTTAGGTTATAGGTTATATGTTTAAACATTAAGGTTTAGGAATTCGCGTTCCGGTTTAGGTTTGGATTCGGGTGTAGGTTATAGGTTTTGGGATTTGAGAATAGTTTTAGGTTATAAGTATAGGTTTAGGTTGGGTTATAGGTTAAGGTATACTGATTTGAGTTAAGGTTATACGTTTAGGTTTAGGTTTAGGGATTTGAGTTTAGGTTATAGGTTTAGGTTTAGGTTTAAGTTATAGCTTAGGTTATATGTTTAGGTTATGGTTTAGGAATTTGGGTTCGGGTTCGGGTTTGGATTCGGGTTTAGGTTATAGGTTTTGGGATTTAAGAATAGTTTTAAGTTATAAGTATAGGTTTAGGTTGGGTTATAGGTTAAGGTTTAGGGATTTGAGTTAAGGTTATAGGTTTAGATTTAGGTTATGGGTTTAGGTTTAGGGAATTAAGTTTATGTAATACCCTGAAAATCGGGGGGCAAGTAGCAACTCAACACCCGAGTTCTAAAACATCACTTATGCAACACAAATGCTTATGATTAAATGTTATCTGTGTTAATGTAATAAACATGAGTGAGATTATACCAAAATAGTAATCCATACTCCAGAACAATGTATAAAACACAAGCGGAAGACTGAAAAATATATATAGATGTGTATAAAAACAAAATGATCTCGATCTGTCTCCAGAGTATAATTACTTCGCTAAGTCATCATATACATGTACTGAATCAAAAACAAAATGTTAAAAATAGTCTAACCGTCATGATAGCCCAGTAGTCCCGTAAATTTGGATTGCCTAAGCAAAGCCGCCGGAGAACTACATGAAGGAAAACTCATCCTGATCTTCATACTAATCAAGCTCAGCCTCTAGTGAATCGTTGGTACCGCGTCTAAGATAGAGTCTGGTGGGTGTCTAGAACACCATCCCGTAATGTAGGAGTGAGTAGCTAATTCAGCGGAATAATAAAGCATAAGTTAACATGTTATCAATTCAGTCAAGCAGTAATAATAAAGCAGTATAATCAACATTCCTAAGTACTGTAATTAATGCAAGGATGAGATGCGATTATGATGCGTGCCCTTGCCAACGTACTCCCTCATGCGGCACCATCTTACATCTGCGGCATGGTGTCACCCTTAGTGCTCCACATCTTCCAGGCACATGCAATGCGATGGTGAGCATGATTACCGAGTTGTTATTAGTCCATTTCAAACAGCAGTATTGGGAAACTAAGGTACATTCCTTATATCATTCCCAAACAATGATCCATTCTAGGGTCGTCAGTCCTAGACAATCTTATACGATAGTGTATTTTTAGGTCACTGCAAGGGCTGTCAGGGTTGTTACACGGAATCGTTACACCACTCCCCCATCACCTTATCAATACAGGCCTAGTTTATACTCTGTTACTACGAGAAGGCTCGTCGCCTCACCGCAGATTTAGAGTATGCTCGAGGTCACTACACCGGGTAGGGTTAGGGCTGTCAGCTGTTACACGGAATCATTGCACCACTCCCCCATCACCCATCAAAGCAGTGTAGGCCGACAGCTCGAATATAGTTTCCCATACCACCATAATCGACTCACGAGTCTAGTTGCTCAATGGTCACTACGGGGAAGCTTGTGGCCTTAGCGTAGGCCGATAACTCAGCCACGGTGTCCCATACCACTATGCCCTGCTCATGAGTCTTGGCGGATCGAGGTACCACGGTTAATGGGATTCCACTGGTAAGGGTAGTACCTCAGGTTCAAGTAGTAGTGTCCAAATATGGTGAACATACCTTAGACAGATCAGATTACTTGACGAGCTTGGCTAGCTCGAGTGCACAACAAGTTGAACGATATGAAGTGCATAAGCACTTCGTGTGGCCAGCCACTATCGTCAACCGAAGAACAACTCGGGTTTGTTGAACACATCTCGCATGGCGAATAAATCTCAACCACACATTCATTTTCGTTTTCGATTACCTGGACTAAAATCATAGCCCCAAACACAACCAATCCTTATTCAGAAGCATGTAGAGTAAAATAGAATAAACAAAGTAATTCAAGCATGTTAACAAGCATGTCATAAAGCATGTTATAAAGCACCTTATAAACAGGAAAATACAAACACATATATTTTATCAGTAAGTGGTTAAATTAAACAAACAACATGGAGGAAATCATATACATCTCTAAGGTAGCTGTGATTCCTATCTCAACACCTACCAAAAGCACAATCCTCTACATAATTACTCTTACAAGCATTTTCACAAACACTTAGGATACACACTTTCAACATACATAGTGTATACTAGTAAAAACATATATAAGGGCGAACCCTTTCCCCAAATAAGTATTATACGTATACATAGCATGTTCATACAGTGATTAATCATGACAAGCACACTTGCAAAATTTATACGTATACAGTACTTTCTACGAATACGAGGAATAGAGTATATTCAACATAGTTAACATCTGACCGTAATATGAAACAGACAGCACTTTATACATGTGTAATAACATACAGATCATGAATCTATCATTATCTGACATTGAAAGCGTTGAAAACCATAACTTATATGTCTAAAGTCCGCACCTTACGCCATAGAAGCATAATGAACTCGATAGATTCACTAAGCTTTAGTATACAGCAGTTTGGCAACTTATAGAATGAAATAGATTAGCTATTTTTTCATTTGCAATGTTCATTACCCTAGATCAGATTAGGGTTAGGGTTTCTTACCTAGGAACGAAGTCGGAATCGTCGAGAAAGCAATTAGAATGGAGTGGTTAAGCTTGTAGAGCGGCAAGGGAAAATAGAAAGGAGGTTCTCCCACTTCTCTCACACTTTCTCTCTTCTCACACCTAAGGTTTTTCTCAAATTCATATGGTTGAATGAGAGAGGGTTTAAGGTCCTTATATAGCCTAAAACCACACAGAAATAGACCTAAGGTCAAGCTATACTTAGGTAATATCCAAAGTGGACCTATTTCAGCTCAACAGAGCACTTCTGGCGGCCCCTTTTCTGTGCGCAGTCGGACTTAAGCTCACCAACCTTGGATCTATGTGGAGTTAAGTGTAACATCCCAAAATTCGGGGGTCGAGCATAAACTCAACTCCCGAGTTCCAGAACATCACTTATGCAACAAAATGAATGATGATTGAATGTTGACTGTATTTATGCATTGAACATGAGTGAGATTAAGCCAAAACAGCATATCATACTCCAGAGACAATTAAATTGCAAGCGGAAGACTGTGATAGATATATATAATACAAAAAAATAGTGGTGAGTCTCCAGAGTATGATAAAGTTACTAGGTTAGTTAATTACAAGTACAGTTCTAAAATATACCTAATGTGAGGAAGTGTAATGTCTCCTATCCCAAATATCATAGCCCCGTCAATACAGTACCAGGTCTTCAGAGACCCGTCAAAGAGTTACATGTAGGAGAACTCCTCCTCGACATCATAGTAATAGTCCGGCTCTGCTTCAGCAGTAACGTCGCCATCTGAAATCAGACAATGTCTGGTGGGTGTTCGAAACACCGTCCCGTAACGTGGGAGTGAGTAGCTAACTCAGTGGAATAATAAAGCATAGGTTAACATGTTATCGACTCAGTCAAGCAGTAATGATAAAGCAGTAAAATCAAACTCCTAGCTACTCTTATTAATGCAAGTATGAATGCAGGTATGATGGATGCCCTCACCGACATACTCCCTCATGCGACACCATCTCACGCTCGCAGCATGCTTTCATCCCACAGTGCTCCACATCTTCCAGGCACATGCAATGCATGATGAGCATGATTATCGAGTTTTTAATTAGTCCATTTCAAATAGAATGATTGGAAAACTAAGGTACCTCCCTTGTATCATTCCCAAACATGATCCATTCTAGGGTCGTCAGTCCTAGTTAATATCAGACAATGGTGTCTTTTCTAGGTCACTGCAGAGGTCGCCTTGGGTCGTTACGCACAAAGGTTACACCACTCCCCCATCACCCCTTAAACGATTCATCACAATACAGAAACAGGCCTAGTTCATACTCTATATGTCGCGGCGAACCCTAAGGCACACTGCGATTTTAGAATATGCTTGAGGTCACTACAAAGGGCTGCCAGGGCTGTTGCTCGCATACATTGCACCACTCCCCCATCACCTTATCAATGTAGGCCGACAGCACGAATATAGTGTCCCATACCACCATAATCGGCTCACGAGTTTGGTTGCTCACTGGTCACTACGGGGAGGCACGTGGCCCCAGCGTAGGCTGACAGCTCCACCACGGTGTCCCATACCACCATGCCTGGCTCATGAGTCTTAGCGGATCGAGGTACCATGGGTAAAAGGGTTTTCACTGGTAAGTTTGGTACCCTAGGTTCAAGCAGTAGCGACCAAACATGGTGAACATACATTAGATAAATCAAGTTACATGACGAGCTCGGCTAGCTCGAGCGCACAACAAGTTGAACGACATGAAGTGCATAAGCACTTCGCGTGGCCAACCACTATCGCCAACCGAAGTACGACTCGAGTTCGTCGAACACATCTCACGTTGCAAATGAATCACAGCCACGAATTCAATTCTGGTACCGATTGTCTGGACTATAATCATAGCCCCAAACACAATCAATTGTCATCCATAGCATGTGGAGTAAAGCATAATAAACAAAGTAATTCAAACATGCTGGTAGGCATGTTATAAAGCATGTTATAAAGCATGATATAAGGTATGTTGTAAAGCACTATGTCAATAGGAATACAAACACATATATTGCAAGTAAGCAGTTTAAGTAAACAACCTCATGGAGGTAATCATACATGTCACTAGGGTAGTTGAGAATCCCATCTCAGCACCTACCTAAGGCACTAACACTTAAACACTTATACTCACAAGCAATTTCACAAACACTTAGAGTGTACTATTTCAACATACATGACGTATGTTAGAGGAATGTGTATTAGGGCTGTTCTTTTACCAAACTAATATTTTATACGTATATATCATATTCATACAGCAGATAATCATGACAATCACATCACCAAAATTTATACGTATGGGGTAATTTCTAGGATACACAATTTCAACATACATAGTGTATACAAGGGAACATGTATTACGTCGATTCCTTTCGCCAAGCAGGTATTTTATTCATATACTATATAATCATACAACAATTAATCATGACAAATACGTCGCTAAATTATACATGTATATGGTACTTCTTACAATACCGTATTTCTACATACATAGTGTATATTAGTAAACATGTATTTAGGCGAATCCTTTCGCCAAATAAGTATTTTATCCATATATCGTATATCCATACGACAAATAAACATGTCAACCACATTTTCAAAAAAAATACGTATACGGTATTTTATACGAATACCTAGAATATGTGAAATTTCATATTCTACAATTTTAATCGAAACAGAAAATGGAAAGCACTTTGTACATGTGCAATTGCATGCAGATCATGAATCTATCATTATCTGACATTGAAAGTATTGAAAACCATAACCTATACACCTAAAGTCCGCACCTTGTGTCGTAGAATCGTAACGGAGTTGATAGGTTTGCTAAGCTCCCGTATTCGGCAGTTTGGCAACCTATGGAACGAAATACGTTAGCTATTTCATATCCTACAACCACCCAAGCCCCAAAGCAGGTTAGGGTTAGGGTTTCTTACCTAGAAATGACGCCGGAATCGCCGGGAAAGCGGTGAGAATGGAGCAGTGAAGCTCGAATAGCGGCAGGGAAGAGTGGCAGGGAGTTCCTCCCACAACTCCCACACTTTCTCTCTCTTTTCTCTCTCTCAATCTAGGTTTTCTCTCAAATTCAGATGGCTACCATGAGAGAGGTTTTAAGGTCCTTATATAGCCTAAAAATTTACCGAAATAGACTTATGTTCAAGGTATACATACATTATAATCAAATCGGCATTGTTTCAGCTCAAAAGAGGGTTTCTGGCGGCCCTCCTTGAGCCAAAGGTCGGACTTAAGCTCACTAACGCTGGATCTACGTTCTATTAAGTTTTTGTTTCGGTCGGGATTCCAGATCACGCGTGGCGGACAAGTTTCAGTTCGACGGTCAGTGGGTCTCGATCGGAGATTCCGAGTACATGTAAATGTGTATGAAATTTTTCCTGATCCGAAGGTGTAATTTGGTCAAATTCTGACGGTCTGGTTGCTTAAAACTGATCCGCAAGCGACGAGTCTCAGATTACTATTCAAGATATTTATTTTTAAAGAAAACAAGTGTTTTCACACTCTCTCACTCTGGACTCAAGCGAACAGCCGTGGGACATCGACTGGATTTAATTTCCGAGATGGTTGTCAAGCCCAGTGAGGCGATCCTAAATCCTTAACCTCGTATTGTTCGGACTCCCGATGTGCGGTCCAGATCAGATACGGAGTTTCGAGATGCTCCCGAGAGCAGCCGGGTAATGAGTTTGATCCTAGATTTTAGGGTAACCTAGCGTCAATGATTCTACAAGTTTTGGATCTTGCAGATCGTATTTAAAGCAATTCAAATGGATTTCATGGCTAATCTAGTTTAGCACTTAGTTAACTTTGTCAAATTTCTAAAAGATTTAATCCTAAGTGATTTTCGTCTGAGGTAGTATTTAGTCCTTTGCAGTTTGTATCTAAAGTGATCCAAGTTATACTACTTAGCTAGTTTAAGATAGTGTCTAGGGCGAAGGTGCTTTGAAAAATTGAAAGAACAAGATGGTGAAGGGTTGGATTTGTGAAGGAAATGGGTTCAGAAGTGATTTTAGACTGTGGGATTCAGTTCTGATAGGTTAATAAGGTGTTAGGAGCAACCCATTGCCTAAGGACATCTAATTTCAGGTTGGCAAAAATTCGAAGTGTTACATTAAGTTTTCGTTCCAGTCGGATTCTCAGATCACGCCTGGCGGACCAGTTTCAGTTCAACGGTCACCGAATCTCGATCAGGGCTACAAGTACACAGACATGTGCTAGGAAATATCCCTGATCCGAGGGTGTATTTGGGTCAGATTCTGACGGTCCGATTTCTTATAATTAACACACAAACACCAAGTCTCAGATTACTTAAATTTTATTAAATTTCTAAAGAAAACCAAGTTTTCTCATACTCCTCGCTCCGGGCTCAAGCGAATAGCCATGGGACACTGTCTGGATTTGATCTCAGAGAAGGTTGTCAAGCCCAGTGAGGCGGTCCTAAATTTATAGCTTCGTATCATTCGAACTTTCGATGTGCGGTCCCGATCTGATAAAGAGTTTCAATGTACTCCCGAGAACAGTCGGGTAATGAGTTTGATCCTAGATTTTAGGGTAACCTAGCGTCAATAATTCCATAAGTTTTGGGTCTTGCAGATCGTATTTAAAGTGATTCAGGCAGATTTCGTGGCTAATCTAGTTTAACACTTAGTTAACTTTGTCTAATTTCTAAAGGATTTGATCCTAAGTGATTTCTGCCTGACGTGATACTCGGGTCTTTATATGGGATTTTTCGAGTCGTTACAATCTACCCCCCTTAATGTAAAATTTCATCCTCGAAATTAGTACCTTTTCGTACTCCTCGAGAAGCTGAGGGTAGTTCTTTCGGATCTTGGCTTCTGTCTCCCAGGTAGCTTCCTCCTCTGTATAATGCATCTAAAGTACCTTCACGAGTGGAATCACCTTACTGCGCAACACTTGCTCCTTCCTGTCTAGGATACGCATTAGACACAGTACATATGTGGCATCGTCGCTCAACTGTACCTGCTCCCAATGGATGATGTGTGAAGGATCACGAACGTATTTTTTCAGCATAGATACATGAAATACATTGTGCACGCTCGTGAGTGGTGTGGGTAAAGCGAGACGATATGCCACCGCACTCACTCGGTTAAGTATCTGAAACGGCCCGATAAACCGTGGCGTAAGCTTCCCCTTCTTCCCAAACCGAAGAACTCCCTTTATAGGGGAAACTCTCAGGAATACGTGATCTCCAACCTCAAACTCAAGTGGTCGCCGCCTCGTATCGGCAAACTCTTCTCTCCATTCTGTGCCGTCAGGAGTTGACGCCTGATAATGTCGATCTTCTCTGAGGTCGCCTGTACCAATTCTGACCCAATCAAGCTGCACTCGCCAACCTCAGCCCATCAATGCAGCGCTCTGCAAGGACGATCATACAAGGCCTCATATGGAGCCATATTAATACTCACCTGAAAGCTGTTGTTGTACGTGAACTCTGCATAAGGAAGACAATCATCCCAACTATCCTTGAAATCTAAGACACATGCCCGCAGCATATCTTCAAAAATCTGATTCACCCGCTCTGTCTGTCCGTCAGTCTGAGGGTGAAACGCAGTACTGAACTTCAGTTTCACACCCATCGCTTCCTATATACAAGTCCAAAAGATAGATATGAATCACGTGTCGCGGTCCGACACGATCTCTAAAGGAACTCCATGCAGACGGACTATCTCTCTGATGTATAACCTGGCCAAGTCGTCTGCAGAGTTCGTGACTCTGATAGGGAGAAAATGAGCCGATTTGGTCAACCGGTCCACGATCACCCAGATGAAATCATGTCCCTTCCTCGTCTTCGGCATCCCCAATATGAAATCTATAGCGATGAAATCCCACTTCCATTCAGCTATGGGCATGGGCTGAAGGAGTCCAGGAGGTTGGCGATGCTCGGCCTTGACCTGCTGACACGTGAGACAACGTGAAACACACTCGGCGATATGAACCTTCATATTGTCCCACCAATATGATCGTCTCATATCCTGGTACATCTTCATGCTACCAGGATGCATCGCAAGCTTCGTTTTGTGGGCGGTCTCGAGAAGCTCATGTCTCAAGTCATGAATATCTGGAACGCATAGGCAGCCACGGTATCGTAGACCCCCATCTGTGCCAACTCTCCACTCGGAGTCGTCGGCGTCGCTAGCTTGCTCTCGAAGCTCAGACAACCGCTCATCGCCCTTCTGGGCCTTGATAATCCTATCATCAATAAGTGGACGCACCCGAACATGCGCGACACACTCAAATGGCTCCTCCATGGTGAGTTTCTGCTCGAAGTCCCGCACGAACTCCAACATATCCCACTCTGCTATCATCAGCGGAGCCGCAAATGCAATAGCCTTCTTGTGGCTCAACGCATCTGCCACAAAGTTGGCTTTTCATGATGGTAGGAGACCTCGAACTTGAAGTCCTTCAAGGTTTCCATCCATCGACACTGCCTCATATTCAAGTCTCGCTAAGTGAATATATACTTAAGGCTCTTGTGGTCGCAGAAAAACTCGAACTCCTCTCTATAGAGGTAATGTCTCCAGAGCTTCAATGCAAATATGACCGCTGCTAACTCCAGGTCATGCGTAAGGTAATTCTCCTCGTGCTTCCTTAATTGTCTCGAGGCATACGCAATCACCCTGTCCTTCTGCATAAGGACACAACCCAAACCAATGTGAGACACGTCAGTATATATAGTGTACTTAACCCCTTGCTCTGGCAATACTAGCACAGGGGCGGATGTTAGTCTGTCCTTCAACTCCTGAAAAACTGCTTCTGCCTTCTCATTCCAGGCGAACTTTAGATCCTTACGCGTCAACTGTAACAATGGCCTGGCTATCTTCGAGAAGTCCCGAATGAAACGTCGATAGTACCCTACCAGGCTAAGAAAACTCCTCACCTCGATAACCGAACCAGGCTGCTTCAAATCCTAAACCGCAGCTACCTTAGGAAGGTCCACAGCTATCCCATCCTTGGACACCACGTCCCAAGAACTTGACTTCTTCCTACGAGAAGTCACACTTCTTATACTACGCGAACAACTGGTTCTTCTTCAAAGTATCCAACACTGCTCTCAGGTGCTCCTCGTGCTCTTTTCGACTCCTAGAATATATCAAGATATCATCGATAAATACAATGACAAATCGGTACAGGAATGGCCGAAATACCCGGTTCATCAAGTCTATGAACACGGCCGGTGCGTTCGTAAGACCGAACGACATCACCAGGAACTCGTAATGCCCAAAACAGGTCATGAAAGTTGTCTTCTGCACGTCTTCATCTCTGACGCGCAACTGGTGGTACCCTGACTGCAAGTCGATCTTCGAGAAATACTTTGCCCCCCTCAACTGATCAAACGGATCATCTATCTTGGGCAAAGGATACTTGTTCTTCACAGTGACTTGGTTTAACCTACGGTAATCAATACACAACCGTAGTGAGCCTTCTTTCTTCTTCATAAACAGTACAGGTGCTCCCCAGGGAGACACACTAGGTCGTATGAAGCCCTTCTCTACGAGCTCGTCAATCTGTTTCCGCAGCTCTTCCATCTCACATGGAGGCATCCGATACATGGGTAATGAAATGGGGGTCGCACCAGGCACAAGATCAATGGTGAAGTCAATCTCGCACCGAGGAGGCAACCCAGGAATCGGTTTAAACACGTCCGTAAAAGCCTGAACTACAGGCGTATCCACAAGCGTCGGAACATCAGTATCCTCTAATGAAGAAGCGTAACATCTGAACCAAGTAATGTGACTGACCTGAACAGGAAAAGTAAAGGCCTTGTCATCAGGTCCATAGGCTGTCACCACCCTAACCTCGCAGTCGATCTCTACTCACATCTCAGTGAGTCAGTCCGTCCCGAAGATGACGTCGTAATGAAATAGGTGGATGACAATCAGGTCAACTAGTATCGTTCTGCCACCCAAGTCTATCGGGCAGGCCACACACATACAAGTAACATCAGAGAAATTCCCTGTGGCAGTGATGACCCTCACTCCTCTCGTAGGAGAAGTAATTAAACCCAGTCGCTTAACTATCATGCATGAGATCATAGAGGTAGTGGACCCAGTGTCCACAAATAAAAAGACAGAAGTACCTTGGACGTGTGCAGTGACCTCGAAGGCCATAGGCGCAGAAGGTGTTATCTCCGGTTCCTCTGTTGTAAGCGCATGAACACACTCCTATTGAGATCGGTTGGGCTGAGGCACCATGGGCCGTTGAGGCAGCCTAAAGCGTGGTGTAGGAGGTCTGAAAGATGGGTGCGCAGGTGTAATCCGTAGTGGTGGAGCCGATAAAGCCTGATGGTGAGGGCGATCAATCTTCTGCAGCGGAGAAAACCTGCTATCCCTCATCCGAGCAGAGCAGCTCCTAGCAGGATGTCCTGGCCTCCCACAGTAAGTACAAGTCATACCAGGGTGCCTCATCGGAACCACTGGTGCTGCGCTCCTAGGAGGCTAATCAGTACGAGGCCTCTTACCGAGGAAAAGCCTGCTCAGCGTATCCGGTCATGGCCTAGGCACCATAGGGCCACGAGAGCGTGTCAAACGGTCTACATCCTGCTCCGCCTGAATCATCTTATGAATCAACTCCGCATAAGATTATATATGGATACAACACATCTTCGACCGGATGTCAGGTCGCAAGCCCTCAGAAAAATGCTTAATCCGCATCTGTTCATCAGTAAGGATAGTCGGAACAAAGCGGCCCAACTCAGTAAAGCGATGCTCATACTCAGTAACTGTCATGCCTCCCTGTCTGAGGCATAGGAACTCGTTCTCCCTCTCGTGTCGATAGGCCTGAGGATAATATTTCCCGTGGAAGCGAAACTCGAAGGCAGCCCACGTCCATACATATCCTACGGTGACAGTCCGCAGTATACTGTCCCACCATAAGCTAGCCTCTTTCTCGAACATAAAGGTGGCTAACTCGACTTACTCAGCCTCAGTACAATGCAGCATCTTCAGTATCTTGGAGATGCGGTCTAACCAGTATTCAGCCTCCTAGGGTCTATGAGAACCCATGAAAGTAGGAGGCCTCAAGCGCTGAAATCACTCGAGAAGACCGTGAGTACCGACGTCTCCCGCAGTGTAGGCAGTAGGCGAAGGTGGAGGTACATCCTCAGCCTGAGTAGGAGGCTCGGCAGTCTCGGTAGGGTGCGTAGATGGTGGAGGTGGAGTGCACTCCCACCCTGAGATAAAACCGCCAAGAGCTGCTGGTGCTGCTGTTGCATCAGCATCATCATCTGCTCAAACCTATCAGTAGGTGGAGCAGCCTATGGCTCATACTGTGTCGAAGAGGATGGCCAGTTCTACTCGCGAACCGGTGGTGTAAAAGGCGGCAGTCCACCTGTAGGACCAGCAGAAGGTTGTTCAGAGCCAGAACCCAGGTCCATAGGACCACCTCTGTGAGGAGTCTGATCCATCAAGTCAGTGAGCAAGAGGGGTGCCGTGCTCCTCGTATACCTCCGTGACATGCCCTATACAGCATAGGGTACAATGCATGTGAGATGAAGCATAGCAACACAATATATAATCACTTAAGCATTCCACACACTTCATAGTAAAAAAGGCTGTATGCATTTCATTACCAAAATTGTCATAATACATGGAATACAGAGTTACATGTATCATGACAGAAGATGTAGGGGAGCTAATACAACCAAGCTTCAACTACTAAAAACATACTACTAACTACTACATCCATCAACATGAAAACATAAACCGCCTAAAGAGATAAGCAAAACAAACTACAAACAACAACATGGATGACTAGGCATCCGAGTCAAGCGATGGAGGAGGGGCATCCTTGTCCTGTACACAGCACAGGATAGTCCTCAATGTGCGAGACACCTTCTTAAAACTCCACTTCATGAAGGCTTCGGTCACCTCAAGCTTGGCTCGGGTCTCACCAAGCTCAGCCCGAACCTATCCAATCTCTTGCCGCAGGGCGGCTTGGCCCTCCTTAATGCGAACCATACGAGCATCCCTCGCAGCTTGAACCGCATCCTACTCGCGTGACGTAGGAGGGAAGCTCTCCTTGGTATCCTGAGCCTCAGGTTCCTCTTCTTCTTCTTCTATTTCAGCTTCACTCCCTTCCTCACTCTCTTCTTCTTCTCTCTCCACTTCATCCTCACTCTCCTCATGTCGGGCTCATCGTCGCAGTGCCCCGAGTTCCATCTGATGGAGAGTACTCTCGTCGATTTGATGAATCGGTGCTGAAATTTCCATCCCCAGACTGTAGCCAAACTCCTGTGCAATCCTGCATATGAGTTGGCCGAAGGGAAGCGAATCAGAGCTTCTAATGGAGCGTGCTGTACTCACAATCTATCGCAACATGAATGTAGGCATGCACAAGTTCACCCTCTGCCCCACTTGGTACAGAAAGTCTACCATGAGTCACGTGCACTCGCTGCGATTACTGTGTCTGGGGTAGTGGCTGTATGTGAAGATGTGATGTAGTAGGCGGAAGTCGTCTGACATATGAGACACTAGCAGGCTTTTATTTGGCTGTTACTCAACCAGTCAGCCGCCACAAAGGAAGCGTGTGTGACGATCCCTTTCACGTACACTTCCCAGATTCCGTTCACTAGCATGTACTTTGGCAAGGGGCATATCCATAAGCCGCGAAATCAATCTAACATCAATTGTGGCAAACCGTTCCACTCCACAAAAGAGCCAGAACTGCAAAGGTTCCAGTGTAGGCTCGTGAATGTTGGCGTAGAAGGCTCAGACAGTACCAGCATTGGTACGACCTCTAGCCTCAAATAGCGGACCCCAGTGGGCCGCCTCCACTTGCTTGAACAAGTAGTATTCACCGAAGAGTCGCCCATCCACCTGGGCTTCAAAGAGAACCCTACGGCCCTCATAAACTACATGAGATAGTGCCGCCAACTGAGTTCTTTCAGTAGGAATCCGGGGATCAAGATCTCACTTCGTTTGAAACTCCCGAGCGACGCTTGTGCTAGCAGCGGTGCCTCTCAGCCGCCTTGAACGTGTAGGGTGACTAGGCCCAGGCTCATCAGCGACACCTTTTCTCTTTCCCATAAAAGAAAGGATGGTGGAAATGGAGAAAATGGCTGAAATGAGCTCAAATAGGGTCATGGAAAATGAAGGATAAGTGATAGAGAGAGAGAGAAAGGGCTGGAGGTTTGGTTTCCCACAGATTGGAGCCTCAACAGACGTTGTAGAGGCCTAAATGATAGAGATTGAAGGAGGAAAGTGGAGAGATAGGATGGGTGAGGAAGCTTACACGATTTTTGAGCTTCAAATGGGAGTGTGAGAGCTCAAATAAGAGAAAACAGAGAGGGTAGGGAGGTAGGGATGGTTATAAACGATGGCTATGGAGGGGTTGTGGCTGAAAATGACAGTTTGAGCGATTGGAGTGAAGGTTTGGGAGAGAAAACAACACTTTTGCAAGAAAGGGAGAGCTTGGAGGTGAAATTTGTGAAGGAGGTAGGGTTTTGAAGTGGTTGTAATGGACGGGACCTACCTCAAGGGGGTTCTTAAACCCCTAAACTCGATTGGCCTACATGGCCCGCCCGGCCGGGCCCAAAAATCGGCGAGGGCCTCGCCACTCCCTGGACAAGTGGGCAAGGGCTGACCACATGGGCGAGGTCCTCGTGCCCCCTAGGCCCCGAAAACATATGGGTCCCACCCTGGGTACCCTTGGACAAGCGTGGGTAGGCCCACGACCCCGTTTCGCTCCGTTTCGGGTAGTTTCGAGTACTTTCTGATATATACTAGCTTTTGCTGATTTTTAGCAGCTAGGATGGGATGAGTGGTGATCTAGACCCGTCAATAGATGTCCTAGGAGTGTTTTAAGGTCGACCCATCTGACTAGGGTTGAGTACAAACTCGTTTACAGTTATCATTTTCAGTGAACTTCGCCGTTGGGCGAAACTGGGATGCCTAAAACTATTTCTACATTGTTCTCGCACCCCCTTAAGTTAAAATACGTAGCGTATGTCGTGAGACCATAACTCAGGTCCGGTTTAATCCAAATCATACTCTGATACCAACTTGTAACGCCCCTAAAAATTGGGAGGTGAGTAGCAACTCAACACCCGAGTTCCAAAACATCACTTATGCAACACAAATGCTTATGATCGAATGTTGTCTGTGTTAGTGCAATAAACATGAGTGAGATTATACCAAAACAGTAATCCAAACTCTAGATCAATGTATAAAACACGAGCGGAAGACTGAAAAATATATATAGATGTGTATAAAAACAAAACGATCTCGATCTGTCTCCAGAGTATAATTACTTCATTGAGTCATCATATACATGTACTGAATCAAAAACAAAATGTCAAAAATAGTCCAACTGTCATGATTGCCCAGTAATCCCGTAAATCCGGATTGCCTAAGCAAAGCCACCAGAGAACTGCATGAAGGAAAACTTATCCTGATCTTCATAATAATCAAGCTCAGCCTCCAATGAATTGTCGGTACCTGCGTCTAAGATAGAGTCTGGTGGGTGTTCAGAACATCGTCCCATAACGTGGGAGTGAGTAGCTAACTCAGTGGAACAATAAAGCATAAGTTAACATGTAATCAATTCAGTCAAGCAGTAATGATAAAGCAGTACAATCAACATTCCTAAGTACTGTAATTAATGCAAGGATGAGATGCGATTATGATGCGTGCCCTCGCCAACATACTCCCTGATGCGGCACCATCTTACTTCCGCGGCATGCTGTCACCCTCAGTGCTCCACATCTTTTAGGCACATGCAATGCGATGATGAGCATGATTACCAAGTTGTTATTAGTCCATTTCAAACAGCAGTATTGGGAAACTAAGGTACTTTCCTTATATCATTCACAAACAATGATCCATTCTAGGGTCGTCAGTCCAAGACAATCTCATACGATAGTGTGTTTCTAGGTCGCTGCAAGGGCAACCAGGGCTGTTACACGGAATCGTTACATCACTCCCCCATCACCTTATCAATACAGGCCTAGTTTATACTCTGTTACTACAGGAAGGCTCGTCGCCTCACCGCAGATTTAGAGTATGCTCGAGGTCACTACACCGGGTAGGGTCAGGGCTGTTACACGGAATCGTTGCACCACTCTCCCATCACTCATCAAAGCAGTGTAGGCTGACAGCTCGAATATAGTGTCCTATACCACCATAATCGACTCACAAGTCTGGTTGCTCAATGGTCACTACGGGGAGGCTTGTGGCCCCAGCGTAGGCGGACAACTCGGCCATGGTGTCCCATACCACCATGCCCTGCTCATGATCTTAGCGGATCGAGGTACCACGGTTAATGGGATTCCACTGGTAAGGGTAATACCTCAGGTTCAAGCAGTAGCGTCCAAACATGGTGGACATACATTAGACAGATCGGATTACTTGACGAGCTTGGCTAGCTCGAGTGCACAACAAGTTGAACGATATGAAGTGCATAAGCACTTCGTGTGACCAGCCACTATCGTCAACCGAAGTACAACTCGGGTTTGTTGAACACATCTCGCATGGCGAATGAATCTCAACCACGCATTCATTTTCATTTCTGATTGCCTGAACTAAAATCATAGCCCCAAACACAACCAATCCTTATTCAGAAGCATGTAGAGTAAAAGAGAATAAACAAAGTAATTCAAGCATGTTAACAAGCATGTCATAAAGCATGTTATAAAGCACCATATAAACAGGAAAATACAAACACATATATTTCATAAGTAAGCGGTTAAATTAAATAAACAACATGGAGGAAATCATATACATCTCTAAGGTAGCTGAGATTCCTATCTCAACACCTACCTAAAGCACAATCCTCTACGTAATTACTCTTACAAGCATTTTCACAAATACTTAGGATACACACTTTCAACATACATAGTGTATACTAGCAAAAACATATATAAGGGCGAACCCTTTCGCCAAATAAGTATTATACGTATACATAGCATGTTCATACAGTGATTAATCATGGCAAGCACACTTGCAAAATTTATACGTATACGGTACTTTCTACAAATACGAGAAATACAGTATATTCAACATAGTTAACGTCTAACCGGAATACAAAACGGACAACACTTTGTACATGTACAATAACATACAGATCATGAATCTATCATTATCTGACATTGAAAGCGTTGAAAACCATAACCTATACATCTAAAGTCCGCACCTTACGCATTAGAAGCGTAACGAACTGGATAGACTCGTTAAGCTTTAGTATACGACAGTCTGGCAACCTATAGAATGAAATAGATTAGCTATTTCGTCATTTGCAATATTCATAACCCTAGATCAGATTAGGGCTAGGGTTTCTTACCTAGAAATGAAGTCGGAATCGACGGGAAAGCGATTAGAATGGAGTGGTTAAGCTTGCAGAGTGGCAGGGGAAAATAGCAGGGAGGTTCTCCCACTTCTCTCACACTTTCTCTCTTCTCATACCTAGGGTTTTTCTCAAATTTGTATAGATGAATGAGAGAGGGTTTAAGGTCCTTATATAGCCTAAAACCACGCCGAAATAGACCTAAGGTCAAGGTATACTTAGGTTATATCCAAAGTGGACCTGTTTCAGCTCAACGGAGCACTTCTGGCGGCCCCCTTTTTTGCGTGCAGTCAGACTTAAGCTCACCAACCTTGGATCTAGGTGGAGTTAAGTTTTCGTTCCAATCGGATTCTCAGATCACGCCTGGCGGACCAGCTTCAGTTCAACGGTCACCGAATCTCGATCAGGGCTACAAGTACACGGACATGTGCTAGGAAATATCCCTGATCCAAGAGTATATTTGGGTCAGATTCTGACGGTCCGATTGCTTATAATTAGCCCTCAAACACCAAGTCTCAGATTACTTAAATTTTATTAAATTTCTAAAGAAAACCAAGTTTTCTCATACTCCTCGCTCCGGGCTCAAGTGAATAGCCGTGGGGCACTGTTTGAATTTGATCTCTGAGATGGTTGTCAAGCCCAGCGAGGCGGTCCTAAGTTTATAGGTTCATATCATTCAGACTTTCGATGTGCGGTCCAGATCTGATAGGGAGTTTCAATGTGCTCCCGAGAGCAGTCGGGTAATGAGTTTGATCCTAGATTTTGGGGTAACCTAGCGTCAATAATTTCACAAGTTTTAGGTCTTGCAGATCGTATTTAAAGTGATTCAGGTGGATTTCGTGGCTAATCTAGTTTAACACTTAGTTAACTTTGTCTAATTTCTAAAGGATTTGATCCCAAGTGATTTCTGCCTGAGGTGATACTCGGGTCTTTATATGGGATTTTCCGAGTCGTTACAGTTTAGGTTATAGTTTTAGGGAAAGGTTAGGTTAAGGTTATAGGTTTTCGCATTTGGGAATAGTTTTAGGTTATAATTATAGGTTTAGGTTAGGTTATAGGTATAGGTTTAGGGAATTGAGAATACGTTAAGGTTTAGGTTTAGGAAATAGGGTTCGGGTTCGGGATTGGGTTTAGGTTTGGGTTTTCAAGTTTAGGTTTAGGTTTAGGTTAGGGAGTTGAGATTAGGATTAGGTGTTTAAGTTTAGGGATTTAAGAATACATTTAGGTTTTAGGTTTAGGTTATAGGTTATAAGTTTAGGTTAAGGTTTAGGTTTAGGTTTAGGTTTAGGTTATAAGCTATAGGTTAAGGGTGTGGTCCCTGTAAAAACAAATATAAATACAGCCTGTCCAAATGGCCAGGCCCTTCCAATGTTGTCCATAGGAAATGAACAGCTTCATCATGGTCATAACAGCAGTTCCCACCTTCCAGGGACCCCCGCTCATCCGGATAGCTCCGACACACATCCGGGTCTGCTCCATTAATTTCGAGCAAATACATAAACACGGCCTGTCCAAATGGTCAGGCCCCTCCAATGTTGTCCATAGAAAATGGACAGCTTCATTATGGTCATAACAGCGGTTCCCACCTTCTAAGGACCCCCGCTCAACATCTGGATAACTCTGACACACATCCGAGTCTGCTCATTTAAATAAAATGGATTATCAGATCATTTAAATAAAATCAGGTCCAATCAATAATCTGACCTGGAGGATTCTGTTAGCATTGTTGATGACACCTCGAACCTTGTTTAAATCCAGGTTGCAATCTATGGTCACTGATGCTATTTGTTTTTCTGTGAAGTTGGCGACGATTTCCTCATCTAACCCGGCGAAAGCAACCCTAATGATAAAGAACATTTTTTTCCATGAATTCATTATCTCTCTCTTTTAATTAACTTTCCATTACAATAATAACTACCTGAAATCATGGCGTTTTCTCAAGATAAAAGTCCAATTCATCTTAACTTATGCACTTGTTTGGACAAGCAATTCAAACAACATCCTACAACACATTTAAGTGCCTAATTAGTCTCACTCCAATCTTATATATTGAATGCCTAATGTACAGTCTCTTGAATTGGTGCAAACTATACCTGAATTGAGTGTAATAAATCAAAGAACAAATAAATTTGACATGTAACTACATACAAGAAAGATAAAGGATATGCATATCTAGAGTACTGTTATTCTCACATTATTGTGAGAGAGTAGGGTTTCATCATATATATTAATCAAACTCGCTTTTGTTGCATTCATTAGCTAATCTGCGTCCGTAAACACCTCTCATAGACACGCACGCCATGCATGTGAAACGTCATTTTCAAACTAAAATACACTCACCATTTTCAAATCTCACGCGGTCACTTCATTCCCCCACTCTCTCCCTCGATTTCTCCAATCTCACCTCTGTCTCTCTCTCTCTTGAAGCAAAAAAGAAGGAAAAAAAAATCTCTTTTATGTTTTGTCAATCCATCTTCCATTTTCTTCTTAACAAGAAAATCCATATTTACTAATATTTCCATTTTTCTATTTGTCAAAAGAATGAGTTTAGATTTTGAAAGCGTCGACTCCAGCACTCGTACTTTCAACCCAAACCCTAACCAAGAAGGACTCCAAAATTACCAAACTGTTGGGGATCAGGGTTCTCTTCTCGTAGTGTGATTACTAGGGATGCATATAAAGGGGTTCATGAAATCAGTTTACCATTAGAAATTGCTGAAAAGATCACATTTGAAGAGAAGGTCACTACATACAACATGAATCATTTACAGAAACTAGTGGATGACAAATTATGTGTAACATACAGAGATGGTTCAGCCACTTATGCAATCAGGGAAGGTTCAAAAGGACACATATTTGAAAGTTGGTCAAATCATAAACAGGCGTTATTTATGGACGGAGACATTGAGTTGTGCCAACATGGAGCCTGTGTCCAAACTCCACATGCTTGACAACAGTGGACACGACTCAAGAATAATATTTAAATAATTTATACTACCTACCATTAAATGCTTGGTGACAAAAGCTTTTTGACAAGATATGCTGCAATTAGTCATGTGCAGGTCATTAATAGTCTTCTATTTTAGGAGATCCATGCCTTGAGGGATTTTTAATAGGATATATCACATAAGAAAGAGAAGCATAAGAAAAACAAAGAAAGGTAGAGAGTTAGATCCATATTTGTGGCACTTTAGGATTTTCTTTTTTCATGACAACTTGGAATAATAATGTTATTTATACGTCTTTTTTTTAGGATATATAAAAATAAGAGAATGTCTCAATTGCAAATGGTTGGACCATATCTTACCATCCATCTCAATTATAGGAAGAAATGTATGTGTCGACTTACTTTTCTGTAGTTCCTCTGGTGTTAAGCTCTGCAATTTAATGATAACCAATTAATGATAGATACTCAAACAATAAAAGATAAAGCAAAAGAAAATAGAATTCCCATACCTTAGATTTTGGGTTTGCAAGAATGCACCTAGCCATGAAGTTGGCAACCCCATCAACTACTAGAGCACTGACCATGGACCCCACTTATACAAATGAAAATTGGAGATAACATACATATCCTCAGGTCAAGGATCATATAATTCCTCCAATCAAAGATGGTCGTAACAAAGAATGCCTGTTAAATGTTAGTTATATGCTGAAGTAAATGGGTTTTCCTTCGGCCAACATCCCAGATAGGCAGGGTCCACATTTCAGTGATCCATTATCATCCATCTGTTGTAGCCCACCTTGATGGTCAAGGGACCATAATTCTATCTGCAAATCATGTATATGATAATTCTCTCTAAAAATTTTAGAGTCCCCTCAGCATATAGCTAACATTTAACTACCTTCTCTTAAAGACAATTTACCAAACCCTCCAAAATCAATTCAAAACCCAAAAAAAAAAAGGGGGGGGGGGGCTTGAAAGGATCAGATTCACTGACCACCAGAGTGCAAAGCATCAATCTGCAAAAAAGTCAGCGAATGCAAAAACTCATCTTTTTTTAAAGAACAGGTTTGGTTATGTTATGAATGTGATGCAATAGCTAATAGTAGTAACCATCATAGTCTTTCTTTTTTGGATTGTTAGTCGTAGTGTATTATAACAACTAGGATGTAAAGATCAATTTTAAAAAAGAAGAAATTTATGGAAAATAACCATTAAGACAACCTTCATAATGGTGATTTTCTTATTCTTTTCTTCATAACAGATATGATAGCTGTTTGAATACAAAGTATAGATCATTTAAAAAAATGCAGAGATGAAGGGAGAGAATGACCATTGTCCCAGCTATTATTAATTACCAGCTATAAGATTCCTGATTGTTCTTTGGAACATTAATGCTATTATCTCTTAATGCCACTTGAAAAGCATATTGGTTCAAAGTGGAAAGTATGTTTCTGCTTCTTCGGTGTTTAAACCTGCTAGCCATTTGTTACAGCCACTTCTGCACTCCCACACCCAAATCCCACTAACTTTGCCCTGCAATGTCTTTCTTTTCCTATACTTCACCATTTTTTATTGCTTTTTCACTAAATGAGGTTGCACTGTCTAAAAGACTGGGTACAAGTAATGGACATAGTGAGAAGGAAAGACCATGTGAGCTTAAGTGCATAAAAATCCTCAAAACCAAGTGACCCAGATATTGAAGGATTCCAGCAAACTCAAGAAATCAACACTTAGTGGACGAGACAATCTATTTCACCCCAATAAGCACTTTTACATGCTATTTTGAATTCCTCTAGGAAAAAAAGTGTGAAAAGCTAAGTCTTACAGAAAAATCAAGTAGAAAGTAAGAAAAAACAGAGAGGCGCCCTTTTTTAAGGACGGGGAATGAAAGACAAGGTGAAATCCTCAATCTTGACAATTCACCATTCCTTTTAACAACATCAAAAAGATGCATCCTATGACAATTCACCATTCCTTTTATGTACTCATAAACATTTCTTTGGTCCAAGTCATCAAGAATGCTTGCAAGCCACATCTCTCACACACATGCGAGCACACACACAAAATCATCAATGTCGAGGATCAGATGACACCAAGGAATGCGTGCATACATACATACACGACACCAAGGACATTGCTCATTAAAGAACGCGCATGTCAAGGATAAGGTGCTGAGGATCAGACGACACCAAGAGCATAGTTGATTAAAGAATGCACGTCCACACACAATCATCATAGCTGATTGAAAAAAAAAAAAAAAAAAATTTACAAGGCACAATCAAGAACAAGAAAATCAAAATTGATGATTGTAGATTAGTGAAGTAGAGGCATATTGAGAAGAACTCAAATGATCCTGATTAACTTGATTTCGATATCAACGGAGTCATCCATAAGGGACCTCAAACACCATCTATATAGGTTGCCCATATTTCTTCTGTACTCCAGAAAGGAATATATCTGGACTTGCAGGTGCTCTGGCTGGCTCATATGACAACATGGCTCACCTGTGCAAGATCCAATCCATTCATCAGGCAGGACCCACCCTAAGAACCATCTACACCCATAAGTTGGAAGTGGGTCATCAACAATCATTTCTAACCATCCATTGCCATCACATGCGCATGGACACCCAATGATGGAAGAATGACCCATGCTATTTTTAGACCAGAGCATCTGCACGTCGTGGCCCACCGATGAACAGTTCAGATTCCGTACACACGTGACACATTGGCAGGTGCCCCGTGAGGTGCAGCTGCGAGTAGGACGTGCCAGTTAAAAGTCCCAATCCATCCAGCACAAATTACCAATTTCCAGTCTGAAACCGATAATCATATTTTGTAAAATAGCACAACAAACTGACAACTACAAATCACAATCCAACATACATAGAAAATGACATTCTTCATATCTACCCATTAGAATCACTGCCATAGTAGAAGATGCTCGGAAAGATTATCCCGCATTAGTCAAACACCCATCGAAACCCAACAGCATCAGCTTGTATAATCTCAAAAATCCCAAAAATAAAGAGAGAACTATGAAGAAGAAGAAAACCCAACAACAAAAATAGCAAGAAAGCAAACAGAACAAACTCGACCAGAAAAATAGTTCTTCTTCATCTTAAACATACGAAAGCAGGACTGAGAGGGAATGGGAAAAGAGAACTTAATTACGTTGCTCGATGGAAGGCTAAAGACGCTGCCAATGGAAGATGACCCACTCAATGGAAGGTTGAAGACGCTGCTCGATGGAAGACGTCGCTGCTAATGGAAGGATGAAGACGTGCTCGAACTCTCGCTCGATGAAAATGGGAAGATAGGAAACGGTGCTCAACATTTTGGCATTCCTCTTCTAAATCACATAAAATTTTCAAATCCGAAAAAGTGTTAGTTTACCATTGTTTATAACAAACAACTTAATAACAACTGTACATGCAAGAGGGACCATTTTCTAGATAGTTAAGATATATTAATAATAAAATTATAAATATTAAACATTTATAACTAGACGAATTATTTGAATGGTCTGTATAATTCTATATGATTTCCACTAATTTCATAAACGAGTCACCACCATTTTACATTCTGTACAAAACTCGCAGTTTTTTTAAAGAGAAAAACAGTAAAAATAGCTTTGGAAATGGGAGGGATCTATGGGCCCCACTATGATGGATATGTTTCATCCATGCCGTCCATCCATTTCTCCACATCATTTTAGGATAGATCCCTTATATTAAGCTCTAATTAAGTCTCAGGTGGACCACAAAAGGAGAATATGATGGACGGTTGGACGTCCACCATTTAATGATATAAAACTTTGTTGCCTTTAGAAGTTTTTAATGGTGGGCGTCACTGTCCCACTATTTTTTGCACTGGAGCTTTGGATTTAACTGGTTCTTTAGATATTACCCTAAAATGATCTCTCCAAATGAATGGAAGATGTGAATATAAAACATACATCATGGTGGGGCCAAAAAATGAGAGGTATATAAATATCAGGTGGACCACACCACATGAAAACAATAGTGATTGGATATCCATCATTTAAATCCTCATAAGGCCCACTGTACCATTTTTTTGGCATCCAATCTGTTTATTAGGTCATATAGGCCTAGATGAAGGGGAAAAACAAAAATCATCTCTATCCAAAACTTTTATGGCCCCCAAAATGTTTTAAATGGTTGCGTTCATTCAACACTATTACTTGTAATGTGGTCCATTTCAGATTGGAAGATGCCTCGTTTTTGATCTCATGCCATAAGATGATCTTTAAAAATAGATGGACGGCATGGATTAAACACATACATCATAGTGTTGGATCAGCTGGAGTTTGGATCTGGTCCGTACACTTAGGGATTGCATTCAGTCTACCATTAAAAAAATTTGGGAGGCCACTGAAGTTTTGGATCAAGTTGATATTTTACTTTTCCCTTCATCCATGTATTTGTGATCTATTGATCAAGTTGGATGACAAATAAAAATCATTGTAGGCCATAGGAAGATTTCAACGGTGGAAATCATTATTCCCACTGTTTACTGTGGTATGGTCCACTTCGTCCACATCATCCATCTGAGAGAGAGAGAGAGAGTGAGAGAGGGTGCGAGAGTGAGGGTGAGAGAGGACAGAGCGCGAGAGAGACTTCAAGTTTCTTTCACGAGCGGTCATGGATCACGTGGTCGGTGCTCTATGGGCCCCACCATGATGGATGTGTTTCATCCTTGCCATCCATCTATTTTTCATTTCATTTTATGGTATGAGACAAAAAATGAGGTATATACCAATCTCAACTGGACCACATTATAGGAAACAGTGTTGAATGAGCGTCAACCATTAAAAACCTTTTGGGGGCCATATAAAGTTATGGATCAATCTGATATTTTTTCCCCTTCATCTGGGCCTGTATGACCTAATCAACAGATAGGATGTCAAATAAAAAGTACAGTGGGCCTTAAGAGGGTTTTAATGGTGGATATCCAATCACTATTGTTTTCATGTGGTGTGGTCCACCTGAGATTTATATCCCTCTCATTTTTGGTATCAGGCCCTAATATGATTTGTAAAAATGGATGGACGGCATGGATGAAACACATACATCATGGTGGGACCCATAGAGCACCGACCAACATCCAAAAATGGTTACTCGCCCCGATCATGCTACATATGAGAAAGATATTGAGCAAACAAGATTGATCAACAATTTGAGTGAATTTTGATTTAAACATCTAAAGTTATTACTCTTCAATCTGGACTGATCAGATTGTCCAAAAACGGTTGAAGGTTGTTCATAATATCAAAAATATATGAATGAATAGAAAACACAAACATCAGCTTGATCCAAAACTTATATGGCCTCTAAGAAATTTTAAATGGTAGAGGTTCAATCACACTATTTCCTGTGGTGTGGTCCACTTGAGCTTTGGATATGCTTCCTTTTTGTTCTTTAGACCTCAAATTATTTGTTAACATGGATGAATGGAGTGGATAAAATAAATAAATAACGGTGGACCCCATAGAGTTTACTCTGATAAGGGTAACGAGTAACTCACTTAAATGTAGTGGAGAAGGGTTTCCTTAAAACATTCATAATCATATATTGGGCCTACCTAAATGTGATTCACATATCCAACCCACTCATTATGTGTGTCCCACTTGGATGAGGAATCAGACCAAGTTTCAACCGCATCCATGTCTGTATTAACTTATAAACAGATTGGATCTCAAATAAACATTGCGACGAGCCCTAAGAAGGTTTCAATAGTGGGTGTCACTATCCCACTCTTTTCTATGGTGGGTCCACTTGAACTTTAGATCTACCTCGTCAATTAGATGCACCATTCCATGGTGGGCCACGAGCTTAAAAATAAAGTCAATCCATGACTTGGGTGGGCCACACCACATACTATAGTTGAGAGGGTTACCCTCCCATTAAAACATTCGTAATCATTTATTGGGCCCACGTAGATGTGGTTCATAGATCCAGCCCACTCATTATGTGTGTCCCACTTGGATAAGGAGTCAGACCAAGTTTCATACACAACCAAAATTCATGTGGGCCCCACCAAATGCTTTTATATGTTTTAGGGATGTCTTCGCATAGTTTTAGATGCAATGGCCCACCTGAGTTTCGTATACGACTGATTTTTGAACTTAAAGGGTACACATCAAATGCATAGTGTTGATGTTCTACACACATCATGGTGGGGCGCACATAGATTAATCTCATGGGAAGTTCCCATGAGGTGACCTTATAGTACCATTTCACTATTTAGGTAACTCCATGGGTGTTACTCTAACCGTGTAGGGCCCACCTTGATATATTTTATGTATATCGACACCATCCATATATTTTTCCATCATGTTTTAGGATGTGATTTCAAATCACAAGAACTCAATAATCTCAGGTGGGCTATACCAATCAAAACAATGATGAATAACTATTAAAAACCTTTTGAAGTCCACAAAAGTTTTGGATCAATTTGATCTTTGTAGTTTACCTTCATCTAGATTTTCTTTACATTATCAACAAGTTGGATTGCAAATAAACATTAATAAAACCTTACGATGGGATCTTTATAATTTTTAATGGCGAGGTACTATATTATCATTCTTTCTAGTGGTATGGTCCACTTAAGATTTAAATCTACACAATTTTTTATACCCGGCCCAAAAATGGGTTGTAGAAACATAGGGGTGGCAAGGATATACAACACATCATCAAAATCTCACTTTCGTTATCTAACTTTTCAATTTTTCTTGTCAAAATAAAAAATCTAGTTTTCTTTTTTAAAATATATATTTTTTTACAATTTGTCAATTTTTTCACAATTTTGTTTAATCTCTTAAATTTTCTTTTTCAAAATATCATTTTTTTAATCTCACTTTTGTTATATAACTTTTCAATTTTTCTTGTCAAAATGCAAAATCTAGTTTTCTTTTTTTAAAACATATATATATTTTTTTTTTTTCAATTTGTCAATTTTTTCACAATTTTTTTTTTAATTTTTTAAATTTTCCTTTTCAAAATATCATATTTTTATCGATTTTTTTTTTCAAAATTATCAACATTATTTAAAGTTCTTAATTTATTTATTTTTTTTTAAATCTAGATTTTTATAAAATTACAGTTTTTTTTTCAAAATTTAAATATTTCTTAAACATTGTTAATTATTTTTCTAAGCTTCTCAACTATTTTTTTTCTTCGAAATTCATAATTTTTTTAAGCTTTTTCATTTTTGACCTGAGCATTAGAGACGGTTTAGGACCGTCTCTAATAGAGACGGTCTTTGATAGTCTCTGATAGAGACAGTCTTTGACAGGGCTATAAGACGATTTAGGACCGTCTCTAATAGAGACGGTCCTCGACAGTCTTTGATAAAGACGGTCTAGGGCTGTCTCTAATAGAGACGGTCCTTGACTGTCTTTAATAGTCTTTGACGGGGTTGTAAGACGGCTAAGGACCGTCTCTAATAGAGAAGGTCTTTGACAGTCTCAAATTGCAAGTAAAAGATGTCTAATGACAGTCTCTAATGCAGACGGCCAATGACCGTCTAAGATAAAGGCATATAAGACGGTCAAGGACCGTCTCTAATGCGGACGGCCAATGACCGTCTCAGATGACCCATATAAGACGGTCAACGACTGTCTTAAATAATGTGGACGTTCAAATTTTTAAGACAATATTAAGGACGGTCAGGGACTGTCTAAAAGTTTAGAGAAGGTTTACGGCAGTATCTAAAGCGTCTTTAAACTAAACAATTTTAGAGACGGTCCAGAACCGTCTCTAAATCTGTCATTTTTTTTTTCATCTTTCACGTAGTGATTGCAGCACCAAAAGTAGCCTATAGAGATCACCGCACCAAGTTTCCAACCAAGTAGTGGTATATGATTTTTTTTTTTCTCACACCGCCACATGAGCACTTGAAAACTAATGGTATGCCATTTTTTTTTTCACACACCCTCACATGAGCACTTTAACCTATGATGTCATCGTTAAAACGCAACATCGTATACAACTAAGCCATACCTCGAAACCCACCATCCCACTACTAATCCGACTAGGCGAGGGGCCCCGGTCTCTCGGACGACCCCTTACCATCTAGGGCATAAATCAATGCGGAGCAAACATGAACATCAAGGGCATAAATCCGATTGGCTACTCCCCCTGCCACCAGCCAATGGCCGATGGTCGGTGCTTTGTGAGCCCCACCATGATGTATGTGTTTCATCCATGCCATCCATCTATTTTTCTAGATCATTTTATGGTATGAGACAGAAAATAAGGTATATTCCAATCTCAAGTGGAACACAATGAACATGGACCATTAAAAACTTTTTGGGGCTATAAAAGTTTTGGATCAAGCTAATCTTTATTTTTTCCCTTCATATGCGTCTGTATGACCTAATGAACAGACTGAATGTCAAATAAATAGTATAGTGGGCTCTAAGAGGATTTTAATGCTGGATATACGATCACTGTTGTTTTCCCTCTCATTTTTTAGGATCAAGCCCTAAAACTATTAGTAAAAAATGGATGAACTGAATGGATGAAACACATACATCATGGTGAGGCCCACATGGCACCGACCATCAGCCACTGGTTTGGTAGCAGGTGAGCATAACACGTATAATGAAGATGTACGGAGCTATGAAATGGATTCGCTACTCCCCTGCCACTAGCCCGTGGCTGATGGTCGGTGCTCTTTGGACCCCGCCATGATGTATGTGTTTCATCCATTCTATCCATCTATTTTTATAGATCATTTTATGGTATGAGACAAAAGATGAGGTATATCACAATATCAAGTGGACCACATTACAGGAAACAGTGTTGAATGAACTATTAAAAACTTTTTTGGGGCCATAAAAGTTTTGGATCAATTTGATTTACTTATTTTTACCTTCATCTGGGTCTGTATAACCTAATCAATAGATTGGATGTCAAATAAATAATACAGTGGGCCTTAGGAGGATTTTAATGGTGGATATCCAATCACTATTGTTTTCCTGTGGTGTGGCCCACCTGAGATTTATATTACTCTTATTTTTAGAATCATGCCATAAAATGATCTTTAAAAATGGATTAAACACATACATCATGGTGAGGCCCACACAGCATGGAGTAACAGCCACCGGGTTGGTGGCAGGGGGAGTAGCCAACCCGTTTCCCTACCTGATGGCAATGATGTTGTTGGTTAAAATATGTTAAATTAAATATCGATACAGTCAGATCTGCCCAGACATCTCAAAATACAGGAAGAAGTACTCCTGGATACACCGATTGCTTTGGACACCGGACGCGCGCGGAGGATTTGCTGGCGATCATGCCACCATGGTGCGGTGGGCCACCATGATGTATGTGTTCTATATCCATGTCATTCATCTGTTTTATCATCTCATTTTATTTTCAAGTATGAGCTCAAAGAATAAAACAGATCTAAAGCGTAAGTGGACCACACCACATGAAACAACGGAGATGATGACAACTACAACTTAAACTTTCCTAGAGCCTACCGTGATGCTTATTTTCCATCTAACATATTGATGAGGCTACACAGACCTGGATGAAGGGAAACCACAAGTATCAGCCTGATCGGAAACTTTTGTGGCCCTTAAGAAATTTTTTATGGTGGGATGTTCAATCACCAATGTTTCCTGTGGTGTGGTCCACTTAGGGTTTGGATTTATTTTATTTTTGGGCTTATACCCTAAAATGAGTTGGAAAAATAGAAGAACGGTGTGGATAAAATACAAATCCATCCAGGTAGGCTCTACAGTGACAAGGGCACTAGGCAATATGCTTCAAATTAGGATCACACCAATCCAACCAGTGATCCCTTGGGCACTTAAACCAATGACGCCAGTATTGAAACCAAGCTAGTCTGCCACTAGCCCATGCCTTAGGCCCACAATCTCACTAGTGGTCCAAATGGCTGACAATGGACGACAATGAGCAAGCTTGGGTTGGCTGATAAATATCTAATATCTACATCTTACTCCAAATGGATTGACTCACCCTAATTACTCTATAGATCTAATATCTACATCTTACTAACAAAAATACATAACTAGGCTACAAATTGTACAATTGGACAGCCAGATAAATATCTTTATAGTGAGGCTGATGCAACCAGACAATAAAATTGCATTGAAAAGCTGAAATACGGAAACTGGTGACCTGTCTAAATAAACCACACATTCAGGAGGGCGAACCTCCTCCATCTTGAATCAAACGGTAACGGTAGCAGCTGACGATCATGGCCTGAATCCAGTAGCATACAGCAGGCCCCACCTCAATATTCTAGTGAACCCATCGTTATCCTATATGAAAATAAGTCAAGTCTACGGAGAAAAAGGGATCCCTATTTCTTCCCGTCACTGAAAAATAAGTCTATTGGCAGGAGCAATGCGGTGTCTCCTCCGCTTTGAAAAGTATTACCCATCTCCACCATATTAATTTTATAATTTAGGAATAATTCACCAGACACTAAGGCCCCGTTTGTTAAATCTGAAGTCTAAAGACCAAATTTGAAATCTGAAGCTTGAATCTGAAATCTAAAGCGCCTGAATATGAAACCTGAAGTAAAAAAAAAAAAAACTTTTTGTATAATTATGGCTGAAGTCTAAAAATTAAGTAATGAATCTGAAACAAACTGTTTGTTAACAAACATCTTAAATGTCTGAAATATGTTAATTTGACACATTTGCCTTGTTTCTTGTTTGGAAATGTTTTACATTATAAAGAAATTATTTTTTGTTAAATGAAAATAAAATCGTTATATTTAATTCAAATAAACTAAAATACTTAATAAAAAATTAAAATATCATCATGAGGCCCTCAATTCCTCTTAGTAGGAAGATTGTCACTATGTGTTGTACAGGATTGAACACCAGCAGCAACAAAACCTTCAAATAAGGCCCACCTTATATTTATATGCTATCTAAACCATTCATAAGGTCATTCCCAATTGGATGAAGTGAAAACATATCCCAAACTTCCGTAGCCTATTTAAGTTTATTTTCCATCCAATATGTTTTTAAGGTCACAAATACCTGTATGAAGGGAAAAAAAATCATATTGTTCCAAACCTTCTGTGGCCCCAAAAAGGGTTTCAATGGTAGACATTCAATCCCTTGTAGCTTTTTTTTTTTTTCATCTCAAGCTTTAATACGAGATCGCCAAATAGATGGATGGTTTGTGTATAACACATACCTCATGATGAGACCCACAAAACTTGCTTACATCAATACAGTAGTTATATAGCGGTGTGAGGTACACTAACCAATCTGCGGATTAGCTACTGACAGGTTGAATAGCGATATTAGTGACATCATCAAATTCCATGGGCCCACTATAATGTATGTGCTTTATCTACACTGTTCATATATTTGGAGATTTAATTTTAGAGCATGAGTTAAAGAATGAGGCATATCCAAATATATAGTTGACCGTACCACAAAAAACAGTGGCGAGATTGATGCCTACCGTGGAAACCTTCCTAAGGCTCACCGTGATTTTTATTTGAAATCCAGCCTGTTCACAAGTTAACACAGACATGAAAGAAGGGAAAAAAACAAATATCAGTTTGATCAAAAACTTTTGAGGCATGTTTAAGTTTTTAATGGCGGGCATAACTCTCTCCACTGTTTTCTGTGGTGAGGTCCACTGGAGCTTTGGATTTGACTGATTCTTTGGATCTTTACCTAAAATTATATTTCCAAATGGATGGACAGTGTGGATACAAAACATGCATCATGATGTAGCCCACATAACTTGTTGACGTTACTTCAGTAGTGAGTCTCACTACTCAACCTGTCAGTATCCAATCGCGTACACAGAAACAAATTGGCTACTCCCTGCCACCGGCCAATGGCTGATGGTCGGTGCTATGTGGCCCACCCATGATGGATGTGTTTCATCCATGTTGTCCATCTATGTTTCTAGATCATTTTATGTTATGAGACCAAAAATGAGGTATATCCCAATCTCAAGTGGACCACATTACAGGAAAAAAGTGTTGAATGAACGTCGACCATTAAAAACTTTTTGGGGGCCATAAAAGTTTTGGATCAAGCTTATCTTTGTTTTTTCCATTCATTTAGGTCTATATGACCGAATCGATAGATTGGATGTCAAATAAATAGTACATTGGGCCTTAGGAGAATTTTAATGGTGGATATCCAATCACTATTGTTTTCCTGTGGTATGGTCCACCTGAGATTTATATTCCTCTCATTTTTGGTATCAAGCCATAAAATGATCTTTAAAAATGGATGAATGGAATGGATGAAACACATACATCATGGTGGGGCATAAAGAAGTTTCATAGGTTAAAAGTTGATTTTGTATCACTTAAAAATGGGTAATTTTAGAAGTAAAAATTTTTGTTTAATGAAAAATTCACTGGGGCATTCCATATTCACCATTAAGCCAGACTCCTATTATGGAAAGAATTCAGTTAAAAACCACTTAGCGCTTTCCTTCTTCCGTGTGCTAACGATGCATTAACAAACACCACTGAACAGGGAACATTTTCCCAATTACGCGAGGCCCTAAGAATGTTGAGGTAAGATGGTGTATTATGTGGAACAAATTGTGCCATATGAAGTGTTTTCCCTACTTGGGAGAGTAAAACGGTGCGTATCAAACTTTGATGGGATGGCCCTAGCCATTTGATTAGCCTTCAAAATTGAAGTTTGATGAATTGTAAGTATATTAGGAAAATACAAGGGAAAGTAGAAAATGGATGACATTAGTAGGAGATAAGGTCACATCAGTGCTAGAAAAGCAAACCATTGGCACCTTTCTTTTTATTTTGATTTAAAAAGTCCTACGAGATACTGTTACTTTGCTAAAAATATGTTCTACAAAAATCTTGACCAGATACATAAATCATGGTGGACCTCACAGAGTTTACTCAATACGCTCAACCTGTCAGTATCTAATAAGCATAGTGAGTTACTGCGCAATCTGCTTCCGTCAAATAGGGGCGCAGATTAGATACTGACAGGTTGAGTAGCGAGACTCGCTATCAAAGTGACATCACCAAGTCCGTGGGCCCCACTATGATGTATTTTTTGTATCCACACCTTCCATCCATGTGGAGAGATCATTTTAGAGCAATATCCAAAGAATGAGTTAAATCGAAAGCTCCAGTGCCCCACCATGATGTATGTTTTGTATCCACACCTTTCATCCATTTAGAGAGATCATTTTAGAGCAATATCCAAAGAATGAGTTAAATCCAAAGCTCCAGTGCCCCACCATGATGTATGTTTTGTATCCACACCTTTCATCCATTTGGAGAGATCATTTTAGAGCAATACCCAAAGAATGAGTTAAATCCAAAGCTCCGGTGGAACCTAGCTTAGAAAACAGTGGGGACACTGATGCCCACCATTAAAAACTTCTAAAGGCCACAAAAGTTTTAGATCAAGCTGATATTTGTGTTTCTTTTATTTCACGTCTTTTTGAACTTTTGAAGAGGTTGGATTTAAAATAAACATTACAGTGGGCCTTAGGATAATTTCAATGGTTGGAATCAATCTCCTCACTATTTTCTATGGTGGGGTCCACTATAGATTTTTACTTGCCTCATTCTTTGGCTCATGACTTAAAATGATATCTCAAAATGGATGGATGGTGTGGATATAACACATACATCATAGTGAGGCCCACAGACTTGGTGATGTTACTTTAGTAGCCGACTCGCTACCCAACTTGTCAGTATCTAATCCGCGTCCATTAAACATGGACCGTTTCGAAAACAGATTGGCTACTCCCCTGCCACCAGCCAATGGTGGGTGGTCGATGCTCTGTGGGCCCCACAATGATGTATGTGTTTCATCTATGCTGTCCATCAATTTTTCTAGATCATTTTTGGGTATAAGACAAAAAATAAGGTATATCCCAATCTCAAGTGGACCACATTACATGAAACAGTGCTGATTGAACGTCGACCATTAAAAACTTTTTGGGAGCCAAAAAAGTTTTGGATCAAGAAGATATTTGTTTTTTCACTTCATCTATGTCTGTATGACCTAATCAAAAAATTGGATGTCAAATAAACAATACAGTGGGCCTTAAGAGGATTTTAATGGTGGATATTCAATCACTATTGTTTTCCTGTGGCGTGGTCCACCTGATATTTATATCCCTTTCATTTTTGGGATAAAGCCAAAAATATAATATGTAAAAATGGATGAACAACATGGATGAAACACATACATCATGGTGGGGCCCATAGAGCACCGACCACCACCACCGGGCTAGTGGCAGGGGGAGTAGCCAATCCGTTTCTGCCCGTTCCACACTAACGCAAAAAAAAAGAGGATGCGGATTGCATCCTACCCTCACCCCGGATGATAATCCATCAATGTGGGGTTCTATGGGACCAACGTGATGTAAGTGTTTTATCCATATCATCCTAAAAATGAAGTAGGTCCACAGCTCTAGTGGACCACACCAAAGGAAGCTATAGTGATCATGACACCCACTGTTGAAACCTTTTTAAGGGCCACCATAATATTTTTTTTTCTACCATCTAACCTATTCAAAAGGTCATGTAGACATGGATGAAGTGAAAATACAAATATCAGATTGATCCGAAACTTTTCCATCTCCCAAGAAGTTTTTAATGGTGGACATTCAATCCCCAGCTTGTGGTCCACTTGATCCATGGACCTGACTCATTTTTTGGATCATATATTAAAATGATATGAGAAAAACAGATGAACCAGGTGAATTTCTTAAAAAACCC
This sequence comes from Magnolia changhungtana, assembly GCA_030180095.1. Lineage (NCBI taxonomy): Eukaryota > Viridiplantae > Streptophyta > Magnoliopsida > Magnoliales > Magnoliaceae > Magnolia > Magnolia changhungtana. Next base: position 1,663,497 of record JASAUF010000293.1, read on the forward strand.
CACGACAGGCCCCACCTAAGTTTCTAAGGCAGGACCTTCATGCGGGAGGCTTTCGTAGAAAATATACGTAAGAGAGCCAGTTTCACCGGTTTTGTTTCTCCACTCTCCTATAAAATCTCACATTTCTTCCTATGAAATCTCACCGTTCTTTTAAAACTTTCACCATCTAACCGCTAATTAACATAGTGCCCGCAATCAACCTCATGGGAAGGTAACATGCGGTCGAGCATATATATATATATATATATATATATATATATATATGTGTGTGTGTGTGTGTGTGTGTGTGTGTACACACACATGGTTCGCACACACACACACACACACACACACACACACACACACACACATATATATATATATATATATATATATATATATATATATATATATGGAAAAAGGTACTATGCGCTCGACCTCACGAGTTTGTCCCATGAGGTCGAGCTGCGTGGGCCCTACCGTGATGCGTTTTGAACATCTACCCCATCAGTCAGATGCACCATTTCATCGTGGACCTAGGTCTCAAAAATCAAGTCAATCCATGACTTGTGTGGGCCACACAGAAGTAGAGAGGGGCCGTGCACCATTAAAACATTCATAACCATTTTTGAGGGCCCACCGAGATGTGTTTTGCAAATCCAGCCCATCCATTATGTGTGTCCCAGTTGAATGAGGGTTCAAACTAAGTTTCAGGTGCATGAAAAACTCAGGTGGGCCCCACCAAGTGCTTTTATATGTTTTAACTGTGTCTTCACATAATTTTAGATGGTATGGCCCACCTGAGTTCCATATATGGCTGATTTTTGGGATATCCATAATTTAAAGGGGACCCATCAAATGCACGGTGTTGATGGTTGACACGCATCACGGTGGGACCCACACAGCTCGACCTCACAGGAGCTTATCGTCAGTTCGCATTGCACCTTTATATATATATATATATATATATATATATATATATATATATATATATATATATATATATATATCCACACCGTCCATCCATTTTGATCCCAAAATTGTAGTAGATCCGAAGCTCAAGCGGATCAGAAATCAGCGGGGATTGAAAGCTTGTCATTGGAAACAATTCATCTAACACGTTGTATGACAAATAAACATCATAAGTGGCCCAAGAAAGATTTCAACGGTGATCATTGCCCTCCTCAATGCTTTCTGTGGTGTGGTCCACTTGAGCCTTGGATCCGCCTCATTTTTGGTCTTGCTACTTAAAATGATCTGGTAAAATGGATGGACGGTTTGAATATAACACATACAACATGGTGGGGCCCACAGAACTTTACCACATCAAGTGTGTGACACACCACGCAATCCTATTGGGGAAAGTAATGGATGACATCTATAGACTTCCTTTCCACATCTGGTCAAGATTCAGTGGCCCATGGAGTAGATGGATCCAACCGGTGTGACTTTTACATGCATCCAGATTGTGGTATAGATAAAATAGTGTTAAGTCATACATGTGCATCACATTCATCATGATCCACGCCAATTTTACTTTTGACATGGATGCATGCTGCTTTTTTCTTTTTCTTTCTGGTCTTTTTTTTTTTTTTTTCCCCTTAATTTTATATTTGGATTCAATGGACCATAGAGTGTCCTTAATTTCCCATCTATTTCTAACAAAACCTTTCTTTTGTTTCTTTTTCTCTCTTTAAATAAAGAAGTCAAATTTTATTTTGAAACCTGTTTCTTTTTCTCTCTTTAAATAAAGAAGTCAGATTTTATTAATCACTAAAAGAAACCTGATGCCAAAAGCAGGGCCCCTTGTGAGACGGCAACAAGCAAAATCGAGTGAGAGAAGAGAGCGTGGAATGACCAAAGAAGACCCGATATTCATGTGGTCCCTTCATCGAGCTCTTTGTGACCTTATAATCAGGGATCATAGGGCCCATTGTGATGTATGTGTCTTAGGTGCATGTATATCCTCTGAAGTAAATCCAAATCTCAAGCAGACCACACCACAGGAAACAACAGTGATAGACCATTAAAAACATCTTATGAACCACAAAGGTTTTGGATCAAGCTGATGATTTGTGTAGTCACTTCATCCAAGTCTTTGTCACTTTATCACCACGTTGGATGACAAATGAACATACCGACGACCCTAAAAAAGATTATTTTTTTCTTTTCCATTTTATAGTGTCAGTTGCCCTCAACCACTACTTATTTCTTGTAGCATGGTTTACATGAAATTTGGATCTATTTCATTGTTTGGAACATCTGTGTAAAATGAGTTGTCAAAATGAAAGGATGGAATTAATATAAGAAACATGCATAGTAGTGGGCTCCCAATGGGGTCCACTGTGATGTATGTGCCCTATATCTGTGCTGTTAATCCAGTTTGACAGCTTATTTTAGGGGGAGAGTGCTAAAAATGAAGCATATCCAAATGTTAAGTGGAACTCACCGTAGGAAATTAACACCGATGGTTAAACATTTAAAACTTTTTATGGGCCATGAAAGTTTTGGATCAAGCTGATGTTTGTATGGTCCCTTCATCCACCTATTTGTGACCTTATCACCAGGTTGGATGGAAAATAAACATTTTTACTGGTGAATATTGTTTCCCCATTGTTTGTTGTGGTGTCGTCCACCCGAAATTTGGATCTACTTTATTTACTTTTTATCATAACCTAAAACAATCTGTCAAAACAGTTGGATGGCATAGATGTAATGCACATACATCATGGTGGGCTCCACCAAAAGTTTTTGATTAAGTTAATTATTTGTGGACCCTCATGAAGGTTTATTTTATTTCATCTTTTTCACGGTGGTGGCACTCAAGCACTATTGTTTCTTGTGGTGTGGTTTACTGAAATTTGGATTTATTTCATTGTCAGATCATCTGGGGTAAAATGAGCTGTTAAAATGAACGGATGGCAAGAATATGAGAAACACACATAATGGTAGGTTCCACATAAGCAGCATCCCTGGATTGCTGACCTTTCTAGTGTGCTGAGATGTTATAAAGTTCCATGGGCACTATGCTATATATATATATATATATATATATATATATATATATATATATATATATATATATATATATATATATCCACACCGTACCATCCATTTTGACAGACATGCCCCAAAATCGAAGTAGCTCTGCAGCTCAAGTGGATCAAAAATCGGTGGGGATTGAAAGCTTGTCATTGAAAACTTCATTTAAGTTTGTGTGAGCCTATGAACACACTTGTATTACAAATAAACATCATAAGTGGCCCAAGAAAGATTTCAACGGTGAGTGCCATTGCCCTCGATGCTTTCTGTGGTGTGGTCCACTTGAACCTTGGATCCACCTCATTTTTGGGCCTGCGGCTTAAAACGTCTAGTAAAATGGACGGATGTTTTGAATATAACACAGAACTTTGCCACATAAAGAATGGGAAACACAACACAATCCTATTGGGGAAAGTAATGGATGACATCTATAGACTTCCTTTCCACATCTGGTCAAGATTCAATGGCCCATGGAGTAGATGGATCCAACCGGTGTGACTTTTCCATGCATCCAGATTGTGGTATAGATAAAATAGTGTTAAGTCATACATGTGCATCACATTCATCATGATCCACGCCAATTTTACCTTTGACTTGGATGCATGCTGCTTATTTCTTTTTCTTTCTGGTCTTTTTTTTTTTTCCCTTAATTTTATATTTGGATTCAATGGACCATAGTCTGTCCTTAATTTCCCATCTATTTTTAACAAAAGCCTTTCTTTTGTTTCTTTTTCTCTCTTTAAATAAAGAAGTCAAATTTTATTAATCACTAAAAGAAACCTGATGCCAAAAGCCTGGCCCCTTGTGAGACGGCAACAAACAAAATCGAGTGAGAGAAGAGAGCGTGGAATGACCAAAGAAGACCTGATATTCATGTGGTCCTTTCATCAAGCTCTTTGCGACCTTATAATCAGGGATCATAGGGCCCATTGTGATGTATGTGTCTTAGGTGCATGTATATCCTCTGAAGTAAATCCAAATCTCAAGCAGACCACACCACAGGAGACAACAGTAATCGACCATTAAAAACATCTTATGAACCACAAAGGTTTTGGATCAAGCTGATGATATGTGTAGTCCCTTCATCCAAGTCTTTGTCACTTTATCACCACGTTGGATGGCAAATAAACATTCTGACGACCCTGAAAAAGTTTTTTTTTTTTTTCATTTTATAGTGTCGGTTGCCCTCAACCACTACTTATTTCCTGTAGTATGGTTTACATGAAATTTGGATCTATTTCATTGTTTGGAGCATTTGTGTAAAATGAGTTGTCAAAATGAAAGGATGGCATTAATATAAGAAACATGCATAGTAGTGGGCTCCCAATGGGGTCCACTGTGATGTACGTGCCCTGTATTTATGCTATTAATCCAGTTTGACAGCTTATTTTAGGGGGAGAGTGCTAAAAATGAAGCATATCCAAATGTCACTACAACAAATTAGGGCTTAGCCGACTGATGGGCTTACCCTTTGCTCGCAGCCCGTTTTAACGGCTGCGGGCAAAGGGTCCTTTTCTATTTTAAAAAAAACATAAAAGGCTTGTGCAGTTGCGCCGTATCTCCCTCTCCCTCTCCCTCTCCCTCTCCAGTGCCTGTCGCTCTCCTGAAACCAAGTACAGAAAAAGCCGTCCGTCACCCCCCAAAACCTAATCCCGCGCACCATCCCTAAAAACAAATTCCTCTCTCTCTCGCGCGCCCATCTCCCAAAACAAATCCCTCTCTCTCGCGCTCGCCCATCTCCCAAAAAGCTCTGGAATTTTTCTCCGACCCGCTCCCTCGATTCTCTCAAAAAACCTTACTACTGATTTTCCATCTCTTTCTCTCTCTCTCTCTCTCTCTCTCTCATTTTAAATGCTGGAGGAGAGAGCTCTCCTTTGGATTCGCAGATTTCAACGAGCTCACGTTTTCAAAGGCGGACCCGTTTGGTTATCGCGTTCGCATCGGATCTAGGGTTTCTTTTACTTTCTCACTTCTCGTTTTATCGATTTAAGGTAAGAGCAAACGCAATCTTTTCGATCTCGTCTTCCCGCATTGTAAGGTTAGGGTTTCATCGAACTGCATTATGTTTCCTAGGGTTTTTTGAGTCACATTTGTGTTCTGCAACGATTTTTGGGGGTTTCTGGAGCTGCATTTTGATGTTGAGATCGTTTCATTAGATTTTTATTTTTATTTTTTAAAAATTTCGTCTGATGTTTTTCATTTGTGCTTTTTGATGATGTAGATCTTTTGATCAATATTAATTAATTTATTTTTAAAAAAATTTTCTTTAATTGAGGGATTTGAAATTTCTGGGGAGGAGATCGTTTTTTGGTGTAGTTCTTTGATTGGTAGGAAAAACAGAGAAATTGAAAAAAGGAAAAAAGAAAAGAAAAGAGATAATGCCTTTTTTGGTAATAGGAAGCATTTGAGAACTGATATCTGCAGTATTTGATTTCCATTGCGGTTTGGGATGTTTATTTCAAAGATAATGCCCTTGGGAAGAAAATCTGACCAATAACATAAGGACTAATATGCAAAATAGTTGTTGAGCTCTCCATCTACATTCATATGACAGTGGCAAAGATGTATAGGATCAAGATCGTTCATCTGCTAGGCCCCTGTTTGGATGGGCTACACCTATAAACTTACGCTTGTGGGATGAATTTATCGTCTGATTTGATGATTTTTGTTGATTAGAAACCGATGGTTAGAAAAAGTCCGACCAATGATTTACATATAATGAGCGTAAATTCTCCCATAAGGGGCTCCGATCAACCCGACATTTGTTGGCTTATGGCACAACAGATGAGCTGTCTAAATCTCATATGGATGTATATTTGTAATATCGGAAGATGGTTACAAGAGTACATGCTGCCACAATCTATTGTGTACTGGTTTTGTACAAGTTAGCAGAGATATACCCGTTGGCTTTATCATACAACCAATTTCTACCTACAATGGATATCCAAAGGAAATCACCCTCCAAGCTTTCAAGCTACCTTACATCTCTCATTCTTATCCAACCCGATTCTGTATGATTACTGTACGTTTGAGATGTTTGGGGCCCATGCATGATCCTTATGTGGAATCCAAACCATGAATCTGGTGCAGCTCCCAATGTTCACCATACATACCAGGGACCATCTTGACCCAAAATTGAGGTGGTACACACTGCAGGGAGCAATGTACAACCATGCTTAAAAACTAAGTTAAATGGTTTACTCATCTTAGTCGGGCATATATTGGGGGCTGACTCATGGCATTAAACCAGATCAGACAGTTTCTGTTGTTTTCATGGCATTTTCCTTTAATCTTGGTTCTTTGCGTAGCAATTTGATTGGAAACCCTAATTCTTATACCCTTGTAAGATTTTAGCAGTTTCTTTTGAGGTCGTGTGATTTTTTTCTTTTTAAAAGAAGTCATTTACAAATTGCACCATTTCATGGTGTCAATTAACTATACACCCATTAACTATACGCCCATCACACTCTCTTGGAGTTCTTTCAGTTTTTTGGATATACTTAGTTGCTTGGTTTTTTATGATATTCTGCGTAATTTCGATCTGATTCGATCCATAGTTATGTCATTGGCAAAATTAATCACACGCTGGTTAAAACGCCTCATCCAGTAGTTTATACAAGTGGGACCCATGGTTCCCTGACACTTTTTTTTTTTTTTTTTTTTAAAAAAATCTCTATGCCCCAAATCTCCTACAGTGGAAGGTCCTAACCCTTTGATAAGTGGCCCACAAATTAGATGGTTACAGTAAAAATGAATACAATTATAGTTTGTCAAAGAGGCATATGGTTGGATGGGTAGGATCTTCATTGTAGAAGTCTTTGCGAGTGTTCCCCTATGCACCTTAGGGCTTGTCGATGAATGGCCTAGATCAACTGATGGGCTCCACTTTTAAGGACGACGTGCATCAAGCACTTGATGCACATGACATGATGCATTGGGCCTCTGTACTTGTACTTTTTTTCTAAAGAGCATAATGCAAGTACTCGCCAAATGATGGTGGGATTTGCACTTACGTATGACATTTGCTTCCTCTTTTGGAAATGCTCGCTAATCTCCACTGCCCATCTCGTGTCGTTACAATCAAAGTTCTATCTAGGTAGGTTTATCTCACCGATGATCTGCTATAATCCTCCCACCAATTTGAAGCATGTGGTTCCTTCTCTCGTGTTTGGGACAGATAATGGGAGCCTGTGAAATGCAATTCTGTTTGTGCGAGTCTCAAGTGCTCGGTGGACCACCAAAAAGCAGATGCAGTTTTGATTTTGGGGTATACCCAAACAGTTCTTAAAGCATGCCAAAGTTAAGTGTTGTTTTGTTTTTTATATGAATTCTGTTTTCTACGGATGACTATATAGATTTGGATAACTATATAGATTTTATATGAATTCTGTTCAATGCTGTTTTGTTTTTTTTTTTTTGTTTTTTGTTTTTTTTTTTTTCTTTATTCACTTTTAACTTAGAAGGAAAAAAGTCGATTTGAGTCGAGAAGAGAGAAAGCAAAGCAAACATCAAGCAGATCCCGACATAGATGTCTACATGAAGGTGATAAAGAAAATTTCTTTTTTCCAATTGAAATTTTCTCTAATAAACAAATTGAATTCAAAGCAAGGTAGTACCAACCATGTGAATTTTCTTTTATCAGATTGTTGCCAACCTACGTGGTCATCTTTGAAGACTTTTAGGATGTTAAAATCCAAGATATATGGAGTGCGCTTATGGATTGTTCTAATAGTATGGATAGGCAATGATAATGGCTCTTTTGATGCTTTTGAACAAGTTGGTTTCAAAATGTTCTTAGGGTCACTGCTTCGCAATGAATTGGGATGCTGATGGGACAAGTTGCAGTCTTGTTTTGGAAGACAAACCTCTGGTAGACTTTGTTGAGCTTCCTAATACATGCCAAGGCCTATGTTATTGCAACATCTTTAGTGGAGTTATTAGGGGGGCACTAGAAATGGTGAGAATTTCATCTCTCTCTCTCTCTCTACCTGCCTGCCTACCTATCTATCTATCTATCTATCTATTATCTATCTATACACAATAAGCTTTTAGTTGCTTCTGTTTGATAGCAGTTGAACTATTTTAGTTACTTTGAATTGCAGTCACTCGTATGGAGAATTCGTCTGAATTTGCAACTAAATGTAGTCTTTAATACCCATGATTTTCTGTGGGTTTTTTTTTTTTTTTTTTTTTTGGTTATGGTTTGTTTCATGACTGTGCTTGCTAGGATATTGTATTATACTCGACTAGAACAAACTTCGTCGACATTTGCATATGTCATGTCCAACTTATTTCCATCAATGACCTTCTTGTTGGCTATCATCTTGGGGTATAACCCACTCATCTCAAGCATTTTAAGTTAGGATTTGTTTTGATTCATATAACATATGGAATTTTGGTACTTTCAAGAGGTAACAAAGCAAGCCTTTGTCATTTGTGCATATCATACAAAATGGTGGGTTTAGTAACAAAGCTTTTTTTATATGTTGCTTGTGGATAAGACTTGCTAGCATGTCACATGTATTGCTTTGTGAGAGCCATCCATCAGATAGATCCACCAAGCATGTTTCTTGGCCTCACTAAACTGGTTGGCATTCATGTATGGTGAAGATGACAGTTAAAAAATGTTGAGAAGCAGTTCACCTATCCCATATATTTAGATCTGAGAGATTTTGCATTCTCAAGTTATTGTGTAATTTTCATATATTTAGTGTTGATCCAAAAATTCTGTTGTGCTTGTGGATTTAATGATGATGCAGTCATCTGAATCAGGTCTAGGTACTGTACAGTTTGGGTCTAGGTGGTTTTAATAGTAAATTATATATATTTTGTATGCATTTATTATTCTAATAAAAGAAATTTCACTTCTAGCACTTTATTTTTTTTTGGTTGAATGTCATATCATCTCTTTCATTAGATTGGTTTTGGTCTAATCTTTCAATCATTATCTAACTGTTAAAAGGAAATAAATTTCCATCTGGAGTTGGTTATGAGTGTAGTTTTCTATGTAATCAGTAAAAGGAAATCAATTTCCCCCTCTCTTTTGGTGACTCAAGCAGTAAGAAGCCATCTCATAATGTGCATCCACTCTTTGGTGAGACCATTTCTTTCATTAAACTTCTAGTTTTTCTGTTATATTGTTATAGAGAAATGCTTCTACAATGGGTGTTTTCGTACAGTTCCATGAAGTGTGCACCATAAGTGTTTTAGTACAGATTCCATGTTTCAATTCCATCCTTCATATATTCTGTCATTAGCATTTTATTTCCACCTTGGAACTGAATTATATTTATTTTGCTTCTTTCTTTGCAATATCTATGCATCCATTTCTTTGCAGCCAACTATTCGAGCATGACCTTTGATGCGGGTGGGTGCTCTGTGCTTAGTCATCTTCCTGGCAATTGCCCATCCATGATCCCAGGGATTCCGTTAATAGTTTGCATTTAAATAAGAAGTATTGGTTTCCAGTATGTCATGATTGAGAGTGAATAATAGTTATAGTTTTGGAATGAAGTTTAGGAATGTATGAACAGCATGGCATTCTCCTTTTTGCATGTATCAGCTAATCACAGTTAGTGGATGCTTCGACTTCATATGAACTGCCGGAGATGATTCGTCAATTTGTTCTATGTTACAGTGCTACTTCAGACAATTCAACTGTTTTTTTTTTCCGATAAAATCAAATCATTATGTATTAGGTTTAAGTAGTTGTTTTTGGGTAAAACAATGAATCTAGGTTCACTACTTGAATTATCCTTTTACTATTGAATTTTCCACTGGCATTTCTGATTTGGAGGATATGGATGTTTACCGAGATTCCTGCACTCAGATATGCTTTGGGTTGTGTTAATGTAACAATTCCAGCTCCACATGACTCTGCACCAGAAGAAATTAGATGATAGAAACACAGTTCAACTTGCATGTAATATGAGGATCCAATTAGTACACACATCTACACTCTTCCTAAATGTGCCAGTGTGGCATACCAAAGAAAGATCCAAGCCATCCATACAATGCTTCTGACAATGTAGATGATCTCGCCCACAAATCAGGTTGGCCCATTCTTCATGTGGGTCCGATTTTATTTGATAATTGCCAATATAATTCTGTAAAATGTATTTTATATATGCGAGCACCAACAATTGCAAAGAATGCATATTTGAGGATGGCTAGAAGGCCGCCGCTTCTTCCTTTGAGCAACCTTTCTTATTCGTGAGAACTTTTGTATATGCTCGGACTCATTGTAAGTTTCACTCGGATAGCTCTTCCTCTGACGATTATATCTGTAAAATTCCATGTTTCTTCTACATTGGTATTTAGTAGGAAAACCATAAAGAAGAACATGTTTACTTGGTGTGCATCCGTATGTCAATAGACTGAGTTGGGAACTTGGGAGCATTTCAGTAATACATGGTTGTCAGCAACTAATTGTGGAAATACTTGCCCGCTCCAAAGTTTGCGACCTTTTGTTGTGTGATGCTTATGTTTGTGCAGAACTCCTATTTTGTTGCTATTAGTTCATTATTATTTTAGGACAGGATTGGGTGGGGACTGTCTTTTATTTTTTCGGCATATATGACTGAAACATGACCATGATGGCCAAGGGTTTGTAAATGATCGATGGTAGTAGCAAAAATGTAAATGTGTTTGGATGTTCGAATGGTTTGATTGTGGTAGTTAAGTTTCGACAATTTGGAAATGAGTATTCGTGGAACTAGAAATGTTTAGTTCTCTTGTATTTTCAACTGGATCATTTTCCTAATTATAATATTTACCAACTTGTGTATTAGGTTTAATGAATCTTATCACTACCCAACCAGATCAGATGGTGTCTTTAAAAAGAGAGAGGCTTTCTTTTAAGAAGGTATTTTTTTACTATGCCTTTCCCATACCTATATCTGAAAATCTTAATCGTGAGTAGCATCCATTCATTTGATTTCGAAATATTTGCTTGCAGAAATTATCCATAATGCGGAAGGTGTGTGTTTGTGATTACTGATGCAGAGCGTTTGGATTTGATCAATTTTGCATTTGGAATCATTTGTTTCTCCCTCTTGTTGCTAGATGCATTGCCAGGTTTAGGTTGTGTTCATATTCATTTTGGTTATGTATTCCTTCTTTGTGGGTTTCGGTGTTGGTCATCCGCTTCTTGTTAAGCCATACATGATCATAGCCAGAGCAACAACATAGTTTGTTGTAAATGAGGCTTTGAATGAAATCTATGTTGAAGAGGACTATGAGAGGTCTGTGGGAGTCAATTGATATGTACGCTAACTTTGATCGATAGGACTTGCACAAAGAGGGTGAAAACTTCTTTTTTTTCTTTTCTTTTGAACTTCTTGGCAGTGTCTCATCTAATCAAGTGTTTTTCTTTCTTTTTCACAATCACTCCTTTTACATGGTCAGTGTAGATCGAGAAACATGTAAACATTTCTTAACACCATGTAAACATCATGGTCAGATTCAGTAAAGGTTTCAATAGTGTACATTTCTATAATTGAAAAGTTGCAAGGCAAATCTTCATTTTGTAGAATTCTTCTTGCTACTGTTGCCTTTCAAGGATAAGTCCTGTCTTTTGAACTCACTGATATTCATTATTTCCAAGTTAGTTGCTACATAGACACAAAATGCTTTGTGGTCAGGTATGTTAGCTGCTTAGACTGGTGAAAAAAAAAAAACAACTAGGATGCATGTGGGTAACCTTTTTTTTTTTTCTTTTTTTTTTTTATTACTTTTTTGATAAGAAAGATTCTCTCTATTGCTACGGATTGTCGGTGGCCATGAAAACCCGAGTACACTTCGGATTGAGTATCCAATAAATATGATTCTTCTTAATGTACTTGAACATGGGATGTGAATTTATGCAGTCTTTAAAGCATACATCATAGCTTCCATTGAAACTGTATTAGCTTTCATTTGTTTTTGTATTTGGTGGTTGATCTTTGATGGGATCAACATGTTCTTACTTCCCACCATGACACTTTTAATAGCAATTAGGAAAAGTTTAATTATCCATGGAGTAATCCTTCCTCTACAGGTTGCCCGTCAAGCAAATCCTTTTAAGATGTCACGTTGTTCATGAAATTAGACAGAAAGTTGGGCACCTCATAAAAATTCGTGTTGATGCCAATCGTAATTGGGCATATGAAGAAGTCTGTTCTGTTTGGGTCCTGTAAAATGCTATGATCTTCAATACATTGAGGTATGATTTGTGAAATTAATTATTCTTGGCATTTGAAATTTCAAGCAAAGATAAAGTGTTTTGCTTATAAGTTTCAGTTTTAATTTTGTAACCGATAAAAGCTCCTCATTTCAATTGGCAAAGAAAAAGGCTTCTTAATCATCGTGCTTTAGTGCATAAATCATTGAAGACTTATATAGCCCTTGAACAGACAAAATACCAAATAAATTTGGAAGATGGATGATGAGGAACTTGAGTAGGATCTAAGCCCACGCTTGATTTGCTTCCTTACTAGAATATTCATCAAGGATATCCATGTGAAACTTTGGAGGAAAATACCTACTCAGCGTATCTTTGAAGTTGGTATCGGATTCCTAATAATAACTTAATCTCCATCCGTCATATTTAATGTTTTCATGGTGCTTGAGAAAAGAGCTTTTTCGAGGCAATTACATTAAAATGCGGTGTTGTTGCGAGTAATCAAGGAGCTCGAAGCTTTTGTTGTTCTCTGTTTGCTTACAAATGATGGACTTCACTCATGACCCAATACTTGGGCTTTAGTGACATGGTTTGATAATTTGTCCGAAAGTTGTAAATTGGCTAAAACTCTGAGCTTTCCTAGCTAATGTATTTAATGAATATGTTATTGTTGCATAGCTTGATGCATTTCTCAATTTAGTTTTCTTTTTGTTAGTTTCTATACTATGACTTGCATTGATCATTTTGCTTATTATGTGGAAGTTTTTTGGCACTTCTTTCTACTGTAGTTGTTTATCATTGTTATCTTATTCACTTTTCTACGCTAGATGAAAATTGTTGTTTCATGGAAGTAGATGAAATTATGAGATTATGAGATTTCAGGTGGGCTATACCATATGAAATTATGAGAAATCATGCCTAAAATATTGGATGATATTTATCTGATATGCCTGGTTTTTATGTGAGTGCTGTAGGTTCATAATCCGCTGGGTGATTTTACAATTATCAATAAAAAAAAAAGTTGGACATAATTGACCAGGGTTTTTGCGAATCCAAATCTGTTTTGTGTATTTGCCGTCCAACTGCTCATTCGAGTCTAGGTTTTAAAACACCGGTACTAAGTATTATGTGTATTGCAATTTTACTTGCATTCAAAATGACTGAATTTTGCTTGGAGATCGTAGGTGTGTCAATGGCATCTCTAATCGAGCTTTCATTCAACTGACGGGCTTCATTCAATCGGACAAGCTTCATTAGTGCCATGATTTCCAACATCTCCTTCTCTTACAGGAGCATCTATTGAAAGAAAGCCATGGTCCGACAATATCTCTCTCTATTCTTTATATCCGGATTCTAAAATTTGTCTATCTCGTCAAATGAAGATTGACCCCTTTTTGTTGCAGATCGACATGGACAAACACCAATATCTACGCCTACATTTCCATCATTGCACTCATTGTTTGTGTTCTGTCAAAACATTGTTATAAAACCTTTGAATTTCTCTCGAATACTTTAACTTGAATGTTGGCTTAGGGAAATATCCACGAGCCTTTTACAGACTTTTTTGTCTTTACCTCCCGCATGCTCCATGATTTTCCTTGTTCAAACTTTTCCTATTCATTTATAAAGGAATGCTTCACTCTAAAATAGATGAGCTAGGACTCAAATCATTCACTTCTTCTTCTTATCCTACTTATTTTATCTTTGGACAGGTATCAAGACCCAATATGCATGATGATTGTTTTCTTGAAGGAGCTGTGGCCAGATATAAAGGACTCAAATTTATTTCAGTTTAAAGATTTCCTCTAAAAATTTTGTGTGTATCAAGCATTCATTTAAATGATCATGATGTGCTCACAAGGAACATCCTTCTTGATTAAGTGATTCTTTCCATTGCGTGAAAAAATGGTGTGGACTTTTTTGTGTCTTGTGCCCACGATATCCGGGTCCAAACTCCAAACATGATATTGCACTTCCTCATTACATTATTTCTCTTTGTTATTTCATCTTGATTAAACTAGATGTTTGCAATTCAAAAATTGTTATTTAATGTTATATCTGGTTTCGTGGAACCTGGAACAGTGGCTAATGGCTAAGATTTGTTTTGTAGGTTAGAACCGACTGGTTAGGCTGAGTGCTTCCTTGAAGAATCTCCTAAATAACAGGTTCGTTTCCATTCCCTTGCAGCAGCTGAGTGCTTCACTCATATAATCGCCTTTTAGAACCTTCTTGTTAATACATTGATGAGTATTTTCTCTGTCATGCTCAAATTGGGAGTCGACCAAATTCTTTTTCAAGATCAGTCGACTACCTTTGACACTGTTAAAGGTTGACTACCTATGACTGGTTGTAGACAATCAGCATTAGGCTAAAATAACTCGTTCCATGTACTATGTACTTTTAACCTTCCATTTTCCTCACTCAAACATTTATTAGAGCTTTGATTTTAGTGGGCCCAAAGATTCTGTCTCTTTACCATCCATTCTAGTACATCAGGTGCATCATCTGATTTTAGTGCATGAAGCCAAAACTCAACCAGATCTACTACTAAAGGAAGGCTACTTCACAGGGACCAATGGAGAGGGAATGCCAACCACAGGTTGCTTCCATGAGCATAACGGTATGTATATTCCATCTAATCCGTTGAGCAGGTACATCTCACAAAGGACGAACGGATTATTTTAGGTGTGATTTTACCTTTTTTTCGTTTGTCGTCTCCATATAGTTTTTGTGCCCCCGTAAAAATAAGAAACCCAAAAGTGGATGGTGTGGATGACACATGAAGAGCATGGTCGGCCCTATAGAACTCAAAGTACTTTATCCTGTACTTATAGCAAATGTCGCAGAGAATTCCAAGAGCTCCTTTTCAAGCGGGCTGAGCTTGGACTTAACTCGTTCAAAAGCCCAAGAACCCAATTAGGCCTATCATATTTCAAAATTTTTGAAATTTAAATTAAAAAAATTACCCTTTAACTCTTTTTCTAACATTGTTTGTCTAAGAAAAAATGTAAAATTCTCTCCCTCTCATTTTATACTCTTTAAATGTAATATCCCTGCAGTCCAAGAAACACAAAGCTCTAATTAATGGATTCTCTCTTCATCGAAATCCTCATCTTCAATTTCTCTTCCCTTTTCAGTTGGATAGATTCAGTATGTCCTATGTACTTTTAACCTTCCATTTTCCTCTTCATTGGTCTTAATGATGATTTCCAAGTCCAAGCAGCAAAAGTTTAACATCGGTTTCAACTTTTAACCTTCCATTTTCCTCACTCAAACATTTATTTTTGTTATTATTATGATTATTGTGAAATTTATCCTTCATTATTATGATTTCCAACTCAGCTGATGTATGCATTATATTCCGCTCTGCTTATGTGTTTTTACAACTTATTTTAGCCCATAGTTGTAAAACTGAACCAAATTCAAATTTTAGGCGGACCTTGCTGCCAAAAATCCGCCTCTAGGTTTTGTAACCTCCCATCTTTCCTTGTCTGTTTATATAATCTTTCACTGCCAAAATTTGCTTCTTTTCAAACCCAAGAAGCAGAAGACAGACATAGATGAGTTCGACTAGCAGAGCATGGATCGTCATTGTTAGCATTGGAGCGGTTGAAGCAACCGAAAGATCAAGGTATTTGTAGATGGAATTATGCTTTCAGATCTTTACATCGAAGCAAAGAAGAGCATCGGATCGTATGCACAGGCCAAGAGACTCTCCATCATATATTCGAAATGCTAGGAATCTATTAGCAGATTCAAAAGCAGGGAAAAAATCCATTTAATGGCTTTACTCTTTCGGTGAGTGAATCCATTATTTTTGTTTTGCAATCTGTGTTTCCTGTACATTTCTGCTAGAATTTTGTCTTCAATTTCACTTTTTTTTTTTTTTTAATGAGAAATATTGGCTCTATGGCTACGGTCGCACTGTGGGGCTAGTTATATTTAGCTACGGATTTTATCCGTAGTTCTGTCAGTGTAGCAAAAACTGGCGATTTAGCGGCCCAAAGACAATCGTCATAAAGTCGACCACCACCAAGAAAGCCTTTACCGACCGAGGCTTCACCGGCTGTTAGCTAACCGTGGGTAAAGGATTTGGCGGCGGTTTTCTTGGCTTTTGCCGGCGGTTTTGACCGCCGGTAAATGCCAGTTTTCTTGTAGTGTGTTAAGTGGAACTCACCATAGGAAATTAACACCGATGGTTGACCATTTAAAACTTTTTTATGGGCCATGAAAGTTTTGGATCAAGCTGATGTTTGTGTGGTCCCTTCATCCACCTCTTTGTGACCTTTTACTGGTGAATATTGTTTCCCCATTGTTTATTGTGGTGTCGTCCACCTTGAAATTTGGATCTACTTTATTTACTTTTTATTATAACCTAAAACGGTCTGTCAAAACAGTTGAATGGTATAGATGTAACGCACATACATCATGGTGGGCCCCAAAAGTTTTTGATTAAGTTAATTATTTGTGGACCCTCATGAAGGTTTATTTTATTTTATCTTTTTCACGGTGGTGGCACTCAATCAGTACTATTGTTTCTTGTGGTGTGGTTTACTGAAATTTGAATTTATTTCATTGTCAGATCATCTAGGGTAAAATGAGCTGTTAAAATGAATCGGACGGCAAGAATATGAGAAACACACATAATGGTAGGTTCCACCTAAGCAGCATCCTTAGATTGCTGACCGTTCTAGTGTGCTGATGTTATAAAGTTCCATGGGCACTATGCTATATATATATATATATATCCACACCGTCCATCCATTTTGACAGACATGCCCCAAAATCGAAGTAGATCTGCAGCTCAAGTGGATCAGAAATCGGTGGGGATTGAAAGCTTGTCATTGAAAACTTCATATAAGTCTGTGTGAGCCTATGAACACACTTGTATGACAAATAAACATCATAAGTGGCCCAAGAAAGATTTCAACGGCGAGTGCCATTGCCCTCGATGCTTTCTGTGGTGTGGTCCACTTGAGCCTTGGATCCACCTCATTTTTGGGCCTGCGGCTTAAAACGTCTGGTAAAATGGACGGATGTTTTGAATATAACACATATATCATGGTGGGGCCCACGGAACTTTGCCACATCAAGTATAGGAAACACAACACAATCCTATTGGGGGAAGTAATGGACGACTTCTATAGACTTCCTTTCCACAACCGGCCAAGATTCAATGGCCCATGGAGTAGGTGGATCCAGCCGGTGTTACTTTTCTTTTGGCGTATCATGCATCCAGTTGTGGTAAAGATAAAACAGTGTTAAGTCGTAGATAGGCATTCATCGGACGCAGATTAACAGTGTTAAGTCGTAGATGTGCATTCATCGGACGCAGATTAATTAGCTACTGAACCCCACAGTAGCTGAAGTGACGTCATCATGTTCTTTGGGCCCACCATGGTGTATGTACTGTATCCGCACCATTCATCTACTTGGAGAGATTATTTTAGGTCATGATCCAAAAAATGACGTATATCCAAAGCTCAAGTGGATCCCACCACAGAAAACAGTGGGACAGTCACGGCCGCACCGTTGAAAATTCCTAAGGCCCACCATGATGTTCATTTCAGATTCTACCTGTTCTCGTTGGGGACAGGCCAAAAGCCTTTTTAACCTTTGATGTTTGAAAAAATAATAATTTCAAAATCAGTTACTAGTGTCTCTTCATATGATTTTTTGGGGATGCGCCCAAAAATAATGCATCTAAAACTCTGGTCAGTCACATGGTTGAAAATATTGAGTATTAAACGCCACCGTTAAAATGCTAGTGGTACCATTATATTAAGTTTTGAATTATGCTACCATTTATGTGTTTTAAGCTCATACAAGTGGGAATGACAATATGATAAAGATGGCATATAAGCATTATGCTGGACCTAAGAAGGTTTCAACTGTATGTATTTTCTACTCCTCTTTTTCCTCTTCTTTGACCTACTTAGGCTTTAGATCTGCCTCAATTTTTCGACCAGGCCGTAAAATAATTTGGTGAAACTGATGGACGGTGAGGATTTATTACTAACATCACCAAGGTTGCCCCATGATGTAGAGCGGGTCGGACAGTTTCATGGCCAAGATGGATTAGAAAAGGCCCGGTCGGCGACGGAAGTGATCCAGACCATCGGACCTTAAATCAGGCGTATCTCACAATCCAGAATGAGTTACCTAGCGTAAAATATATGATTTTGGGGTAGAACGAGCTACTTTAGCCAACCAACCTAGCTACCCAGGGTTGCGATGCCCGGAATTGTGAAAAACCCCTGGATCGACAGTCGTTTCCCTGTTTTAATTTCATTTTTACTATAAATAGTACGTTTTAGTTTGATTATAACTCTTCATCCGTCGGGCTTTAGGAGTTGCGCCCAACGTGAAAAGAGCTTAGAATAATTAGGAGAACGGTTTGGTGAAGCCAAATAGGACACTTACTATTTTTGGCCAGAAACCTTGTGCACTAATAGACATCATGGCCGTCTATAAATAGTAAGTTTACTATTTATAGTAAGTCACGATTTCTAGGAGTTTTAGTTGTAGTTTGATTCTGATTTCTTTCACATTGCTTAGTACCCCTATTTAAAGTGTTGTGAACTCGTTTTTATTCATTCATTAATCAATTTCGAATTTATTATAATTTATTTCCATTTTATGCTTTCTTTCCTCGTGGATTCGAGAATCTCTATGAGGAGTCCAGAGAAGTTCCGTGGATTCGGAATACTTATCCTCTTGAGGAAGACGGTGCTTGACCTCACGTCCTCCCCTGCGTCACCCCACCTAGATTGATGGGTTGCATGAAAGGAATTACTGGAAGTGTGTATTACACTATTAGTTGAGAAATGGATATTATCGTCTAGATCAGCGTTCAAAATGTATGGAATATCTTCGTGACTTTGCCTTTCTTGCATTCACAAACTCGATACTGCTAGCTTCAGAGCTTAACATTACTAATCTCGGTACTGGAGGGGTCACTACCAAATCCGAGTCCGTTATCAATGGCACTTCTCTATAAATGGAGTAGAATCCACTTCATATTTCTCTCATCATCACTTTGGCTTTCCTGCATTCACAACGTCGATAATGTGAAATATACACTCCAACCATTGGATGTGTGATCCCGAGTTAGGTTCAGGGCCAAAAGATCAAGCTGACCTATGATTAAAGTGGACCACACTAAAAGAAACGGGTGGGAGAGATATATTCACCTTTGATTTTTTATAGGGTCTACCATGATGATAACATGAAACCCACTCCAACCATTAGAGGGCACACTAAGATCTAGGCCTGGCCCAAAAATAAGCTATCCGTGATGCAGGTGGTCCACATGAAGGGAAATAGTTTAGAGGTGAACATCGCCCTCAGTACACGGTTCCAATCATGTGGTTGACCTAAATCACAGATTGGGTTAATTTTTGGGCCATGGGCCTAACATGGTGTAACACACTTGCTAGGGTTGTTGGGTGTGGGCTCTAACAGTGGTACAAAAGTAGAGGTAGCTAATTGCCCCCGTATTACCCATGGTCCTACATAATAAGAGCATCTATGCACAAGCTTTTCACAGCTGCCTCACTATGCAAACATTTCCAGCTTGTGAGCAGATGATCCCAATTGACAACAACCTCACTGGTGGGTTGAGTTTCACATAAACAGAATTCACCCTAGAATAGAATCAGACCTGACCTGGGCCTAAATCAAAATGAAGGTCACCAACTCAATTTTATTCAAATCGGTGTCCTTAAAGAATGACCCCAAATTTGAAGGAACCACACCCAACAAGATTTACAAAGATGTAGATATACAAAGTGGGTACTCACTTGCACCCCCACATGAATCACACCATAGTAAGGTATCAATAATTATTTTCTGTTAATGGCTTTAGTTGTGATATGTGTTACATTAAAATCATAACAGCAACTCATATGTTTAGTTGATGACTGAGGAGCTAAGTTCTTTCATTTGAGTAACAGATCCTTGTTCAATGTAGAACATCTTTATAAGAACGTATTGTTGGGGGCCTTGCACAAAACCTTAGGATCTAGCCTCTCGAAATAAACCAGAATTATGGAATAATAATGCAATGAACTAAGTCAAAAACATAAACCACACCACACCAGGGATTTTTACGTGGAAAACCCTCAAAGAGGAAAAAACCACGGGACCTCGTCCAGATCAACAATCTACTATAAAGCAGAACATTACAACCGATCACAAGCACACACCGCTTGGATCAAACCTTCTTTACTCACGCAGGAGTGGATAAACAATAAGAGAACAAAAGAAAAACTAAGAGATCTCACCGATTACGAGGACGTGGAAGCGCTGAGATATGGTAGATCACCGGTAACACCCTGAAAATTAGGGGTCAAGTAGCAACTCAACTCCCGAGTTCCAAAACATCACTTATGCAACATATATGCTTATGATTCAATGTTGTCTGTGTTAGTACATTAATCATGAGTGGGATTATACCAAAATAGTAATTCATACTCCAGATCAGTTGTAAAATGCAAGCGGAAGACTGAAGGATATAAATAAATGTATATAAGTCAAAAGATCACGATCGGTCTCCAGAGTATGAATATAACACTGAGTCACTGTGTACATGTAATATTAAATGTAATATTACAACAGACAAAAGTATCAAAAATGGTTCAACTGTAATAAAACCTTGTAGTCCCGCCGACCAGGAGAGTCTAAGCGAAGCCATCGAAAAATTGTATATAAGAGTACTCATCCTGATTATTGTAGTAATCAGGCTCTGCCTCAAGAGTCACGCCGTCATTTGAAATCAAGATAGAGTCTGATTGGTGTTTAAAACACTATCCCATAACGTGTGAGTGAGTGATCAACTCAGTGGAACAATAAAGCATAGGTTAGCATGTTATCAATTCAATCAAGCAGTAATGATAAAGTAGTAAATCACTCATCCCTAAGTACTCTTGTTAATGCAGGAATGATATGAATGTATGATGCATGCCCTCGCCTACGCTCTCTCAGTGACTTCCTCTCATGTTCGCGCATGAACAACACTGCCTCAGTGCTTAACCTACTATGCCTGAACGCATGCGTAATGCAATGCATGCATATGATTACCAAGTTCTTATTAGTGTTCACACCCCAAGTATAGGGTTGTGATGTAGTAATAAACTCGGTAAGACCGAGGTCGAATCCCAAGGGACTGATACTTGTACGCTTTCTAAAAATAACCAGATCTAGGATTAGGCTAAGATGTAATCTAAACCAATTATGATTTGAGGAATAATGATGAAATATTAATCTAAAACTTAGGAAGAATCAGAGAAGGGAAACTAGGGATTCAGAGGATCCACTTGTAGAGATCAGGGAGATCTTATGCCGGTATTACAAATCAGGAAAATTAACTGAACTGCCATTGATGTAGATTTCAAGAGATGAAAAGTATATGAATTAGAATGGATTCCATCACCAAACCATGCCCAGGAGACAAAGCAAACAAATGTAATTAATCTAATTACCAACCAATCAACATGCCATGAAAATCAGGAGAGGGTACCGACATCCAACCATGCCTATGAGACGATGGTGAACAACAGGGCTTCCTAATGTCATAAACATAAAAAAGAAAAGAACATGCTCAAAGCCATTGCAGACCCATTGTAATTTCAGTCACAACAGACCATTAAAGACTGAAAACATTCCCTTAATTAAAACCAAAATCAACATCAATTTAATTCAAACAAAAGCACAAGTATAAATCCTCCCATCACGCTACAAGCTTCACCTCTTAGCCCTAGCTAAGAGGATTAGCCAGCCATGAATGGCTGGACTCAAAATAAAATAAAACAGCTAAAGGCCAAGAGAAAATAAACAAACTCTATTTTTTATCTCTCTCTCTGCTTCCACATCCAAACCCAAGCCTCCAACCGAGCTCTCCAGATCCTCCCTCCTCCTCTGGCGTCCCTTTCTCTCTCTCTTTTATAGACCTCCGGAAGGATAGGAAGGTCGGTGGAGTTATGCACTCCTTACGCAGCAGACTGTTCGCAGCCGCATCGACCCACGTTTAAATGCTCTTGGCAAAATCCGATGCAGATCCGAGCCATTCAACCTTCATGGCTCGAACGGCCCCAACTTGTAATGATTTTGAACGGCCGGGATTATTGAACCGATCCCGGCCATGATCGCCAAACGGCCGGAGTTCTCGGCCACGCCGTAGCAGAGCACGGAAGGCTTCCGTGTCTGTGTTGGTGGGGCCCACTTCATTGTTTATTTGAGAAATCCACGCCGACCATTGGTTTCTTGTCGAAAAACCATTCTGCTATGGTTGGTTTTGGATTGATTTCGGCTTGCCCTACAGGAGTTTTCTCGCCGCCGTCTATCCTTTGTTGTTCAACAAATCTCATGGGTAAACGTGCATGAGGCCGAACGGACACCTAGGCGTGGGTCACACCTACCTCAGGGATGCAATGGACGGTCTGGATCATCCATTTGGATGATGAGTGGGCCCTAGTAGTGAAAAACGGACGACCGGCGTCCGTTCGCTGTTTGTTCGCAGCAGAGTTGCTGATGTGTGATGGGGCCCACTTCATCGATGATTTTGAGAAATCCACGCCGTCCACCGTATTCCCCTCGGAATTTCGGTCGGGAAGGGTGGATTTTGAATCCAAAACGTGGTGACCCATGAGATCTTCCTTCAGCCGTTGCCATTGTGTTCAACGGTAAAAATGCGTGCTCCCGTGCGTGGTCCAAAAACGAAAGCTAGGTGAGGATCACGCCACACCTTTGGATCGAATGGACGGTTTAGATTATTGAAATAAGAAGTGGGTGGGGCCCACTACTTAAAACGGACGAGCCCTGTCCGCTCGCTGTTTCCATGTGGGAGACGGATCGGGTCAGCTGCGCTGACCGATTCCAGCGAATGCGGTGCACCGTGGAGTGCATCGCCTATACACTCGCACGCCCCCCTTGTGGGGTCCACCATGATGTATATGTGAAATCTGCTCCGTCCACCCATTCTCGTCATATCATTTAAACCGTGGAGACCAGAGATGAAGTATATCCAGCAAGCAGGTGGGCCAGTAATCATGATTCTGAGGCTGATATGGTCGTTGGCCCACTTCCATAGTGATCCGAGGGCTGAAATTTTACTTGTACGGTTAATTTGTGGCCCTTATCCCATGTATGAAGTCTCGTGTCGATCGGATGGCGGAAACCTTGTGATCTTGCATTCGTCGTCGACTTTCTGAAGCCACTTGAGCTTGGCTCGATTTCCGCGGATCTTTGCTGTGTAAATCCACTGATCTTGGTCCCCTGGAGTCCGTCCCTTGCTCTGATGAATTCTGAGCGTCAAATCCACACTTTTAGTACCCAATTTCAGTTTTAGCTCCAAATTGCATCCTGCAACAAAACACAATTAAAACCGGCCGTTTAAACAGTATCATACCCGTAAATCCAGGTAATAAATAGGGTTTGATATGCAATATTTGACCCTCAACACAACCCCCAACCAGCATTTTGCTAGTCCCAAGCAAAATATGCGAAAATTAAGTTGAGAATTACGAGACAATTCTTATGAAGCCGAGTGATATTTTTTTAAAAACAATCCAGATATGAGAAATCTTAAGATTTATGAATGGTGATTATCAATTTCTCCTGGCCTCTCATGCACGGTGAATTTCATAATCAAGTTCAAATATTAATCCATAAACTAGAATAATACACATTGAGTTCCATGGGTGTATAGTGAAATCTCGGCCTATCATCATTAAGAGATCAAATTGTCGATTTCATGATATCATTAGTAATCAATCAGAAAATTCATAACAACCATCACCTATACCAATACTTTGCCTCACAGATCATTCTTTCATTTTCTAGTTTTCTCTCTTTTTTTTTTTTTTTTTTTTTTTTTTTTTTTTTTTTTGTTTTTGTCAAGATGGGAATCAAATTTTCACTTATAGGGAGCAAACCTATGGTGAAAATAGTCGCCCAGCTCTGTCTAGCTGTTAATCATAGAAAATCAAATCCACACCTATAGGGAGCAAACCCATGGTGTAATTCTCTTTTTATACCCTGATGGCTAAATCTTTTAGGCTGGTTTCTTTCATGCTCAGTGATTACCAAATTAATCATTCAATATCAAACCGAAATCTCAATGTGTAAGTGAGATGTGAAATGTGAAATCATGACTCAATCAATGTTTACAACTTCTCATCATGGATTAACAATTCAAACTTAACTGTGAAATCTACAGATAATTGAATCCAAAAGTCATGAATTACCAACAATACGTATCTTGAAATTCTAAATCCAGGATATCTGTCAAAATCACTTCAAATTCACAAGGATTTCCAGAAAAAATTGAAAAATTTTCACAATTTTTGCTTAAGACCAAGAAAATACTGATTAGGTTACCTAATCTCCCACCCCCAACCTAACATCTACATTGTCCTCAATGTAAAAGATATGAGCATGGAATGCAGATGGGACAACGAAAGTAAAAGAGAAGTGATGGGAAGATAGTACCTGAATGATGAATCATGAGAGACTTTCCGAGAGATCGCAGCATGAAATCCGGTCAGCTCGAGAGAAAAAGCAGAATAACAAAAATAAAATCCTATCTATACCACTTTCGCAGGTGCTCTCGATTGCATTTAGCGTATGCAACAAGCCTTTAAACCCCTAGGTTGCCCCTAGTGGACGAGTTGTAGTCTCGTGAGGGTTTGCAGTAATGTTACCCACAAACATTGAACTATATAGGAAGATGAAATAAATGGAAAAGCTGGGTTGCCTCCCAGGAGCGCTAAGTTTAACGTCTTCAGCCAGACAAATAAAATAACTACCCTAGTCCTAAGAAAGCGATAAACCTTCCTATACCTCCATCGACTAGGAGATCGGTCCCTGTAAACAGATCGCCGAGGCATGGACATGTCCTCTCGAATCAAATTTCTCGACAAATGGCTTTAAGCGATGTCCATTTACTTTAAACTCCTTGCCATTGTCGGATCTCTTATCTCGACGGCCCCATGAGGATATGCAATAACAACAATGTAAGGGCCGGCCCAACGAGATCGAAGCTTACCCGAAAAGAGATGTAATCGAGAATTATACAAAAGGACTTTCTGGCCTGGCGTGAATGATTTTCGTAGAATATGTTGGTCATGAAACGCCTTCATCCCGTCCTTGTAAATTCTCGAATTCTCGTATGCTGCTCCGGATTTCTTCAAGTTCATTTAATTGAAGTTTGCGTAGCGAGCCAGCGTTGTTCAGATTGAAATTTAAATTTTTGATCGCCCAGTAGGCTCTATGTTCCAACTCCACAGGTAAGTGGCAAGCCTTCCCATAGACGAGTCTAAAGGGAGACATTCCAATAGGGGTTTTAAAAGCAGTACGGTACGCCCATAAGGCATCGGTCAATCGAATTGACCAATCCTTACGGCCGTGGTTAACCGTTTTCTCCAAAATGTGTTTGATCTCCCTATTAGAAATCTCAGCTTGCCCACTTGTCTGTGGGTGGTATGGGGTGCTCACCTTATGAGAGATACCATATTTCTTCATTAAACTCTCGAATGGCCTATTACAAAAGTGTGAGCCCCCATCACTAATAATGGCTCGAGGCGTTCCAAATCGGGAAAGGATGTTTTCTTTTAGGAATTTAATGACCGTGCGATGGTCATTATTCCGACACGGAATCGCTTCGACCCATTTAGTGACATAGTCTACAGCAAGCAAAATATATAAATTCCCAAAAGATTGGGGGAATGGTCCCATGAAATCGATGCCCCAGCAATCAAATGCCTCTATGATAAGAATGGGATTCAAGGGCATCATATTTCGACGGGACAATGCTCCCAATTTCTGACAACGCTCACAAGCTTTGCAAAACTCATGAGTGTCCCTGAACATAGTGGGCCAATAGAAGCCACACTGCAGAATCTTGGCCGTGGTCTTTTTTGCAGAAAAGTGACCACCACAGGCCTGTGAGTGACAAAAGGAGATGACACTCTGATGCTCATCATCTGGCACACATCTCCTCAAAATTTGGTCTGGGCAATATTTAAACAAGTATGGATCATCCCAGAAGAATTTGCGTACCTCGGTGAAAAATTTCTTCTTATCTTGCGCAGTCCAATGTGTCGGTATGGAACCTGTAGCAAGATAATTAGCAATATCAATAACCAAGGTGAATGGGAGACACTGAACAGCTTGTTCATCGGGAACATGTCATTGATATGGGTCGCCTCAAGGGAATCAGAGGTATTAAGGCGAGAAAGGTGATCGGCCACTACGTTCTCTACTCCCTTTTTATCTTTAATTTCCAAATCAAATTCTTGGAGTAGAAGGATCCATCGTATCAAGCGGGGCTTAGAATCATTCTTAGAAAGAAGATACTTCAGTGCCGCATGATCTGTATAGATAATGATCTTGGATCCGATCAGGTAAGACCTAAATTTGTCTAAGGTGAACACTACGGCTAAGAGTTCTTTTTCCGTAGTCGAGTAGTTCACTTGGGCAGGATTTAAAGTCCTACTCGCGTAATGGATGACGCAGGGCCTCTTATCTTTTCTCTGGCCTAGAACCGCTCCAAGAGCATAATCAGAGGCGTCGCACATAAGCTCAAAAGGAAGGCTCCACGGGTGGTTGCATGATGGGTGCAAGTGGTTAACATGCCTTTAGCTTGGTAAAAGCTTCCGGCATTGCTCGGTCCACTCGTATGGAACATCCTTTGAAGAAGATTACATAAAGGACGAGAGAGGAGACTAAAGTCCTTTATGAATCGTCTCAGTAAAATCCCTGCGTGTCCTAAGAAGGATCGCACGTCTCTGATGTTCTTGGGTGGAGGTAGGTTAGAGATAAGATCGATTTTTGCCTTATCTACCTCAATTCCCTTGGACGAGATAATATGTCCAAGGACAATTCCCTTATGAACCATGAAGTGGCACTTCTCCCAATTAAGTACCAGATTCTTTTCTTCACATCTTTTCAGCACACATTTAAGACTTTCCAAGCACTTGCTGAAAGATGAGCCATAGACAGAGAAATCGTCCATGAAGACCTCAAGATATTGCCCCACCATATCAGAAAAGATACTCAACATACATCGCTGAAAGGTGGCAGGGGCATTACATAATCCAAATGGCATCCTTCGATAAGCAAAGGTGCCATAGGGACATGTGAATGTGGTCTTCTCCTGGTCCTCAGGGGCAATTTCAATCTGATTGTAGCCCGAATACCCGTCAAGAAAACAGTAATAGGAATGACCAGCTAGCCTTTCCAATATTTGATCGATGAAGGGCAGAGGAAAGTGATCCTTCCTTGTGACGGTATTCAACTTTCTGTAGTCAATGCACATTCTCCAACCAGTAGTGACTCTAGTTGGCACGAGTTCATTATTAGCATTGGCTACGATGGTGATTCCGGACTTCTTAGGAACCACCTGAGTTGGACTCACCCATTGACTATCAGATATAGGGTAAATGATACCCACATCCAATAGTTTGAGGACCTCGGCCTTAACCACTTCCTTCATGTTTGGATTTAGTCTACGTTGTGGTTGTCGAGCAGTCTTTGCATTTTCCTCAAGATATATGTGGTGAGTACAAATCGAGGGATCGATTCCTTTGAGGTCCTCTATCGTCCATCCTAGGGCTCTTTTATGCTCAATGAGAGTAGAGATGAGCATACTCTCTGTTCTTTCTCCAAGTGGGCGAGAGATCACCACAGGGTATGTCTCATCTTGACCTAAATAGGCATATTTCAAATCGAGGGCAAAGGTTTTAGGTCAAGCTTCGGTGCCTTGAGGTTAGACGGTAGAGGCACTACATCGCTTGTGGCAATTCTTCAAATTGTGGCCTCCAGGTTAACTTCAAGCACGGTGCAAGATCAAGTAAGGCACACATCTCCCCAATCATATCATCATCAAACTCATGGGAGTGGGCCAAGCACGTCTCTAGAGGATCGAGGATAAGGTAAGGGGTGTCCTATCTTCCACGAAAGTATCGATCATGTTAATGTCGTGGACATCGTCATCATCCTCTCGCATTGTCGCCGTTATTGAAAAAGATGTTCGACTCCAATGTCAAATTTCCAAAAGACATAGTCATGACACCATTCCCGCAATTGATGATTGCATTTGATGTGGCAAGGAATGGGCGACCAAGAATGACGGGAATCGAGTGCTCATGTTGTTGATGGGTTCGGTGTCCAAGATGATAAAATCTACTGGTAGTAAAATCTATCGACTTGGACTAACACATCCTCAATAATCCCTCTTGGTACACGAACGCTCGATCGGCAAGTTGTAGTGTGGTTAGGGTAGGTTTTAACTCACCCAATCCTAACTGCTTGTATACCGAGTAGGGGATTAGATTGACGCCGCTCCCAAGTCAAGAAGTGCGTGATCAATTCGATGGTTCCCGATTACACATGATATGGTTGGCTACACGGGATCCTTGAATTTCGCGGCACGTCTTGCTTTAGGATGGCACTCACTTTCTCAGTCAAGAAGATCTTCTTTTGAATGCTTTGCCGTCTTTTGGTCGTACATAGGTCTTTCAGAAATTTGGCATATGAAGGAATCTGTTTTACGACATCAAGTAGAGGAATGTTGACTTTCACTTGTTTCAACACCTCCAGAATATCCTGAGAGTTAGAAAGACGTTTTGGTGCAACCAACCGTTGGGGGAATGGAGCAACTGGCTTCTCTAGAAGTTCCGGTTCTAAATTTTGTGGGACATCACGAGATCCATCATTATTGTCCTCTTCTGGTTCTTAAGATTTTTCAGGCCTAACCGGAAGGGTTTTATCAATGATCTTACCACTCCTAAGAGTGGTGATGGATTTAGCGTGTCCCATTTGATTTGAAGAGCTGGGATCATTTATCTCGTATTGCGGTTTAGGATTGGGGAGCGGTTGTGCAGGAAGCATCCCCCTTTCTATAACCGTCATACGCGAATCTATTTTCTGCATAAAGTCACGCATTGCCTGAGTCAGCTCTTGTATGGGATTTGGAGCCGGTTCTTCTTGAGGTTTCCCCTGATTTTGGTTTTGATTAAAGAAATTTTGAGGGGTAGCAGTTTGTCCATTCCTCCAACTAAGATTTGGATGATTTCTCCAACCAGATTGTATGTATTGGAGGTAGATCCATTGAAAGGTCTTTGATAGTTATTTACTGCATTAGCTTGCTCATTCAACACTCCTCGAAAGGCGATATGGTAGGACAATTTTCAGTTGTGTGAATGTTGCAATCACAGATGCCACAAACAATTTCATTAACCTTCTCCTTCTTTCCTTCCATGGCCTCGACTCTTCGAGTGAGATTAGTCACTTTAAAATTTACATCGTCCTCTTCTTTCAGGAGATATACTCCACCTTTCTCCTTAGATTGAGTTGGCTTAGGCGTGGTGTTTGATTTTGGGTAATGGTCCCATGATTGTGCATTCTTGGCAAGTCTATCGAGGTAATCCCAAACCTCATCGACCTCTTTATTCATGAATTCACCATTACACATTGTCTCGACCAGTTGGCGCATGGAAGATGTCAGTCCATCATAGAAGAAATTTGTAATGCGCCACATTTCAAAACCGTGTTGTGGGCATGAACTGACAAGATCCTTGAACCTTTCCCAACATTGGTAGAATGTTTCATCTTCCTTTTGGGCAAAGTTCATGATTGCCTTTCTGAGGGTAATTGTTTTATGGTGTGGGAAAAATTTCTTTATGAATTCCCTCTCGCAAATCGATCCATGTGCCAATGGATCTAGGACGATGAATGTAACCACGTCTTAGCCTTCTCTTTCAAGGAAAAAGGAAAGAGTTTCACTGATTGTATCCTCTGATACATTGGGAAAGTATAAGGTGGCTATGATCTCATCGAACTCTTTCAAATGTAAGTATGGACTTTCGATTCAAGCCCATGGAATTTAGGAAGGAGTTGGATAATTCGGCTTGATGTCCATATGTCCCGTGTTTTCAGAAAAATCATGCATGAGGGCGTGCTCACCCCGCCGGTTGCAAATAATCTCGTAAGGTACGAGGCGGGGGTGCTTGAAGCACCTCATTCTCATCATGTACTTCCTCATCCATCCGTTGAGGTAGTGCTTGAGGTTGATTTTCAGCCATAACCTCAATTAACTCGGGAAATCCGAGCGGTGTCTAATCCTCGCGATGGACAACCAACCCTCAACTAACCCTCCTTCAGTCAAGAGACGTCGAGTGTCGTCACGGGCCCACTTGGGCATAAAACACTCGCAGCCCTCAGTTAAATTCTAAACCTAATCCTAAGAAAGAAAATGAAAATCTAGAAGGAAAGAGAAAGTTGGAAGGAGATTACCAACTTGAAGTCCCTAAGCTAAAGACCTGCAAAACAAAACAAAATAAGTTAGTTTTTAAATAGAAGAAATATCTAAAGCAAACTAAATCTAAAGAGTTAGAAATTCTAGAAAATCAGAAAGAGTTTACCAAATTGGAAGTTCTATCTTAACAACCTACAAAATAGAAAATAAGTTAGTTCTATGAAAAAAAAAAAAAAAAAAAAATAGAAAACAAAATTAAAAATTAAAATTAGTAAAATCCTAATCTTAAACTAACTCTAAATCCAATTAATTTCAGAAAATCGTAGTCACAACCCCAAGCAACGGCGCCAAAAACTTGTTCACACCCCAAGTGCAGGGTTGTGATGTAGTAATAAACTCGGTAAGACCGAGGTCGAATCCCAAGGGACTGATACTTGTACGCTTTCTAAAAATAACCAGATCTAGGATTAGGCTAAGATGTAATCTAAACCAATTATGATTTGAGGAATAATGATGAAATATTAATCTAAAACTTAGGAAGAATCAGAGAAGGGAAACTAGGGATTCAGAGGATCCACTTGTAGAGATCAGGGAGATCTTATGCCGGTATTACAAATCAGGAAAATTAACTGAACTGCCATTGATGTAGATTTCAAGAGATGAAAAGTATATGAATTAGAATGGATTCCATCACCAAACCATGCCCAGGAGACAAAGCAAACAACAGAATTAATCTAATTACCAACCAATCAACATGCCATGAAAATCAGGAGAGGGTACTGACATCCGACCATGCCCAGGAGACGATGGTGAACAACAGGGCTTCCTAATGTCATAAACATAAAAAGAAAAGAACATGCTCAAAGCCATTGCAGACCCATTGTAATTTCAGTCACAACAGACCATTAAAGACTGAAAACATTCCCTTAATTAAAACCAAAATCAACATCAATTTAATTCAAACAAAAGCACAAGTATAAATCCTCCCATCACGCTACAAGCTTCACCTCTTAGCCCTAGCTAAGAGGATTAGCCAGCCATGAATGGCTGGACTCAAAATAAAATAAAACAGCTAAAGGCCAAGAGAAAATAAACAAACTCTATTTTTTATCTCTCTCTCTGCTTCCACATCCAAACCCAAGCCTCCAACCGAGCTCTCCAGATCCTCCCTCCTCCTCTGGCGTCCCTTTCTCTCTCTCTTTTATAGACCTCCGGAAGGATAGGAAGGTCGGTGGAGTTATGCACTCCTTACGCAGCAGACTGTTCGCAGCCGCATCGACCCACGTTTAAATGCTCTTGGCAAAATCCGATTGCAGATCTGAGCCATTCAACCTTCATGGCTCTGAACGGCCCCAACTTGTAATGATTTTGAACGGCCAGGATTATTGAACCGATCCTGGCCATGATCGCCAAACAGCCCGGAGTTCTCACCACGTCAGAACGAGCTCGCGGAAGGCTTCCGCTGTCGTGTTGGTGGGGCCCACTTCATTGTTTATTTGAGAAATCCACGCCGACCATTGGTTTCTTGTCGAAAAACCATTCTGCTATGGTTGGTTTTGGATTGATTTCGGCTTGCCCTACAGGAGTTTTCTCGCCGCCGTCTATCCTTTGTTGTTCAACAAATCTCATGGGTAAACGTGCATGAGGCCGAACGGACACCTAGGCGTGGGTCACACCTACCTCAGGGATGCAATGGACGGTCTGGATCATCCATTTGGATGATGAGTGGGCCCTGCTAGTGAAAAACGGACGACCAGCGTCCGTTCGCTGTTTGTTCGCAGCAGAGTTGTGCTGATGTGTGATGGGGCCCACTTCATTGATGATTTTGAGAAATCCACACCATCCACCGTATTCCCCTCGGAATTTCGGTCGGGAAGGGTGGATTTTGAATCCAAAACGTGGTGACCCATGAGATCTTCCTTCAGCCGTTACCATTGTGTTCAACGGTAAAAATGCGTGCTCCCGTGCGTGGTCCAAAAACGAAAGCTAGGTGAGGATCACGCCACACCTTTGGATCGAATGGACGGTTTAGATTATTGAAATAAGAAGTGGGTGGGGCCCACTACTCAAAACGGACGAGCCCTGTCCGCTCGCTGTTTCCATGTGGGAGACGGATCGGGTCAGCTGCGCTGACCGATTCCAGCGAATGCGGTGCACCGCGGGAGTGCATCGCCTATACACTCGCACGCCCCCCTTGTGGGGTCCACCATGATGTATATGTGAAATCTGCTCCGTCCACCCATTCTGTCATATCATTTAAACCGTGGAGACCAGAGATGAAGTATATCCAGAAGCAGGTGGGCCCAGAATCATGATTCTGAGGCTGATATGGTCGTTGGCCCACTTCCATAGTGATCCGAGGGCTGAAATTTTACTTGTACGGTTAATTTGTGGCCCTTATCCCATGTATGAAGTCTCGTGTCGATCGGATGGCGGAAACCTTGTGATCTTGCATTCTGTCTGACTTTCCGGCCACTTGAGCTTCAGTTTCTCGATTTCCGCGGATCTTTACTGTGTAAATCCACTGATCTTGGTCCCCTGGAGTCCGTCCCTTGCTCTGATGAATTCTGAGCGTCAAATCCACACTTTTAGTACCCAATTTCAGTTTTAGCTCCAAATTGCATCCTGCAACAAAACACAATTAAAACCGGCCGTTTAAACAGTATCATACCCGTAAATCCAGGTAATAAATAGGGTTTGATATGCAATATTTGACCCTCAACAATTAGTCCTTTTCATACAGCAGGGTTGGGAAACTAAGGTACCTCCCTTATGTCATTTCCCAAACGATGATCCATTCTAGGGTCGTCAGTCCTAGGAAATCTCATACGATGTTATGGTTCTAGATCGCTGCAAAGGGCTCGTCACTAAATCAGTGCAGGCCTAGTTTATACTCTAGATGCTACGGAAAGGCTCGTCACCTCTACGCAGACTCAAAGTATACTCGAGGTCACTACAAAGGGCTCGTCACCAAATCAGTGTAGGTCGACAGCTCGAATACAGTGTCCCATACCACCGTATTCGGCTCACGAGTCTGTTTGCTCACTGGTCACTATGGGGAGGTTCGTCGCCCCAGTGTAGGCCGACAGCTCGACCACGGTGTCTCATACCACCATGTCTGGCTCATGAGTCTTAGCAGATCAAGGTACCAAGGTTAAACGGGGTATCACTAGTGAGTTTGGTACCTTAGGTTCAAGCAGTAGCGTCCATACATGGTGAACATACAATGGCACATCGGGTTACTTGACGGGCTCGACTAGCACGAGCGTACATTGTATCGATCGACATGAAGTGCATAAGCACTTCGTGTGGCCTAACCACTGCCGACGACCAACACACGACTTGGGTTTGTCAAACACGTCCTACGTGGCGAATGAATCTCAGCCACGAACTCAAAGCCTGTTACCGATTGCCTAGACTATTCCGTAGTCCCAAAAACATTCAATCCTTAATCAGTAAGCATGTGGAGTAGTTAAAGCAGAATTAACAAAGTAATTCAAACATGTTAATAAGCATGTTATAAAGCACAATGTAAGCAGGAAATACAAATACATACATTTCATAAGTAAGCGATTAAATTAAACAACTTACATGAAAGAAATCATACACATCTCTAAGGTAGTTGAGAATCCTATCTCAACACCCACCTAAAGTACTATCACCTAAATACTTACTCATACAAGCATTTTCACAAACACTTAGAATACGCTTATTAACATACATAATGCATGTTGGCTAAAACATATACTAGGGCGAATCCTTTCGCCGAGTAGTTATTACACATATCTAGCATATATACATAGTAATTAATCGTGGCAAACACACTTTCATATTTTGTATGTATATAGTATTTTCCACAAATATACAGAATACACTAAACTCCATAATTTCCATACATAACTGAATCGTAAAATGAATATCGCAATTTGCATGTGAAATAACACCTATATCATGAATCTATCATTATTTGATATTGAAAGCTTTGAAAACCATAACCTATACATCTATAGTCCGCACCTTATGTCGTAGAAGCGAGTAACGGACTCAGTTTAAACACCAAGTCTTTATCAAGGGTAGAACGACAACCTATGGCATGAAATAGGTTAGCTATTTCATCACTTACACTAGTTAAATCTCTAGAATTGATTAGGGTTAGGATTTCTTACCTGAAAATGGAATCAGAATCGCCGGAAATGCGATACGGTAGTGATGGATAGGCACGTAGAATGGCAGGGATCGATTCCCAAGAGTGATTTCAACTTCACTCTCACTTTCTCTCTCTTTACTCTCTTCTCTCTCCTAGGGTTTTCTCAAATTCGTATAGAGTGAATGAGAGAGGGTTTAAGTCATTATATAGGCCTAAAACTGATGAAAATGGCCCCAGGGCCAAGGTATACTTAGGTTATGTCCAAAGTGCGTCAGTTTCAGCTCAACGGAACACTTTCAAAGCCCTCCCTTGAGCTAAAGGTCGGATTTAAGCTCACTGACCTTGGATCTAGGTCAAGTTAAGTTTTCGTTCTAGTCGGGTTCCCAGATCACACGTGGTGGACCAGTTTCAGTTCAATGGGCACCGGAACTCGATCAGGGTTACAAGTACATTCCCATGTGTATGAAATTTTTCCTGATCCGAGGGTGTATTTGGGTCAGATTCTGACGGTCTTATTGCTTATATCAGGCCCGCAAGCGACAAGTCTCAGATTACTTAAATTAGATTTAATGTCTAAAGAAAACCACATTTTCTCACACACTTCACTCCGGGCTCAAGCGAATAGCCTTGGGACACTATCTGGATTTGATTTTCATGATAGTTGTCAAGCCCAGCAAGGCAGTCT
This sequence comes from Magnolia changhungtana, assembly GCA_030180095.1. NCBI lineage: Eukaryota > Viridiplantae > Streptophyta > Magnoliopsida > Magnoliales > Magnoliaceae > Magnolia > Magnolia changhungtana. The sequence goes on from JASAUF010000293.1 coordinate 1,698,766, forward strand.
TAATTATATAATTCGCAGTAATCAGACTTTTGACGTGCGGTCTAGATCCGATATGGAGTCTCATTGTGCTCCCGAGAGCAACTGGGTAATGAGATTGATCCTAGATTTCAGGGTAACCTAGCGTCAATGATTCTACAAGTTTGGGGTCTTGCAGATCATATTTAAAGTGATTCAAGCAAATTTGACAGCTAATCTAGCTTAACACTTAGTTAAACTCGTCTAATTTCTAAAGGATTTGGTCCTGAATGATTTCTGCCTGAGGTGGTACTCGTGTCTTTGTATGGAATTTTTTGAGTCGTTACAATCTACCCCCCTTAAAGAAAAATTTCATCATCAAAATTAGTACATTTTCGTACTCCTCAAGAATCTGAGGGTAGTTCTTTCTGACCTCGGCCTCTGTCTCCCAAGTAGCCTCTTCCTCAGTGTGATGCGTCTACAATACTTTCACAAGTGGGATGACCTTGCTACGCAACACCTGCTCCTTGTTTAGAATACGCGTCGGACGCAGTACATACGTAGCATCCTCGCTCAACTGCACCTGCTCCCATTTGATGATATAGGAAGGATCAGGAATGTACTTCTTTAGCATGGAAACATGAAATACGTTATACACACCTTTAAGTGGAGTGGGCAAAGCCAGACGGTATGCCACCACACCCACTCGGTCAAGTATCTGGAAAGGGCCAATGAACCACGGCGTAAGTTTCCCCTTCTTGCCAAACCGAAGGACTCCCTTCATGGGAGAAACTCGGAGGAATACATGGTCTCCAACCTCAAACTCAAGCAGTCGCCGCCTCGTATCGGCATAGCTCTTCTGCCTGCTTTGCGCTGTAAGAAGTCGACGCCTGATAATATCGATCTTCTCTGAGGTCACCTGTACTAACTCTGGGCCAATCAAACTGCGCTCGCCAAACTCTGCCCAGCAATGCGGTGCTTGGCAAGGGTGCCCGTACAAAGCCTCGTAAGGAGCCATACCAATACTCACGTGAAAGCTATTATTGTAGGCAAACTCTACATACGGGAGGCAGTCATCCCAACTGTCCTTGAAGTCCAAAACACAAGTCCGTAGCATATCCTCCAAAATCTGATTCACCTGCTCCATCTGCCCATTGGTCTGTGGGTGGAACGCGGTACTGAACTTCAACTTCACACCCATCGCTTCTTGGATACGAGTCTAGAAGATAGATGTGAATCGCGTGTCTCTGTTCGACACAATCTCCAAAGGAACTCCATGCAGACGCATTATCTCCTTAATGTACAATCTGGCCAACTTGTCTGCAGAGTTCGAAACTCTGATCGGAAGGAAATGAGCCGACTTTGTCAACCGGTCGACGATCACCCAGATGGAATCATGTCCTTTCCTCGTCTTCGGCAGCCCCAATATAAAATCCATAGAGATGAAGTCCCACTTCCATTCAGCTATGGGCATGGGCTGAAGCAGTCCCGGAGGTTGGCGATGTTCAACCTTGACCCGGTGGCACGTGAGATAACGGGAGACATATTCTACTATATGAGCCTTCATATTGTCCCACCCATACGACCTCTTTAGGTCCTGATACATCTTCGTGCTACCAGGATGCATCGCAAGCTTCGATATGTGCGCAGCCTTGAGAATCTCCTATCTCAAGTCATGAATGTCTAGGACGCATAGGCGGCCACGGTATCGTAGGCCCCCATCTGTGCCAACTCTTCACTCGGAGTCCTCATCATCGCTAGCCAGCTTTCTAAGCTCAATCAGCCGCTCATCGTCTTTCTGGGCTTCGATAATCCTGTCGTCCATAAGTGGCCGCACCCGAATGTGCGCGACACTCAAATGGCTCCTCCACGGTGAGTTTCTGCTCAAAGTCCCGCATGAACTTAACCATATCCCACTCTGCTATCATCAGCGGAGCCGCAAATACTATAACCTTCTTGCCGCTCAACGTGTCTGCCACAAGGTTGGCCTTGCCAGGATGGTAGGAAACCTCGAACTTGAAGTCCTTCAAGGTTTTCATCCAGTAGCGCTGCCTCATATTCAAGTCCTGCTGAGTGAATATATAGCGAAGGCTCTTATGGTTGTGGAAAACATCGAACTCCTCTCCGTTGAGGTAATGTCTCCAGAACTTCAGTGCAAAGATGACGGTTGCCAATTCCAAGTCGTGTGTAGGGTAATTCTCCTCATGTTTCCTTAACTGTCTCGAGGCATATGCGATCACCTTGTCCTTCTGCATAAGGACACAACCAAAACCAACGCGAGACGCGTCGGTCTATATAGTATACTTGACCCGTTGCTCTGGCAATACTAGCACAGGGGCGGACGTCAGTCTGTCCTTCAGCTCTCGAAAAGCTGCTTCCGCCTTTTCATTCCAGGCAAACTTCAGATCCTTCCGTGTCAACTGAGAAAGCGGTCTGGCTATCTTTGAGAAATCCCGAATGAATCATCGGTAGTACCCCGCCAGACCAAGAAAACTCCTCACCTCAGTAACCGAACCAGGCTGCTTCCAGTCTTGAACCGTGGCTACCTTAGCAAGGTCTATATCTATCCCTTCCTTAGACACCACATGTCCCAGAAACTTGACTTCCTCTTTCCAGAAGTCGCATTTCTTGTATTGTGCGAACAACTGGTTCTTCTTCAGCATATCCAAGATGGCTCATAGGTGTTCCTCGTGCTCTTCCCGACTCACAGAGTATATTAGGATGTCATCGATAAACACGATGACAAATCGATATAGAAATGGCTGAAATACCCGGTTCATCAAATCCATGAACATGGTCAACGCGTTCGTAAGACCGAACGACATCACGAGGAACTCGTAATGCCCAAAACTGGTCCTGAAGGCCGTCTTCTGTATGTCCTCCTCCCTGACGCTAATTGATGATACCCTGATTGGAGATCAATCTTCGAGAAGTATCACGTCCCTTTCAACTGATCAAACAGATCGTCTATCCTGGGCAAATGATACTTGTTCTTCATGGTCAATTAGTTTAACTTAAGGTAATCAATACATAATTGTAGCGACCCATCTTTCTTCTTGACAAACAAAACAGGTACTCTTTAAGGAGACACACTAGGTCGTATGAAGCCCTTCTCTACCAGCTCATCAATCTGTTTCCTCAGTTCCTCCATCTCACATGAAGGCATCTGAACATAGGTAATGAAATGGGGGTCGCACCAGGCACAAGATCAATAGTAAAATCGATCTAACGCCGAGGAGGTAATCCAGGGATCTTCCTGAACACATCCTCAAATTCCCGAACTACTGGCATGTTCTCTAACGTCGGCCCATTAACATGCTCTAGTAAAGCGGCGTAACATTCAACACGACATGGCCAACTAACCTGCACTAGAAAAGTAAAGACCGTGCCATCAGATCCGTTGGCTGTCACGACCCGATTATCCTAATCAATCTCTACCTTCATCTCCGTGAGCTAGTCCATACCGAGGATAATGTCGTAGTGCTATAGTGGGGTGACAATGAGGTCAACGAATACTATCCTGCTACCCAAGTCTACTGAGCAACCCTTACACGTCCGTGTGACATCCGAAAAAGTCCCAGTAGCAGTAGTGAGTCTCACTCCCTTCGTGGGAGTAGTATGTAAAGCTAGACGCTTAACTGCCGCACATGAAATGATGAAGGTAGTGGACCTAGTGTCCACTAATAAGAAGACAGGAATACCTTAGACATGTGCGGTAATCTCGAAGGCCATAGGTGTTGAAGGTGCTGTCTCTGGCTCTTCTGTTGTAAGCACATGCACGCGTGTTTGCTGAGGTCGGTTGGGCTGAGGCATCCTAAATCGAGGTGCAGGGGGTCGGAATGATGGATGTGCAGGAACAATACGTAGGGGCAGAGCCGATATAGTCTGAGGGCGAGGGCGGTCGATCCTTTACGGCGGCGAGAACCCACTGTCTCTCATACGTGTGAAATAACTCTCGACTGGTGGCCTGGCCTTCCACAGTAGGTACAAGTCACGCCTGGTCGCCACATTGGAACCAGTGGTACTGAAATCCTGAGAGGAGAGTCTGTGCGAGGCTTCTTGCCAAGGAATGGCCTGCTCGGCATATCTGGTCATGGTATAGTAACTATAGCCCCACGAGAACGTATCAACAGGTCCCCGTCCTGCTCCGCTCGCATAAACATGTGTACTAGCTCAGCATAGGAGGGTATGCTAACACAGTACATCTTCGAGCAAATATCAGGGCGCAGGCCCTCGAAAAAGCGCTGCATCCGCATCTGTGCGTCGGCAAGTATCGTAGGAACATATCGGCCTAACTTCGTGAACCGATGCTCATACTCTGTCACTGTCATGCCTCCCTGTCTGAGGCGCAAGAATTCATTCTCCTTCTCATGCCGATACGTCTGGGGATAGTACTTCTCATAAATGTGGAACTCAAAATCTACCCATGTCCATATATAGCCAACCGCAACTATTCGTAATACACTATCCCACCACAGGCTAGCCTCCTTTTCAAATATAAAGGTGGCCAACTCGACCTATTCCTGATCAGTACAATGTAGCATCCTCAGCATCTTGGAGATGCGGTCGAGCCAATATTCGGCCTCCTCAGGTCTGAAGAACCCGTAAAAGTAGGAGGCCTCAAGCACTAGAATCGCTCAAGGAGACCACTCATACCCAGATTCCCTGTAGCGTATGCAGTAGGTGTAGGAGGCACACCCTCATCCTGATCAGAAGGCCCTATAGGCTCAGCAAGGTGCACAGGTGATGAAGGTGGAGTCGCGCTCCCGCCCTGACCTAGGGCCCCTGCAATAGTGGCCAAAAGTTGTGGCTGCTGCTGCTGATGTTGCACCTGCTGCTGCTGGTGCATCATCACCAATAACTGCTCTAACCTATCCATAGGTGGGGCTGCCTAAGGTACATGCTGCGTCGAAGAAGACGCACGGTTCTGCTCACGAACTGGTGGTGTGTAAGGTGGTGGCCCAACTGCAGGACCAGTAGATGGCTGAGACTCAGGCATAATCTCACGAACAGGACCCACACCGGGGTCTGTATGACCATCACATCGAGGAGGTGCCCGATCCATCGAATCAATAAGTGCGAGGCGTGCCGTGCTCCGCGTGACCTTCCCTGGCATGCCCTATATGACATAGGGTGCAACTCAGGTCAGATTCAGCATACACACAAACTTAATATGCAACATTCATACACAAATTAAAGCAACTTCATACATTTCATTTACCAAAATTTGTCATAATATATGAAATACAGAGTTACATGAATCATGACAGAAGATGCATGTGAGCTAATACAACCCAAGCTTCAAACGCTGAAAACATTCTACTAACTACTACACTACTAGGCCCATCAACCTGAACATAAATATAACCTAAAGTAGTAACCAAAACAAGCTGCAAAACAACACCATGGATGATTAGGCATCCGAGTCTGACAAAGGAGGAGGGGCACCTTTATCATGCAAGCAGCACAGGATAGTCTTCAAAGTACAAGTCACTTTCTTGAACTTGTGTTTCACAAGGCCCCGAAGATCCATAATATCCTGTCGTAGGACTGCCTGACCCTGTCGTAGGGTAGCCTGACCCTCCTCAAGTCGAGTTATATGAGTATCCCTAGCAGCCCGATCAGTGTCCTTCTCTGGTCGCGTAGGAGGGGAGTTCTCCTCTGTATCCTGTGCCTCCTCTTCTTATTCGCTCACTTTCTCTTCTATTTCAGCTCCACCTTCTTCCTCACTCTCTTCCTCTTCACTCTCTGTCTCATCCTCGCTTTCCTCAAGTTGGGCTTGTCGTTGTTGTGACCCGATTTTTATATAGTTGAGAGTGGTTTCATTTATGAAATGTTGCGGCACTAGAAGTTCTGCGCCAAGACTGTAGTCGAACTTGTGTGCAATCTTACATATAAGCCGACCGAAGGGGAACGAATTAGTCCTTCTGTTTGAGCGTGCAGTCAGAACGATCTGTGGCAAAACATACGTGGCCACGCACAACTTCTCTCCCTGCCCCGCCTGGTATAGAAAGTCGACCATCAGGCACGTGCACTCACTGCGATTGCTCCACCTGGGAAAGACGTTGAACGTAAAAATGTGATGGAGCAAATGGAAGTCGTCAATCATGCTGGTCGCTAGAAGAATATTGTTTGGCAGCCATTGAACCAGTCGACCACAAAGGAAATACGTACGGTGATCCCTTTCTTGTGCACTCTTTAGATTCTTCTCGCTCGCGTGGACTTGGCCAAGCGATATGCCCATGAGTCGAGCTATCAGGCCAGCGTCGATTGTGGCCTCCTGATCTCTTTCGAATGGGATCTTGAACTACAAGGGATTCAGCGTAAGCTCTCGAATATAGGCGTAGAAAGCCCAGATAGTACCCACATTCACACGATATGTTCCCTCAAACACAAGGCCCCGCCCAGCTTCAGCCAGGCGCTCCAATAGCAGATACTCCCCAATGAGCTGCCCATCCACTTGAGCTTCAAAGAGGACCCTATGGCCTGCATATCTTCCATAGGATAACTCTGCCAATAGAGTTCTTAAAAGAGGAGCCTGGGGATCGAGGTCCCGCTTAGTCCGCACCTCACATGCAATGCTCGTGCTTGCGGTGGCGCCTCTCAGTCTCCTTGCACGAGTGGGGCGACTAGGCCCAGCTTCATCCACGGCACCCTTTCTCTTTCCCATGAGAGAAAGAATAGTTAAAATGGAGAAAATGGCTGTAATAACTTCGAATAAAGCCATGGGAAAGGGAAGGAAAGGGTGAAAAGGGTTGGAGTCTTTGGGTCTCATGGATTTGAGCCTTAAAGGAGGGTGTAAAGGCTTAAATGGAAGAGAATAGAGGGGAAAAATGAAGAAAGAGGATGGGTAGTGGGTGTACACGAATTTGAGCCTCAAATGAGGGATTCAAGAGCTCAAAGGAGAGAGAATGGAGAAGGTAAGCAGCTGTGGTTGAGAGATTTCGAATGTGTGGTGAAGGTGGTGCACGAAAATGAAGGAAGTAGAGGGTGGAGGGGCGATTTTTATGAAAAATCTGAAGTTTGGGAGAGAAGGGAGAGCTTGGGAGGGCACTTTGTGAAGGAGGGGCGTGTTTGGAAGGGTTTTAATTAAAAACCCTTACATCAGGGGGCCACACTACACCCCAAACTTGATCGGCCTGAGCGGCCCGCCCGGCTATGCCTGTTTGGCAGCGAGGCCTTGCCGACATCTGGAGGTTCTGGTGAGGGCTCAACATTTGGGCGAGGTCCTCCTGCCCCCTTAGTCCCAAAAAGTGTGGGGCCCACCCGGGCTCCCCCCGAAAGTGCCCGATTTGGGCCCCACCTCCGTTTTGAGCCTATTCGGGCCATTTTGGATACTATCTGATGTATAGTCACATTTAGCAATTTTTAAAGGCTGGGATGGGGTCATTTATGGTCTAGACCCGTCGTTTGACGGTCTAGGAGTGATACGCGGTCGTCTCAAGTGATCACGGATGCGTACGGACTCAAACAAAATGGTCGATTTCGGTGAACTTCGCCAATTGGCGAAACGAGGATACCTAGGACTGTTTCTACATTTCTTCGCACCCACCTAAATTGAATTTGCATCAGCGTACGTTGCGTGACCATAACCCAGGTCCCGGTTTAATCCAAATCATGTTTTGATACCAACTTGTAATGCCCTGAAAATCGGGGGTCGAGTAGCAACTCAACTTCCGAGTTCGAAAACATCACTTATGCAACATATATGCTTATGATTCAATGTTTTCTGTGTTAGTGCATTAATCATGAGTGAGATTATACCAAAACAGTAATTCATACTCCAGATCAGTTGTAAACCGCAAGCGGAAGACTGAAAGATATAAATAAACGTATATAAGTCAAAAGATCACGATTGGTCTCCAGAGTATGAATATAACACTAAGTCACTGTGTACATGTAATATTACAAAAGTCAAAAGTATCAAAAATGGTTTAACTGTGATAAAACCCTGTAGTCCCGCCGACTAGGAGAGCTTAAGCGAAGCCATCGGAGAACTACATATAAGAGTACTCGTCTTGATCATCATAGTAATCAGGCTCCGCCTCAGGAGTCACACCATCATCTGAAATCAAGACAGAGTCTGGTTGGTGTTTAAAACACCATCCCGTATCGTGGGAGTGAGTGATCAACTCAGTGGAACAATAAAGCATAGGTTAGCATGTTATCAATTCAATCAAGCAGTAATGATAAAGCAGTAAATCACACATCCCTAAGTACTCTTGTTAATGCAGGAATGATATGAATGTATGATGCATGTCCTCGCCTATGCTCCCTCAATAACTTCCTCTCACGTTTGCGCATGAACAACACTGCCTTAGTGCTTGACCTGCTACGCTTGAACGCACGCGTAATGCAATGCATGCATATGACTACCAAGTTCTTATTAGTCCTTTTCATACAGCAAGGTTGGGAAACTAAGGTACCTCCCTTACGTCATTTTGTAAATGATCCCTTTTGTCATTTCCCAAATGATGATCCATTTTAGGGTCGTCAGTCCTAGAAAATCTCATACGATGTTATGGTTCTAGATCGCTGCAAAGGGCTCATCACTAAATCAGTGCAGGCCTAGTTTTTACTTTAGATGTTACGGAAAGGTTTGTCGCCTCTACGCAGACTCAAAGTATACTCAAGGTCACTACAAAGAGCTCATCACCAAATCAGTGTAGGCCGACAGCTCGAATACAGTGTCCTATACCACTGTATTCGGCTCACGAGTCTGGGTTGTTCACTGGTCACTACGGGGTGGCTCATCACCCCAGTGTAGGCCGACAGCTCGACCACGGTGACTCATACCACCATGTCCAGCTCATGAGTCTTAGTGGATCGAGGTACCAAGGTTAAACGTGGTTTCACTAGTGAGTTTGATACCTTAGGTTCAAGCAGTAGCGTCCATACATGCTAAACATACAATGGCACATTGGGTTACTTGACGGGCTCGACTAGCACGAGCGCACATTGTATCGTTCGACATGAAGTGCATAAGCACTTCGTGTGGCCTAATCACTGCCGACGACCAATACATGACTTGGGTTTGTCAAACACGTTCTACGTGGCGAATGAATCTCAGCTACGAACTCAAAGCCTATTACCGATTACCTGGACTATTCCGTAGTCCCAAACACATTCAATCCTTAATCAGTAAGCATGTGGAGTAGTTAAAGTAGAATTAACAAAGTAATTCAAACATGTTATAAAGCACAATGTAAGTAGGAAATACAAACACATACATTTCATAAGTAAGCTTTTAAATTGAACAACTTACATGAAGGAAGTCATACACATCTCTAAGGTAGTTGAGAATCCTATCTCAACACCCACCTAAAGTACCATCACCTAAATACTTACTCATACAAGCATTTTCACAAACACTTAGAATACACTTATTAACATACATAACGCATGTTGGCTAAAACATGTACTAGGGCAAATCCTTTCGCCGAGTAGTTATTACACGTATATCTAGCATATATATACAATAATTAATCATGGCAAACACATTTTCATATTTTGTACGTATACAGTATTTTCCACAAATATACAGAATACACTAAACTCCATAATTTCCATACGTAACTGAATCGCAAAACGAATATTGCAATTTGCATGTGAAATAACACCCATATCATGAATCTATTATTATCCGATATTGAAATCTTTGAAAACCATAACCTATACGTCTATAGTCCGCACCTTATACCGTAGAAGTGAGTAACGGACTCAGTTTAAACACCAAGTCTTTATCAACGGTAGAACGGCAACCTATGGCATGAAATAGGTTAGCTATTTCATCACTTACACTAGTTAAATTTATAGAACTGATTAACGTTAGGATTTCTTACCTGAAAACGGAATCAGAATCATCAGAAAAGCGATACGGTAGTGATGGATAGGCAAGTAGAATGGCAGGGATCGATTCCTAAGAGTGATTCCAACTTCACTCTCACTCTCTCTCTGTAGTCTCTTCTCTCTCCTAGGGTTTTCTTAAATTCGTTTGGAGTGAATGAGAGAGGGTTTAAGGTCCTTATATAGGCCTAAAACTTATGAAAATGGCCTCAGGGCTAAGGTATACTTAGGTTATGTCCAAAGTGCGTCAGTTTCAGCTCAACGAAGCACTTCTGGAGCTCCCTTGAGCTAAAGGTCGGACTTAAGCTCACTGACCTTGGATCTAGGTCAAGTTAAGTTTTCGTTCCAGTCGGGTTCCCAGATCACACGTGGCAGACCAGTTTTAATTCAACGGGCACAGAACTCGATCAGGGTTATAAGTACACTGCCATATGTATGAAATTTCTCATGATCCGAGGGTATATTTAGGTTAGATTTTGATGGTCTAATTGCTTATATCAGGCTCGCAAGCGACAAGTGTCAGATTACTTAAATTAGATTTAATTTCTAAAGAAAACCACGTTTTCTCACATACTTCACTCCGGGCTCAACCGAATAGCCCCGGGACACTATCTGGATTTGATTTACGGGATGATTGTCAAGCCCAGCAAGGTGGTCTTAATTATATAATTTCACAGTAATCAGACTTTCGACGTACGATCCAGATCCGATGCGGAGTCTCAATGTCCTCCCGAGAGCAACTGGGTAATGAGATTGATCCTAGATTTCAGTGTAACCTAGCGTCAATGATTCTACAAGTTTGGGTTTTTGCAGATCGTATTTAAAGTGATTCAAGCGAATTTCACAACTAATCTAGTTTAGGACTTAGTTAAACTCGTCTAATTTCTAAAGGATTTGGTCCTGAATGATTTCTGCCTGAGGTGGTACTCGGGTCTTTGTATGAAATTTTCCGAGTCGTTACATCACCTCTACGAGCATAGCCTCCCATCTACAAGTTTCCTCTGTGTCTTTCTCTCTCTCTGTTACACCTTTGATAGCCCTAAGCCCTCCTAGAAAACCTTTAGGAAACTTAGAATACCCTGTAATACACCCTAATCTCGGATACACCCCTATATATAAGAATAGAAAGAGGTATAACCCAAATAGGAAACAAAATCCGTAAAATCTGCGTTTCCGCAATCGCATCTGTGAAACTCGTCGATGATATCGAAGGTCTCTCAATGACAGCTTCGATATCATCTGAAGGTCTCTCGATGATATCAAGACAGGACCAAAACTGTCCAACAACCAGGAGTGAAAATTTCAACAATTATCGATGTCATTGAGCCACTCTAATGATAGCCTCGATATCATCTGAAAGTCTCTCGATCATATTGACAGGACAAAAAAAACTGCCCAGCAACCAGTAGTGAAAAATCCTACAATTATTGATGATATCGAAACCTGTTCAATTTCATCGATACCAATAATGAAGAGAAAAATCCCCATCACGTATAAGTTTATAGCACACCAATTGATGTTAGGAATTCAAAACCTTAGTAAAGCAAAAGGGCCAATTACTTGTTCGAATAGGATTCTCTCTCTATCTCTCTGGGTTTTTTTCTTTTTTAAATTAATTAATTAATTAATTTATTATGCACACGCACCCCACATGGGTACTCAAACCCATGACCTTGCTGTTTTTTTTTAAGGAGATGCTTCAATTCATGAAAATGAGAAACTAAATACAGCTTTTCGGGAGGGACCCTATAAAAAGAAAGAGGTCCCGCCTATCGTATGCACCTAGGGATGAGCTGATTATGAACAGGGGAGGGAGCCCAGCTCAAAAGAAACCTCTTAAGGAATACAAAATAGAGGAAAACCAGGGGACTATTAGTTCTCCTGGGATCTCACCCAACTCGACCTTATCTAAGAAAAGGAGGCCGCGGATAGTTGCAGGAAGGTTGTCCAGACTTTTCCTCACTGTGAGCAGTTGGCTGTTGCTCCCTTCACGGGCCATCCAGTCAACCGAGCCATTCCCTTCCCTTAGGATAAGCCAGAGAGTGGAGGAGCAACCCTGCCTCAACTTGCTGATTCTGCAGACCCAATAGTTCTAGATCCAAAGGGCACGAGACTTACCTGAGAGAAGATCAATAGCAAATTTTGAGTCAGTTTCAATTACAATATTATAGAATCCCAATTGCAAACACAATGAGAGACCATTGAAGATGGTTCTAAGCTCAGCTTTGTTGTTTGTCCCTGTTCCATACCCGAATGAGAAAGCAAATATGAAGGACCCGTTCTCGTCCCTGCAAATCTCACCACCTCCCAATAAACTTGGGTTACCTCTTGCCGAACCATCGACGTTCAACTTGATCCACCCGATCTCGGGCCTGATCCATTTAATAATGTTGGAGCCGAATAGCAGAGGAGGGGTTGAGAGTGTAATACCTGAGGAAGGATCTTGAAACCGCGGGGGGAGAAGGCTTATCTCCAAGGATCGCCTGGCTCCACCAAGTGATACAAGCAATGGATTTCTAAGGGCTCATGGGGCTCTCACCGTATCTAGCATCGTTCCTGGATCTCCATAATTCCCAGAGGATAAGGATGGGGAAGATCCGACGAGGGAGGGCTAACACAAATCCAGCGGCCACAACACTACGCCAGTATGACAATGTTCCTTCGATCAAGAGGTGATGACGCAGGGGAGGATGTGAGGTCGAGCACCGTCTTCCTCAAGAGGATAACTATTCCGAATCTACGGAACTTCTCTGAACTCCTCACAAAGACTTCTCGAATCCACGAGGAAAGAAAGTAGAAAATAGAAATAAATTCTAATAAATTCAAAATTGATTAATGAATGAATAAAAATGAGTTCACAACCCTTTAAATAGGGGTGCCAAGCAATGGAAAAGAAATTAAAATCAAACTACAACTACAACTCCTAGAAATAGCGACTTACTATAAATAGTAAACTTACTATTTATAGACGATCATGATGTCTACTAGTGCACAAGGTTTTCAGCTAAAAATAGTAAATGTCCTATTTAGCTTCACCAAACTGTTCTCCTAATTATTCTAAGCTCCTTTCATGTTGGGTACAACTCCTAAAGCCCGACGGATGAAGAGTTATAATCAAACTAAAACTTACTATTTATAGTAAAAATGAAATTAAAACAGGGAAACGATCGTCGATCCACGAGTTTTTCACAATTTCATGTGTCATAACCCGACATAGTAGGGTTGGTTGGATAAAGTAGCTCGTTCTACCCTAAAATCATATATTTTATGTCAGATAACTCATTTCGGATTGCGAGATACGCCCGACCTAAGGTCCGACGGTCCGGATCACTTCTGTCGTCAACTGGGCCTTTTTGATCCATCTTGGCCATGAAACTGTCTGCGACCCACTCTACATCAGGTGGGATAGAGGGGCAATATCGCATAAGCTGCTAAAGTGATGCCAGATCTTGTTGGCGAAACGGCCATGGAGAAATAAATGCTGAAGAGTTTCTTGCGCAGGTTCTGTTCGCGACTCTACCTCACAATGGTTACATTTGGAGGCCAAGGAAACTCCCTTGGACGGTACTCTCTCATCCACTAGGATTGCTCGATGGATTAATCGCCACAGGAAGATTGATATCTTGGGGGAATCAGCTTGTGCCAGAGCTAGTTGGACCAAGGGGAAGCCGGCAATGGGTTTCTGGAGATTCTCCAGGCAGATTTGAATGTGAAACAGCCAGAAGAGTCATGGGGCCAGACTCAGTCCGGTCTGGTGTCTAATGTAGCAAAACCTCCCTGGATGATGAACTGCATGACATGATGAGGAAGGATGGAAGACACCACGAAAGGAGGGAAGGGACCTGCCTGCCCTATAAAATCTTTCACTTGAAGGTTACGTAGAGAATCAGGAATGGGGCTGTCAACCGTTTGAGAGAGGGGACCAAGACCGGTCCAATTGTCCTGCCATAAGTTGAGATCTCCATTACCAACTGTCCATTGAACCTCCGAGTCAAGAAAAGGAAGGAGGGCCCTGATCTTCTTCCAGAGGGGAGAGGCCTTACTGGGCTCTTTAGTAGAGGCATCGACCGCCAAGTCACGAGCATATTTGGCTCTCATTAGAGTTACCCAAGGGCTTGTCGAATCTGCTTTTCTGACGTCCTAAGCCATTTTCAGTCGAAGAGCAATCAAGACTTCTTTAAAACTTCTGATCCCCAAACCTCCTTCCTCGATGGGAGCGGTGATCCTATTCCAAGCAATCCACTGGAATTTACGACGACCCTCAGCCCATCCCGAAAAGAATTGGGCAAAAATACGGTCCAACTGCGCAAGGATTAAGGAGGGGACGTGTGTGGCAGCCATTACGTGGAGGGGCGTTGAACTGAGGACATGCTTTTTAAGTGTCAATCTACTGGCTTGAGATAGATATCCTCTCCACCCACTGATTCTGTTGTTGACCTTATCAAGGAGAAATTGAAAGTTTGCTCTGTTCAATCTACGCATGGAGAGGAAAACTCTGAGATAAAGAGCATCCTCACGAGCTCTGCCGAATCCCAGATGACATTGAATTGTTCTAACTTTGGCGACCTACAACTTGGCGGAGATAGGAAAGCGCTTTTGTTGTTGTTAATTTTTTGGCCCAACACTTCCTGATAGGAGGAGAGGAATTTGTTGATTGTAGAGAGAGTTTTCCTACTACCATTAACAAAAATGAGGGTGTCATCAGCAAAAAGTAAGTGTGAAATCAATGGGCTACACTGGTAGAGCTTAAAAGGTTGGCACCATCCTCTTGCAATCAGTTGCTTGAAGCTTCTAGAGAAAGCCTCTGTCGCTAGAATGAAAAGCGTCGGGGATAGGGGGTCGCCTTGTCTTAGGCCTCTAGATGATTTAAAGAATCCTGTCGCTTCGTCATTGACCAGCACGGAAAACCAGTTGTTACCCCAGTAGGCTTCCATGACGGCCACCCAACAATCATTGAAGCCAAACTTAAGAAGGACCTTTTTTAAGAAAGTCTAGTCCACTCTGTCATAGGCCTTCTCTAGGTCTAGCTTGATGATAACATTACCCCCGCAGACCTTTCTATTGATTTCTCGCAGAGCCTCTTAAGCCAACACAACATTCTCGGTGATCGACCTACCCCTAACGAAGGCACCTTGCTCGGCAGATATCAGTTTTGAAAGCAGGTTGCTGAGTCTGTTAGCCAGGACTTTGGCGAGGATTTTGTAGACGACATTACACAAACTGATCGGGCGGAAGTAAGAGAACTTGGAGGGAGAGGCAGTTTTCAGAATTAGGCAAATAA
This sequence comes from Magnolia changhungtana, assembly GCA_030180095.1. Lineage (NCBI taxonomy): Eukaryota > Viridiplantae > Streptophyta > Magnoliopsida > Magnoliales > Magnoliaceae > Magnolia > Magnolia changhungtana. Next base: position 1,713,848 of record JASAUF010000293.1, read on the forward strand.
GGGTAGAGGTAAACGCCTTAGGGAGGGCATCACCTTCCAATAAGAATTTGGTAGCGTTGAGGACATCAGGTCCCACCGTCTGCCAGCAGGCCACAAAGAAAGTGGTGGAGAATTCGTCGGGGCCCGGCGCCCCGTCAACTGGAATGGAATGGACTGCCACCTACACTTCTACGAGACTGGGCGCGGATAGGAGGTTGGCGTTGTCTTGTGGGGTGAGGATAGACGGAATGGCTACAATGAAGTCATGGTGGTGGGAGGTGGGGGCAGCAGTGAATAAGTCTTCAAAAAAGGAGATCGCCGCAGTTTTGATCTCACCTTGGTCAGAGATGAGGTTCTTGAGCTCGTCTTGGATGGAGGAAATTGTCGCTCGTCTGAATTTTTCACAGGCTGACGTGTGAAAGTGCTTGGTATTTCTGTCTCCCTCATGGAGCCAGTGACATCTCGTTTTCTGTTTCCAATATACCTCTTCCATGATTTCTAAATTGGCTAGCCGTTGTCTAGCTTCCTAGCTTTCTTGGAGATGATCATCGCTAAGGGAATTCTGCATTTTGAATTTAATGTTCATCAGGTCATCTTCAGCTTTCTTGGTCTGTTGGAAGATGTTACCAAACACCTCTTTGTTCCAGACTTTGAGTAGTTATTTTGCTTTCTTTAACTTGAGTTGGATGTTGACCATAGGGTGGCTGGAATATGAACCTTCCCAAGCATGATTGATGACTTGTTGAAAGGATTCATGGAGGGTCCACATCCTGAGGAAGCGAAAAGGTTTGATCGTTGGGGGGTGTTAAGAAGGGAGAGACAGCAACAACGGAGCGTGGTCCGAGTTGGCCCTGGGTAAGTGCTCTACCCGAAATGATAGGAACGAGTTCGCCCAATCTGCATTAATGATGACCCTATCAAGCCTGGCCCAAACGCGGGCTGATCCTAGATGATTGTTGCTCTTAGTGAATTTGTTGCTGGCAAAACCCGTGTCCAACAGGGCAGCTGAGTGGATAGCATCGGCGAATTCAGATATACTAGAAGTATCCGGAGTCCTGGAACCCAATCTTTCTTCAGTAGCAGCAATGGCGTTGAAATCTCCCCCTATAGCCCAGGGGCCAAAGATGGTTCGACTCATGCCAACCAGATCATTCCATAGAGATCGTCTCTGGATTTTGGAGCAATGGGTATACACAATGGACATGAAGATGGGAAACCTGAGGTGCTGCATACAAATACTAAGGGAGAGCATTTGATTAGATAGGGAGTGGACTGATATGTTAAGGAGGTTATGGAAAAATACCCAAAATTCCTCCCCTGAACCGTTGTTGGAGAGAGAGGAGTGGAAGCCAAGTTTTAAGCCCACAACAGTCCGCTGATCCTCTCGGATCATTGGTTCCAGGATGGCCAACAAAAGAGGGTTGTGTTTCCTAACCAACCTCTTCACATGATGAATGGTAGGAGAGTTTCCTACCCCACGGGCATTCCAGATGATGGCACTATCCATCAGTAACACACCCTGAATTCATGGCCCTCCGCTTCAACTTGAGAAGTCTATTGTACCATTCCCCATTTTCCAGCTGCTTGGGAATTTTCCTGCAAATTATCTTACTTCTCTTGATTTTTTTTGTCTCCCTTTTCTGTCTCCTTCGTAGATGGGACTATGTTTCTGTTGCTGGGGTGTTCTCCTGGAAGGAGTTGAGGGTTGGGGGCCATAACAGACGCTGCTTGCCCCAGGGTTGGAGAGATGGGGGGGTCCAGGGGATCTGAACTTTGCTCATTGTTTCTGTCTAGATTGTGTTGTAGCTGGCTATCGTTAATGGAGTGTTGATCAAAGTAAGGGGATAAGTCAATAGCGGTGTGCCCTGCTCTCACTGAATTTATGGGTAGCTCGGAGTAGAAGCTCCTGGCCACCCAAGGTCGGGTAGGTATTGGGACTAGGACGATATCCCACTCTGTTTCGAGTAAGCTGCCCTGGTTGTCATTCACAAGCTGCAGCGGAGAGCATCCCACTGAGCGGGCTTTCTTCTTAATGTGGCCCCTAGTGTTAGACATGTGAGATAAGATCCTTGATGCAATGGGCTGGAGGAGATCCATACCTGTTGGCTGATGAGAGGGCCCGGGGGGGCTATCTAAGTGTTCAACAGGGCTTGGACCATGGGCAGGCTGGGGACCGATAGGAGTTTGATAGTTTCTTGGAAGTTGCGCTGGGCAGAAGTTGGCAGGAGTGTCGTTAAGCTCCTCCTGAGCCCCAGGAGGTTCTTCACTGCTGGTGGTGTCCAAGGCTCGGGTCAACCCGGGGGAGCGAATTTCTTCAGTAGCAGGTACCCCTGAGTACTGGTTCTGCCCTTGGGGAGATGGGGATGTGAAGGAAGTCCTTTCAGCTGTAGCACTCTGGGGCCCCCTTTTGAATCGCACTTTGTCTACCACCAACATATGGTCACTTAGATTCTAATATAAGTTGTATAAATTACAGAGTATGCAATGGGTGGAAAAGCATCTACACGGGGAGATGTCTACAGCTATGGAATCCTTCTATTGGAGATGATCACTGGAAAGGGGCCAACTGACAACATGTTTAAGGATAATCTAAGCCTTCATCATTTTACTAAGTTGCCTTTGGCTGAACGAGTAATGGAGATTGTTGATCCACAATTGCTCTTAGAAGAGGTTGAAGTTATTCAAGGCAATGAAAATCATATCAACACAAAAAACATAACGCATGACTACTTGATTTCAATGGTCAAAATCGGTGTGTTGTGCTCCGCGGAATCTCTGAGAAAACGAATGCATATGAGAGATGTTGTTGCTAAAATCATGCAATCAAGGACTTGTATCTCAGGGTCGGGATTCACCGAGACAAACAGGTTAGGCTGCAAATATTAGATGAAGGTTTGTCTAACCTCAGTCATTAATAAGTTATTATTGGTAGTTATGTTAAGAAAGATTTCCAAATAAAAGGAGTTTGTTGAATGCTTCCGTAAACAAGCTCTCTCTCTCTCTCTCTCTCTCTCTCTCTCTCTCTCTCTCTCTCTCTCTCTCTCTCTCTCTCTCTCTATATATATATATATATATATATATATATATATATATATATATATAATCTTGGCTTAAGAGTCTACTTGTATTGATATTGAATATATAAGATGTATTTCTCTTCTTCTTCTTTTTTCCTTCGTGTTTTTTTTTTTTTTTTTTTTTTTTTTTTTTTTTTTCTGGCCTTATGTTATTAAAAGGGAGATTGTATCATGAATTTAATAATAAAAAGACAACATCATATTATAATAAGAATAACATTGACTCACTAATATGTTTAATCACTAATATATTTTATGCAAAAAATTTCAAAATGACTTTACAATCTTAAGGAATCAATTTAGCATTTGGACTACCAACTCGATATTAGTTACAATCATGAGGAATTAATTAAGCATTTGGACTACCAACTTGATATTAGTTTGATGAGGTATTCATCCAGTGAGTTTGGCCATGATTTGGAAAAAGGAAAAGGAAAGAATGAATTTCTATGATCCAATGGTTGGATCCAACTGATGTAATTCTTTTGCCTGACGAATGTGAATCATTGCTTCATTTTCAAATGTATATTGATGTACAACTAACAAGATGGTTAGAATTATCAAACCATAGTAGTCTCTAACATAATGGATGGTACAGATTAAATTGTGAATACCAATAAGGATGGGCTAGGCAGGAACAGGAATGGGTTAATATAAAATGGGTTAAGCCTGGACGGTATGTGTAAAATTGAATGTGATAGTATGGGTAAAACTGAATGTGGATGGATTCTCCAATGGTAATCTTGGCGAGGGTGGAGGGGGTGGAATCTATAGAGATGACGCAGGCAAAGTTATCTTTGCCTCTTTTTCTTTTTTACTTTTTGAAAGTGGATTTGTATATTTCCTGTGATGTGCAACTTTACAGAGGAGCTGTCCCACCATTACAAAAAAGGAGAGGAGGACACCAATGAGAAGATCATAACTAGAGAACTGATGGGAGGAAACCAGGAGTCCCTCACAGAACCAAGCCTCATGCTGTCGAGGAGGTACTCTCCACGAGTCAAAAAGTTATCTTTGCCTCTCATAACTTCTATGGTAGGGTCACTAATACTGTGGCTGAAACCCATGTGGTGTTTGATGGCATTAATTTTTACATCGTTTACACTTTTCAACAAAGATACAGCGGTGTGGCCCTTTTAATTTATATATAATAAACAAAAGTATTGCATCGACTTGGGGCTCGGTAATGGCATTATGGAATCTGACTCCAAAATTGTTTTTTATGCCATCTTTAATCCCCTTGCACTAGCTCAGTGGAAAATTTGGTACCGGGTGCATGCTATTGCCCGCTTGAGAATTGTTATAAATTTTAGGATTGCCCACACCTTTAGAGTAGGAAATTCATTGGCGGATAGTCCAGGAGAACTTGTGAGTAGCGGAAAGCGTAATGGTTTATTTCGTAGTTGAGGTGAGCTCCAGTATGAGATCCAGGGCTTGGAGGCAATGGAGAATGCAGGTATGGGTAATGCTTAGAATGGCGGGCTCGTCAAGGAAGGTGGTTTAAAGGTCATTGGGTAATGTATTGGTAGTTTGGGTGGAGCCAGATGCTTTGTATTATTTGTATCATGTTTTCATTTCTTATTTCTGGCTTTTTTTCTTTTTTTTTTTTTTTTTTTTTTTTTTTTGTGTGTTAAAAAAAGAAAAAGAAAAACTCTATTTCTTTGTAAATATGAACGGGGGGTGTACAAGCAAAAGATTTCAGGTGGGCTCCACAAAAGGAAAACAGGCCTCACCTATCATTTAATAGAATAAGCAAACACAAGATGGGAATAGAAAAAGCCTACCCCACCCTGAAGAGCTTCAACCGGCCTCTCTTACTAAGAAAGGCGCTGCTCCACTCAATGGACTTGCAAGCTGCAACCACGCAAACAGCATAGACCACTCCTCATCTTGAAATCCAACAACCCCAGGATACAAAACCAAAAGATCCTAATGCCAAATTTTCCAATCCAACAACCACACTACTGGTTCAAACTACCCACCCACAACAGCCATTTCTCAGCCAATTCAGTCACTGAGCAACATAGACTTCTGTAGCAGCCCCTACGCAGGGCCAGCTGCATTAATATGGCAGAACAGGGACCTGATGCAAAAACAGCAACTGAAACAACCCAAAGGAAAACTGTGAACTGCGCTACTTCTCGGCTGCCTACCACTAAGACATCCTGCCAGTAGCCACAGATAACAACAATACACAGCTAACAGAGGAACACAACCAATCGTCTATCAAACCAGCCATGCTGCATATGCCCAACTGTACCTGAGCCCAACCAGCAAGGGTGCCTACTCTGTGTTTTTTAGAAGTATGTTGAATGCTAAGACAGAGAGGGCGGCTTGAAACCGCATTCAGCCGAACTTGACGTACCCAGCCCCACCCTGTCTAAGAATAAAGTACCCCGAGCAGGAAAGGGGAGTTCGGAGGCAGAGTGAAAGAGAATCCTCTGCTCGACTTCGCTTCCTAATTTGGATAGCCCATCTGCTTGTGTAAATATAGATTGAAAGGCGTTTGAAAGGAGGAATTCATTTTGTCTATTTGAAGAAATATCGACAGAGGTTTTCAGGGAGGATTAGTAGAGCATGGCATCAGAAAGCACGGGTTTGTTGGGCGCACAAGCGAATAGAGCCCTGTCCATCACAAGAAATCACACATCCCAATATGGAGTATGTGTGACATCTAAGCCTTTCACCAGCTAAGCCCCACTTTTAGTTCTCGTGACTCAAAATAGAGCCATCTCACCCCTTAAGTGAGCCAAAACATGAAAGACAAATGACCAGGCCAATCAATTTCAGAAATTAACCGACCTGATTGATAGGCCAAAACATCCAAACTTCTTGCCTACACGATGGAGAGTTCATGTCTCATACCCTCGCGCTATATTGGCACATGTGCTTGCTTGTAGATGGGCAGGGCTTCACATCGCATGTGGGCAAAACTATTTAGAGATTCAATCTTAAAAATCAAGATGTTCCACACTCAGTGGGAGCTCCTAAGCAAATTCTCTCTCCTCAAGGCAAGGTCTCCAATTTTGTCTAGCTCTAGAGCCAGAGGTTGAGTGACACAGGGAGGACGTGAGGTCAAGCACCGTCTTCCTCAAGAGGATAACTATTCCGAATCCACAGAACTTCTCAGGACTCCTCACAGAGACTTCTCGAATCCACGAGGAAAGAAAGCACAAAACAGAAATAAATTCTAATAAATTCGAAATTGATTAATGAATGAATAAAAATGAGTTCACAACCCTTTAAATAGGGATACCAAGCAATGGGAAAGAACTCTGAATCAAACTACAACTAAAACTCTTAGAATTTGCGACTTACTATAAATAGTAAACTTACTATTTATAGATGGTCGTGATGTTTACAAGTGCGCAAGGTTTTTGGCCAAAAATAGTAAGTGTCATATTTGGCTTCAAAAAATCGTTCTCTTAATTATTCTAAGCTCTTTTCACATTGGGCGCAACTCCTAAAGCCCAACGGATGAAGAGTTATAATCAAACTAAAACTTACTATTTATAGTAAAAACAAAATTAAAATAGGGAAATAACCATCGATCGAGGGGTTTTTCGCAATTCCGAGCGTCGCAACCCGACATAGCGGGGTTGGTTGGCTAAAGTAGCTCGTTCTACCCTAAAATAATATATTTACTTTAGGTAACTCATTCCGGATTGCGAGATACGCCCGATCTAAGGTCCGATGGTGCAGATCACTTCTATCGTCGACCGGGCCTTTTCTGATCCATCTTAGCCATGAAACTGTCCGCGACCAGCTCTACATCAGTCCCCTCCATGTTCACTCCCCAAGTATAGGGTTGTGATGTAGTAATAAACTCGGTAAGACCGAGGTCGAATCCCAAGGGACTGGAACTTGTACGTTATCTGAAACTAAGTAGAAATAAAACTAGAATGAGATGAAATCTAAATCGATTATAATTTGAAGAATAATGATGAAATATTAATCTAAACCGAGAAGAAAATTCAGAGAAGGGAAACTAGGGATTCAGAGGATCCACTTGTAGAGATCAGGGAGATCTTATGCCAGTATCACAAATTAAGAAAATTTACTGAACTGCCATTGATGTAGGTTTCAAGAGATGAAAGGTATATGAATTAGAATGGATTCCATCACTAAACCATGCCCAGGAGACAAAGCAAACAACAGAATTAATCTAATTACCAACCGATCAACATGTTTATGATGGTTAGGAAGGGATACCGTCATCCGACCATGGCTAGGAGACGATGGTGAACAACAGGGCGTCCTGACATCATAAACATAAAGAGGAAGAGAACATGCTCAAAGCCATTGCAGACCCATTGTAATTTCAGTCACAACAGACCATTAAAGACTGAAAACATTCCCTTAATAAAATTAATTCAAAATCCATTCAGTTTAAACAAAAGGGCACAAGCAAAGAGGCATCCCATCACGCTACAAGCTTCACCTCTTAGCCCTAGCTAAGAGGTTTAGCCACACATAGACATGGTGGACTAAATCTCTAAAAAAAAATAAAATAATTAAATAAAACAACAAAAGAAAAGAAACAAACTCTTTTTCTCTCTGTCTCTCTCTCTCTCACGTCTGCCCCAAGCCTCCAGATCCGATATCCCCCGTTCTCCACATCTCCCTCTCTTATATAGAACTCAACAAGTGCGACAACACTCCCTGTTGTAGTGGGAGACAAAAGGACTTATGCTGGTACTCTGGATTCCCCATTCTTGAGTTCTGATGGAAAATCAATTCCATTCAATGAATGCACAACGAAAAATCGTCCAGGAAAGGATGTTTTTGGAGCGTTGATCGCGTGGCCCACCTGTTTTCTGCTCTGCCATCGATCGTCCGTTTGGAAGGTTGGATTTTGATCCTTGCAATCTTTTTGAATTCTTCCACCTAAGACTTGGTAACATGGCCCATGGGAATCTGGTGAACGAGTCGGATTGCCTGTATGGACAACAGGTGGGGCCCACAACCTGAATCAGCGTCCGCACCTTGCGGGACGCTGCCAGACGCGAACCAGCTTGCGGTGACATCAGCGGGGTCCACATACCCCAGTGTTTGGGAAATCCACGCCGTCCATTAAATTCCTCTAGAAAAAACGGTCAGGAAAGGTCGCTTTGGATCAGTTTCTACATGGCCCACGTAGTTTTTTTATTCACCGTCGGTCATCTGTTTGTACGCTTGAAAACCGATCGATGCTTACTTCTTGAATTCAGTCACCTAGGCTCGGGTAAAAGGGCTTATGGGAATTCAATGGACGGTCCGGATCGAGACTTCGGATCAGGATGGTGTCCCATTGCAACGTGCCGGTGGCTCTGTTTGCCGCAACGAATTCCTTCTGCTGGACTGCTTGCGGGGCCCACAATTCAAATAATCTGAGAAATCTACCCTGTACATTGTGTTCTACCCGAAAAACCGGTCGGATCTGACGTGTTTTGGGCAAATTTTGGTATGACCCACCGATCTCTCTGCTCCGCCATCCGTTATGCTTTGAAGCCTTCGTGTAGATGCAACGTCCGAAGATATCAAGGAACAGGCCTTCGTACGGTCGGTTTGATCCTCTAAAGACAAGGAACGGTCTGGATCATCAAGATGTATGATGGGTGGGCCCCACTAGCTAAAACCAGCCGGACGCCGTCCGTTCGCTGGTTCCAGCTCGAGAAAGCTCGGGTCAGCGTAACGACTGACCGAGTTTTCGTCCGGTGCACATCCGCTGAATGTATACATTATGTACACGCAGTGTACATATAGAGTCCTTCATGATGCACTCGAGAAATCCGGTCCGTCCATTCATTTTTTCATCTCATCTTAACTGTGGGAACCAAATCTGAAGCATATCCGGACAACAGGTGGGCCCGGAATCATGATTCTGAGGGACAATCCATCGATTAGGCTACTTCCACCGGGATCCAATGGCCGAAATTCTACATGTACGGTTAATTTATGTTCTTCAGGCCATGTATGAAATTTTGGGACAAACGGATGGTGGAAAACCTGTGATCTTGCATTCTGGCTGACTTTCAGGCCACTTGAGCTTCAGTTTCTCGATTTTCTCAGATCTCGGGCATTGATCTTGGTTTCCTGGGGTCGTTCCCTTGCTCTGGTGACTTCAGAGCGTCAAATCCATCCTTTCAGTACCATTATTCAGTCCCTGCTTGTAATTACCCCCTGTATTACAAATGTGATTAAAACAGCCGTTAAACAGTTATTATGCCCGTAAATCCAGGTAATACATGGGGTCTAATATGCAATATTTGACCCTCAACACAACCCCCAACCAGCATTTTGCTAGTCCCGAGCAAAATATGCGAAAATTAAGTTTGAGAATTACGAGACAATTCTTGTGAAGCCCAGTAATATTTTGAAGAACAATCCAGATATGAGAAATCGAAAGATTCATGAATGTTGATTATCAATTTCTCCTAGCCTCTCATGCACGGTGAATTTCATAATCAAGTTCAAATATTAATCCATAAACTAGAATAATTTTAAACATTAAGTTCCATGAGTGTAGAGTGTAATCCCGACTTTCAACATTAATATTCAATTCTTTATTTCAGGATTTCGTTGGTACTCAACAAGAAAATTCATGATAACCAAAACTTGCCTCACAGATCATTCTTTCACTTTTCTAGGTTTTTTTTTTATTTTTATTTATTTATTTATTTTTTTAATGTCAAGATGGGAATCAAATTTTCACTTATAGGGAGCAAACCTATGGTGAAACTAGTCGCCCAACTCTTTCCAACTGTTGATCATGGAAAATCAAATCACACCTATAGGGAGCAAACCCATGGTGCAATTCTTTTTTATAACTAATGCTAAAAATTTTGTTTTTCAGGCTGCTTCCTTTCATGCTTAGTGATTACCAAGTTAATCCTTCAATTTTAACTGAAACCTTAATGTGTAAGCGAGATGTGACATGTGAAATCATGACTCAATCAATGTTTACAACTTCTAATCATGGATTAATAATTCAATCTTAACTGTGAAATCTAACAGACAACTGAATCCAAGAGCAGTAAATCACCGACATTCCATATCCTGTAATTCTAAATCAAAGATGGTTGTCAAAATCACTTTAAATTCACTAGAAAGTCCAGACAAAATTTTAAAAATTTCACAATTTTTGCTCAAGACCAAGAAAACACTGATTAGGTAACCTAATCTCTCACCCCAACCTAAAATCTACATTGTCCTCAATGTAAAAGATATGAGCATGGAATGCACATGGAACAACAAAAGTAAATGTGAAGTGATGGGAAGATAGCACCTGGATGATGAATCGTGAGAGACTTTCCAAGAGATCTCAACATGAGAGCGGGTGAGCACGAGAGAGAAAGCCACACAAAAATAACAGGAAATAAAGTCCTACCGATACCACTTTTGCAGGTGCTCTCGATTGCATTTAGCACATGCAACAAGCCTTTAAACCCCTAGGTTGCCCCTAGTGGACGAGTTGCAGTCTCGTGAGGGTTTGCAGTAATGTTACCCACAAACATTGAACTATCTAGGAAAATGAAATAAATGGAAAAGAAAAGCTGGGTTGCCTCCCAGGAGCGCTAAGTTTAACGTCTTCAGCCAGACAACTACAGCAACTACCCTAGTCCTAAGAAAGCGATAAACCTACCTATACCTCCATCAGACTAGGAGATCAGTCCTAATAGACAGGATCAGTCAGAGGCATGGACATGTCCTCTGAATCAAATTTTTCGACAAATGGCTTTAAGCGATGTCCATTTACTTTAAACTCCTTGCCATTGTCGGGATCTCTTATCTCGACGGCCCCATGAGGATATGTAGTAACAACAATATAAGGGCCGGTCCAACGAGATCGAAGCTTACCCGGAAAGAGATGTAATCGAGAATTATACAAAAGGACTTTCTGGCCTGGCGTGAATGATTTTCGTAGAATATGTTGGTCATGAAACGCCTTCATCCTGTTCTTGTAAATTCTTGAGTTCTCGTATGCGTCGTTCCGGATTTCTTCAAGTTCATTCAATGAAGTTTGCGTAGCGAGCCATCGTTGTTCGGATTGAAATTTAGATTTTGATCGCCCAAGAGGGCTCTATGTTCCAACTCCAGTGTAAGTGGCAAGCCTTCCCATAGACGAGTCTAAAGGGAGACATTCCAATAGGAGTTTTAAAAGCAGTACAGTATGCCTATAAGGCATCGGTCAATCGAATTGACCAATCCTTACGATCAGGGTTAACCGTTTTCTCCAAAATGTGTTTGATCTCCCTATTAGAAATCTCAGCTTGCCCACTTGTCTGTGGGTGGTATGGGGTGCTCACCTTATGAGAGATACTGTATTTCTTCATTAAACTCTCGAATGGCCTATTACAAAAGTGTGAGCCCCCATCACTAATAATAGCTCGAGGAGTTCCAAATCGGGAAAGGATGTTCTCTTTTAGGAATTTAATGACCGTGTGATGATCATTATTCCGACACGGAATCGCTTCGACCCATTTAGTGACATAGTCTACGGCAAGCAAAATATATAAATTCCCAAAAGATTGGGGGAATGGTCCCATGAAATCGATGCCCCAGCAATCAAATGCCTCTATGATAAGAATGAGATTCAAGGGCATCATATTTCGACGGGACAATGCTCCCAATTTCTGACAACGCTCACAAGCTTTGCAAAACTCATGAGTGTCCCTGAACATAGTGGGCCAATAGAAGCCACATTGCAGAATCTTGGCTGTGGTCTTTTGCGTGAAAAGTGACCACCACAGGCCTGTGAGTGACAGAAGGAGATGACACTCTGATGTTTATCATCTGGCACACATCTCCTCAAGATTTGGTCTGGGCAATATTTAAACAAGTAGGGATCATCCCAGAAGAATTTGCGTACCTCGATGAAAAATTTCTTCTTATCTTGCGCAGTCCAATGTGTCGGTATGGAACCTGTAGCAAGATAATTAGCAATATTAGCGAACCAAGGTGAATGAGAGACTCGAAGTTGTTCATCATGGAACATGTCATTGATATGTGTCGTCTCAAGGGAATCGAGGTATTAAGGCGAGAAAGGTGATCGGCCACTACGTTCTCTACTCCTTTTATCTTTTATTTCCAAATCAAATTCTTGGAGTAGAAGGATCCATCGTATCAGGCGGGGCTTAGAATCATTCTTAGAAAGAAGATACTTCAGTGCCGCATGATCTGTATAGATAATGATCTTGGATCCGATCAGGTAGGACCTAAATTTGTCCAAGGCGAACACCACGGCTAAGAGTTCCTTTTCTGTAGTCGAGTAGTTCACTTGGGCAGGATTTAAAGTCCTACTCGCATAATGGATGACGTAGGGCCTCTTATCTTTTCTCTGGCCTAGAACCGCTCCAAGAGCATAATCAGAGGCGTCGCACATAAGCTCAAAAGGAAGGCTCAGTCGGGTGGCTGCATGATGGGTGTAAATGGTTAACATGCCTTTAAGCTTGGTGAAAGCTTCCTGGCATTGCTCAGTCCACTCGTATGGAACATCCTTTTGAAGAAGATTACATAAAGGACGAGAGAGGAGACTAAAGTCCTTTATGAATCACCTGTAAAATCCTGTGTGACCTAAGAAGGATCGCACATCCCTGATGTTCTTGGGTGGAGGCAGGTTAGAGATAAGATCGATTTTTGCCTTATCTACCTCAATTTCCTTGGACGAGATGATATGTCCAAGGACAATTCCCTTATGAACCAAGAAATGGCACTTCTCCCAATTAAGTACCAAGATCTTTTCTTCACATCTTTTCAGCACACATTTAAGACTTTTCAAGCACTTGCTGAAAGATGAACCATAGACAGAGAAATCGTCCATGAAGACCTCTAGATATTGCCCCACCATATCAGAAAAGATACTCAGCATACATCGCTGAAAGGTGGCAGGAGCATTACATAATCCAAATGGCATCCTTCGGTAAGAAAAGGTGCCATAAGGACATGTAAATGTAGTCTTTTCCTGGTCCTCAGGGGCGATTTCAATCTAATTGTAGCCTGAATACCCGTCAAGGAAACAGTAATAGGAATGACCAGCTAGCCTTTCTAAGATTTGATCGATGAAGGGCAAAGGAAAGTGATCCTTCCTTGTGACGGTATTCAACTTTCTGTAGTCAATGCACATTCTCCAACCAGTAGTGACTCTAGTTGGCACAAGTTCATTATTAGCATTGGCTACGATGGTGATTCCGGACTTCTTAGGAACCACCTGAGTTGGACTCACCCATTGACTATCAGATATAGGGTATATGATACCCACATCCAATAGTTTAAGAACCTCGGCTTTAACCACTTCCTTCATGTTTGGATTTAGCCTACGTTGTGGTTGCCGAGCGGTCTTCGCATTTTCCTCAAGATATATATGGTGAGTACAAATCGAGGGATCGATTCCCTTGAGGTCCGCTATCGTCCATCCTAGGGCTCCTTTATGCTCAATGAGAGTAGATATGAGCATACTCTCCTGTTCTTTCTCCAAAAGAGATCACCACCGGTATGTCTCATCTTGACCTAAATAGGCATATTTCAAATCGAGGGCAAAGGTTTTAGGTCAAGCTTCGGTGCCTTGAGGTTAGACGGTAGAGGCACTACATCGATTTGTGGCAATTCTTCACCATTGTGGCCTCCACCTGTTAACTTCTGGCACGGCAGTAAAGATCAAGCAAGGCACACATCTCCCTAATCATATCATCATCAAACTCATGGGAGTGGGCCAAGCACGTCTCTAGAGGATCAGAGGATAAGGTAAGGGGTGTCCTATCTTCCACGAAAGTATCGATCATGTTAATGTCGTGGACATCGTCATCATCCTCTCGCGTTCGCCGCGTTATTAAAAAAGATGTTTGACTCCAATATCAAATTTCCAAAAGACATAGTCATGACACCATTCTTACAATTGATGATTGCATTTGACGTGGCAAGGAATGGGCGACCAAGAATGACGGGAATCTGAGTGCTCATGTTGTTGATGGGTTCGTTGTCAAAGATGATAAAATCTACAGGGTAGTAAAATCTATCGACTTGGACTAACACATCCTCAATAATCCCTCTTGGTACACGAATGTACTCGATCGCAAGTTGTAGTGTGGTTAGGGTAGGTTTTAACTCACCCAATCCTAACTGTTTGTATACCGAGTAGGGGATTAGATTGACGCTCGCTCCCAAGTCAAGAAGTATATGATCAATTCGATGGTTCTCGATAACACATGATATGGTTGGGCTACCGGGATCCTTGAATTTCTGCGGCACGTCTTGCTTCAGGATGGCACTCACTTTCTCAGTTAAGAAGATCTTCTTTTGAATACTTTGTCGTCTTTTGGTCGTGCATAGGTCTTTCAGAAATTTTGCATATAGAGGAACCTGTTTTACGACATCAAGTAGAGGAATGTTGACTTTCACTTGTTTCAACACCTCCGGAATATCCTGAGAGTTAGAAAGACGTTTTGGTGCAACCAACCGTTGGGGGAACGGAGCAACTGGCTTCTCTAGAAGTTCCGGTTCTAAATTTTGTGGGACATCACGAGATCCATCATTATTGTCCTCTTCTGGTTCTTGAGGCTTTTCGGGCCTAACCGGAAGGGTTTTATCAATGATCTTCCCACTCCTAAGAGTGGTGATGGATTTAGCGTGTCCCATTTGATTTGAAGAGCTGGGATCATTTATCTCGTATTGCGGTTTAGGATTGGGGAGCGGTTGTGCAGGAAGCATCCCCTTTTCTATAACCGTCATACGTGAATCTATTTTCTGCATAAAGTCTGTAAGTCCACGCACTGCCTGAGTCAGCTCTTGTATGGGATTTTGAACCGGTTCTTCTTGAGGTTTCCCCTGATTTTGATTTTGATTTTGATTAAAGAAACTTTGAGTGGTAGCAGTTTATCCATTCCTCCAACTAAAATTTGGATGATTTCTCCAACCAGGATTGTATGTATTGGAGGTAGATCCATTGAAAGGTCTTTGATAGTTATTTACGGCATTAGGTTGCTCATTCAACACTCCTCGAAAGGCAGATATGGTAGGACAATTTTCATTTGTGTGAATGTTGCAATCAAAAATGCCGCAAACAATTTCACTAACCTTATCCTTCTTTCCTTCCATGGCCTCGACTCTTCGCATGAGATTAGTCACTTTAAAATTTACATCATCCTCTTCTTTCAGGAGATATACTCCACCTTTCTCCTTAGATTGAGTTGGCCTAGGCGTGGTGTTTGATTTTGGGTAATGGTCCCATGATTGTGCATTCTCGGCAAGTCTATCGAGGTAATCCCATACCTCATCGACTTCTTTATTCATGAATTCTCCATTACACATTGTCTCGACCAGTTGGCGCATGGAAGATGTCAGTCCATCATAGAAAAAATTTGTAATGCGCCACATTTCAAAACCGTGTTGTGGGCATGAACTGACAAGATCCTTGAACCTTTCCCAACATTGGTAGAATGTTTCATCTTCCTTTTGGGCGAAGTTCATGATTGCTTTTCTGAGGGTAATCGTTTTATGATGTGGGAAAATTTTCTTTATGAATTCCCTCTGCAAATCATTCCATGTGCCAATGGATCTAGGACGCAGTGAATGTAACCACGTCTTAGCCTTCTCTTTCAAGGAAAAAGGAAAGAGTTTTAGCCTGATTGTATCCTCGGATACATTGGGAAAGTATAAGGTGGCTATGATCTCATCGAACTCTTTCAAATGTAAGTATGGACTTCTGATTCAAGCCCATGGAATTTAGGAAGGAGTTGGATAACTCCTGGCTTGATGTCCATCTGTCCTGTGTTTTCAGGAAAAATCATGCATGAGGGCGTACTCACCCCGCCTGGCTTGTAAATAATCCCGTAAAGTACGAGGCGGGGGTGCTTGATGCACCTCATTCTCATCCATATGTTGAGGTAGTGCTTGAGGTTGATTTGCAGTCATAACCTCATGTACTTCCTCATCCACATGTTGAGGTAGTGCTTGAGGTTGATTTGCAGCCATAACCTCAATTAACTCAGGGGAATTCGAGCGGTGTCTAGTCCTGCGATGGACAGTCAACCCCTCAACTAATCCTCCTTCAGTCAAGAGACGTCGAGTGTCGTCACGGGCCCACTTGGGCATGAAACACTCGCAGCCCTCAATCAAATTCTAAACCTAATCCTAAGAAAGAAAATGAAAATCTAGAAAGAAAGAGAGGGTTGGGAGGAAGTTACCAAATTGGAGTCCCTAAGCTAAAGACCTGCAAAACAAAACAAAATAAGTTAGTTTCTGAAGTAAACCAAATCTAAAGAGTTAGAAAATCTAGAAATTTAGAAAGAGTTTACCAAATTAGAAGTTCTATCCTAACAACCTACAGAATAGGAAATAGGTTAGTTCTATGAATCAAATAGAAAACAAAATTAAAAATTAAAATTAGTAAAATCCTAATCTTAAACTAACTCTAAAACTAATTAATTTCAGAAAATCGTAGCCGTCAGTCCCCGGCAACGGCGCCAAAAACTTGTTCACTCCCCAAGTATAGGGTTGTGATGTAGTAATAAACTCGGTAAGACCGAGGTCGAATCCCAAGGGACTGGAACTTGTACGTTATCTGAAACTAAGTAGAAATAGAACTAGAATGAGATGAAATCTAAATCGATTATAATTTGAAGAATAATGATGAAATATTAATCTAAACTGAGAAGAAAATTCAGAGAAGGGAAACTAGGGATTCAGAGGATCCACTTGTAGAGATCAGGGAGATCTTATGCCAGTATCACAAATTAAGAAAATTTACTGAACTGCCATTGATGTAGGTTTCAAGAGATGAAAGGCATATGAATTAGAATGGATTCCATCACCAAACCATGCCCAGGAGACAAAGTAAACAACAGAATTAATCTAATTACCAACCGATCAACATGTTTATGATGGTTAGGAAGGGATACCGTCATCCGACCATGCCTAGGAGACGATGGTGAATAACAATGCCCCGACGTCATAAACATAAAGAGGAAAAGAACATGCTCAAAGCCATTGCGAGACCCATTGTAATTTACCACAATGCAGACCATTAAAGACTGAAAACATTCCCTTAATAAAATTAATTCAAAATCCATTCAGTTTAAACAAAAGGGCACAAGCAAAGAGGCATCCCATCACGCTACAAGCGTCACCTCTTAGCCCTAGCTAAGAGGTTTAGCCACACATAGACATGGTGGACTAGATCTCTAAAAAAAATAATAATAATTAAATAAAACAACAAAAGAAAAGAAACAAACTCTTTTTCTCTCTGTCTCTCTCTCTCACACGTCTGCCCCAAGCCTCCAGATCTGATATCCCCCGTTCTCCACATCTCCCTCTCTTACATAGAACTCAACAAGTGCGACAACACTCCCTGTTGTAGTGGGAGACAAAAGGACTTATGCTGGTACTCTGGATTCCCCATTCTTCAGTTCTGATGGAAGATCCATTCCATTCAATGAATGCACAACGAAAAACCGTCCAGGAAAGGATGTTTTTGGAGCGTTGATCGCGCGGCCCACCTGTTTTCTGCTCTGCCATCGATCGTCCGTTTGGAAGGTTGGATTTTGATCCTTGCAATCTTTTTGAATTCTTCCACCTAAGACTTGGTAACATGGCCCATGGGAATCTGGTGAATGAGTCGGATTGCTGTATGGACAACAATGTGGGGCCCACAACTGAATCGACCGTCCGCACCTTGCGGACGCCAGTGTTTCTCTGTAACGAACCACCATGGTGACATCAGTGGGGTCCACATACCCCAGTGTTTGGGAAATCCACATCGTCCATTAAATTCCTCTAGAAAAAACGGTCAGGAAAGGTCGCTTTGGATCAGTTTCTACGTGGCCCACGTAGTTTTTTTATTCACCGTCGGTCATTTGTTTGTACGCTTGAAAACCGATCGATGCTTACTTCTTGAATTCACCACTAGGCTCGGGTAAAAGGGCTTATGGGAATTCAATGGACGGTCCGGATCGAGACTTCGGATCAGGATGGTGGCCCACTGCAACGTGCCGGTGGCTCTGTTTGCCGCAACGAATTCCTTCTGCTGGACTGCTTGCGGGGCCCATAATTCAAATAATCTGAGAAATCTACCCCGTACATTGTGTTCTACCCGAAAAACCGTTCGGATCTGACGTGTTTTGGGCAAATTTTGGTATGACCCACCGATCTCTCTGCTCCGCCATCCGTTATGCTTTGAAGCCTTCGTGTAGATGCAACGTCCGAAGATATCAAGGAACAGGCCTTCGTACGGTCGGTTTGATCCTCTGAAGATAAGGAACGGTCTGGATCATCAAGATGTATGATGGGTGGGCCCCACTAGCTAAAACCAGCCGGACGCTGTCCGTTCGCTGGTTCCAGCTCAAGAAAGCTCGGGTCAGCGTAACGACTGACCGAGTTTTCGTCCGGTGCACATCCGCTGAATGTATACATTATGTACACGCAGTGTACATATAGAGTCCTTCATGATGCACTCGAGAAATCCGGTTCGTCCATTCATTTTTTCATCTCATCTTAACTGTGGGAACCAAATCTGAAGCATATCCGGACAGCAGGTGGGCCCGGAATCATGATTCTGAGGGACAATCAATCGATTAGGCTACTTCCACCAGGATCCAACGGCCGAAATTCTACATGTACGGTTAATTTATGTTCTTCAGGCCGTGTATGAAATTTTGGGACAAACGGATGGTGGGAAACCTGTGATCTTGCATTGGTCTGACTTTCAGGCCACTTGAGCTTCAGTTCTCGATTTTCTCGGATCTCGGGCGTTGATCTTGGTTTCCTGGGGTCGTTCCCTTGCTCTGGTGACTTCAGAGCGTCAAATCCATCCTTTCAGTACCATTATTCATCCACCTTGTAATTACCTCAGTATTACAAATGTGATTAAAACAAATTAGTTAAAAGCTTATTATGCCCGTAAATCCAGGTAATACATGGGGTCTAATATGCAATATTTGACCCTCAACACAACCCCCAACCAGCATTTTGCTAGTCCCGAGCAAAATATGCGAAAATTAAGTTTGAGAATTACGAGACAATTCTTGTGAAGCCCAGTAATATTTTGAAGAACAATCCAGATATGAGAAATCGTAAGATTCATGAATGTTGATTATCAATTTCTCCTGGCCTCTCATGCACGGTGAATTTCATAATCAAGTTCAAATATTAATCTATAAACTAGAATAATTTTAAACATTAAGTTCCATGAGTGTAGAGTGTAATCCTGACTTTCAACATTAATATTCAATTCTTTATTTCAGGATTTCGTTGGTACTCAACAAGAAAATTCATGATAACCAAAACTTGCCTCACAGATCATTCTTTCACTTTTCTAGGTTTTTTTTTTATTTTTATTTTATTTTTATTTTTTTTAATGTCAAGATGGGAATCAAATTTTCACTTATAGGGAGCAAACCTATGGTGAAACTAGTCGCCCAACTCTTTCCAACTGTTGATCATGGAAAATCAAATCACACCTATAGGGAGCAAACCCATGCTGCAATTCCTTTTTATAACTAATGCTAAAATTTTTGTTTTTCAGGCTGCTTCCTTTCATGCTTAGTGATTACCAAGTTAATCCTTCAATTTTAACTGAAACCTTAATGTGTAAGCGAGATGTGACATGTGAAATCATGACTCAATCAATGTTTACAACTTCTAATCATGGATTAATAATTCAATCTTAACTGTGAAATCTAACAGACAACTGAATCCAAGAGCAATAAATCACCGACATTCCATATCCTGTAATTCTAAATCAAAGATGGTTGTCAAAATCACTTCAAATTCACTAGAAAGTCCAGACAAAATTTTAAAATTTTCACAATTTTTGCTCAAGACCAAGAAAACACTGATTAGGTAACCTAATCTCCCACCCCCAACCTAAAATCTACATTGTCCTCAATGTAAAAGATATGAGCATGGAATGCACATGGGACAACAAAAGTAAATGTGAAGTGATGGGAAGATAGTACCTGGATGATGAATCGTGAGAGACTTTCCAAGAGATCTCAACATGAGAGCGGGTGAGCACGAGAGAGAAAGCCACACAAAAATAACAAGAAATAAAGTCCTACCTATACCACTTTTGCAGGTGCTCTCGATTGCATTTAGCACATGCAACAAGCCTTTAAACCCCTAGGTTGCCCCTAGTGGACGAGTTGTAGTCTCGTGAGGGTTCATAGTAATGTTACCCACAAACATTGAACTATCTAGGAAAATGAAATAAATGGAAAAGAAAAGCTGGGTTGCCTCCCAGGAGCGCTAAGTTTAACGTCTTCAGCCAGACAACTACAGCAACTACCCTAGTCCTAAGAAAGCGATAAACCTACCTATACCTCCATCAGACTAGGAGATCAGTCCTGGTAGACAGGATCAGTCAGAGGCATGGACATGTCCTCTGAATCAAATTTTTCGACAAATGGCTTTAAGCGATGTCCATTTACTTTAAACTCCTTGCCATTGTCGGGATCTCTTATCTCGACGGCCCTATGAGGATATGCAAGTAACAACAATGTAAGGGCGGTCCAACGAGATCGAAGCTTACCCGGAAAGAGATGTAATCGAGAATTATACAAAAGGACTTTCTGGCCTGGCGTGAATGATTTTCATAGAATATGTTGGTCATGAAACGCCTTCATCCTGTTCTTGTAAATTCTTGAGTTCTCGTATGCGTCGTTCCGGATTTCTTCAAGTTCATTCAACTGAAGTTTGCGTAGCGAGCCATCGTTGTTCAGATTGAAATTTAGATTTTTGATCGCCCAGTAGGCTCTATGTTCCAACTCCACAGGTAAGTGGCAAGCCTTCCCATAGACGAGTCTAAAGGGAGACATTCCAATAGGAGTTTTAAAAGCAGTGCAGTATGCCTATAAGGCATCGGTCAATCGAATTGACCAATCCTTACGATCAGGGTTAACCGTTTTCTCCAAAATGTGTTTGATCTCCCTATTAGAAATCTCAGCTTGCCCACTTGTCTGTGGGTGGTATGGGGTGCTCACCTTATGAGAGATACTGTATTTCTTCATTAAACTCTCGAATGGCCTATTACAAAAGTGTGAGCCCCCATCACTAATAATAGCTCGAGGAGTTCCAAATCGGGAAAGGATGTTCTCTTTTAGGAATTTAATGACCGTGTGATGATCATTATTCCGACATGGAATCGCTTCGACCCATTTAGTGACATAGTCTACGGCAAGCAAAATATATAAATTTCCAAAAGATTGGGGGAATGGTCCCATGAAATCGATGCCCCAGCAATCAAATGCCTCTATGATAAGAATGGGATTCAAGGGCATCATATTTCGACGGGACAATGCTCCCAATTTCTGACAACGCTCACAAGTTTTGCAAAACTCATGAGTGTCCCTGAACATAGTGGGCCAATAGAAGCCACATTGCAGAATCTTGGCCGTGGTCTTTTTTGCAGAAAAGTGACCACCACAGGCCTGTGAGTGACAGAAGGAGATGACACTCTGATGTTTATCGTCTGGCACACATCTCCTCAAGATTTGGTCTGGACAATATTTAAACAAGTAGGGATCATCCCAGAAGAATTTGCGTACCTCGATGAAAAATTTCTTCTTATCTTGCGCAGTCCAATGTGTCGGTATGGAACCTGTAGCAAGATAATTAGCAATATTAGCGAACCAAGGTGAATGGGAGACTCTGAACAGTTGTTCATCAGGGAACATGTCATTGATATGTGTCGTCTCAAGGGAATCAGAGGTATTAAGGCGAGAAAGGTGATCGGCCACAACGTTCTCTACTCCCTTTTTATCTTTTATTTCCAAATCAAATTCTTGGAGTAGAAGGATCCATCGTATCAGGCGGGGCTTAAAATCATTCTTAGAAAGAAGATACTTCAGTGCCGCATGATCTGTATAGATAATGATCTTGGATCCGATCAGGTAGGACTAAATTTGTCCAAGGCGAACACCACGGCTAAGGGTTCCTTTTCTCGTAGTCGAGTAGTTCACTTGGGCAGGATTTAAAGTTCTACTCGCATAATGGATGACGTAGGGCCTCTTATCTTTTCTTTGGCCTAGAACCGCTCCAAGAGCATAATCAGAGGCGTCACACATAAGCTCAAAAGGAAGGCTCCAGTCGGGTGGCTGCATGATGGGTGCAGTGGTTAACATGCCTTTAAGTTTGGTGAAAGCTTCCTGGCATTGCTCAGTCCACTCGTATGGAACATCCTTTTGAAGAAGATTACATAAAGGACGAGAGAGGAGACTAAAGTCCTTTATGAATCACCTGTAAAATCCTGTGTGACCTAAGAAGGATCGCACGTCCCTGATGTTCTTGGGTGGAGGCAGGTTAGAGATAAGATCGATTTTTGCCTTATCTACCTCAATTTCCTTGGACGAGATGATATGTCCAAGGACAATTCCCTTATGAACCATGAAATGGCACTTCTCCCAATTAAGAACCAAGTTCTTTTCTTCACATCTTTTCAGCACACATTTAAGACTTTCCAAGCACTTGCTGAAAGATGAACCATAGACAGAGAAATCGTCCATGAAGACCTCTAGATATTGCCCCACCATATCAGAAAAGATACTCTGCATACATCGCTGAAAGGTGGCAGGAGCATTACATAATCCAAATGGCATCCTTCGGTAAGCAAAGGTGCCATAAGGACATGTAAATGTAGTCTTTTCCTGGTCCTCAGGGGTGATTTCAATCTGATTGTAGCCTGAATACCCGTCAAGGAAACAGTAATAGGAATGACCAGCTAACCTTTCCAAGATTTGATCGATGAAGGGCAAAGGAAAGTGATCCTTCCTTATGACGGTATTCAACTTTCTGTAGTCAATGCACATTCTCCAACCAATAGTGACTCTAGTTGGCACAAGTTCATTATTAGCATTGGCTACGATGGTGATTCCGGACTTCTTAAGAACCACCTGAGTTGGACTCACCCATTGACTATCAGATATAGGGTATATGATACCCACATCCAATAGTTTAAGAACCTCGGCTTTAACCACTTTCTTCATGTTTGGATTTAGCCTACGTTATGGTTGCCGAGCGGTCTTCGCATTTTCCTCAAGATATATATGGTGAGTACAAATCGAGGGATCGATTCCCTTGAGGTCCGCTATCGTCCATCCTAGGGCTCCTATATGCTCACTGAGAGTAGATATGAGCATACTCTCCTGTTCTTTCTCCAGGTGGGCAGAGATCACCACCGGGTATGTCTCATCTTGACCTAAATAGGCATATTTCAAATCAGAGGGCAAAGGTTTTAGGTCAAGCTTCGGTGCCTTGAGGTTAGACGGTAGAGGCACTACATCAGTTTGTGGCAATTCTTCAAATTGTGGCCTCCATAGGTTAACTTCTGGCACGGTGCAGTATCAAGCAAGGCACACATCTCCCTAATCATATCATCATCAAACTCATGGGAGTGGGCCAAGCACGTCTCTAGAGGATCAGAGGATAAGGTAAGAGGTGTCCTATCTTCCACGAAAGTATCGATCATGTTAATGTCGTGGACATCGTCATCATCCTTTGCGTTGCTCGCCGTTATTGAAAAAGATGTTTGACACCAATGTCAAATTTTCAAAAGACATAGTCATGACACCATTCTTACAATTGATGATTGCATTTGATGTGGCAAGGAATGGGCGACCAAGAATGACGGAAATCTGAGTGCTCATGTTGTTGATGGGTTCGGTGTCAAAGATGATAAAATCTACAGGGTAGTAAAATCTATCGACTTGGACTAACACATCCTCAATAATCCCTCTTGGTACACGAACAGTTCGATCGGCAAGTTGTAGTGTGGTTAGGGTAGGTTTTAACTCACCCAATCCTAATTGTTTGTATACCGAGTAGGGGATTAGATTGACGCTCGCTCCCAAGTCAAGAAGTACATGATCAATTCGATGGTTCTCGATTACACATGATATGGTTGGGCTACCGGGATCCTTGAATTTCTGCGGCACGTCTTGCTTCAGGATGGCACTCACTTTCTCAGTTAAGAAGATCTTCTTTTGAATACTTTGTCGTCTTTTGGTCGTGCATAGGTCTTTCAGAAATTTTGCATATAGAGGAACCTGTTTTACGACATCAAGTAGAGGAATGTTGACTTTCACTTGTTTCAACACCTCCGGAATATCCTGAGAGTTAGAAAGACGTTTTGGTGCAACCAACCGTTGGGGGAACGGAGCAACTGGCTTCTCTAGAAGTTCCGGTTCTAAATTTTGTGGGACATCACGAGATCCATCATTATTGTCCTCTTCGGTTCTTGAGGCTTTTCGGGCCTAACTTAGGAAGGGTTTTATCAATGATCTTCCCACTCCTAAGAGTGGTGATGGATTTAGCGTGTCCCATTTGATTTGAAGAGCTGGGATCATTTATCTCGTATTGCGGTTTAGGATTGGGGAGCGGTTGTGCAGGAAGCATCCCCTTTTCTATAACCGTCATACGTGAATATATTTTCTGCATAAAGTCTGTAAGTCCACGCACTGCCTGAGTCAGCTCTTGTATGGGATTTTGAACCGGTTCTTCTTGAGGTTTCCCCTGATTTTGATTTTGATTTTGATTAAAGAAACTTTGAGGGGTAGCAGTTTATCCATTCCTCCAACTAAAATTTGGATGATTTCTCCAACCAGGATTGTATGTATTGGAGGTAGATCCATTGAAAGGTCTTTGATAGTTATTTACGGCATTAGGTTGCTCATTCAACACTCCTCGAAAGGCAGATATGGTAGGACAATTTTCAGTTGTGTGAATGTTGCAATCACAAATGCCGCAAACAATTTCACTAACCTTATCCTTCTTTCCTTCCATGGCCTCGACTCTTCGCATGAGATTAGTCACTTTAAAATTTACATCAACCTCTTCTTTCGGAGATATACTCCACCTTTCTCCTTAGATTGAGTTGGCCTAGGCGTGGTGTTTGATTTTGGGTAATGGTCCCATGATTGTGCATTCTCGGCAAGTCTATCGAGGTAATCCCATACCTCATCGACTTCTTTATTCATGAATTCTCCATTACACATTGTCTCGACGGTTGGGCGCATGGAAGATGTCAGTCCATCATAGAAAAAATTTGTAATGCGCCACATTTCAAAACCGTGTTGTGGGCATGAACTGACAAGATCCTTGAACCTTTCCCAACATTGGTAGAATGTTTCATCTTCCTTTTGGGCGAAGTTCATGATTGCTTTTCTGAGGGTAATCGTTTTATGATGTGGGAAAAATTTCTTTATGAATTTCCTCTCGCAAATCATTCCATGTGCCAATGGATCTAGGACGCAGTGAATGTAACCACGTCTTAGCCTTCTCTTTCAAGGAAAAAGGAAAGAGTTTCAGCCTGATTGTATCCTCGGATACATTGGGAAAGTATAAGGTGGCTATGATCTCATCGAACTCTTTCAAATGTAAGTATGGACTTTCGATTCAAGCCCATGGAATTTAGGAAGGAGTTGGATAACTCGGCTTGATGTCCATCTGTCCTGTGTTTTCAGGAAAAATCATGCATGAGGGCGTACTCACCCCCGCCAGTTGTAAATAATCCCGTAAAGTACGAGGCGGGGGTGCTTGATGCACCTCATTCTCATCCATATGTTGAGGTAGTGCTTGAGGTTGATTTGTAGTCATAACCTCATGTACTTCCTCATCCACATGTTGAGGTAGTGCTTGAGGTTGATTTGCAGCCATAACCTCAATTAACTCAGGGGAATTCAAGCGGTGTCTAGTCCTGCGATGGACAGTCAACCCCTCAACTAATCCTCCTTCAGTCAAGAGACGTCGAGTGTCGTCACGGGCCCACTTGGGCATGAAACACTCGCAGCCCTCAATCAAGTTCTAAACCTAATCCTAAGAAAGAAAATGAAAATCTAGAA
Organism: Magnolia changhungtana; assembly: GCA_030180095.1. Lineage (NCBI taxonomy): Eukaryota > Viridiplantae > Streptophyta > Magnoliopsida > Magnoliales > Magnoliaceae > Magnolia > Magnolia changhungtana. The sequence goes on from JASAUF010000293.1 coordinate 1,739,709, forward strand.
AGAAAGAGAGGGTTGGGAGGAAGTTACCAAATTGGAGTCCCTAAGCTAAAGACACTGCAAAACAAAACAAAATAAGTTAGTTTCAGAAGTAAACCAAATCTAAAGAGTTAGAAAATCTAGAAAATTAGAAAGAGTTTACCAAATTAGAAGTTCTATCCTAACAACCTACAGAATAGGAAATAGGTTAGTTCAAAAAAAACAAAATTAAAAATTAAAATTAGTAAAATCCTAATCTTAAACTAACTCTAATTCCAATTAATTTCAGAAAATCGTAGCCGTCAATCCCAGGAACGGCGCCAAAAACTTGTTCACTCCCAAGTATAGGGTTGTGATGTAGTAATAAACTCGGTAAGAGACCGAGGTCGAATCCCAATTTGGAACTTGTACGTTATCCGAAACTAAGTAGAAATAGAACTAGAATGAGATGAAATCTAAATCGATTATAATTTGAAGAATAATGATGAAATATTAATCTAAACTGAGAAGAAAATTCAGAGAAGGGAAACTAGGGATTCAGAGGATCCACTTGTAGAGATCAGGGAGATCTTATGCCAGTATCACAAATTAAGAAAATTTACTGAACTGCCATTGATGTAGGTTTCAAGAGATGAAAGGCATATGAATTAGAATGGATTCCATCACCAAACCATGCCCAGGAGACAAAGTAAACAACAGAATTAATCTAATTACCAACCGATCAACATGTTTATGATGGTTAGGAAGGGATACCGTCATCCGACCATGCCCAGGAGACGATGGTGAATAACAGGGCGTCCTGACGTCATAAACATAAAGAGGAAAAGAACATGCTCAAAGCCATTGCAGACCCATTGTAATTTCAGTCACAACAGACCATTAAAGACTGAAAACATTCCCTTAATAAAATTAATTCAAAATCCATTCAGTTTAAACAAAAGGGCACAAGCAAAGAGGCATCCCATCACGCTACAAGCGTCACCTCTTAGCCCTAGCTAAGAGGTTTAGCCACACATAGACATGGTGGACTAGATCTCTAAAAAAAATAATAATAATTAAATAAAACAACAAAAGAAAAGAAACAAACTCTTTTTCTCTTTGTCTCTCTCTCTCACACGTCTGCCCCAAGCCTCCAGATCCGATATCCCCCGTTCTCCACATCTCCCTCTCTTACATAGAACTCAACAAGTGCGACAACACTCCCTGTTGTAGTGGGAGACAAAAGGACTTATGCTGGTACTCTGGATTCCCCATTCTTCAGTTCTGATGGAAGATCCATTCCATTCAATGAATGTCGAAAAACCGTCCAGGAAAGGATGTTTTTGGAGCGTTGATCGCGCGGCCCACCTGTTTTCTGCTCTGCCATCGATCGTCCGTTTGGAAGGTTGGATTTTGATCCTTGCAATCTTTTTGAATTCTTCCACCTAAGACTTGGTAACATGGCCCATGGGAATCTGGTGAACGAGTCGGATTGCCTGTATGGACAACAGGTGGGGCCCTGACCCGATCAGCGTCCGCACCTTGCGGACGCTGTTTGTACGCGAACCAGCTTGCGGTGACATCAGTGGGGTCCACATACCCCAGTGTTTGGGAAATCCACATCGTCCATTAAATTCCTCTAGAAAAAACGGTCAGGAAAGGTCGCTTTGGATCAGTTTCTACGTGGCCCACGTAGTTTTTTTATTCACCGTCGGTCATCTGTTTGTACGCTTGAAAACCGATCGATGCTTACTTCTTGAATTTAGTCACCTAGGCTCGGGTAAAAGGGCTCATGGGAATTCAATGGACGGTCTGGATCGAGACTTCGGATCAGGATGGTGGCCCACTGTAACATGTCGGTGGCTTTGTTTACCGTAACGAATTCCTTCTGCTGGACTGCTTGCGGGGCCCACAATTCAAATAATCTGAGAAATCTACCCCGTACATTGTGTTCTACCCGAAAAACCGTTCGGATCTGACGTGTTTTGGACAAATTTTGGTATGACCCACCGATCTCTCTGCTCCACCATCCGTTATGCTTTGAAGCCTTCGTGTAGATGCAACGTCCGAAGATATCAAGGAACAGGCCTTCGTACGGTTAGTTTGATCCTCTGAAGACAAGGAACGGTCTGGATCATCAAGATGTAAGATGGGTGGGCCCCACTAGCTAAAACCAGCCGGACGTTCATTTGTCAATTCGTTCACGTTCCTGTTCCAGCTTTCAGCTGGTCACGTAACGGACCGAAGTTTTCGTCCGGTGCACATCCGCTGAATGTATACATTATGTACACGCAGTGTACATATAGAGTCCTTCATGATGCACTCGAGAAATCCGGTCCGTCCATTCATTTTTTCATCTCATCTTAACGGTGGGAACCAAATCTGAAGCATATCCGGACAGCAGGTGGGCCCGGAATCATGATTCTGAGGGACAATCCATCGATTAGGCTACTTCCACCAGGATCCAACGGCCGAAATTCTACATGTACGGTTAATTTATGTTCTTCAGGCCGTGTATGAAATTTTGGGACAAACGGATGGTGGGAAACCTGTGATCTTGCATTCTGGCTGACTTTCAGGCCACTTGAGCTTCAGTTTCTCGATTTTCTCGGATCTCGGGCGTTGATCTTGGTTTCCTGGGGTCGTTCCCTTGCTCTGGTGACTTCAGAGCGTCAAATCCATCCTTTCAGTACCATTATTCAGTCCCTGCTTGTAATTACCCCCTGTATTACAAATGTGATTAAAACAGCCGTTAAACAGTTATTATGCCCGTAAATCCAGGTAATACATGGGGCCTAATATGCAATATTTGACCCTCAACACAACCCCCAACCAGTATTTTGCTAGTCCCGAGCAAAATATGTGAAAATTAAGTTTGAGAATTACGAGACAATTCTTGTGAAGCCCAGTAATATTTTGAAGAACAATCCAGATATGAGAAATCGTAAGATTCATGAATGTTGATTATCAATTTCTCCTGGCCTCTCATGCACGGTGAATTTCATAATCAAGTTCAAATATTAATCCATAAACTAGAATAATTTTAAACATTAAGTTCCATGAGTGTAGAGTGTAATCCTGACTTTCAACATTAATATTCAATTCTTTATTTCAGGATTTCGTTGGTACTCAACAAGAAAATTCATGATAACCAAAACTTGCCTCACAGATCATTCTTTCACTTTTCTAGGTTTTTTTTTTTTTTATTTTATTTTTATTTTTTTTAATGTCAAGATGGGAATCAAATTTTCACTTATAGGGAGCAAACCTATGGTGAAACTAGTCGCCCAACTCTTTTTTGTTGATCATGGAAAATCAAATCACACCTATAGGGAGCAAACCCATGCTGCAATTCCTTTTTATAACTAATGCTAAAATTTTTATTTTTCAGGCTGCTTCCTTTCATGCTTAGTGATTACCAAGTTAATCCTTCAATTTTAACTGAAACCTTAATGTGTAAGCGAGATGTGACATGTGAAATCATGACTCAATCAATGTTTACAACTTCTAATCATGGATTAATAATTCAATCTTAACTGTGAAATCTAACAGACAACTGAATCCAAGAGCAATAAATCACCGACATTCCATATCCTGTATTCTAAATCAAAGATGGTTGTCGAAATCACTTCAAATTCACTAGAAAGTCCAGACAAAATTTTAAAAATTTCACAATTTTTGCTCAAGACTAAGAAAACACTGATTAGGTAACCTAATCTCCCACCCCCAACCTAAAATCTGCATTGTCCTCAATGTAAAAGATATGAGCATGGAATGCACATGGGACAACAAAAGTAAATGTGAAGTGATGGGAAGATAGTACCTGGATGATGAATCGTGAGAGACTTTCCAAGAGATCTCAACATGAGAGCGGCTGAGCACGAGAGAGAAAGCCACACAAAAATAACAAGAAATAAAGTCCTACCTATACCACTTTTGCAGGTGCTCTCGATTGCATTTAGCACATGCAACAAGCCTTTAAACCCCTAGGTTGCCCCTAGTGGACGAGTTGTAGTCTCGTGAGGGTTTGCAGTAATGTTACCCACAAACATTGAACTATCTAGGAAAATGAAATAAATGGAAAAGAAAAGCTGGGTTGCCTCCCAGGAGCGCTAAGTTTAACGTCTTCAGCCAGACAACTACAGAACTACCCTAGTCCTAAGAAAGCGATAAACCTACCTATACCTCCATCAGACTAGGAGATCAGTCCTGATAGACAGGATCAGTCAGAGGCATGGACATGTCCTCTGAATCAAATTTTTTGACAAATGGCTTTAAGCGATGTCCATTTACTTTAAACTCCTTGCCATTGTCGGGATCTCTTATCTCGACGGCCCCATGAGGATATGCAGTAACAACAATGTAAGGGCCGGTCCAACGAGATCGAAGCTTACCCGGAAAGAGATGTAATCGAGAATTATACAAAAGGACTTTCTGGCCTGGCGTGAATGATTTTCGTAGAATATGTTGGTCATGAAACGCCTTCATCCTGTCCTTGTAAATTCTCGAGTTCTCGTATGCGTCGTTCCGGATTTCTTCAAGTTCATTCAACTGAAGTTTGCGTAGCGAGCCAGCGTTGTTCAGATTGAAATTTAGATTTTTGATCGCCCAGTAGGCTCTATGTTCCAACTCCACAGGTAAGTGGCAAGCCTTCCCATAGACGAGTCTAAAGGGAGACATTCCAATAGGAGTTTTAAAAGCGATGTAAAGATGCCTATAAGGCATCGGTCAATCGAATTGACCAATCCTTACGATCGGGGTTAACCGTTTTCTCCAAAATGTGTTTGATCTCCCTATTAGAAATCTCGGCTTGCCCACTTGTACGTGGGTGGTATGGGGTGCTCACCTTATGAGAGATACTTGTATTTCTTCATTAAACTCTCGAATGGCCTATTACAAAGTGTGAGCCCCATCACTAATAATAGCTCGAGGAGTTCCAAATCGGGAAAGGATGTTCTCTTTTAGGAATTTAATGACCGTGTGATGATCATTATTCCGACACGGAATCGCTTCGACCCATTTAGTGACATAGTCTACGGCAAGCAAAATATATAAATTCCCAAAAGATTGGGGGAATGGTCCCATGAAATCGATGCCCCAGCAATCAAATGCCTCTATGATAAGAATGGGATTCAAGGGCATCATATTTCGACGGGACAATGCTCCCAATTTCTGACAACGCTCACAAGCTTTGTAAAACTCATGAGTGTCCCTGAACATAGTGGGCCAATAGAAGCCACATTGCAGAATCTTGGCCGTGGTCTTTTTTGCAGAAAAGTGACCACCACAGGCCTGTGAGTGACAGAAGGAGATGACACTCTGATGTTCATCGTCTGGCACACATCTCCTCAAGATTTGGTCTGGGCAATATTTAAACAAGTAGGGATCATCCCAGAAGAATTTGCGTACCTCGATGAAAAATTTCTTCTTATCTTGTGCAGTCCAATGTGTCGGTATGGAACCTGTAGCAAGATAATTAGCAATATTAGCGAACCAAGGTGAATGAGAGACTCTGAACAGTTGTTCATCAGGGAACATGTCATTGATATGTGTCGTCTCAAGGGAATCAGAGGTATTAAGGTGAGAAAGGTGATCGGCCACTACGTTCTCTACTCCCTTTTTATCTTTTATTTCCAAATCAAATTCTTGGAGTAGAAGGATCCATCGTATCAGGCGGGGCTTAAAATCATTCTTAGAAAGAAGATACTTCAGTGCCGCATGATCTGTATAGATAATGATCTTGGATCCGATCAGGTAGGACCTAAATTTGTCCAAGGCGAACACCACGGCTAAGAGTTCCTTTTCTGTAGTCGAGTAGTTCACTTGGGCAGGATTTAAAGTTCTACTCGCATAATGGATGACGTAGGGCCTCTTATCTTTTCTTTGGCCTAGAACCGCTCCAAGAGCATAATCAGAGGCGTCACACATAAGCTCAAAAGGAAGGCTCCAGTCGGGTGGCTGCATGATGGGTGCAGTGGTTAACATGCCTTTAAGTTTGGTAAAAGCTTCCTGGCATTACTCAGTCCACTCGTATGGAACATCCTTTTGAAGAAGATTACATAAAGGACGAGAGAGGAGACTAAAGTCCTTTATGAATCACCTGTAAAATCCTGTGTGACCTAAGAAGGATCGCACGTCCCTGATGTTCTTGGGTGGAGGCAGGTTAGAGATAAGATCGATTTTTGCCTTATCTACCTCAATTTCCTTGGACGAGATGATATGTCCAAGGACAATTCCCTTATGAACCATGAAATGACACTTCTCCCAATTAAGTACCAAGTTCTTTTCTTCACATCTTTTCAGCACACATTTAAGACTTTCCAAGCACTTGCTGAAAGATGAACCATAGACAGAGAAATCGTCCATGAAGACCTCTAGATATTGCCCCACCATATTAGAAAGATACTCAGCATACATCGCTGAAAGGTGGCAGGAGCATTACGTAATCCAAATGGCATCCTTCGGTAAGCAAAGGTGCCATAAGGACATGTAAATGTAGTCTTTTCCTGGTCCTCAGGGGTGATTTCAATCTGATTGTAGCCTGAATACCCGTCAAGGAAACAGTAATAGGAATGACCAGCTAACCTTTCCAAGATTTGATCGATGAAGGGCAAAGGAAAGTGATCCTTCCTTGTGACGGTATTCAACTTTCTGTAGTCAATGAACATTCTCCAACCAATAGTGACTCTAGTTGGCACAAGTTCATTATTAGCATTGGCTACGATGGTGATTCCGGACTTCTTAGGAACCACCTGAGTTGGACTCACCCATTGACTATTAGATATAGGGTATATGATACCCACATCCAATAGTTTAAGAACCTCGGCTTTAACCACTTCCTTCATGTTTGGATTTAGCCTACGTTGTGGTTGCCGAGTGGTCTTCGTATTTTCCTCAAGATATATATGGTGAGTACAAATCGAGGGATCGATTCCCTTGAGGTCCGCTATCGTCCATCCTATGGCTCCTTTATGCTCACTGAGAGTAGATATGAGCATACTCTCCTGTTCTTTCTCCAGGTGGGCAGAGATCACCACCGGGTATGTCTCATCTTGACCTAAATAGGCATATTTCAAATCAGAGGGCAAAGGTTTTAGGTCAAGCTTCGGTGCCTTGAGGTTAGACGGTAGAGGCACTACATCGTTGTGGCAATTCTTCAATTGTGGCCTCCATAGGTTAACTAGAAGAAATACAGGTGCAAGATCAAGCAAGGCACACATCTCCCTAATCATATCATCATCAAACTCATGGGAGTGGGCCAAGCACGTCTCTAGAGGATCAGAGGATAAGGTAAGGGGTGTCCTATCTTCCACGAAAGTATCGATCATGTTAATGTCGTGGACATCGTCATCATCCTTTGCGTTGCTGCCGTTATTGAAAAAGATGTTTGACACCAATGTCAAATTTTCAAAAGACATAGTCATGACACCATTCTTACAATTGATGATTGCATTTGATGTGGCAAGGAATGGGCGACCAAGAATGACGGAAATCTGAGTGCTCATGTTGTTGATGGGTTCGGTGTCAAAGATGATAAAATCTACAGGGTAGTAAAATCTATCGACTTGGACTAACACATCCTCAATAATCCCTCTTGGTACACGAACAGTTCGATCGGCAAGTTGTAGTGTGGTTAGGGTAGGTTTTAACTCACCCAATCCTAATTGTTTGTATACCGAGTAGGGGATTAGATTGACGCTCGCTCCCAAGTCAAGAAGTACATGATCAATTCGATGGTTCTCGATTACACATGATATGGTTGGGCTACCGGGATCCTTGAATTTCTGCGGCACGTCTTGCTTCAGGATGGCACTCACTTTCTCAGTTAAGAAGATCTTCTTTTGAATACTTTGTCGTCTTTTGGTCGTGCATAGGTCTTTCAGAAATTTTGCATATAGAGGAACCTATTTTACGACATCAAGTAGAGGAATGTTGACTTTCACTTGTTTCAACACCTCCAGAATATCCTGAGAGTTAGAAAGACGTTTTGGTGCAACCAACCGTTGGGGGAACGGAGCAACTGGCTTCTCTAGAAGTTCCGGTTCTAAATTTTGTGGGACATCACGAGATCCATCATTATTGTCCTCTTCTGGTTCTTGAGGCTTTTCGGGCCTAACCGGAAGGGTTTTATCAATGATCTTCCCACTCCTAAGAGTGGTGATGGATTTAGCGTGTCCCATTTGATTTGAAGAGCTGGGATCATTTATCTCGTATTGCGGTTTAGGATTGGGGAGCGGTTGTGCAGGAAGCATCCCCTTTTCTATAACCGTCATACGTGAATCTATTTTTTGCATAAAGTCTGTAAGTCCACGCACTGCCTGAGTCAGCTCTTGTATGGGATTTTGAACCGGTTCTTCTTGAGGTTTCCCCTAATTTTGATTTTGATTTTGATTAAAGAAACTTTGAGGGGTAGCAGTTTATCCATTCCTCCAACTAAAATTTGGATGATTTCTCCAACCAGGATTGTATGTATTGGAGGTAGATCCATTGAAAGGTCTTTGATAGTTATTTACGGCATTAGGTTGCTCATTCAACACTCCTCGAAAGGCAGATATGATAGGACAATTTTTAGTTGTGTCAATGTTGCAATCACAAATGCCGCAAACAATTTCACTAACCTTATCCTTCTTTCCTTCCATGGCCTCGACTCTTCGCATGAGATTAGTCACTTTAAAATTTACATCAACCTCTTCTTTCAGGAGATATACTCCACCTTTCTCCTTAGATTGAGTTGGCCTAGGCGTGGTGTTTGATTTTGGGTAATGGTCCCATGATTGTGCATTCTCGGCAAGTCTATCGAGGTAATCACATACCTCATCGACTTCTTTATTCATGAATTCTCCATTACACATTGTCTCGACCAGTTGGCGCATGGAAGATGTCAGTCCATCATAGAAAAAATTTGTAATGCGCCACATTTCAAAACCGTGTTGTGGGCATGAACTGACAAGATCCTTGAACCTTTCCCAACATTGGTAGAATGTTTCATTTTCCTTTTGGGCGAAGTTCATGATTGCTTTTCTGAGGGTAATCGTTTTATGATGTGGGAAAAATTTCTTTATGAATTCCCTCTGCAAATCATTCCATGTGCCAATGGATCTAGGACGCAGTGAATGTAACCACGTCTTAGCCTTCTCTTTCAAGGAAAAAGGAAAGAGTTTCAGCCTGATTGTATCCTCGGATACATTGGGAAAGTATAAGGTGGCTATGATCTCATCGAACTCTTTCAAATGTAAGTATGGACTTTCTGATTCAAGCCCATGGAATTTAGGAAGGAGTTGGATAACTCCTGGCTTGATGTCCATCTGTCCTGTGTTTTCAGGAAAAATCATGCATGAGGGCGTACTCACCCTCGCCAGTTGTAAATAATCCCGTAATGTACGAGGCGGGGGTGCTTGATGCACCTCATTCTCATCCATATGTTGAGGTAGTGCTTGAGGTTGATTTGCAGTCATAACCTCATGTACTTCCTCATCCACATGTTGAGGTAGTGCTTGAGGTTGATTTGCAGCCATAACCTCAATTAACTCAGGGGAATTCGAGTGGTGTCTAGTCCTGCGATGGACAGTCAACCCCTCAACTAATCCTCCTTCAGTCAAGAGACGTCGAGTGTCGTCACGGGCCCACTTGGGCATGAAACACTCGCAGCCCTCAATCAAGTTCTAAACCTAATCCTAAGAAAGAAAATGAAAATCTAGAAAGAAAGAGAGGGTTGGGAGGAAGTTACCAAATTGGAGTCCCTAAGCTAAAGACTTGCAAAACAAAACAAAATAAGTTAGTTTTTAGAAGTAAACCAAATCTAAAGAGTTAGAAAATCTAGAAAATTAGAAAGAGTTTACCAAATTAGAAGTTCTATCCTAACAACCTACAGAATAGGAAATAGGTTAGTTCTATGAATCAAATAAAAAACAAAATTAAAAATTAAAATTAGTAAAATCCTAATCTTAAACTAACTCTAAAACCAATTAATTTCAGAAAATCGTAGCCGTCAGTCCCCGGCAACGGCGCCAAAAACTTGTTCACTCCCCAAGTATAGGGTTGTGATGTAGTAATAAACTCGGTAAGACCGAGGTCGAATCCCAAGGGACTGGAACTTGTACGTTATCTGAAACTAAGTAGAAATAGAACTAGAATGAGATGAAATCTAAATCGATTATAATTTGAAGAATAATGATGAAATATTAATCTAAACTGAGAAGAAAATTCAGAGAAGGGAAACTAGGGATTCAGAGGATCCACTTGTAGAGATCAGGGAGATCTTATGCCAGTATCACAAATTAAGAAAATTTACTGAACTGCCATTGATGTAGGTTTCAAGAGATGAAAGGCATATGAATTAGAATGGATTCCATCACCAAACCATGCCCAGGAGAAAGTAAACAACAGAATTAATCTAATTACCAACCGATCAACATGTTTATGATGGTTAGGAAGGGATACCGTCATCCGACCATGCCCAGGAGACGATGGTGAATAACAGGGCGTCCTGACGTCATAAACATAAAGAGGAAAAGAACATGCTCAAAGCCATTGCAGACTCCATTGTAATTTCAGTCACAACAGACCATTAAAGACTGAAAACATTCCCTTAATAAAATTAATTCAAAATCCATTCAGTTTAAACAAAAGGGCACAAGCAAAGAGGCATCCCATCACGCTACAAGCGTCACCTCTTAGCCCTAGCTAAGAGGTTTAGCCACACATAGACATGGTGGACTAGATCTCTAAAAAAAAAAAATAATAATTAAATAAAACAACAAAAGAAAAGAAACAAACGCTTTTTCTCTCTGTCTCTCTCTCTCTCTCACGTCTGCCCCAAGCCTCCAGATCCGATATCCCCCGTTCTCCACATCTCCCTCTCTTACATAGAACTCAACAAGTGCGACAACACTCCCTGTTGTAGTGGGAGACAAAAGGACTTATGCTGGTACTCTGGATTCCCCATTCTTGAGTTCTGATGGAAGATCCATTCCATTCAATGAATGCACAACGAAAAACCGTCCAGGAAAGGATGTTTTTGGAGCGTTGATCGCGCGGCCCACCTGTTTTCTGCTCTGCCATCGATCGTCTGTTTGGAAGGTTGGATTTTGATCCTTGCAATCTTTTTGAATTCTTCCACCTAAGACTTGGTAACATGGCCCATGGGAATCGGTGAACGAGCCGGATTGCTGTATGGACAAATGTGTGGGGCCCACAACTGACCGGCGTCCGCACTTCATGGACGCTTTTTCTGTACGCGAACCAGCTTGCGGTGACATCAGTGGGGTCCACATACCCCAGTGTTTGGGAAATCCACATCGTCCATTAAATTCCTCTAGAAAAAACGGTCAGGAAAGGTCGCTTTGGATCAGTTTCTACGTGGCCCACGTAGTTTTTTTATTCACCGTCGGTCATCTGTTTGTACGCTTGAAAACCGATCGATGCTTACTTCTTGAATTCAGTCACCTAGGCTCGGGTAAAAGGGCTTATGGGAATTCAATGGACGGTCCGGATCGAGACTTCGGATCAGGATGGTGGCCCACTGCAACGTGCCGGTGGCTCTGTTTGCCGCAACGAATTCCTTCTGCTGGACTGCTTGCGGGGCCCACAATTCAAATAATCTGAGAAATCTACCCCGTACATTGTGTTCTACCCGAAAAACCGTTCGGATCTGACGTGTTTTGGGCAAATTTTGGTATGACCCACCGATCTCTCTGCTCCGCCATCCGTTATGCTTTGAAGCCTTCGTGTAGATGCAATGTCCGAAGATATCAAGGAACAGGCCTTCGTACGGTCGGTTTGATCCTCTGAAGACAAGGAACGGTCTGGATCATCAAGATGTATGATGGGTGGGCCCCACTAGCTAAAACCAGCCGGACGCTATCCGTTCGCTAGTTCCAGCTCGAGAAAGCTCGGGTCAGCGTAACGACTGACCGAGTTTTCGTCCGGTGCACATCCGCTGAATGTATACATTATGTACACGCAGTGTACATATAGAGTCCTTCATGATGCACTCGAGAAATCCGGTCCGTCCATTCATTTTTTCATCTCATCTTAACTGTGGGAACCAAATCTGAAGCATATCCGACGGACAGGTGGGCCCGGAATCATGATTCTGAGGGACAATCCATCGATTAGGCTACTTCCACCAGGATCCAACGGCCGAAATTCTACATGTACGGTTAATTTATGTTCTTCAGGCCGTGTATGAAATTTTGGGACAAACGGATGGTGGGAAACCTGTGATCTTGCATTCTGGCTGACTTTCAGGCCACTTGAGCTTCAGTTTCTCGATTTTCTCGGATCTCGGGCGTTGATCTTGGTTTCCTGGGGTCGTTCCCTTGCTCTGGTGACTTCAGAGCGTCAAATCCATCCTTTCAGTACCATTATTCAGTCCCTGCTTGTAATTACCCCCTGTATTACAAATGTGATTAAAACAGCCGTTAAACAGTTATTATGCCCGTAAATCCAGGTAATACATGGGGCCTAATATGCAATATTTGACCCTCAACACTCCACTTCAAAAGAACTCACCCTCGAGTTCTCATCCTGCACTGGTTCATGATACTCGGTCAGGTCCACGACGTTGAAAGTCCGTGAGATCGTTATGTCATTTAGAAGATCAACAACATAAGCGTTGTCATTAATCTTTCAGATGATTGGTACCGATCCAATCTTTTTATTCTTCAACTTGTTGTCCGTTCCGGTCGGAAATCGTTCTTTGCGCAGATGGATCATTACTTGGTCGCCCACCTTGAATACTTTTTGTCACCAATGCTTATCTTCTTACTACTTGTACTTTTTATTCGAGGCATATAGCTTAGTTTGTACCTCCACATGAATGCTCATGATCTTGTCAGCCATATGTTCTGCGGCAATGCTCATGCCTGGGAGCTTGAGCAGAGGGACCAAGTCTAGTATGCGACAAGGTACTCATCCATAAATAACCTGAAACGGGGATTTACCTATCGAGCAATTCACCATGTTGTTGAATGGAAACTTCGCTTGAGACATAGCCAAATCCCACTGCTTCAGTTTTTCTCCTGAAATACATCAAAGGAGGTTTCCCAACGTGCGATTCACAACCTCAGTTTGCTCGTCAGTCTGTGTATGGTAGGCGCTGCTGAACTGAAGTCGTGTATCGAATCGAGTCCACGAAGTCTACCAAAAGTGACTTATGAACTTCGTGTCACGGTCAAAAGTAATAATCTTGGGAACCCCGTGTAGCCGCACAATTTCTCTGAAGAATAGATTCTCCACGTGTGCTGCATCGAGAGTCTTCTTGCATGGAATAAAGTGCGTCATCTTAAAGAAACGATCTACTACCACGAACACTGAATCCATGCCACGTTGTGTTCATGGGAGACCAAGCACGAAGTCCATAGATAAATCATGTGTAGCTGGGTTGGTTGGCTAAAGTAACTCGTTCTACACCAAAATCATATATTTTACGTCAGGTAACTCATTCCAGATTGTGAGATATGGCCGATCTAAGGTCCGACGGTCCGGATCACTTCTGTCATCGACTGGGCCTTTTCTGATCCATATTGGCCATAAAACTGTCCACGACCCGCTCTACATCAGTCCCCTCCACTTTAAAAGAACTCGTCCTAGAGTTCTCATCCTGCACTTCATAATACTCGGTCAGGTCCGCGACGTTGAATGTTCGTGAGATCATCATGTCATCTGGAAATCAACAACATAAGCGTTGTCATTGATCTTTCGGATGATTGGTACTGGTTCAATCTTTTTATTCTTTAACTTGTTATACGTTCCGGTCGGAAATCGTTCCTTGCACAGATGGACCATTACTTGGTCGCCCACGTCGAACACTTTTTGTCGACGATGCTTGTCCGCTTGCTCTTTGTACTTTTCGTTAGAGGCATGTAGCTTGGTTTGTACCTCCGCATGAATACCCATGATCCTTTTAGCCATATGTTTTGCTACAAGGCTCATACATGGAATTTTAGGTAGAGGGACCAAGTCTAGTGTGTGGCGAGGTACTCGTCCGTAAGTAACCTGGAACGGGGATTTTTCTGTCGAGCGATTCACCATGTTGTTAAATGCAAACTCCGCTTGAGACAAAGCCAAATCCCACAGCTTCAGTTTTTCTCTTGAAATACATCGAAGGAGGTTTCCCAACGTGCGATTCGTAACCTCAGTTTGACTGTCCGTCTGTGGATAGTAGGCACTGCTGAACTGAAGTCGTGTATTGAATCGACTCTACAAAGTTCACCAAAAGTGGCTTATGAACTTCGTGTCACGGTTAGAAGTAATAGTCTTGGGAACTACATGTAGCCACACAATTTCTTTGAAGAATAGATTCGCCACGTGTGTTGCATTGAGAGTCTTCTTGTATGGAATAAAGTACGTCATCTTGGAGAAACGATCTATTACCACGAACACCGAATCCATACCACGTTGTGTTCATGAGAGACCAAGCATGAAGTCCATAAATAAATCCTACGTAGCTGGGTTGGTTGGCTAAATTAGCTCGTTCTACCCCAAAATCATATATTTTACGTCAGGTAACCCATTCGAGATTGCGAGATACGCCTGATCTAAGGTCCGATGGTCCGAATCACTTTCATCATCGACCGGGCCTTTTCTGATCCATCTTGGCCATTAAACTGTTCGTGACCCGCTCTACATCAGTCCCCTCCACTTCAAAAGAACTCGTCCTCGAGTTCTAATCTTGCGTTGGTTTATGATACCCGGTCAGGTCCGTTACGTTGAAAGTTCCGTGAGATCGTCATGTCATCTGGAAGATCAACAACATAAACGTTGTCATTGATCTTTCGAACGATTAGTACCGGTCCAATCTTTTTATTCTTCAACTTGTTGTACGTTCCGGTCGAAAAGCGTTCTTTGCACAAATGGACCATTACTTGGTCGCCCACCTCGAACACTTTTTGTCGGCGATGCTTGTCCGCTTGCTCCTTGTACTTTTCGTTCGAGGCATGTAGCTTGGTTTATACCTCCACATGAATACCCATGATCTTTTCAGCCATATGTTTTGCTGCAATGCTCATGCCTGGAAGTTTAGGTAGAGGGACCAAGTCTAGTGTGTGGCGAGGTACTCGTCCATAAGTAACCTAGAAAGGGGATTTCCCTGTCGAGCGATTCACCATGTTGTTGAATGCAAACTCCGCTTGAGACAAAGCCAAATCCCACTGCTTCGATTTTTCTCCTGAAATACATCAAAGGAGGTTTCCCAACGTGCGATTCACAACCTCAGTGTGACCGTCAGTCTATGGATGGTAGGCGCTGCTGAACTGAAGTCGTGTATCGAATCGAGTCCACAAAGTCCGCCAAAAGTGGATCATGAACTTCGTGTCACGGACAGAAGTAATAGTATTGGGAACCTCGTGTAGCCGTAAAATTTTTCTGAAGAATAAATTCGCCACGTGTGTTGCATCGAGAGTCTTCTTGCATGGAATAAAGTGTGTCATCTTGGAGAAACAATTTACTGCCACGAACACTGAATGTATACCACGTTGTGTTCGTGGGAGACTAAGCACGAATTTCATAGATAAATCCTGGGTAGGTGGGTTGGTTGGCTAATGTAGCTCGTTCTACCCCAAAATCATATATTTTACGTTTGGTAACTCATTCCGGATTGCGAGATATGCCCGATCTAAGGTGCGATGGTCCGGATCACTTTTGTCGTCGACCGGGCCTTTTCTGATCCATCCTGGCCATGAAACTGTCTGCGACCCGCTTTACATCAGTCCCCTCCACTTCAAAAGAACTCGTCCTCGAGTTCTCATCCTGCACTAGTTCATGATACTCGGTCAGGTTCGTGATGTTGAAAGTCCATGAGATAGTCATGTCATCTGGAAGATCAACAACATAAGCGTTGTCATTGATCTTTCGGATGATTGGCACCGGTCCAATCTTTTTATTCTTCAACTTGTTATACGTTCCGGTCGAAAATCGTTCTTTGTGCAAATGGACCATTACTTGGTTGGCCACTTCAAACACTTTTTGTCGTCGATGCTTGTCCGCTTGCTCATTCTACTTTTCGTTTGAGGCATGAAGCTTGATTTGTACCTCCGCATGAATGCTCATGATCTTGTCAGCCATATGTTCTGCTACAATGCTCATGCCTAGGAGATTGGGCAAAGTGACCAAGCCTAGTGTGTGGCGAGATACTCATCTGTAAATAACTTGGAACGGAGATTTCCCTGTCGAGCGATTCACCATGTTGTTGAATGTAAACTCCACTTGAGAAAAAACTAAATCCCAGTGCTTCGATTTTTCTCCTGAAATACATCGAAGGAGGTTTCCCAACCTCAATTTGACCGTCAGTCTGTGGATGGTAGGTGCTGCTGAACTGAAGTCGTGTATCGAATCGAGTCCACAAAGTCCGCCAAAAGTGGCTTATGAACTTCGTGTCATGGTCAGAAGTAATAGTCTTGGAAACCCCGTGTAGCAGCACAATTTCTCTAAAGAATAGATTCGCCACGTATGTTGCATCGAGAGTCTTCTTGCATGGAATAAAGTGTGCCATCCTGGAGAAACGATCTACTACCACGAACACCAAATCCATGCCACGTTGTGTTCATGGGAGACCAAGCACTGAGTCCATAGATGAATCCTACGTAGTTGGGTTGGTTGGCTAAAGTAGCTCGTTCTACCCCAAAATCATATATTTTACGTCAGGTAACTCATTCCAGATTGCGAGATACGCCCGATCTAGGGTCGGATGGTCCGGATCACTTCTGTCGTTGACCGGGCCTTTTCTAATCCATCTTAGCCATGAAACTATCTGCAACCTACTCTACATCAGTCCCCTCCACTTCAAAAGAATTCATCCTCGAGTTCTCATCCTGCACTAGTTCATGATACTCGGTCAGGTCCGCGACGTTGAAAGTCCGTGAGATCGTCATGTCATCTGCAAGATCAACAATATAAGCATTGTCATTGATCTTTTCGATGATTGGTACCAGTACAATCTTTTTATTCTTCAACTTGTTGTATGTTCCAGTCAAAAATCGTTCTTTGTGCAGATGGACCATTACTTGGTCACCCATCTTGAACACTTTTTGTCGCCGATGCTTATCTGCTTGCTCATTGTACTTTTTTTTCGATGCAAGTAGCTTAGTTTGTACCTCCGCATGAATGCCCAAGATCTTGTCAGCCATATGTTCTGCTGCAATGCTCATGTGTGGGAGCTTGGGCAGAGGGATCAAGTCTAGTGTGTGGCGAGGTACTCGTCCGTAAATAACCTGGAACGGAAATTTTTTTGTCGAGCGATTCACCATGTTGTTGAATGCAAACTCTGCTTGAGACAAATCCAAATCCCACTTCTTTGGTTTTTCTCCTAAAATACATCGAAGGAGATTTCCCAACCTTAGTTTGATCGCTAGTCTGTGGATGGCAGGCGCTGCTGAACTGAAGTCGTGTATCGAATCGAGTCCACAAAGTCAGTCAAAAGTGGCTCATGAACTTTGTGTCATGGTCAGAAGTAATAGTCTTGGGAACCCCGTGTAGCCGCACAATTTCTCTAAAGAATATATTCGCTACATGTGTTGCATCAAGATTTTTCTTGCATGGAATAATGTGTGCCATCTTGGAGAAACGATCTACTACCACGAACACCGAATCCATACCATGCTGTGTTCGTGGGAGACCAAGCACAAAGTCCATAGATAAATCCTGCTTAGCTGTGTTGGTTGGCTAAAGTAGCTCGTTCTACCCCAAAATCATATATTTTACGCCAGGTAACTCATTCTGGATTGTGAGATATGCCCGATCTAAGGTCCGATGTCTGGATCACTTCTGTCATCGACATAGCCTTTTCTAATTCATCTTGGCCATGAAACTGTCCGTGACCTACTCTACATCAGTCCCCTCCACTTCAAAAGAACTCATCCTCTAGTTCTCATCCCGCGCTGGTTCATGATACTCGGTCAGGTCCGCGACGTTGAAAGTCCGTGAGATCGTCATGTCATATGGAAGATAAACAACATAAGCGTTGTCATTGATCTTTCGAATGATTGGTACCGGTCCAATCTTTTTATTCTTCAACTTGTTATACGTTCCGGTCGAAAATCGTTCTTTGCGCAGATGGACCATTACTTGGTCGGCCACTTCGAATACTTTTTATCGCCGATGCTTATCTGCTTACTCCTTATACTTTTGGCTAGAGTCAAGTAGCTTGGTTTGTACCTCCGCATGAATGCCCATGATCTTGTCAGCTATATGTTCTGCTGCAATGCTCATGCCTAGGAGCTTGGGCAGAGGGACCAAGTCTAATGTGTGGCGACGTACTCGTCCATAAATAACCTGGAATGGGGATTTCCCTGTCGAGCGATTCACCATGTTGTTGAATGCAAACTCTGCTTGAGATAAAGTTAAATCCTACTACTTCGATTTTTCTCCTGAAATACATCGAAGGAGGTTTTCCAACGTGCGATTCACTACCTCAGGTTGACCGTCAGTCTGTGGATGGTAGGCACTGCTGGACTGAAGTCGTTTATCGAATCGAGTCCACAAAGTCCGCCAAAAGTGGCTTATGAACTTTGTGTTATGGTCAGAAGTAATAGTCTTGGGAACCCAGTGTAGCCGTACTATTTCTCTGAAGAATAGATTCGCCACGTGTGTTACATCGAGAGTCTTCTTGCATAGAATAAAGTGCGCCATCTTGAAGAAACGATCTAATGCCACGTACACCAAATCCATGCCACGTTGTGTTCGTGGGAGACCAAGCACAAAATCCATAGATAAATCCTGCGTAGCTAAGTTGGTTGCCTAAAGTAGCTCGTTCTACCTCAAAATCATATCTTTTACATCAGGTAACTCATTCTGGATTGCGAGATATGCTCGATCTAAGGTCCGATGGTCCAGATCACTTTCGTCGTCAATCGGGCTTTTTCTGATCCATCCTGGCCATGAAACTGTCCGCGACCCGCTCTACATCAATCTCCTCTCACTTCAAAAGAACTCGTCTTCGAGTTCTCATCCTGCGCTAGTTCATGATACTCGGTCAGGTTTGCGATGTTGAAAGTCCATAAGATCGTCATGTCATCTGGAAGTTCAACAACATAAGCGTTGTCATTGATCTTTCAGATGATTGGTACCTATCCAATCTTTTTATTCTTCAACTTGTTGTACGTTCCGGTCGAAAATCGTTCTTTGTGCAGATAGACCATTACTTGGTCGACCACTTCGAACACTTTTTGTCGCCAATGCTTGTCCTCTTGCTCCTTGTACTTTTCGTTTGAGGGATGTAGCTTGGTTTGTACCTCCACATGAATGCCCATGATCTTGTCAACCATACTGGTGCAATGCTCACGCCTGGGAGCTTGGACAGAGGGACCAAGCCTAGTGCGTGGCGAGATACTCGTCTATAAATAACCTGGAACGGGAATTTCCCTGTCGAGGATTCACCATGTTGTTAAATGCAAACTCCGCTTGAGAAAAAGTCAAATGTAACATCTCAGATTTTTGCCAACCTGTAATTAGACGTCCTTAGGCAATGGGTCGATTCTAACACTTTATTAACTTGTCAGAACTCAATCCCAAAGTCTAAAACCGCTTTTGAACCTATTTCCTTCATAAATTCCACCCTTCACCACCTTGTTCTTTCAATTCTTCTAAAGTACTTTCACCCTAGACACTATATTAAACTAGCTAAGTATTATAACTTGGATCACTTTATATACAAACTATAAAGGCTCAGGTAGCACCTCAGACAGAAATTACTCAGGACTAAATCCTTTAGAAATTAGGCGAGAATTAGCCAGTGTTAAACTAGAGTACCTATGAAATTAGCACCAATCACTTTAAATACAATCTGCAAGACCCAAAACTTGTAGAATCATTGACGCTACATTACCCTAAAATCTAGGATCAATCTCATTACCCGGCTGCTCTTAGGAGTATCTCGAAACTCCATATCAGATTGGACCGCACGTCGGGAGTCCGATTAACATGAAGTTAAGGAATTAGGACCGCCTTGCTGGGCTTGACAACCAACTCGAAAATCAAATCTGGATAGTGTCCCAGCGTTATTCGCTTGAGCTCGGAGCGGGGAGTGTGAGAAATGTGAAAATAATTCTAAATTAAATTCAAAATAAATAAATCTGAGACGTTTCTCTTGTGGGTCAGTATTAAGCAACCAGACCGTCAGAATCAAGACAAATTACACCCTCGGATCAAGAATATTTCCCCAAACATATCCATGTACTTGGAATCTCCGATCGAGATCCACTGACCGTTGAACTAAAACTGATCCGCCATTTGTGATCTGGAATCCTGACTGAAACGAAACTTAGCCATACCTAGATCCAGTGTTAGTGAGCTTAAGTCCGACTGCACACAGAAAAGGGGCCGCCAGAAGTGCTCCGTTGAGACGGAACGAACCGTATTTGGACATAACCTAAGTATACTTTGTTCTTGAGTCTAATTTGGTGAATTTTAGGGCTATATAAGGACCTTAAAACCCTCTCTCATTCAGCCATACGAATTTAAGAGAAACCTTAGGAGAGAGAAGAGAGAAAAGAGAGAGAAAGTGTGAGAGAAGTGGGAGCATCTCCCTGCCATGCTTTCCCTGCTGTAATACGAGCTTAACCACTCTATTCTAATAGCTTTCCCAGCGATTCCGGCTCCGTTCCTAGGTTAGAAAACCTAACCCTAACCTTTTTTAGAGTTCTAGGTAGTGTGTCTTGTGGAATAGCTAACCTATTCCCTGTTGTAGGTTGCCAAATCGCCGTAGACAAAGGCGTTGGGTTCAAACTGGTTTCGATTCAAGCTTACCGACAAAAGGTGCGGACTTTAGGTATATAGGTTATGGTTTTCAACACTTTCAATGTCAGATAATGATAGATTCATGATCTGCATGCAATTGCACATGTACAAAGTGCTGTCTATTTTCTGTTTCGGTTAAATACGAAGAAATGAAATTTTGTGTATTCTAGGTATTTGTAGAAAATGCCATATTCATATAAATTTATTCTGATATGATTGACATGAGTATTTGCCGTGTATATATGCTAGTTATGGATGTATGATCTGTTTGGCGAAATGATTCGCCCTAATACACATTTTGGCCAACATAGCTTATCTAGGCTAAAGTGTGTAGTCTAAGTGTTTGTTGAAATGACTAAGTAAATATGGATTTATGATTTATGCCTGCCATATGTATTAAATGTAAGAACATGATTGATGTGTATGGGACAACTCCTTGATATGAGGATTTGTCCTATTCTATGTTGAAATCAACATACGTCATGTATGTTAGAGTGGTGTAGTTTAAGTGTTTGATAAAATGCCTGTGTGAGAAATTGTGTGACGAACTAAATTTAATAGTGGTGTTGAGATAGGATTCTCAGCTACGTTAAAGATGTATATGATTTCCTCCATGTTGTTTGTTTAATTTAACCGCTTACTTATGAAATATATGTGTTTTGTTTCCTGTTTATATTGTGCTTTATAACATGCTCGAATTACTTTGTTTATTCTGTTTTACTCTACATGCCTCTGAATAAGGATTGATTGCGTTTGGGACTATAATTATAGTCTAGGCAATCGGTACTAGACTTGAGTTCGTGGTTGAGATTCATTTCACCATGTAGGATGTGTTTGACGAACCCGAGTCGTACTTCCGTTGGCGACAGTGGTTAGGCCAAGCGAAGTGCTTATGCACTTCATGTCGTTTAGTTGATTGTGAGCTCGAGCTAGTCAGGCTCGTCAAGTAACCTGATATGTCTAATGTATGTTCACCATGTTTAGACGCTACTGCTTAAACCTAGGGTACTAAACTTACCAGTGAAATTCCGTTAACCATGGTACCTCGATCCGCTAAGACTCATGAGCCGGGCATGGTGGTATGGGACACCGTGGTCGAGCTGTCGGCCTACGCTGGGGCCACGTGCCTCCCTGTAGTATCTATTGAGCAACCAGACTCGTGAGCCTATTATGGTGGTATGGGACACTATATTTGAGCTGTCAGCCTACACTGATTGGTGACGAGCCCTTTGTAGTGACCTCAAGCATACTCTGAATTTATGGTGAGGCGGCGAGTTTTGCTGCGATGAATAGAGTATGAACTAGGCCTGTATCAATTCAGTGATGAACCGTTAAAAAGGTGATGGGGGAGTGGTGTAACGGTTACGTGTAACAGCCCTGACAGCCTTTGCAGTGCCCTAGAACCACATTATCGTATGAGATTATCTAGGTTTGACGACCCTAGAATGGATCATGTTTGGGAATGATATAAGGGAGGTACCTTAGTTTTCCAATCCTGCTATTTGAAATGGACTAATAACAACATGGTAATCATGCTCATTATCGTACTGCATGTGCCTGAAAGATGTGGAGCACTGAGGAATGAAAGCATGCTGTGGACGTAAGATGGTGTCGCATGAGGGAGTATGTTAGTGAGGGCATGCATCATGACTGCATTCATACTTGCATTAATAAGAGTATTTAGAATTATTGATTGTACTGCTTTATCATTACTGCTTGACTGTTTTGCTAACATGTTAATCTATGCTTTATTGTTCTACTGAGTTGATCACTCACTCCCACGTTACGAGACAGTGCTTGCAATACCAACCAGACTGTCTTAGCTGCAGGTGATGGCGATGCTTATGAAGCAGAGCAGGACTACTACTATGATGTTGAGGAGTTCTCCTACATGTAACTCTCTGACGGGTTTATGAAGACCTAAAATTGTATTGATGGGGCTATGGTATTTGGGATAGAAGACATTACACTTCCTCAATTTGGTATATTTTGGAATTGTACTTGTAAATAGTTAACCTGGTAACATTATCACACTCTGGAGACTCACCACAGTTTATATATTTTATATATCTATTACAGTCTTCCGCTTGCAAATTTAACTGTCTCTGGAGTATGATATGCTGTTTTGGTATAATCGCATTCATGTTTCAATGCTCTCATCATAATCATCATTATCTGTGTTGCATAAGTGATGCGTTGGAACTCGGGAGCTGAGTTTTGCTCGACCACTGATTTTCAGGGCGTTACACCAAATCCCACTGCTTCAATTTTTCTCCTGAAATATATCGAAGGAGGTTTCCCAACCTCAGTTTGACCGTCAGTCTGTGGATGGTAGGCACTACTGAACTGAAGTCATGCATCGAATCAAGTCCACAAAGCCCACCAAAAGTGGCTTATGAACTTTGTGTCATGATCAGAAGTAATAGTCTTGGGAACCTCGTGTAGCTACATAATTTCTCTGAAGAATAGATTTACCACGTATGTTGCATCGAGAGTCTTCTTGCATGGAATAACGTGCGCCATCTTGGAGAAACGATTTACTACCACAAACACCGAATGCATGCCACGTTTTGTTCGTGGGAGACCAAGGCCTGAATCCATAGATAAATCCTGTGTAGCTGGGTTGGTTGGCTAAAGTAGCTCGTTCTACCCCAAAATCATATATTTTACGTCAGGTAACTCATTCTGGATTGCAAGATACACCCGATCTATGGTCCGATGGTCTGAATCACTTTTGTCGTCGACCGGGCCTTTTCTGATCCATCTTGGCCATGAAACTGTCTGCGACCTACTCTACATCAGTCACCTCTACTTCAAAAGAACTCGTCCTCGAGTTCTCATCCTACGCTTGTTCATGATACTCGGTCAGGTCCGCGACGTTAAAAGTCCATGAGATCGTCATGTCATCTAGAAGATCAACAATATAAGCATTATCATTGATCTTTTGGATGATTGGTACCGGTATAATCTTTTTATTCTTTAACTTGTTGCATGTTCTGATCGAAAATTAATCTTTGCGCAGATGGACCATTACTTGGTTGCCCATCTCAAACACTTTTTGTCGTCGATGCTTGTCCGCTTGCTCATTATACTTTTCGTTCGAGGCATGTAGCTTGGTTTGTACCTCTGCATGAATGCCCATGATCTTGTCAGCTATATGTTCTACTGTAATGCTCATACCTGAGAGCTTGGGCAAAGGGACCAATTCTAGTGTGTGGCGAGGTACTCGTCCGTAAATAACCTGAAACGGGGATTTCCTTGTCGAGCGATTCACCATGTTGTTGAATACAAACTCTGCTTGAGACAAAGCAAATCCCACTGGTTCGATTTTTCTCTTGAAATACATCGAAGGAGATTTCCCAACCTCAGCTTGACCGTCTGTCTGTGGTTAGTAGGCACTGCTGAACTGAAGTCGTGTATTGAATCGAGTCCACAAAGTCAACCAAAAGTGGCTTATAAACTTCGTGTCACGGTCAAAAGTAATAGTCTTGGGAACCCCGTGTAGCCGCACAATTTCTCTGAAGAATAGATTCGCCACGTGTGTTGTATCGAGAGTCTTCTTGCATGGAATAAAGTGCGTCATCTTAGAGAAACGATCTACCCACAAACACCGAATCCATACCACGCTGTGTTCGTGGGCGATCAAGCATGAAGTCCATAGATAAATCCTACGTAGCTATGTTGGTTGGCTAAAGTAGCTCGTTCTACCCCAAAATCATATATTTTACGTCAGGTAACTCATTCTGGATTACGAGATACGCCCAATCTTAGGTCCGATGGTCTGGATCACTTCTGTCATCGACCGGGCCTTTTCTGATCCATCTTGGCCATGAAATTGTCCGCGACCCGCTCTACATCAGTCCCCTCCACTTCAAAAGAACTCATCCTCGAGTTCTCATCCTGCGCTGGTTCATGATACTCAGTCAGGTCCTCAACATTGAAAGTCCATGAGATCGTCATGTCATATGGAAGATCAACAATATAAGCGTTGTCATTGATCTTTCGAATGATTGGTACTGGTCCAATCTTTTTATTTTTCAACTTGTTGTACGTTTCGATTAAAAATCGTTCTCTGTGCAGATGGACTATTACTTGGTCGCCCACCTCGAACACTTTTTGTCTCTGATGCATGTCTGCTGGCTCCTTGTACTTTTCGTTTGAGGCATGTTGTTTGGTTTGTACCTCCGCATGAATGTCCATGATCTTGTCAGTCATATGTTTGCTGCAATGCTCATGCATGGGAGCTTAAGCAGAGGGACCAAGTCTAGTGTGTGGCGAGGTACTCGTCCGTAAATAACCTGAAATGGGGATTTCTCTATCGAGCAATTCACCATATTGTTAAATGCAAACTCCGCTTGAGATAAAGCCAAATCCTACTACTTCGGTTTTTCTCCTGAAATACATCGAAGGAGGTTTCCCAACATGCGATTTACAACCTCAGTTTGACTGTCAGTCTGTGGATGGTAGGCGCTACTGAATTGAAGTCGTGTATCGAATCGAGTCCATAAAATCCGCTAAAAGTGGCTTATGAACTTCGTATCACAGTCAGAAGTAATAGTCTTGGGGACCCCGTGTAGCAACACAATTTCTCTAAAAAATAGATTTGCCACGTGTGTTGCATCGAGAGTCTTTCTGCATGGAATAAAGTGCGCCATCTTGGAGAAATGATTTACTACCACAAACACCGAATCCATGCCATGTTGTGTTCATGGAAGACCAAGCATGAAGTCCATAGATAAATCCTGCGTAGCTGCGTTGGTTGGCTAAAGTAGCTCATTCTACCCCAAAATTATATATTTTACGCCCGGTAACTCATTCCGGATTGCGAGATACGCCTGATCTAAGGTCCGATGGTCCGAATCACTTCTGTCGTCGACCGGGCCTTTTCTGATCCATCTTAGCCATGAAACTATCTGCGACCCGCTCTACATCCCTTTACTTCAAAAGAACTTGTCCTCGAGTTCTCATCCTGTGCTGGTTCATGATACTTGGTCTGGTTCACGACGTTGAAAGTCCACGAGATCGTCATGTCATCTGGAAGATCAACAACATAAGCATTGTCATTGATTTTCGGATGATTGGTACCAGTCCAATCTTTTTATTCTTTAACTTATTGTACGTTCCAGTCAGAAATTGTTCTTTGCGTAGATGGACCATTACTTGGTTGCCCACCTCAAACATTTTTTGTCGCCGATGCTTGTCCGCTTGCTCCTTATACTTTTCATTAGAGGCATGTAGCTTAGTTTGTACCTCCACATGAATGCCCATGATCTTGTCAGCCATATATTTTGTTGTAATGCTCATGCTTGGGAGCTTGGGCTGAGAGACTAAGTCTAGTGTGTGGCGAGGTACTCGTCCATAAATAACTTGGAACAGGGATTTCCCTGTTTAGCGATTCACCATGTTGTTGAATGCAAACTCCGCTTAAGACAAAGCCAAATCCCACTCCATAAGTTTTTCTCCTGAAATACATTGAAGGAGGTTTTCCAACGTGCGATTCACTACCTCAGTTTAACCGTCAGTCTGTGGAATCTAGGCGCTGCTGAACTGAAGTCGTGTATCGAATCGAGTCCACAAAGTCCGCCAAAAGTGGCTTATGAACTTCGTGTCATGGTCAGAAGTAATAGTCTTAGGAACCCTGTGTAGCCGCATAATTTCTCTCAAGAATAGATTCGCCACATGTGTTACATCGAGAGTCTTCTTACATAGAATAAAGTGCGCCATCTTGGGGAAACGATCTAATACCACGTACACCGAATCCATGCCACGTTGTGTTTGTGGGAGACCAAGCATAAAGTCCATAGATAAATCCTGCGTAGCTATGTTGGTTGGTTAAAGTAGCTTGTCCCAAAATCATATATTTTACGTCAGGTAACTCATTCCGGATTGCGAGATACGCCTGATCTAAGGTCCGATGGTCCGGATCACTTCTGTCGTCGACTGGGCTTTTCTGATCCATCTTGGCCATGAAACTGTCCGCGACCCACTCTACATCATTGAGCATTCAGTTAAAGAGGATGATTGCTGGTTTGCCCAAGAAAAGGGTGCTGCTCACATAATTGCAGAGCCAAAAGTAATGGACAGCTGCTTGTTTTACACAATGGAGCACCTGAGAGTGAGTGAAATGGCCTAATTTTTATAATAGAAAAATCTTAAAAAGTGTGACCATATAATAAAATTTCCCTTCTCCTACATAAAAATCTCAATGTCGTGACCATCAGTATTGCATTTGATGTTGGATGGACCATTAAAAGAAAATGTCAATAGTTCACATTCAACTAACAAATCAATGTCTTTGAATCATCCTTTAGCATGGCCAATCTACAAATCCATGAATGGTAGGTGACAATTATTTGACCATCACTTCTAGTGGCCATTTGGATCAACAAAAATTATCTAGCCTCACTATCTACTCTTTTTTTCTTTTTTTCTTTCTTTTCTAAGTTTCCTGGAAAAAGTCCATACATGTTGTAATAGGATGCAACCCTACTTTATCAGTTGGAATAGGTTTTAAATAGTTGAGTATTAGCTGTTGTATCAGGTTCTTTCCTATCAAATCAGGCCATATGTTCATCAGCAATACTAATATGTGGGTTAGATTTTTTAAAATTCATTCATGAACCACTTTAATATTAGAGGAATGTCTAAGGGTTCTGATTCCTTGCTCTTTACCACAACGGCGTACACCTTGCCAATTTCCATAGGTTCTTCCATGAAATCTCGAATGTTGATCAAGAGTGAGCTCCCCTCTACTTTAGAAGCTTCAAGCTACTTCTTTGGTGCCATAGGGCTAAGAATCGTCTTATGACAATCTACGATGAAGACATATATATTGACTCGTCTTCGGTGAGTTGTATCTGATGGGTTTTTTGACCCGTCATCGACCGGTCATTAGCCCTGCTTGACCGATCGAAGGCTGTGCACGACTAGTCGTGAAAGACGAGCCCTGACATGACTCGAACTCTAGCGACTTTGGGTTATTTGTTTTCGGGGTGCTTGACCGGTTGAAGGATGTACTCGACCGGTCGTGGGTGGCACTCGACCGGTCGTAGGTTTGTCATGACCAGTCGTAGTTACGCAGATTCATTCCACGATTTTGCATGGATTTCGTGTCGCAATTCCTTTTGCAACTAGGATACTGAAAGGAGTTTTCTAAAACTTTAAATAAGAGGTACCTAGGGCTTTCTAGGTATGACAAGAGGGTTTCCTAAAGCTTTACAAGAGATTTGCTAAATGGTTTAGGGCTATCAAAGGTAAGAGAGAGAGAAAGAGAGAGAGGAAGCTTATAGAAGAGAGGTTTTGCTCATGGAGGTTATCTACTGTGCAATCTATATCTCAGCGCTTCTATGTCCTCGGAATCGGTGAGAGCTCTCCATTTTTCTTTATTTCTCTCATTGTTTATTTACTTCTGCGTGAGTGAAGAAGTTTGTAACGTTCTACTTCATAGTAGATTGTTGATCTGGACGAGGTCTCGTGGTTTTTACCTCTTTAAGGGTTTTCCACGTAAAAATCTCTTGTGTGGTATGTGATTGATGCATTGATTATTTTTCATTGCTTTATTATCCATAATTCTGGTTTGTTCTGGACGGCTAGATCCTAAGGTTTTGTGCAAGGCCCCCAATAAAGTGGTTTCAGAGCTAAGTTCATTGAACGGGTAAGATTGTTTTTGAATTATGAAAGGTGGCTCATCAAGGATGATCAACCTCAATGGTTCTAACTGGATCATATGGAAGGTTAAGATGGAGGACTTGCTTTATTGCAAGGACCTATATTCTCCAATTTTAGGCATATCAACAAAATCTAAGGATGTCTGATGATGATTGGAAGAAGATGGACCGGAAGGTGGTGGGGTTTGTTAGACAATGGTTGGATGATTCAATGTTCCACCATGTGTCTAGAGAAACCTCAGCCGCTAACCTATGGCTGAAATTACAAGGCTGTATGAGAGGAAGACAGCCGGTAATAAGATTTTTCTGATAAGATGACTTGTGAATCTCAAGTTCAAGGATGGTGGTTTTGAGGCCAAGCATATGAATGAGGTTAGTAATATAGTGAACCAACTCTCCTCTATGAAGATGGTCTTGGACAATGAATTGCAGGCTTTACTTTTGCTTAGTTCATTGCCTGACAGTTGGGAGACATTGGTGGTGTCTTTAAGTAACTTTGTGCCAGACGGAAAGATTTTCATGGAACAAGTAACTAGCTGTCTCTTCAATGAGATAAGGAAGAAGTCTCAGGGCTCTACTCAGCAAGAGGCCCTTGTGAGACAGGAACGGGGGAGAAGAAAGTACAAGAAGGACGGGAAGGCTTGAGATAAATCAAGAGGCAAGTTGAGTAACAGAAATGATGTTGATTGTTAGAACTATGGCAAGAAGGGCAACTACAAGCATGAATGTCATGGTAAGAAGAACGACAAGAAAAGAAAAAAGAAGGAAGATGAATCAGATTCCACTGCGGTCGCTTCAGATGGTGATGTTGTAGTTATTCTTTCTACAGATCATGATGTATGTCTCACGGCTACGAGTTTGGACACCGACTGGGTAATAGACTCGGGAGCCTCTTTTCGTGCGACTCCACGTAGGGACTTCTTCACAAGCTACAAGTCAGGTCACTATGGGACTGTGAAGATGAGAAATTCTGGAGTATTAAAAATCGTGGGAGTCGGTGATATTTGTGTGAAGACCGATGTAGGTTGCACATTGGTTTTCAAGGATGTGAGGCATATCCTAGACTTTCACCTCAACTTGATATCGACAGGAAAGTTGGATGATGATGGCTATGAAAGCCGGCTTACTGGTGGGCGATGGAAGCTCATCAAGGGTTCATTGATCGTGGCCAAAGGAAAGAAGTGTTGCACCCTTTACAAGGCAAGTGTCAGTATATGCAAGGGTGGGTTGAATGCAGTGGAAGATTCAGCTATTGACATGTGGCACAGGCATCTAGGCCACATGAGTGAAAAAGGGCTTCAGCTACTAGCGAGGAAGCGACTCCTTTCAGACGTGACAGGTACACCTCTCAAAACCTGTCTTGATTGTTTATCAGGAAAACAATATAGAGTTTCATTTATTAAAACTACTTCTCATGTTAATAAAGTGCACGCATTAGATTTGGTTTATTCTTATGTTTGTGGTCCTATGAGGACAAAAACCTTAGGTGGGGTATCGTATTTTGTTACTTTTATAGATGATGCATCTAGGAGGGTTTGGGTTTATGTTTTGAAATCTAAGGACGAGGTCTTTGGTGTGTTTAAATTATTTCATACTATGGTCGAGAGAGAGACAGGTAGATCATTAAAGTGCATCCGCACTAACAATGGTGGTAAATACATTAGCGACTTTTATGAGTACTGCAAGTCCCTGGGTATACGGCATGAACAGACAGTTCCCAAGACCCCCCAGCATAATGGTGTAGCTGATCGAATAAATCACACTATTATAAAGAGAATCCGATGCATGTAATCCAATACAAAATTGCCCCAAGACGTTTTGAGGAGAAGCAATGCACATGGTAGTGTATTTGATAAACAGGTCTCCATCAGCCCCATTGAATGGAGAAGTACCTGAGAAGGTGTGGACTGTACATGATCCATCATACAGTCATCTCAGGGTGTTTGGATGCAGGGCATACGTTCACGTACTAAAGGACGAGAGGTCCAAGCTCAATATAAAGATCAAACAGTGTGTGTTCTTGGGATACAGTGATGAAAATTTTGGTTACAGATTGTGAGATCCGACCGAGAGGAAGCTCGTCAGGAGTAGAGATGTGATTTTCTTTGAAGATCAGCGTATAGAAGACATTGGTAAGGCAGAGAAGAACCAGCCTAATTCAGGTGAGCTAGAGGATATGGATCCGGTTACTCCTCCCGTGGTGCCTAATGACGGGGGAGTACAGTAAGGTGCAGAGGACAAGGGAATTCCTTCAGAAAATGGACCAGGGGAGCAGTCCCCACTTGATCCACCTGTTGAGCCATAGGTGAGAAGGTCATGTAGGGACAGACAGCAGTCTAAGAGGTACTTGCCACATGAGTACATTATGCTGACTGATGGAGGAGAGCCAGAAGATTATTCTGAGGCCCTAGCCAATGAGCATAAGGAGAAGTGGTTGAAAGCTATGCAAGAGGAGATAGAATCCTTGCATAAGAATCACACCTATGATATGGTGAAATTGACTAAGGGCAAGAAAGCTTTGAGCAACAAGTGGGTGTTCAGAAAGAAGATTGAGTAGAAGAATTTACAGACGAGGTTCAAGGCCAGACTTGTAGTGAAAGGGCTCGGTCAAAGGAAAGGTATAGACTTCGAGGAGATATTCTCACTAGTGGTGAAGATGACATCTATACAGGTGTTGCTTGGGTACGAAGATAGAGCAGTTAGACATCTATACGGCTAGCATGGATTTGAAGATAGAGCAGTTAGATGTCTAAACTGTCTTCCTCCATGGTGACCTGAAAAAAGAAATCTACATGCACCAACCAGAGGGGTTCGAAGTCAAAGGCAAA
The DNA here is from genome assembly GCA_030180095.1 of Magnolia changhungtana. Classification (NCBI taxonomy): domain Eukaryota; kingdom Viridiplantae; phylum Streptophyta; class Magnoliopsida; order Magnoliales; family Magnoliaceae; genus Magnolia; species Magnolia changhungtana. The sequence goes on from JASAUF010000293.1 coordinate 1,770,892, forward strand.
GAACATATGGTGTGTAGGCTGAGGAAGAGATTGTATAGGCTGAAATAAGCTCCACAGTAATGGTACAAGAAGTTCGATTCGTTCATGTTATAGCATGGGTATGATAGAACGGAGTCGGACCACTGTGTGTTCACGCGCAAGTTCTCAGATGGTGATTTCTTAGTTCTGCTGTTATACGTTGATGACATGCTCATCATGGGAAAAGACATCAAGAAGATCGACAGGCTAAAACAAGAGTTGGGCAAGTCTTTTACGATGAAAGACTTTGGCCCGGTTAGACAGATCCTAGAAATGGAGATAACCCGTGACAGAAGTAGCAAGAAGCTTTGGCCGTCACAAGAGCAGTATATTAAGAAAGTCCTAGAGCAGTTCAATATGAATGCAGGGAAGCTGGTCAGTACTTCACTAGATGGTCACTTCAGATTGAGCAACATGCAGTGTCCCAAGATGAAAGCAGAGGTGGAAGAGATGCAGAAGATACCCTATGCGTTAGCAGTAGGAAGTTTGATGTATGCTATGGTATGTATACGCTCAGACATAGCATATGCGATTGGTGTTGTCATCTGGTATCTTGTCAATCCTGACAAAGAACATTGGACAACGATTAAGTTGATACTACGGTATCTAAGAGGCTCATACAGGTTGAGCTTATGCTATGGTGATGAAAAACCTATGTTAGATGGCTACACAGATGCAGATATGGCAGGTGACATAGACTCCAGGAAGTCTATATCGGGGTTCATGTTCACATTTGCAGGGGGAGCAGTTTCTTGGCAGAGTAAGCCACAGAAGGTCGTAGCATTGTCGACGATAGAGGCCGAGTACATTGCAGTCACAGAGGCATGTAAAGAGATGCTTTAGATGAAGAGGCTCTTATAGGAACTTAGCCTGAAGCAAGAGGAGAACATGGTCTATTATGATAGTCAGAACGCTATACACTTGAGCAAGAATCCAAGTCAGCATTCCAAGTCAAAGCACATAGAGATTCGGTATCACTGGATCAGGGATACTTTGGAACAGAAGGTGTTACAGCTTGAGAAGGTCCACACGGACGATAATGGGTCAGACATGATGACCAAGGCTTTGCTCAAGGGTAAGTTTAAGGTTTGTAGAAACCTGGCTAGCTTAAAGAAGGTGGATCTCTCCTAAGTCAAAAAGGGGGAGATTTGATGGATTTTTTGACCCGTCGTCGACTGGTCGTGAGCCCTGCTCGACTGGTCGAAGGCTGTATACGACCAGTCGTGGAAGACAAGCCCTAACACGACTTAAACTCCAATGACTTTAGGTTATTTATTTCCGGGGTGCTCGACCGATCGAAGGATGTACTCGATCAGTCGTGGGTGGCACTCGACCAGTCGTAGGTTCATCATAACCAATCGTAGTTACGTAGATTCGTTCCACGATTTTGCGAGGATTTCGTGTCGCGAGTCCTTTCGCAATTGGGATGCGGAAAAGAGTTTCCTAAAACTTTAAATAGGAGGTACCTACGGCTTTCTAGGTACGACAAGAGGGTTTCCTAAAGCTTTGCAAGGGATTTGCTAAAGGGTTTAGGGCTATCAAAGGTGAGAGAGAGAGAGAGAGAGCGAGAGAGAGAGGAAGCTTATAGGAGGGAGGTTCTGCTCGTTGAGGTTATCTACTGTGCAATCTATATCTCAGCGCTTCTATGTCCTCGTAATCGGTGAGATCTCTCCGTTTTTCTTTGTTTCTCTCATTGTTTATCCACTCCTGCATGAGTGAAGAAGTTTGTAATGTTCTACTTCATAGTTGATTGTTGATCTGGACGAGGTCTCGTGGTTTTTACCTTTTTGAGAGTTTTCCACATAAAAATCTCTTTTGTTGTGTGTGATTGATGTATTGATTATTTTTCATTGCTTTATTATCCATAATTCTGGTTTGTTCTGGAGGGCTAGATCCTAAGGTTTTGTGCAAGGCCCCCATCAGTATCACGGTCGGATTGCTATGATTTTTTATTTTTTATTTTTTTATTAAGAAAAGGTGGAATTTTCCCACTTGAATTTTATAGCCAAAATAAATATTTACAGCCTTGAATTTTGGGTGGGCTCCATGAAATAAAGCAGGCCTCACCTATCATATAGCAAAACACAAACCAAAGGGGAGGGCCAAACTGACATCAACCTCATCACATTCATCCTTGAGAAAGACGGTGATCAACCTCAGCACGTTTCATCCTGCGTTAATAAACCAAACATGCCACCCTTCACACTCCTAACCCTACACCCAACCTTGCAAACAGCCCCTGTAAGGTTGGGTGTTTATAAAAGAAAGAAATAGGGAAGTTTATAAAAGACTACCTGCCTATTATTCAATTTACATTCCGGTAGCTTTTAAAAAAGTATTTCAATACAGTACTATTGTGAATTTAGGTAATCATCATTAGAGTATCTGCAGTTAGATTTCATATTCGTTAACCCAAGTTGGTGCGAGCAGTGTGAGCAAGGCATTTGCAGTTCAGGTCAGTCTTATCCCTGCTGTGATGTTTATGTGAATCCACCCTTACCACTACGGACCACACTAGTGTTAAGCCCAAGGCTAAAAAATCAGTCCAATCTATTATTCAAATGGACCACACGATTAGAAATAGTGTATATGGCAGTCCTCACCTTTTAAACCGTTTTTTTTTTCTTCTTCTTTTTATTTTTTTAATTTTAATTTTATTTTTTAAATTTTATTTTTTACTTACACCCTGATCCATAGCTCAACTGGTAGACTGAGTGAAAGATACCCCGTTTCAACACTTAGGTCATGGTATCCATCTCTAGTGGGGGTGGCTAACAGTGAAGTGTCAACTGACAGTGGGGTGTACTAACAAGCTAACAAAAAAAGAAAAAACTATTTTTTCTTGGTGTGGCACCACTTGAATGAGGGATGGGGCTCATGTTTGGGCGCTGTGAGTAAATTTTACTGTGTCATCTAATAGTTGGAGTGAATTTTATATTATTATCACTGTGAGCCCTGTAAAAAATCAAGAGTGAACATTTCTCTTAACTATTTTCTTTGGTGTGGGCCACCTAAATCACAGGCCAGCCTGATTTTTGGACCTGATCATATATAAATTGGGATTAACCTTATAAAGAGATTTCATGTATACATCAGTTACAATAGGTTCAAGCTGTGTAGGAGCACATAGTGATTTTTGAGTGACATCCAATCCTTCCATTAGATGCGCTCCTCCATACCAGCCTCTTTCCCAAATTCCAGCCTTAATTTTGTGGGCTTGGGCTGGAAATGATTATCAATTGGCAGGCCTGGGATTAAATTTTGTATCTGGATTTTTATTTTATTTTTTCCTTTTAAAAGGAGAATTTTGTCCCATTTAAATTTGGTTAGATTTGAAAGGCCAGTACACTGGCAATCCCTCACTAACTAAAAATATGTATAGGAGCCTAGACATAAGCAAACAACCTCATGCACCACCATGAGGTTGGATCCTTACTCTTGCTTGGGTGGTAGACTCTTGGGAGTTTCAACACCCGGTCGAGGGTTCGGGTATCATAGGTGGTGAAATTCCACTAGCGTGAGTGTGTGGGGGTGTGTGTGCGTGTGTAAAAAAAAAAAAAAAACTCATGCCGAGGGATAACAAGATTCTTTGTTAAAACATTCCTTTTACAAGCAATGTAATTGAGGGTTGACAAGATTCATTGTAAAACATTACTTTTACAAGCCATATGTAGGTCAGTTGGTTCTCATGGTTGGACCATGGGTGTTTCTTTCCAAATCCTGGGCAATCAGAGCTGGGGCCACTAAACGCATGATTCAAAATATAATAGGAACGCTTTTCCAACAAGTGCTTTAAATAAATAAATAAGAATTACTAAATACCTTTTGACTTGGAGGCATGCTGCTTTTTTATTTTTGATTATGGTCTTTTATTTTTCTTTAATTTTATATTTGGATTCAATGGACCATAGATTGCCCTTAATTTCCCATCTCTTTCTAACAAACGCCCTTCTTTTGTTTCTTTTCCTCTCTTTAAATAAAGAAGTCAGATTTTATTAATCACTAAAAGAAACTTGATGCCAAAAGCAAAGCCCCTCGTGAGAAGGCAACAAGCAAAAATGAATGAGAGAAGAAAGCGTGGAATGACCAAAGAAGACCAGATATTTGCGTGGTCCCTTCATCCAGCTCTCCGTGACCTTATAATCAGGGATCCACCCAATCGTAGTGCCACTATGATGTATGTGTCTTATGTGCATGTACATCCCTTGAAGTAGATCTAAATCTCCAAGCAGACCACACCATAAAAACATTCATTTTAGTGGGCTCCCAGAAGCCCGTCCTTGGATTGCCTGAACTTTTGGAGTAATGACTCGGTGGGTGGATCCCTGACAGTGGGGTCCACTGTGATGTATGTGCCCTATATCTGTCATGCCCCGAAATTCGGATACAGAGTGTGCACCCTCGGACCCGAGTTTCGGCCCATGACATGTACACTGAGTGTACTTAATTCATTCTCCGTACAATTATTTAGAGGCACAATTTAATGAATCCTAAGTTGACATCCAATTTTAGCATCCATTCATCCATGTTTGTATTATCTTCCTATAATTTTCATCATCATATATTCAAAATCATCACATTAAGAATCATCGAGTCCACTCATTTGAAATTTCATTCAACAAAAATAAAAATAATAAATCAAATATTTTTCAAGGATCATCATATTTATGTACAAATGATACAAAACAAAATCAAACTCCTAAATAAGTCATTAGTCCATCGTAGCATGTTCATCTTTTGCCAAATATGACACATGGTCCCGCGATTCTTCTAGGAAACAGTCCTTATTTTATTCTTGTTTCATTCATCTCTGTACGGTTGTCAATCCACAACGTTAGCTAGTCAGACTAGTGAGTGAACCCATCATGGTTCATACACGTCATAATTAAAATAGAAATACATGGATGTTATGAAATGCATGGATGCATGAATGCATCAAGTGGGTATAAATAGAAACCGTCCACTTGCTTGAGTTGAATTCCATCAACCCGCATCTCCCCTTATTGGGTAGGCTTCCACCATCTTGGTAGTCTTCCACATATTGTGGACATCTAAGGATGGTCCCCTAAGTCACCCGGTACTGTAAGTACCTACGGGTCTTCCAGGGCGTGCCCCTAGGATTCAACACAGGTGCGCTATGCATGATATGAATGAATGAAAATGATCGATGCATCATATTAACATGTTGTCACATATATCATCATGTTATATCCATAGAATTTCAAGCTTAAACAAATATAATAAAATAATTAATACAAAGAATCACACTCAACATATCAATCAAACAACTACTTTTAAGTACGACTGAGAGGAAACAGGTTGGGATTACTCACCTGATGATTAGAAAGAAATCCGATGGAGCATATTAGAGAATACTTATAATTAATCCATATGTAGTACATCACAAAAAAAAAAAATTAAGTGCATAAAGCATTTGATTTGTTTTGATTACTAACTAAGGTCATACATGAGAGTGATATTTAGGTTATCTCATAGATAGAGGTTATCTTATCTATCTCAGCTAAAAAGGGTAGGCTACATATCTTATAAGATGACCCACCAGATGGATGGCTTGGATCTTGTAATCGCATGCCATGATGACACATAATCTTAGCCTATGTATGTTTTGTCCTAAACATGCATGTACCTTATATAAATTTTACCATATATCCGAATACTGAAATATATTAAATTATCTATATCTAACACATTTTTTGGATCCTACTTATAGGGATCTGGACTGATTATATAGTTACCACTATTATATTGACCATTGGGAAGAAATTTTAATCCAATCTAAAATTTGTGGGACTGTAATACCCTAAACAATTATTGTATAAGTACCATTATTTTCTTTCCGTATGGGTCGCATACATTTTGGATATGTCCGAAATTTACACTCATAATCCATAGTACCCTTCCAAATCAAATGGATGGAGTGGATACAATAAATATATCATCGTGAGTCCACAATCTGATGACCCAAGATGGTTTTTAACATTAGAATCCGCACTTGGTTTCAACGTTGGAAACCAAACTTTATTTTTTTGTACTTATTTATTTAATTTGTTGATAGGTCCATAACAATGAAAACCATGGATAAGATGGGTAATCTCCTCATAAATGGGCAGCCCAAAAATCTCATCGAAATAATGCTTTTGTGGCCCACACGAATATTCAATGGTGACAATTTAATTTTCACTGTTTAAGGCATTATGGTCTACCTGAGTTTTCTTTTGAATAAATTTTTCAACCACATATCTCTTATTAAGTGACAAGATTATTAGATGGTACGGATTTGATACTTATATCAAGAAAGTCCTGCATATAAGGCCCATCAATCCGGACTAATTCGGGTAACGTAAATAGAACAAGTTCACTTTTTATACGCTGGAGTGTTTTTACACCCATTTTATATTCTTATACTTCTGTCATGATGGCCCATACATAATATGTGTGTGTAAGATCTATCCCATTCACCATTTTACCAACATCATTTTAGGACATTGGTAGAAAAATGAAGTAAATTTGTTATTCTAATGAGCTATGCTACCATGAACAACATCGACCGTTCTTCCACCATTAAAACATATACATTTTTTATTTCAAACTCTCCTAACTTTCTATGTAAGATCCAAATTGTTCATTGGTCCACCCATTTATTCTTTAATGGTCAAAATAATTGATACCTCCATCGGAACTCCCTGCGGCCCTGATGGATATTCCAACGGCGAGTGCATCATGAATTCTATTTTGCATATTACGGCCTACCAAAATGTTAATTTAGCCTAATTTTTGGAGGTTTTCCATATTTTGGTCCTTAGAACCTAATGGACTGAATTGATCAGGTCGTATATGCAAAATAAGTCTAATATGTACTTCAAATAAAATAAACAAAAAGAACTTAGGTGTTTCCTTTTAATTCTTATTACATGCATAAGGTGTTCCAAGGTGTATCTTGCAGCGCACATATTGATATATGTGCACATACATTGCACTCATGGTAGATCTACACCGTCCATCACATAAACCCAAAGCATAATAACATATTAAAAAAAAAAACTGAATTAAAATAAAATAAGTACTAACCTGTGCGAGCCGTTCTTCTATTAATTTCTCTCCTTTTATCTTTTATCTTATTTTTGTTTTTTTTTTCCTCTGAGAAATGTCCATCCTTATAAAGAAAAGAAAGTTGCTCGGATAAGATGGATAAAGAAAAGAAATGTCCATCCTTATAAGGGAGGTTGCAACCGGTTTGATCTCTTTATAAAAAAAAATTTTAAAATTTAAGGAACCAGAAAATTTTGAAGTTGTTACATATTTATTTTCCATTGATATGTGGGGTCCATCCTGTTGCTTACGAGAAATCTACTCCGCCCATCCACTTCATTATATCATGTTACGTTATGGGCTGAAAGATGAGACAAATATAATATTCCGGTACTGATTTGCATGATAGGACAGGAAACTCTCAAGATTAAATATGGATTGTTGACGGCTTCTTGGCTAGTAGGTGAATGGCCCAGATCATGCATATGTTGGCTTAACAGATGGTGAACGGTGAAGGATGGATTGATATTGGACTAAGTAGACAATAGCTACAGTGTATTGTTGGTGTAGTCTTGAAGAAACGTGGGCTTTGAGGTGTCTTGTAATATCTGTGTCACATCTTATCTCACATTTCTAATAAATATTTTCTATTCAGACCGTCTATTTAGAGTGAAATTTTACAAAAAAATTATCATTTCATGTGCTCTACAAACAGACCAAGTTTGGGCCTTGATCTCTCAGGGATGACCAAGATGCCTATTTAACGGCTTACATCTATTTATAACTCAAGACAACATCTACCGACATCCTATCTAAAAATTAACCAGTAGTTTTGATGTATGTCCTAAGACCTACCTAATGAATGGTTCATTTGGATATTTGGATAGCCCAGTTGGTAGATCTGACTGTGATGGAGGATCAATTGATGGTCTAAATTTTAAATAAGTATATGGTTAAAATGTTAATTATATTTATGGGTTATTGTACGGTTAGTTTTGTAAATGGATACATAAAAAGAAATTTTTGGATGTGATCTATGTTAGAAATATACACCGTTAGATTTAAGTGAACGGTTCATCGGTGTAAAATGCTTAGATCATAATTTTGACGGTAAATTAAGCATATTCATAATTGACGAACAAGGTGAATGGATCAGAATGTTAATTTGACATGTGTACAAGTGGATATGAAGATCTAGTAATTACTTTACTTTGATCAAGTGGTCCAAATTTAAAGTGAATGGTCGAATATCTTCATCTGATGGCGATAGGTTATATCAACGGTTAGTTTTAATTTTACGGGTAAGAATATTAAGCTATTCAGGGGTTTATCTTATTAATCAATATTCAGTTGACGTAATTTAGGGGTGAAAATTACTTTCTATGTTTGAGATTCAAGTTAAACTACATAAATATTAATGGATTTGTAAGTGTACAGTTGAACAAGTGCAAAAGTATAATTGTACATCCTTACATACAGGTAAACTCACACCCAAAATGTCAGGTTGTTACAGTATCTATGTTGTTAGTCCATTTTGACTGCTTATTTTAGGGGGAGGATGCTATAAATGAAGCATATCCAAATGTTATGGGCCTGTTTGATTTTTGAATTACAAAGGTAATTACAAGTAAATGGGTAATAATTATCTACCCCTTTGTTTCCCGTTGATTTTCCAAGGTGATTTGACCGCCACCTTTCATTTATAGCACTCGTCACGTCGCCCGATGAAAAAAAAGTTAAATTGTGGGGCCCACCTTGATGTTTTTGTATTATCCACACCGTCCATCCCTTTAGCTAACTCATTTTAGGGCATGAGCCAAAAAAATATGTAGATCCAAAGATCAAGTGGACCACACTACTGGAAACAATGGGAATTGAACTCCTATCATTGAAAGCTTCTTGAAGACCCTGGAAGTTTTGGATCAAACTGATATTTTTGTTTCCACTGTATCTATGCCTGTGTGACCTTATTAACGGGTTGGATGACAAATAAACATCACTGTGGGCCCTAGGGAGAAAACAACTTTCAACCATTGACGTTTTAATGATCCCTATTTCCTCAGGTGTGGTCCAATTGAGCTTTTTATTTTCCTCAATTTTGGGCTCATGCCTCAAAATGTATTTTTTTTTAAAGGATGGATGGTGTGGATAACTAATATATATCATGATGGGGCCCACATATTTAAATCAGTAATACAAATGTTTGTATGGACCGATTTTTGAAACGTAATTACTGGCAACTTTCAAACAGGTGTAGTAAGCAATAACCAAGTAATTCCGTGTATTTACTAGTGGAAATCAAAAATCAAACACCCCCTAAGTGGAACTCACCATAGGAAACACCGATGGTTGACCATTTAAGACTTTTTATGGGCCATTAAAGTTTTGCATCAAGCTATTTGTGACCTTATCATCAGGTTTGCCTGCAAATAAACATTCAGATGGACCTCAGGAAGCTTTTAATGGTGAATATTGTTTCGCCATTGTTTCTCGCGGTGTGGTCCACCTGAAATTTGGATCTACTTTATTTTTTTTAATCATAACCTAAAACGATCTGTCAAAATAGTTGGATGGCATGGATGTAACTAACAAACATTATGGTGGGCCCCACTAAAAGTTTTTGATTAAGCTAATTATTTTTGGACCGTCGTAAAGGTTTATTTTATTTTATTATTTTTTCGGTGGTGGCACTCAATCAATACTATTTCTTGTGGTGTGGTCTACTGAAATTTGGATTCGATCGTTTCATTGCCAGATCATTTGGGGTAAAATGAGTTGTCAAAATGAATAGACAATGAGAATATGAGAAACATACGGAATGTTAGGTTCCACATAAGCAGCATCCTTGGATTGCCTGACCTTTCCAGTATGCTGATGTGATAAGGTTCCATGGCCATGTGCATTACTATATATATATAGTACCTTTCCATTAGGTCGAGTGCTGGCAACACATTAACGGTCGGATGTTGAAAATTCCAAACCAGTGGTGAGATTTTATAGGATGAGTGTAGAAACAAAACCGATGAAACTGGTTATTAAAATATGAGTAGGTGTATTTACCGTAAAAGCCTTTAGCATGAAGTATTGTTATGGAAAGTTAGGCGGAGCCTACCGTGGTATGTTTTGAGAAATCCACCCCGTCCATCCATTTTTCCATATCATTTAAGGGGTTGAGCCTAAAATTGAACCAAATCCAAATCTAAAGTTGATCATATCACAGGAAACAATGGGAATAATGATTTCAACCATTGAAATCCTACTAGGCCCCACAGTGATGTTTATTTGTCATCTAATCTATTCATAAGATCGTACAGACATGGATGAAGAGAAAACAACAAATACAAGCTTGATCCAAAACTTCCATGACCCCCAAGAAATTTTCAACAGTAGATGTTTAATTCAGCTGTTTCATGTGGTGTGGTCCATTTGAACATTGTATATGATTAATTTTGGAGATCAGACCCTAAAATTATATGGTAAAATGGATGGAAAGAGCCGATCAGATACATAAATCATGGTGGACCTAATAGAGTTTACTCGGTACGCCAACCATGGTGAGTTACTGCGGCGCAGATTAGATACTTAGCGAGACTTGCTGCCGAAGTGATGTCACCAAGTTCCGTGGACCGCCATGATGTATGTTCTGTATCCACATCTACCCTCCATTTTACGAGAAAATTTTAGGGAAATATCCAAAGAATTAGCTAAATCCAAAGTTCTAGTGGACCCCAGCATATAAAACAGTGGGGACAGTGACGCCCACTATTAAAAACTTCTAAAGGCCATAAAAGTTTTAGATCAAGTTGATATTTGTGTTTTCTCTTATTTCATGTCTTTTTTAACTTTTGAACAGGTTAGATTTAAATAAACACATGGTGGGCCTTAGGATAGTTTCAACAATGGGAATCACTCTCCCCACTATTTTCTGTGCTGGGGTCCACTAAAGATTTTTATCTGCCTCATTCTTTGGCTTGTGACTTAAAATGAAATCTCCAAATGGATGCTGTAGATATAACACATACATCATAGTGCGGATTGCATCCTACCCTCGCCCGGACGTTCAAAAAGACGGACTAGCCATGTCACTTTCTCATTGGCTGACACTGTAGGGCCCACAAGGGAGGAAGTTCATGGCGTATTACACGTCGTTAGGCCTCGTAATACTCGACCCTGATTAAACAAAAAAATAAAAACAAAAATCACTTCGGCTCTCTCTCTCTCTCTCTCTCTCTCTCTCTCTCTCTCTCGTGCTCGATTTCCTTACCTCCTCAGATTTCTCTCCTTTCTCTCTCAGATCTCTCTTTCCTTCCCTCCCTGCATCTCTCTTTCCTTCCCTCTTAGATTTCTCACACCTTCTCTCTCTTCTTCTCTCTGAGAAACGCTGCACCGAATCATCCTAGAGAAACGTCACACCGAATCATTTCTCTCACTCTACATCTGTTGCGCAGCACGCCAACAATGCAGTGACCCTAGATCCAATCTCAGGCCTCACACACAAACAATAAACAAGAAGAAATAAAAACTATAAATAGATCAAAACAATGCAAACAAACTACGAGAAAGATATACGTGAAAAAACCCCAAACTAGGGCAAAAAACCACAGATGCAAACTTCCACTATGAAGAACGAAGATTACAAGGCAATTTACTAACCTCTCCCTTGGAGATACAGAGAAAACCCTTTTCCCTCACCTTAGAATAGCTCCCCAATATTCACCTTAACCCTAGAATAGCCCTAGGGACCCCAATTTATAGTTTTGGCAACTTCTCTTTCGCATCCCAATTGCGAAAGGACTTGCGACATGAAATCCGCGAAACTCCTTTCCACATCCCAGTTGCGAAAGGACTTGCGACACGAAATCCGCGAAACTCCTTTCTTTATCCCAGTTGCGAAAGGACTTACGACATGAAATCTGCACAACCTCGACTGGTAGTGGGCAGCCCCAGATGTGGCTCCACTTCTCAACAATCTCTCACTTGGAGACACATCGCCATAAACATTTATCTTCTTCATCCGGAGTGCACCATCTCCTGTCTTCAAGTGTGAAGACCAATCAAAGCTGAACAGAGCTTCAACTTCTCCCTTGTGACCGCCTTGGTCAGCATATCCGCAGGATTCTCACTTGTATGAATCTTCTCTAGAGCAATCAATTCATCTTCCAGTAATGAACGTATGAATTGATATCTGATGGCAATATGCTTGGTCCTTGAATGAAAGGTTGAATTCTTAGCCAAGCATATTACACTCTGACTGTCACTGTACAGGTTGCAATCTGCTTGCTTTTTACCCAACTCTTCCATAAAACCTTGCATCCACACCATCTCCTTGCATGCTTCTATAGCCGCAACATATTCTGCTTCTGTTGTACTGATAGATACTATCTTCTGTAACTGAGAGACCCAACTGACTGCAGCACTTCCCAGAGTAAAGACATAACCTGTAGTGCTTCTTCTGCTGTCGATATCTCCTGCCAAATCTGAATCCACGTAGCCTTGTAGCTTGATTTTCGATCCACCATAACATAGCCCTACATCCTTAGTACCTACCAGGTATCTAAGAATCCACTTCACAGCTTCCCAATGTTCCTTCCCGGGATTGTTCATGAACCTACTAACAACTCCCACTGCTTGAGCAATGTCTGGCCTTGTGCCCACCATAGCATCTATGAGACTCTTAATAGCTGACGTGTATGGAACTTTTGCCATGTAGTCCCATTCCTCCTGCGTCTTTGCACCTTGCTCCTTAGATAGCTTGAAGTGGTTAACTAATGGAGTTCTAACCAGCTTAGCACCTCCCACATTAAAACGATCAAGTACTTTGGCTATGTACTCTGCCTGTGACAAAATTAGTTTCTTGTTTTCCTTATCACGCTTTATCCTCATGCTTAGGATTTGTTTTGCAGCTTCTAAATCCTTCATGACAAATTCTCTAGATAGTTGTCTTTTGAGATCTTAGATGTCCTTCATGCTTGAACCTGCCACAAGCATATCATTAACATATAGAAGAAGGATGATATACGACCCATCAAACTTCTTCAAATAACAACGGTAGTCTGCATGACATCTCCTAAAACTGTTTCCCGACATGAAACTGTCGAACTTCTTGTACCACTGCCTCGGGGCCTACTTCAAGCCATATAAACTCTTCTTCAGTCTGCACACCTTGTTCTCCTTTCCTGGTGCCACGTATCCTATTGGCTGATGCATATATATCTCTTCTTCAAGGTCCCCATGAAGAAAGGCTGTCTTAACATCTAGCTGCTTTAGATGTAAATCTTCTGTAGCCACTATACTTAAGACCATACGAATCGTAGACATTTTCACTACTGGTGAAAATATTTCAGTGAAATCAATACCTACCTTTTGTTGAAACCCTTTCACAACCAATCTGGCCTTGTACCGTTTCGAACCATCATGCTCCTCCTTCAGTCTGTAAACCCACTTATTATGAAGAGCTTTCTTACCCTTTAGTAGAGTGGCTAGCTCCCATGTACGATTAGACTCAAGAGAGTCCATCTCCTCATTCATGGCCTGCTCCCACTTAACCCGTGTATCTGACTGTAATGCCTTTTCAAAACGCTCTGGTTCACCATTATCTGTCAGTAGTAGATAATATAAGGAGGGTGAGTATCAGATCGTGGGTCTCCTCTCCTGAGTAAACCTCCTCAATATCGGCGTCTGTAGCCCTGCCTCATAATGTTCCTGTGCATGATCTTCCTATGGCGTTGTAACACTCGTGTTCGGTAACTCTTCTAACTCTACAAATTCTTTCTCCTCAGCTTTATTTTCATGCACACTGTCCTTATGCATCACTTTTCCATTGAAGACTACGTCCTTGCTTCTGATGATTTTCCTATTTTTTGCATCTCAAAACCTGTAGCCAAAATCATGCTGCCCGTAGCCTATAAACGTGCACCTCTTGGACTTTGCATCCAGCTTGTTTCTATGCTCTACATCAATGTGAACGTATGAAGTGCAACCGAACACTCTGAGATGTGCTAGGTTCACTTCTTTCCCAGTCCACGTTTCTTCTGGTAGCCCATCATCCAATGGTGTTGAGGGACTTCTATTGTGAGATATGTGGTAGTATTTACAGCATCCGCCCAAAAAGTCTTGGGCAACCCTGCATGTAACCTCATCCTACTGGCCGCTCAAGGATGGTCCTGTTAATGCGCTTAGCCACACCATTCTGCTGTGGGGTCCCTGAAATCTTTTTCTTATGTTTGATTCCATTTGCTGCACCATACTCCTCAAACCTCTTATCACAATACTCTCCCCCATTATCAGATCCGAGACACTTTATTGTTTTACCTGTCTCATTTTCTACCATGACTTTCCACTTCTTAAATACATCAAATACATCATATTTATGCTTTAAGAAATAGACCCACAGTTTTCTGCTAGCATCATCAATAAAGGAAACAAAATAATGTGAGCCACCGAGAGATGATACCTGTGCTGATCCCCACACATCAGTGTGTACAAGCTCCAACAGATGCATCTTTGGAGCACGTCCTGTCTTCTTGAAACTTACCCTCTTCTACTTACCATACATGCAGTCCTCGCAGAATTCCAAGTCAATAGACTTCAGCCATGGTAGCTTCCCTTTTGACAATAGCACTTTCATTCCCTTTTCACTCATGTGTCCCAACCTCTGATGCCATAACTGCCCATTCGCTCCAGTTGATGCGACTGCGAGTGAACAATATGATCCTGAAGTCATGTACAAAGTACCTTCCTTCTTGCCTCGAGATATCACCAAGGCACCTTTTGTGATTTTCAGGAATCACTGGTGAATGTCGTCACATAACCAGTATTGGCCAACTGCCCCACTGAAATCAATTTACGTTTCAAACTCGGTACATGTCTGACATCCTTCAATTTCAAAGTTGTTCTATCTTTTTAACTTATTTGAATATCTCCCTTTCTAACAATACTGCACGGCTCATCATCACCCAGGTATACTCTCCCAAAGTCACCTGACACATAATTATGCGGAACTCCCTTGCATGAAGTAGCATGAAACGAAGCACCTGAGTCTATAACCCAAGACTCATTCCTCGCATCAAGAGACAAGATCAATGCCTCTGTGTCACTCTTCTCAGATAGATTCACTGAATCCTTCCCACCTTAAGAATTTCCTTCTTGTTTCTTAAGTGCCCTGCAATCACGTTTCATGTGCCCCTTCTTGCCATAATGCCAACACCCGTCTTTGTCTTTCGATCCCTTGGACTTCTTCCTCAACTTAGAACGCCGATGTTTATTGCCTCCTTTGTTCAGCGATCTTCATCTTCCTTCAATATTTAGAGCATTCCCTAAATCCCTTGAAACTCCTGATGCCTTCCTTTTAGATTCTTCGCTGAGAATTAGACCCACCACATCATCAAATTTCAGCTTTGTCGACTCTAAAGAATTGCTTACAGCAATCACCAAACATTCCAACTGTCTGGTAAACTGGATAAGATCAATAACGCTCTGACCTCATCCTCAAAAACAATGCCAACAGATTCCAACTGGCTCGTGATTGTATTGAACTCGTTTAAATGTTCAGCCACACTGCCACCATCTGACATCTTCATGTTGAATAGCTATTTCATAAGATGAACCTTGTTGGATGCTGATGGCTTTTCATACATGGTGGCTAGGGCTTCCATTAATTCTTTCGTAGTTTTCACCTTGGATATATTGAAGGCGACGCCCTTAGACAAAGAGAGTCGGATCGTTTCTAAAGCCTTCCTATCTAATAAAAATCATTCATCATCTGTCATCTTTTCTAGTTTTTTCTCTTTTCCTCCTAGAGGAATGTAGAGGTCCTTCTGATACAGATAATCCTCCATCTACATCATCCAGAAGGTAAAGTTTGAACCATCAAACTTCTTAATTCTAATTTTTCCATCTTCCACCATCGCTCCCGATAGAACAAAACCAATAACTCTGATACCAGTTGTTGAGCACCATGCCAACAATGTAGTGAGCCTATATCCAATCTCAGGCCTCACCCACAAACGATAAATAAGAAGAATAATAGACTAGAAATAGATTAAAGCAATTTAAACAAACCACGAGACAAGATATACATGGAAAAACCTCAAACTAGGGTAAAAACCCACGGATGCAAACTTTCACTATGAAAAACGAAGATTACAAGGAAATATACTAACCTCTCCCTTGGAGATACAAAGAAAACCCTTTTCCCATACCTTAAAATAGCTCCCCAATATTCACCTTAACCCTAGAATAGCCCTAGGGACCCCAATTTATAGTTTTAGCAACTTCCCTTTCGCATCCCAGTTGCAAAAGGACTTGCGACACGAAATCCACGAAACTCCTTTCCATATCCTAGTTGCGAAAGGACTTGGGACACGAAATCCACGAAACTCCTTTCTGTATCCCAGTTGTGAAGGACTTGCGACATGAAATCCGCGTAACCTCGACTGGTAGTGGGCAGCCCCAGATGTAGCTCCACTTCTCAACAGCATCAACCTTCAAGAGGTAATATACAATGTTTTTTAAATCAAAAGATTTAGGATTTGTAAATTTTGAAATTTTAGGGATTTTAAATTTGGGGGTTTAGGGATTTAGCTACTTATATGGTTTTGGAAAATTTTCTTTTTTGAAAATCCAATTCAACACATCGTAATTCAATCCAATTCAGCATCCAAACACATAATAATCAGTGAAGTCCCACCATTTTTGCATGCCAACTGTTCGATAAAATGCGTAAGCGTGTCTTAGAAGTTCTATGCAGTTCCATCCTCGCCCTACATGTGCAAACATGTAATGCAATTGAGATTGTTGGTCTGGTGGGCCACAATATAGATGATTTGTGGCCAAAAAGTCATGGTGATTGGACAACTGAAACCGTCCATTTTGTTGTGAGTTTCACCTTTTATATGTGCACCATTGCTCCATCCGAACTGTCCCTTTTTTAAGGCACCGGTTGCCTTGATTTTTGGATATGGTTCATCCTAATGGTGCACCTCAAGTTTGCCAATCTTGCTCACAGCATGCTAGTTCGCATGTATAAATTAACATGTCTGCAAATGCCTTCCCGAGCATCACGACATGCATCTATCACTGTAGAATCCCTCATCATGGATTATCGGTCTTTTGTTCATTGGTAATGCTTGGCCTACTTATTAGTTTGATGAGATGCTTGATCTAATTGTTTAAGAACCGAAATGTGATGCCTACTCATCAGTGAAATGGGTCTATCCAAACACATAATAATCAGTGAAATGGGTCTATCCAAGTTCCTCATCAAGCAGGCCAACTGCATAGATGCATTCGTTGAAAATTCAGGTTGGTCCACTTGTTCGGTGGGCCATGCATGCATTGAGTGTGAATTGGTGGATGACATGCGAACAACCTATCACTTCCAATATTTTCATAGACAGGATATGCTTTATTTATTTGGGAGATGGAACATCTCGTAATAATAGTCTTCAGTAGCTTGGCAAAGGAAGGTGGTATTGATACTTAAATGCCTTCTCTTTTGGTATGTGTAGTCCACTTGCTCAGGCTATCTGTTTATTTATTTTATGCCAGTGCATCTATGTAGTGGGGCCTATCTGTTATGCATCATAGATCCCTTGCACATGTGCCTTTTGGGGACGTGTAAGCCAAGAACTTCTCCAAATGACTAGCCCTGCTAGCCATGAATGTAACTGGGTGAAGCCCCAGCCGACACATATCCATGTTGTGCCCCTCCCCAGGAGCTTAGAGACCCTATGTCCATACCCAGCCCAGCCAGTTAAGTGGGCTATACCTGTATGTTGAATCAGTTATCCCTTGATTCTAATAGTGTGGCCCATCTGATGGTAGGATGAGCATGATTTTTGAGCCAGGTGAGAAACGGCGTTCTAAGATGATTTAGGAGAGAAAAGGCCTGAGGCAGATGGGTTCCAGATAATTTCATATTCAATACTCAATATGGGATTCAGATGCTTCTTATTTCACTCTAAGCTCTGTCAAGTTGATGGAGGCATATCTTAGCTGCCATTGGAAATGACTTGTTTTGGTGTAGATTCCTTTACCACAGTTCATAAATAGGTTTGTTTTTATCGAATTTTCCTCACATGTTACCATTGACAAGTTGCGGATTGTACCACAAATCAATCTTCCTTCACAGCCAATGATACAAACAATGTTTCCTTTATGACATCCCTAAGCTTTAGAACGGATTTCCAGCTTGTAGACACTATAAAGTTGGGTTGGACAATCCAAAAAGTCCCTTAAAATATTTTACAAAAACTCATTATTGTTAGGTGGTTGGCTAGATGATGATTATTTTTCATGTCTTTGACAACACAAACAATGTTCCAATTTTAATTCCAAGACTGCTAACTTTTTTAAAGTCAATTTATTCATAGTGGTACAACATATGAGGTAACAGTATATTATAGGGCCCACTGTAGATACCATGTGCTGAAAATAGGCTATTTCACTCCTTAAATTATTAGCATACGAGCTATAACTATGGCATATTGTCTCAATTTAACAAATTGTAACCCTTTCGGTTGTATCCAAACAGGTAACTTCACAACACAATGCAAGGAGTTATCATCCAGTGAAGGAATCTCACAAGGATATGGAGTAGAAAATGGATTAAGAGAAGATCCCAACAATCAGTGACACTTATATTAAATCAATGGCCCCATTAGAACTAATGAACTTTAATGTTAGATGTATTTTGGAAATCCTATTTATATCTGGACTAAATCTTGTCAGTACAATGGAAAGCTTTGCCTTTCCTTTCTCCATTTGGAAATTGTATCTAATGGAAATCCTCTTGGATCATAGCATTTTCTGAAATTAGCTAATTTTATATATATATATATATATATATATATATAATTAGCTACGGATATTAGCCATAGCCTCATATTGGAAAATAGTGCAATTACTAACTTTAGTCTATAGCTATGGATATCGTAGCTGTATGTACATTTCGCACGTAATTTTTTGCTACGGCATCTATTGCTACAGTTATTCTACGGATTATAACCGTAGCTATGTGTATTTAGCTACGGTTTTATCCGAATCACTTTCCCCTTTTACTGGTAGTGTATATGGAAAATCCTAACCTGTCAATTGGTGGGGAGCATTTTTTTCTTCATTAAGAAAGACAACAGCTGTACAAATTCCAGAATCTGTATATTTCACCCTGTAATTATAAACAGAATGTGGTAGATGATGATCATTCTCTTATAAATGTGCACTATTTGTAGATATGGTTTGAAGATTTTCTTCATTAGACCAAGGTATGCTTGGCGACCATACTGTGGTCACAGTGACAAAGCCTTTTTTCTGAGGCATCGCTTGGGAGATTTTCAATGGCACATGGGGTGACCCATCATCAATTTCAACCATTCATTCATTCAGACAATGAGTAAGCTATGTGAAAAAAATCACGACAATCATCAATGCAATGGAAAATGGAGAGCCAAGATTGAGTGGAAAAAAAAACCCTTCCAATCATTATTTTGAAATAGCTACCAGATAAATCCTACTTTGGTCTGCTTATGATTTCAAAGCACCACTTTGATTTGATGATTCTATGTTATATATCAGCCTCAAGCATTATATGGACACCTTATTAAAAATCCCGGCCACCTGATAATTAATACAGTGGGCCCACAAGATAAAAATAAATTGACTGTACAAAATCTATAGAGAGCCACAGATTATTAGACTGGCAACACATCCACACTGAACGTCCTTAGAGTCTGCTTCTTGGAACATAAATCCTACACAAAAATGAAAAAAAATATAAAATTAAAGGTTATTCTTCAAACCTACAATCTTCATGACATGTAAATGAAAATAAGCATTCATATCAAGAATTTGAAACTACGGATTGGAAATACATGTCAACATGACTAGCACCCGCTCACAATGATTGAAGAAATGTAATGATTGAATTTGGTAGTGGAGAACCTCCCGATGTGGAAAATTGAAAAGTGGACTTTAGGAGCCATACTGCAGATGTGGCAATCAAATGCTTACATTGTTTTAACTTTGGAGGGTTCAAATGATCATGATACTCATTACCATTTTAAAAATGGTGAACCTTCAACTGGCATATTTATATAATTATCCAAACCTGCTTTTTCCCTGACCCGTTTGTGGATGGATCAAAACCCAAAAACTGCATTAGGGAGAAGATTGGTGCTCACCTTTGACAAAATATTGAAACGTATGTGATGCTCTTCCCACTGATTAATTCTTGTCAGATTGTTGTGATGACAACTGCATAGAAATTTCACATATAAATAAAGAAGATATCTAAAAATATGAAATTTAAAAGGTATGTTTAATATATTTTGCCTTTAAAATGATTAATTTGACCTAGTTACACACAACGCTATCTTGAGAAGATAATTGTGGGTTGCTCAAGAGAAATTGTTGATTCGAGTTGATGGTTGGATAGACACAAGCAACAAAAGGGCCACTCGTGGATCCACTGGGACCACTCCCAAGATTAAAAAGGTTTTGTTGAAACATGTTAAGATTAGCTGGTTGGTATTCACACTGAGGCAATAATGATGCATCGATGGATCTACCAGGCAATCGAAGAGAACTAGCCACCATACTCTGTGAACTCTAATAAAAGCAAAAGGAAAATTAAAAACTATAACAACATAAACATATGTCATGACAAGCTTTACAAAACAAGTTTCGAGTGATACCTGATTGAAATGACACATTGGGGTGAACGTAAATTGATAATTTGAAGGTTGAAATGCTTGGGCCATTTCCTGTCTCTCTTGATTTGCTTTTGTTTGAACAATATGATTTCGAAATCTTTTCTTCCATGCTTTATCTAACGGATTTTTATATGTACGATGATTGTCCCTAACTCTAGGCTTTACTTTAATCCCATGTACAGTTTGTGAACTCAAACTATCCACAAAAGTAAATTCTTTTTTAATCGGTTCACGGCATGTGCTTTCGACATCTACACTTACAATTGACTTAGGATGTGCGCTTTTAATATCTACATTTTCAGTTGGCTCAAACCGTGCACCTTCAATTTCAGTATCTACACTTTCAGTTGGGTCTGAGCATGCATGTTCAATATCTACACTTTTGTCAACAACTTGTGTAACACCCTGGTTCCCGGAACCCGAGTACACTACTCATTTTCTAAAAACCCGAGTGTTAACCTTTAAAGTATCCCAAATTTCACGTACATTTTTTTTCTTTTTATCAGAGTTAAACATTCAAGCGGAATATGAGTAATCAAGTATAAGAGGGAATCCAAATATATAAAGCCAAATATTTCAAGTGGTTACCCAAAAACTTATATAAATCAATGTCTTAACTTTCACAGAACATGACAATACAAATCAAATACAAATGTAAGCGAGGATAGAGAGTCACAAAGTAGTCTGGCCCTCCTATTTCACATGAACACTAACATGCGCATCCTCTGTGTCCCCGCACACTGATTACAGTTTGATAGCGTCAATGGCTATCCAGTGAGGTATAACCCCCAAGATTTATCGCATCATCAAGATAATTAAGCATAATTATCAGAGACAATATATAATAAATATTATGCAATGATTGTCACGAAAATCAGATAAGGTTCATCAGATCTGCATTCATTAAATAAATCACACAAATAATGTTGTTTAAATGCATAGATGCATGCACATACTCACAGCCCTGGGGATGCACATCCAGCTGATAAAAACGTCACCTAAGGAGAACTAGTCACCTAGAAAAGACCATATAGACTGACCGCAGTAGATTACCTACCTAGAAAAGGCCACTTAGACCGCCCACGATAGATGAACTATCTGGAAAAGGCCACTTAGACCGCCTACGATAGATGAACTATCTAGAAAAGGCCATATAGACCGCCCGCGGTAGATGAACTACCTGGAAAAAGTCATGTAGACCACCTGCGGTAGATGAACTACCTGAAAAAGGCCATAATAATATATAGATCGCTCAAGGAGGACTAGTCACCCGAAAAAGTACGCAAGGGTACGCCCAAAGATGACTAACTACCCGGAAAATATCATAATATATGCCATGAAAATACATGATTAGCCCAGTCATTATTATATCAATTTCAAACAATCAGTCTAAGAAAGCTCAAAGGTCACTATGGGGGGTTGATCACCCAACATAGGCCGACAACTCAGGCATAGTGTCTCATTCCACCATCCTTGGCTCATGAGACTAATGAATATAATGTTTTAAGGGTAACCCCTTCAACTAGTGGCCAATTGTAGTCTGACAAGTGAAACTCACCATTGCAAGGTTGCACAAAATAATCCATTAAAGCCACAAAAGTGCAAGTATTCTATAAAAGCTACAAGAGCCAAATATTCCACCTAATGGTGTGATTTAAAAGGAATTATTCCCTAAAAGCCGTGTAGGCACAAATGACACACAAGATGGCAAGTCCACAACAAGGAAGTTCCATTTAATCTATCTGGCAAAAAGGCCACTAGTTCAAGGACTTCTACAAACACCATAAAATAACCACAAGTGGCAAAATAAGTCAAGTACATTGTCAAAAGTAATTACACATGTAAAGAAGGATATTTGAGATCTATCTCATGTTCATATTTAGATATAAATCTAACCATCAGTCATTATCAAGGATTACTCAATTAGAAACCATCATTTATCAATAATTTCACTAAGGATTATTTTAGGCAAGAGATGAAATAAGCAAGCTATACGCCAATTATCAAGATGTAGAAAAGCTTGAAGGTGATCCTCACCTTAGGATGTAGATTCCAATCTAGAGTTGCTAGGATTTTCATACCTGTTTGAAATTCAAGACCCAGTCCTAAGGTTAGACAAATTCTCTATTAAATTGAGATGTTGTATATTAACTTGTATTGGGAATCAAATTTAGTTGTGAGCCTCAGCCTAGACTTAGACGAGTCCAACTTTCACACCAAAATTCTTGCATAAGACCATTAGAGATCTACTCTTTTGATTTAGCTGATTTAATTAAACTTTAATTGAATATGATTTAGTGTAGATGATACAGAGTACTTGTTGTACATCGATTCCTAATTAATAACATAACTTCATTAAGAGCTAATCAAGGCAATTTATTTTAGAAGATTCAAAATCTAAATTACTAATCCACAACATAATCAATAAGAATTTTAAGCAATGACTTTCTATATTAATTCACTTGAGGAATGATGTGCTTCACCTAATTTTAGCCTTGTTCGAACTAGGTTGATCAACTAGGCCATGACTCATAAGGGTTCTCACATGCCCCTAACCACAGATAGCTCGCCAAGCAAGTGGGTCAAGTCGTAGAGTCTGGTTGACTCACTCGGTTTTTCTTCTACTTGCTTTCTTTCTCAACTAGCTTTCTCTCCTTCCTCCATCTTTTCTAATTCTCTTCACTGCCCAAATGGTCTATACCAGGCCCGACTTCAAACCAAATCCAAGACTCGCAAACCCAATGCACCCGAACTTGGTGCGGACTCAGTTCGATTCAAGATGGTGAGACACCACATGCTCTCTTTTTCTACCTTCTTCCTTTTCTTCTATCCCAGAGCCTTGTCTCATGGCTAGAAAAGGCCTGGAATTAGCCCCGATTCGGACCGATCGTCCCAATGATTCAGGCATCTGCTCCGGTGACTCACAGTGAGTCATGGTGTTACACGAGCACGATCACCTCTCCTTCGATTCCCTCTCAATTTCTCTCCTATCCCTCTTCTTTTCTTATCAACCTTCCCTCTCTTAGTCAGGAACACCCTAAGACATCAAACTCGGCCCAAGCTTACAGCGACTCAGCCTGAGTTAGATCAACCCCATGCGGCAACCGACTCACACTACCTCTCGCCATCTTCTTCTTCTTCCTTGCTTATTCTTTCTCTCCATCTTCTCCATTGTCTTCTTTTGTTCCATTCCTTCTGTTGAAAGAACTAGGTGATACTCGAGACTGAGCCCAAACTCGCAGCAGTGAGCTGAGTCGACTCGACTTGTTGCGATGATGGAAACGGCGCTACTCTCCTTCTCTTTTCATTTTCTATTTTTGGTATCTGTTGCCCTAAAAGAAAAAAGGCTATATATAGCCTTATGGGGGTCTAGAAGAATCGGCTCTAAATCAGCCAATTAGTTACGACATTGGTTCGCTAATCTCATATAACAAAGAGAGATTGTTAATGATCTATTTAAAAGTTGTTTACATGGCTGTAATCCAATGTTACAGTTGGATTTCTGACACCATGGCCCACCGTATGGGCAGCCCTGATCATAGAATGGGCCCCATCACCAGTGATGGGTATCCACGGTTGAACGGAGAAGATGACCTTCTCTAAAATGGTGGATTCTATACTGTTGGTTAATCTGCTAATCCGGTACGTGTAGATGGTGTGGATTTGATCATAGAACACTGTGGGGTCCATATTTTGGATGGAAATTCACGAATCTCAGTGGGATTCGGAGTATTGGAGTTGCGACTCTCTTTTCTTATCGCAACGGAAGCCCTAAAGCTGGCTTAGGTTGTAAGGTTGAGATCTGCTGAGGTGGAGGGCTAGGATGTAAGCAGAGGATTCCTCATGCAAATAGACAGCCTGACGGCAATGGAAAAGGTCTCCGTTTTAGGAAACATGCTGTGTGTGCTCGGTTTGGGCTGGAGCTCGTGTGCACATACCCACATGTAAACATGTGAAATTTCTGAGGTTGGATCGAATTCGGGCCCTCTATACGATGAATGGTTTGGATCAGTCGATCCGATCACGAATGTGGGCCACCGATCACGACAGCAACGGAAGTTTCCATTTTAGGAAACCACGTGCGCGCTACCATTTTATGACAGTGTTCTCAAGCACGTGCGTGAGCATGACTGTGTGATGCTGATGAGGTTTCAGGTGGTTTTTCCTGCTAAGCATGATGGACGGTTCGGATCATTGGTTTGACCTCAGATGGTGGGCCTAAATTTAAATGGACGAAGCTCGTTCGTCTACTGGCTGGAAAAGCGGAGAAAGGAGTGGAAAATCCTCCTTTTTGTTTTAAAATCGGGTCAATGGCTTGTTGACCCAGCTATCGCTCGGTGCCCTGCGAGTGCACCACTCGTAGGTGTGCGTGCAGTCTTAGAGTGGGGTCCACCGAGATGTATGCTCCAATCCACTCCGACCATTTGATGTTACGTGTCCAATAGGGACCTCTGACTCAAGATTAGGTAGATCTAAAGTTTGGATAGGCCCTATCAATCAAAACTTGTGGTCTTGAGGTGTCGATCACGTCAATCCGATGATCAGATTATTTGTCAATGGTAGAATGGTTCTAGGGCCCACTTAAATGGAATTCTTGGTTGGATTAATGATAAGATGGTCTAATATGCATTTAAAATTTTATATATTTTTGTTACAGTATTCTTAATAACATTATTTTTATTATTATTAAATTTATCATTATTATATTTTTAATCATTGAATATTTATGTTCAAATAGGATGGTTCTGTCTTTAGGAGTCGTATTATAGGCTTTGTCAACTTAATTTATCTATTTATTTATTAATTACACTTACTTTATTTTATTTTATTTTGGATTGACGGTTGGATGTGACAATACAAGTAACCTATGTTATTCACCTTCATTAGACAAGTCCCAACCTACCACTAAATTTCTATTTGATCATTTAGATTTTCTCTTATTCATGGATAACAATCTGGTGGCCTTAAATTTTCCTATTTGAGTCACTCACAAGACTTTGTAACTACTAAGATGAAGATCTACGGTTGATTTCCCAAATTAACGATCAGATAGCGTAATCTTTGGATGAAGACTACTCTCAATAGTCCATTTAGGCTATAATGACAACAAATATTCAAATAGGCTAAGTTTGTACTTATACTAAGTTAGGTTACAAGGTAACACCGAGTACTAGAAAGTATGGGGTGTTACAACTTGATAAGAGTTTAGTGGAAGTTCCTTGATCCTTTCCATGCATTCCATCACTTCATCATAAAATTTATCAGAATATCTATCAGCAAATTTAAAGACCTCCTCATGTTCTCCAACTATTGCCACAATTTTAAGAAGTTTGCGAGACATATATTTGTACTGCTTACCTGATACAATATTGCAGTTATCTTGTATTGTTAATGTAGCCGCTTCTCTGGCAAAACCTACCTTTGCATCTCTATGCCATCTTTTCAGAATATAACAAGGAGGAAGCACCTTTATATTATAATAATATAAAACTTTTAATGCATGACTACATAAGATGCCCACAAACTCAAACTTGCGGTAGCTACACATCACTATATTGTCTAGTGAGTCAAACTTAATAGTACATCCTTCAACTTTGTCGTTATCAGTAACTCGAAACTCCGCAACTGTGCCAACCTCACCACATTTAAAAAGAGAATGATTAAGAATTTTCTTAAACTCATATTGAAAAATTTCAAACACTTTTGGAGTGTATGCATTTGCTACTTCCTTTAGCATTTTTATATCAAGAACAAATACTGGGTTACTTCGCCTCATTCTAAAATCAGCTACGACTTCATCGTATCGTCTATGAGCTAGCACCCGCTCATAATGATTGAAGAAACGCAAGAGGTTGTATTTAGAGTTCAGATATCTTTTCAAAATATTATTCATGCTCTCACTTCACTGCGTACTCTTCATGTCAGCGCAAAATGTATTTCTTCCATAAACCAAAGCCCATTTTTCTTTTTCTTTAAACAGATTCTATAGCCACTTATTTTGCATTAAATCATACTTTTCAAGCATTTTATTTCAATCTGTTAGAAACTCTTCCTCATCCTCATATCATATACACACCTACTAAAATCATGTTCAACACTTTTTGAACCTTTAAATACATTGTTAAGGTGTTTCGCAGCATTTTGGTAGATATGCCAGATACATAGATGGTGATATGTTTCTGGCATCATTGTAGCTATTGCATTGACCATTGCAGCATCTTGGTCTGTGAGAATTGTCATTGGTTGCTATATTCTCTCGCCCTCCAGATTGTTTACTAAAATATTCTAAAGCCGCTTTAGGTGGTATACTAAAATATTTTAAAACCGCTTTAGGTGGTATACCTGAAGCTTCCATCATCTCTACTTCAACTTTTTTATCATCAATGAAGCTTCTCTGTGACCTTAACATGTGCACTTTTGACGATGTAACAACTTTATGGTTATGCTCTTCAATAAATTTAATCACTTTGTACCTTCCATTTACTTGAAGCTTAATAATCATGTTTGCTTGACATTGAGTTCTAGTATTCGGATGGTTACTTTTTTTGACGATATCTTTCTTTTCACGCTTTCGACCTTCTTTAGAACAACAAAACTACCTCTTAATCATGACATTATCATATGATTTTTTTGTCCAATTTTTTCTAATACTGAATCCCATTTTTCTAGCATATCTATTGTAAAATTTATACGCACTCTCATCAGAACTAAACTCCATTCCTAGTTTTGGTTTTTCATCTAACTCCTCGTCAAAACTAAAATCCATTCCCACTTCTAGTTCTTCATCTAGCTCCTCATCTGTCTGGACCTGTACAACTTGTCTTGCCTCATGGTTGTCTACTTGCTGATTTGCTTGTTGATCATCTATTTCAATATCAAACTGTAGCCTTCGACATGGTTGAGAAAATTGTTGACTCTCCCGAATATTATCATCCATTTCACCAATTAGCCTTTAAAAGAAAAAGGTAAAACCAAATAACATGAGACTTTGAACAAAACCAACATGTACTACAGAAACAAAACCAATTGAACAATTCTTTTTAACAAAGTGAACATTTAAGCATCATATGCAACAAGAGTATCGAATAACTCCCCATAAATAAAGAACTTTTTTTTAGTTTTTTTTTTTTTTTTTTTTTTTTTTGTAAATGCAGATAGTAAAGACATATGATTTCATAAAAATTTAGAAAGAAAAAAAAAATACAATACAACTAGAAGATATATATTCTAACCATTTTTTTAAACAAATATTTTCACAAAAGAGAATTTTCCAAAACCATATAAGTAGTTAAATCCCTAAACCCTCAAATTTTTAAATCCCTAAAATTTTAGAATTTACAAAACCTAAATCTTCTGATTTCAAAAACATTATATATTACCTCTTGAAAGTTGCTGCAGAGTGAGAAAAATGATTCATTGCGGCGTTTCTCGGAGAGAAGCAGGGAGAGACGGTGCGAGAAATCACAGAGGGAAGGAAAGTGAGATCCGAGAGAGAAAGGGAGAGAAATCTGCAATGCAAAGGTTCTAGTTGCAAAGTGTAAGAATCTGTCTGTGCACGAGGAAGGTCTTAGTCCTTTCTCCTTCCATTGCTTGGCTAGGTTCGCTTTGCAAGGAAGGGAAGGCATCCGTGCAGGTAGTTCAAGGTTGAGGTCAAGCTATGGGCACAAGGAGGTAAGGTATGATAAAGCATCCATTGCTTTATGGTTAAAGCGCCCAACTCAACATTGGCAAATTCGTAGGTTCAATTCCTGCTGGATGATGGAGCGCATGAGTGTAGAAAAATATATTAGAAAAAAGTACAAGATAAAATGGAAATGACAAGTAACGAGGAAAAAAGCCAACTACCTTATGTAATTAAAATATTGATTAGCAAGGGAACCTGTGTATCTCTTGAAGGAGCCCAACTATACACTCCTAACATGCGGTGATGTGGCATGCATGAATGAGATTTAGGTCATTCATGATATCAACCAAACAGTGTATATGTCATGACCTGAAAGTCAGGTTGGTCCGGTTGTTAGATGGACCACACTTGTACATCAAATGCTAAACATGGTCAATTCCTTTTAGTCATCCATTTCCCTTATATATTGGTGCCACCTATCTAATTTTATGCCATCAAGCGAGTTTGTTCTTCATAAATAGATAATCCAAAACCTACAAAAGTAGAAAGGGACAACCCATTCCTCGTTAATTTCCACCAATTCTTGTATATGAATGGACCAGCCTGATTTCTAGGCCATAGTACATACACATGCGGTGGGCCACCTAATGAACCGCCAAAATCTCACACACATGGCACAGAATTCTAATCCCATGAGTAGGCATCACATTTCGGTTCTTAAACAATTAGATCAAGCATCTCATCAAACTATTAAGCAGGCCAAGCATTACCAATGAAATCGTTTCTAAAGCTTAGGGATGTCATAAAGGAAACATTGTTTGTATCATTGGCTGTTAAGGAAGATTGATTTGTGGTACAATCCGCAACTTGTCAGTGGTAACATGTGAGGAAAATTCGATAAAAACCAACCTGTTTATGAACTGTGGTAAAGGAATTTGCACCAAAACAAGTCATTTCCAATGGCAGCTAAGATATGCCTCCATCAACTTCACAGAGCTTAGAGTGAAATAAGAAGCATCTGAATCCCATATTGAGTGTTGAATATGAAATTATTTGGAACCCATTTGCCTCAGGCCTTTTTTCTCCTAAATCAGCTTAGAACGCCGTTTCTCACCTGGCTCAAAAATCATGCTCATCCTACCATCAGGTGGGCCACACTATTAGAATTAAGGGATAACTGATTTAACATATAGGTATAGCCCACTTAGCTGGCTGGGCTGGGTATGGACATGGGGTCTCTAAGCTCCTAGGGAGGGGCACAACATGGATATGTTTTGGCCGGGGCTTCACCCAGTTACATTCATAGCTAGCAGGACTAGTCATTTGGAGTACTTGCTAAAGGACGACTCTTAGCTTACACGTCCCCAAAAGGAACATGTGCAAGGGATCTATGATGCATACCAGGTAGGCCCCACCACATAGATGCACTAGCATAAAATAAATAAATAGACAGTTTGAGCAAGTGGACCACACATACCAAAAGAGAAGGCATTTAAGTATCAATACCACCTTCCTTTGCCAAGCTACCGAAGACTATTATTATGAGACGTTCCATCTCCCAAATAAATAAAGCATATCCTGTCTATGAAAATATTGGAAGTGATAACTTGTTCGCATGTCATCCACCAATTCACACTCAATGCATGCATGGCCCACCGAATAAGTGGACCAGCCTGAATTTTCAACCAATGCATTTATGCAGTTGGCCTGCTTGATGATGAACTTGGATAGACCCATTTCACTAATTATTATGTGTTTGGATAGACCCATTTCACTGATGAGTAGGCATCACATTTCGGTTCTTAAACAATTAGATCAAGCATCTCATCAAACTAATAAGT
Organism: Magnolia changhungtana; assembly: GCA_030180095.1. Classification (NCBI taxonomy): domain Eukaryota; kingdom Viridiplantae; phylum Streptophyta; class Magnoliopsida; order Magnoliales; family Magnoliaceae; genus Magnolia; species Magnolia changhungtana. The sequence goes on from JASAUF010000293.1 coordinate 1,801,134, forward strand.
AGGCCAAGCGTTTCCAATGAACAAAAGACCGATAATCCACGACGAGGGATTCTACAGTGATAAATGAATGTCGTGATGCTCGGGAAGGCATTTGCAGACATGTTAATTTATACATGCAAACTAGCATGCTGTGAGCAAGATTGGCAAACTTGAGGTACACCATTGGGATGAGCCATATCCAAAAATCAAGGCAACCGGTGCCTTAAAAAAGGGACAGTTCGGATGGAGCAATGGTGCACATATAAAAGGTGAAACTCACAACAAAATGGACGGTTGCAGTTGTCCAATCACCATGACTTTTTGGCCACAAATCATCTACATTGTGGCCCACCAGACCAACAATCTCAATTGCATTACATGTTTGCACATGTAGGGTGAGGATGGAACTGCATAGAACTTCTAAGACACGCTTATGCATTTCATCGAACAGTTGGCATGCAAAAATGGTGGGACTTCACTGATTATTATGTGTTTGGATGCTGAATTAGATTGAATTACGATGTGTTGAATTAGATTGAATTACGATGTGTTGAATTGGATTTTCAAAAAAGAAAATTTTCCAAAACCATATAAGTAGCTAAATCCCTAAACCCCTAACTTTAAAATCCCTAAAATTTCAAAATTTACAAATCCTAAATCTTCTGATTTCAAAAACATTGTATATTACCTCTTGAAGGTTGATGCAGAGTGTGAGAAATGATTCGGTACAGCGTTTCTCTAGGATGATTCAGTGCGGCGTTTCTCGGAGAGAAGAAGGGAGAGAAGGTGCGAGAAATCTAAGAGGGAAGGAAAGAGAGATGCAGGGAGGGAAGGAAAGAGAGATCCAAGAGAGAGGAGAGAAATCTGAGGAGGAGGTAAGGAAATCGAGCATGAGAGAGAGAGAGAGAGAGAGAGAGAGAGAGAGAGAGAGAGCGATTGTTTTTTTTTTTTGTTTAATCGGGGTCGAGTACTACGAGGCCTAACGGCGTGCAATGCGATGTGAACTTCCTCCCTTGTGGGCCCTACAATGTCAGCCAATGAGAGAGTGACACGGCTAGTCCATCTTTTTGAATGTCCAGGCGGGGGTAGGACGCAATCTGCGTCCTAGCCCACTCCTACTCAACATGTCCGTATCACGTCCGTCAAACAGGCCCGTTCGAGGAAACGGATTGGCTACTCCCCTGCCACCAGTCAATGGCCGGTGGTCGTGCTCTAAGGGCCCCACAATGATATATGTGTTTCATCCATGCTGTCCATCTATTTTTCTAGATCATTGTCGGGTATGAGACCAAAAAAAAGGTATATCCCAATCTCAAGTGTACCACATTACAGGAAAAGTGTTGGTTGAATGTCGACCATTAAGAGCTTTTTAGAGCCAAAAAAGTTTTGGATCAAGATGATATTTGTTTTTTTCACTTCTTCTATGCTGGTATGACCTAATCAATAGATTGGATGTCAAATAAACAGTACAGTGGGCCTTAGGAGGATTTTCATGGTGGATATCCAATCACTATTGTTTTCCTGTCGTGTGGTCCACCTGATATTTATATCCCTTTCATTTTTGGGATAAAGCCATAACATGATATATAAAAATGGATGAACAACATGGATGAAACACATACATCATGGTGGGGCCCATAGAGCACCGACCAACACCACCGGGCTAGTGGCAGGGGGAGTGGCCAATCTGCCCGTTCAAAAGAAAGAGGATGCAGATTGTGTCCTACCCCCTATGGGACGATAATCCGTTCGTGCAGGCCTCTGTAGGGCCAACGTGATGTAAGTGTTTTATCCACGTCATCCTAAAAATGAAGCAGGTCCACAACTTCAGTGGACCACAGCAAAGGAAGCTGCAGTGATAATGAGACCCACCGTTGAAACTTTTTAAGGGCCACCATAATGTTTTTTTTTTTTATTTACTACCATTCAACCTATTGAAAAGGTCATGTAGACATGGATGAAGTGAAAACACAAATATTAGATTGATCCTAAACTTCCCCATCTCCCAAGAAGTTTTTAATGGTTGATGTTCAATCCCCAACTTATGGTCCACTTGATCCTTGGACCCGACTCATTTTTTAGGTCATATCTTAAAATGATTTGAGAAAAACAGATGGACAAGGTGGATTTCTCAAAAAACCCCACGGTAAGCCCCACCTAGGTTTATAGGGCAGGACCTTCATACAGGAGGCTTTCGTAGTAAATATACGTGAAAGAGAACTGGTTTAATCGGCCTTGTTTCTCCCCTCTCCGATAAAATCTCACCTTTCATCCTATGAATTTTCACCGTTCTTTTGAAACTTTCACCATCCGACTGCTAGCATAGTACCAGCACTTGACCTCATGGGAAGGTAACATGAGGTATAGTACCTTTTCCACACACACACACACAGATATATATATATATATATATATATATATATATATATATATATATATATATATATATGGGAAATAGTTCCATGTGGTCGAGCTTATGGGAACTTCCCATGATGTCGAGTTGTGTGGGCCCCACCGTGATGCGTGTCAAACATCTACCCCATCAGTCAGATGCACCATTCCATGGTGAGCCTCACACTTAAAAATCAAGTCAATCCATGACTTTCGTGGGCCACACCACGTACAAAAGTTGAGAGGGGTTATCCTCCCATTAAAACATTCATAATTGTTTTTTGAGCCCATTGAGATGTCGTTCACAAATCTAGCCTATCCATTATGTGTGTCCCACTTGGATAAGGGGTTAGACCAAGTTTCAGATGCATCCAAATTTCAGGTGGGCCCCACTAAGTGTTTTTATACGTTTTAGACATGTATTCTTATGATTTTGGATGGTATGGCTCACTTGAGTTCCGTGCACGGCTAATTTTTGAATATCCCATAATTTAAAAGGGACCCATCAAATGCACAATGTTGATGTTCGACACACATCATGGTGGGGCCCACATAGCTCGACCTCATGGAACCATTTCCATATATACACACACACACACACACACACACACACACACACACACACACACACACAATGAGAGATTTTCAACCGGGACTTACAACAAGTTGAAGAACAAAAAGATTGGACTAGTACCGGTCCTTTGAAAGATTAATGACAATGCTTACATTGTTAATCTTCCGGATGACGTGGAGATCTCAAGTACTTTCAATGCTGCAAATCTGAATGAGAATCATAAATTGAAGTTAGACGAGAACTTGAGGTTAAATTCTTTTGAAGTAGAAGAGACTGATGTAAAGTGGGCCATAGATACTTTCATGTCAAAGATGGGCAAGAGAAGGCCCGATCAAAGGCAGAAACGATTCAGACCGTCAAAACCTTAAATCAGTCGTATCTCGTAAACTAGGATTAATTGAGTTTTTTGACATATTATATATGATTTTAGGGTAGGAAAATTTTAAATCTTATTACAATTGCGACCTTTAAATAATAATTACACCATCTACAATTGAATTTAGAGATTGTGAAATGGGTTATAGCAATTCCACGTCCATGATAAATCAAAATCATGATGTTGCACAATAACCCTACACTGTTTAAGGCAACCCACTTCAATACACATGACAAATGAATGAATGAAAACTTCATATACAATCCTCCCTCACTCTCTATAACACTAACAATGATTTTAAAAAATACAAAATGAATGTAAAGAAAACAGGGCCTTGACAAGAAGATTGGCCATATGGCCTGACATCCTTCCAAAGCTGCACAAAGATTAACCCGCCCAACCCACCTAATACATCAAGTTGGACTATAGGCATCGTCAAGCAACCTAACCAAATTGGGGCCTAAAACAAGCAACACATTTGTAATAAAACCAAAAATAATTTTTATACAAGATAATAATATTTTAAAATTTATTTTCTTTTGAAAATTTTCAATACCCAACACTCACAGCTATCGAGCATTCTCTGCTCCTTGTACGGTTCTAAGGACACTACAAATGGTACTTGGGTAAAAGCCAGCTCCTTATTGGCCAATCTGGGAGTACTTTTTGGGCATCCTCTATCCATGGTAGGCCTCACATAAAAATGCTTTGGGTCATTGAAAATTGGTGTTACCTATGGCTGAGTCTGGGAGTAGAAAAATCAAGATTTTGAAAATGACCAGCCCGACCATTCAAAATTCTAACCTAAACCTTTCTCAGGCCAATCTAAGGTTTAAAGTATCATCTAAAATTGGTATACTGACCTTATTTAGCCGAGATAGCATGATACAGCAGCAAATATAGACCTATATAAAAACTGATCCTACTACTAAAGTAGGGATGCATCCCTTTGTGTGGCCCAAGGCCTAAACAGGATTGAAGTGGAAAGTGACTTAAAAGCGATCGTGGACCTTCTTTCAAAGTCCATCAACACCCCTTCGAACATTTTCTATTGGATAAAGTGGATAGAAAACATCTGGGGAAACGGACTGGTTACCTTCATCCACACCTTCAGGGAGCATTGTATGGGCAGCGAGGAGCAACGGGATGGGGACTATTTCCTAACTGCCGACTTCCCCCATTTGAGCAGTGGAGAGTACCTCCTAAACGAAACGAGGCTTTTTTTTTTTTTTTTTCAAAACAAGATGAATTTCATTCCATGAACGGATATACATCTCGATGTAAATTCGGGCTGCCCCTAGAGAAAAAGACCTGGGGGAAGCTTATCATAAGAAGCGCAAAGGAAGAAAGGGGAAAGGGGAAAACAGGAAATAATGGGCAAAAAGGCCCGAAGCTACACCTAGTGCTTGATCGCTCCTAACCTAACTTTGTCCAAGAAGAGAAGCCCCCTAATCTGAATATGGAGCTAGGAAGGAAGGGAAAAAAATGAGGATTGGAGACCGCTCCCTTGGTGGGCCATCCAATCAGTCGGGGCATTTCCTTCTCTCCAAGTGTAGACGAATCTAAAATTGCCGTGACATTTAGCTATCTCAATCCTGGTGATCCAATATTTCCATTTCAAAGCTGGAACCTAACCTCCATTAAGCCAATCCACCATGAGCTTCGAATCATATTCAACCAAAACGTTGGAGTAGCCGTTGTTGAGGCAGTGGTAGAGACCATCGTGAATGGCTCTAAGCTCAGCATTGACATTGGACCCCATTCGATAGGCTGACAGAAACGTGAAAAGGAGATCACTGTTATCATTCTTGTAGATTCCACCACCTCTTAATAAACCTGGGTTTGGGCACGCTGAACCATTGACATTTAATTTGGCCCAGCCCCTGTCTGGCCTAGCCCATTTAACTATGATGACCTTCTCCCTGGGACGAGTAGGGGCTTTTAAACCCAGCTCACTGAGAGACAAAAGAAGGGAGTTGGGGAGAAAAGAATGGGAGAACAAATCTTTGGCCATCAGGGAGAGGTTCCACTTCACGCGAGGCGATCGTTGTTGAGGTAGAAATGGGGCTACTGTTGAATCTAGCCCTGTTCCTGGACATCCAGATTTCCCAACAGATTAGACTTGGACACAGGCAAACCAACACTGCTTGATTGCAAGAAAGCTGGGCTGAGGCCCACCATTGAGTGATTCTACCTTGGATGGAAGGTCCTCTTGAGCTGGATAAACCGAGGATGGCCCCGAAGTAATCCCAGACCTTGGCCACTAGCAGGCTATTGAGAAACAGATGGGATGTTGTTTCTTTTGATGGTTGCTGGGAGAGGCCTTCATCACAGCAGACATATCTAGAGGGGAGAGGGATTCCACGGGATTTAACCGCATTGTCAACAAGGACGGCATTCTTTCTAAGCCTCCATATAAAGAGGGTGATCTTAGGCGAAAGAACCTGAGGCCATTCCCATCCGGCCCACAATCTGCGCAGGTCTCAGTTTTTTTTTCCCCTTATAAATTCTAAGAGAATTTTCTGGAAATAAAGAAAGTTGTAACATGCCTAAATCTATTATTTAAAAAATAGAAAAAAAAATACATGTGTTCAATGGAGAATCAGACCATTCCCTAATATGAATGTTGATTGTTAGCTTCACCACCGAAATGTCAAGAAAATATGCCCTAACCAAACACAAACCAAGCATGATTTTTGTGGATGTCTGTATAGCTACTCCTGCTCGAATATCTCCAGCAGCTGCAGTATGTGCGTTGTGCTACATCTTTGGTGCTTCATTGAATATGGTCAGTGTGTTGTTGTAGCTGGCTTGCTTCTGATTTAAATAATGAAAAAACAAAAGACTCTGAATACTAGCAGGTGAAATACAAACTACCACTCTCCTTGTGTAAATATAGATTGAAAGGCATTTGAAAGGAGGAATTCATTTTGTCCATTTGAAGAAATATCGACGGAGGTTTTCAGGGAGGATTAGTAGTAGAGCATGGCATCAGAAAGCACGAGTTTGTTGGGCGCACAAGCGAATAGAGTATGTGACATTTAAGCATTTCACTAGCTGAGCCCCACTTATCAGTTCTTGTGACTCAAAATAGAGCCATCTCACCCATCAGGTGAGCCAAAATGTGCAAGACAAATGACCAGCCCAATCAATTTTAGAAATTAACCGGCCTGATTGATAGGCCAAAACATCCAAACTTTTTGCCTACATGATGGAGAGTAAATGTCTCATACCCTCACGCTATATTGGCACATGTGCTTGCTTGTAGATGGGTAGGGCTTCACACGCATGTGGGCAAAACTATTTAGAAATTCAATCTTAAAAATCAAGCTATTCCACACTCAGTGGGATCTCCTAAGCAAATTCTCTCTCCTCAAGGTAAGGTAAGGTCTCCAATTTTGTCTGGCTCTAGAGCCAGAGGTTGAGCATTCAGTCAAAGACGATGATTGTTGGTTCGCCCAAGAAAAGGGTGTTGCTCGCATAATTGCAAAGCCAAAAGCAATGGACAGCTGCTTGTTTTGTGTTGGGCGCCTTACACAAAACCTTAGGATCTAGACCTCCAGAACAAACTAGAATTATGGAATAACAAAGCAATGATATAAATCAAAGCATCAACCACACACTACACAAGAGATTTTTACGTGGAAAACCCTCAAAGAGGTAAAAACCACGGGACCTCGTCCAGATCAACAATCTACTATAAAGTAGAACATTACAACCTTCTTCACTCACGCAGGAGTGGATAAACAATGAGAGAAATAAAGAAAACGGAGAGATCTCACCGATTACGAGGACATAGAAGCGCTGAGATATAGATTGCACAGTAGATAACCTCCACGAGCATAATCTCCCTTCTATAAGCTTCCTCTCTCTCTCTCTCTCTCTCTCTCTCTCTCTCTCTCACCTTTGATAGCCCTAAACCCTTTAGCAAATCCCTTGTAAAGTTTTAGAAAATCCTTATGTCATGCCTAGAAAATCCTAGGAACTCCTATTTAAAGTTTTAGGAAACTCTTTTCCGCATCCCAGTTGTGAAAGGACTTGCGACATGAAATCCACACAAAATCGCAAAACGAATTTGTGTAACTACGACCGGTCATGACGAACCTACGACCGGTTGAGAGCCACCCACGACCGGTCAAGTACATCCTTCGACCGGTTGAGAGCCACCCACGACCGGTCAGTACATCCTTCGACCGGTCGAGCAACCCGAAAATAAATAACTCAAAGTCGCTGGACTTTGAGTCGTGCCACGGCTTGACTCCTACGACTGGTCAAGACTAGCCTTCGACCGGTTGAGTAGGGCTCACGACTGGTCAACGATGGGTCAAAAAAACTCATCAAATCTCTCCCTTTTTTACCCAGGAGGGATCCACCTTCTTCAAGCTAGCCAGGTTTCTACAAACCTCAAACTTGCCCTTGAGCAAAGCCTTAGTCATCATGTCTGACCCATTATCATCCGTGTGGACCTTCTCAAGCTGTAGTACCTTATGTTCCAAGGTATCACTGATCTAGTGATACCGAATCTCTATGTGCTTCGACTTGGAATGCTGACTTGGATTCTTGTTCAAGTGCATAGTACTCTGACTATCGTAATAGACCACGTGATCCTCCTGCTTCAGGCTAAGTTTTTATAGGAACCTTTTCATCCAAAGCATCTCTTTACATGCCTCTGTGACTGTAATGTACTCGACCTCTAACGTCGACAATGTTACGACCTTCTGTAACTTGCTCTACCAAGAAGCCGCTCCCCCTGCAAATGTGAACATAAACCCCGATGTAGACTTCCTAGAGTCTATGTCACTTACCATATCTGCATCTATGTAACCCTCTAACACAGGTTTACCATCACCATAGCATAGGCTCAACCTGGATGAGCCTCTTAAATACCCTAGTATCCACTTAACCGCTACCCAATATTCTTTGCCATGATTGGCAAGATACCGGCTGACAACACCAACTGCATATGCTATGTCTGGCCGTGTATACACCATAGCATACATCAAACTTCCTACCACTGACGCATATGGTATCTTCTGCATCTCTTTCACCTCTGCTTTCGTCTTGGGACACTGCCTGTCGCTCAATCTGAAGTGACCATCCAGTAGAGTACTGATTGGCTTCACTGCATTCATATTAAACTGCTCTAGGACTTTCTTAATATACCGTTCTTGTGACAGCCAAAGCTTCCTACTGCTTCTGTCATGGGTTATCTCCATTCCTAGGATCTGTCTAACCGGGCCTAAGTTTTTCATCACAAAAGACTTGCCCAACTCCTGTTTCAGCCTGTCAATCTTCTTAACATCTTTTCTCATGATGAGCATGTCATCAACATCTAACAGCAGAACTAAGAAATCACCATCTGAGAAATTGCGCGTGAACACACAGTGGTCCGACTCCATTCTGTCATACCCATGTTTCAACATAAACGAGTCGAACTTCTTATACCATTGTTGTAGAGCTTGTTTCAGCCCATGCAAGCTCTTCCTCAGCCTACACACCATATACTTTTTGCCCTTGACTTTGAACCCCTCTGGTTGGTGCATGTAGATCACTTCTTCCAGGTCACCATAGAGAAAGGTAGTTTTAACATCTAACTGCTCTATCTCCAGATCCATGCTAGCCGCCAACCCAAGCAACACCCGTATGGATGTCATCTTCACCACTGGTGAGAATATCTCCTCGAAGTTTATACCTTTCCTTTGACCAAAACCTTTCACCACAAGTTTGGCCTTGAACCTCGTCTGTGAATTCTTTCGCTCGATCTTCTTTCTGAACACCCACTTGTTGCTCAGAGCTTTCTTGCCCTTAGGCAGTTTCACCATATCATAGGTGTGGTTCTTATGCAAGGATTCCATCTCCTCTTGTATAACTTTCAACCCCTTATGCTCGTCGGCTAGGGCCTCAGAATAATCTTCTGGCTCTCCCCCATCAGTCAGCATAATGTACTCATGTGGTGAGTACCTCTTAGATGGTTGTCTATCCCTAGATGACCTCCTCACCTGTAGCTCAACAGGTGGATCAAGTGGGGGCTACTCCTGGTCCATCTTCTGAAGGAACTCCCTCGTCCTCTGCGCCTTGCTGTACTCCCCCGTCATCAGGCACCACGGGAGGAATTACCAGATCCATGTCATCTAGCTCACCTGAACTAGGCAGGTTCTTCTCTGGCTTACCAATGTCTTCTATACACTGATCTTCAAAGAAAACCACATCTCTGCTCCTAACGAGCTTCCTCTCGGTCGGATCCCACAATCTGTAACCGAATTTTCATCACCGTACCCTAAGAACACATACTGCCTGATCTTCATATCGAGCTTGGACATCTCGTCCTTTGGTACGTGAACAGATGCCCTGCATCCAAACACCCTGAGATGACTGTACGATGGATCATGTCCAGTCCACACCTTCTTAGGTACTTCTCCATTCAACGGGGCTGATGGAGACTTATTTATCAAATACACCGCCATGTGCATTGCTTCTCCCCAGAACGTCTTGGACAATTTTGCATGGGATAACATGCATCTGATTCTCTCTACAATGGTGTGATTCATTCGCTCAGCTACACCATTATGCTGGGGGGTCTTAGGAACCGTTTGTTCATGCCGTATACCCAGGGACTTGCAGTACTCATGAAAGTCACCAATGTATTCACCACCATTGTCAGTGCAGATGCACTTTAATGATCTACCTCTCTCTCTCTCTCTCTCTCGATCATAGCATAAAACAATTTAAACACACCAAAGACCTCGTCCTTGGATTTTAAAGCATAAATCCAAACCCTCATAGATGCATCATCTATAAAAGTGACAAAATATAATGCCTCACCCAAGGTTTTTGTCCTCATAGGACCACAAACATCTGAATAAACCAAATCTAATGCATGCACTTTATTAACATGATAAGCATATTTAACAAATGAAACTCTATGCTGTTTCCCTGATAAACAATCAAGACAAGTTTTTAGTGGTGTACCTGTCATGTTTGGAAGGAGCCGCTTCCTCGCTAGTAGCTGAAGCCATTTTTCACACATGTGGCCTAGACACTTGTGCCACATGTCAATAGCTGAATCTTCCGCTGCGTTCAACCCACCCTTGCACATACTGACACTTGCTTTGTAAAGGGTGTAACACTTCTTTCCTCTGGCCATGATCAACAAACTCTTGATGAGCTTCCATCGCCTACCAATAAACTGACTTTCATAGCCATCATCATCCAACCTTCCCGTCGACATCAAGTTGAGGCGAAGGTTTGGGATATGCCTCACATCCCTGAGAACCAATGTGCAACCCACATCGGTCTTCACACAAATATCACCGACTCCCATGATTTTTTATATGCCAGAATTTCCCATCTTCACAGTCCCATAGTCACCTTACTTGTAACTTATGAAGAAGTCCCTACGTGGAGTTGTATGAAAAGAAGCTCCTGAGTCTATCACCCAGTTTGTGTCCTGACTCGTAGCCGTGAGATATACATCATGATCTACTGAAAGAATAACTACAACGTCACCATCTGAAGCGACCCTAGTGGAATCTGATTCATCTTCCTTCCCTTTTCCTTTCTTGTCGTTCTTCTTATCACGACACTCATGCTTGTAGTGGCCCTTCTTGCCACAATTCGAGCAATTAACATCCTTTCTGTTACTCGACTTGCCTCTTAATTTATCTCGGTCCTTCCCACCCTTCCTATTCTTTCCTCTCCCCCGTTCCTATGTCACAAGAGCCTCTTATTGAGTAGACCCCTGAGACTTCCTCCTTGTCTCTTCATTGAAGAAATAGCTAGTTACCTGTTCCATGGATATCTTCCCGTCTGGTGCAGAGTTACTTAGAGACACAACCAATGTCTCCCAACTGTCAGGCAATGAACTAAGTAAAAGTAAAGCCTACAATTCATCATCCAGGACCATCTTCATAGAGAAGAGTTGGTTCACTATATTGCTGACCTCATTCATGTGCTCAGCAACAGAACTACCATCCTTGAACTTGAGATTCACAAGTCACCTTATCATAAAAATTTTATTACCGGCTGTCTTCCTCTCATACAGCCCTTCTAATTTCAGTCATAGGCTAGCGCCTGAGGTTTCCGTAGACACATGGTGGAACACTGAATCATCCAACCATTGTCTACTAAACCCCACCGCCTTTCGGTCCATCTTCTTCCAATCATCATCAGTCATATCCTTAGATTTTGCTTATATGCCTAAAATTGGAGAATATAGGTCCTTGCAATAGAGCAAGTCCTCCATCTTAGCCTTCCATATGGTCCAGTTAGAACCATTGAGGCTGATCATCCTTGATGAGCCACCTTCTATAATTTAAAACCAATCCTACCTGTTCAATGAACTTAACTCTGATACCACTTTGTTGGGGGCTATTGAGGGTCAAATATTGCATATCAGACCCCAGTTATTTCCTAGATTTACGAACATAGTACTGTCTAATGGCCCAATTTAATCGTGTTTGTGATGCAGGGCGTATTTACGAGCTTGGATCAAAATAAGGGGCTAGAAGCTGAGATTTAAAACTCAGAATTCACCAGAGCATGGGACGGACCCCAGGGGACCAAGATCGACGAATTTACATGCCAGAGATCTAAGAAAATTGAGAAACTGAAGCTCAAGTGGCCTGAAAGTCAGCCAAGATGCAAGATCACAGGGTTTCCACCATCCGTTCGGCTCGAAACCGCATACAGGGCCTGAAGATCTTAAATTACCTGTACACATCGAATTTCAGCTCCCAGATCCCTATGGAAGTGACCTAATGAACAGATCAGCCCTTTAATACCTGATGTGGGGCCCGCTTAACATTTGGATATGCTTTAATTTTGGTCTCAACCCCTAAAACAGGGTGACAGAATGGATGGACGGAACAGATTTCACATATACATCACTATGGGATCCACGTATGCGACGCGTGTGCACAGTGTATACATGGCCGGATAAGCACCAGACCAATGTTCTTGGTCAAAGAGTCTTTGACCCGTGCCTTCTTTAAAATTACAAAACCCCCACTGTCTTTAAAATGGATGGCTGTTTTTGGGTAGTGGGGCCCACCCATCTTCTAAATAGGTGATCTGGACCGTTCATTCAATCCAGAGGGGGGTCTTGACCATCACCTAAGTGACAGAATAATGGAAAACAATGGATATCATCTTTCAACTATCCAAGCAGAAAACTAACAGTGCAATGAAAAACGTTGTGGGCCAGACCGAAACCAATCAAAATCAACCATCCCTGACAGTTTTTTTGAGGGGAATTTAATGGACGGTATGGATTTTGCAAAGGACAGATGAAGTGGACCCCACCAAGAACCAGTGCAAGAAATTTACATAGCCTGGACGCGTTTGAACGCTGTCCATCCGCTCGGAGTTGAGGTGGCCCACCAAGATCACAAAATGGATGATCCGAGACATCCATCATGTCCAGGGGAGGGCTTCGACCAAAACCCAATCAATTTCATGCATCCATGCAGTCATGCAAATGACAGAGCAAGGAACAAGCTGCCACGTTGATTAATGGTGTGGTCCACCCAGAGCTCGAATCCACTTCAATCTTAGAAGAGTGGCCTAAATTGATACCACAAACTTAGTGGACAGGCCTGATTCTTCAGTAACCATAGAAGATGGGTCCCACCAAGCATCAACGCAAGTTGTTTGCGTTCTCTTCCGCTGTATAAATCTCTAGGTCCAGCGCCTTGTGCGTGAATTCCAGCCACCAACTCCAAGCTCTCCACCGTCCTTACCTCTATAAAAGGAGGAGAAAGAGGGAGAGAAAGGCATCCTTGGTAGTGGGATCTTAGGCAGGCAGCCGTGGAGGCCAAGTTGTGGAGCGTGGGGCGGCATCCTTCTTCTCCGCCTTCTCATCTTTGGTTTCTTCTTCCTTTTATATTTTTTCTAGCTTTAGCATGATTATGTCAGGTTAAGCCTTTTAGCTAAGGCTAAGAGGTAAAGCTTGTAGCGTGATTAGGATGTTAGCTTTGCTTTGATTCATGGTTGTTGAACTCTTTTGGACTCTAGTTTAATTATAAGGAGTATTTTTAGTTTTTAATGGTTTGTTGTTACTCAAATTACAATGGATCTGCGATAGCTTGAGATATTCTCTCTTCATGTATTGAGATTCTGAACTTGGGAACCCTGTTGTTCACCATCGTCTCATGGGCATGATTGGGTGATGGAACCCTTCCTAACTTTCACAATTCTCTCATGAGTGGCTGTGAGATTGGTAAATTGTTGTTGTTTACCATAGTCTCCTGGGCATGGTTAGGTGATGGAATCACTTCCAAATCTTCACCACTCTTATCTATTGATGATTAGATCCATGAGAAGTTCAGAGACCTAACAAATCTCTTCTTACCAACTGGATAAGATAGGACTCTGATTCCAGTTGTGTCCTTGAATCATTGCTAAGTAACTTCCCAATTGCTACAAGTGGATCCTTGGCACCCTAGTTACCACCTTTAAATTTATTAGTTTTTAATTAATCTACTTATCATTATTTCCTTAAAATCCCTCTGATTTAGATTTTGTCTTAGTCTAGTTCTAGCTCTACTTAGTTTCAGATTACGTACAGGTTTCAGTCCCTTGGGATTCGACTTCGGTCTCATCGAGTTTATTACTACATCACAACCCTATACTTGGGGAGTGAACAGGGGCCTTGCATAAAACCTTAGGATCTAGCCCTCCAGAACAAACCAGAATTATGGAATAACAAAGCAATGAAATAAATCAAAGCATCAACCACACACCACACAAGATATTTTTACATGAAAAACCCTCAAAGAGGTAAAAACCATGAGACCTCATCCAGATCAACAATCCACTATAAAGTAAAATGTTACAACCTTCTTGACTCACGCAGGAGTGGATAAACAATGAGAGAAACAAAGAAAATGGAGAGATCGCACCGATTACGAGGACATAGAAGCACTGAGATATATATTGCACAGTAGATAACCTTCATGAGCATAATCTCCCTTCTATAAGCTTCCTCTCTCTCTCTCTCTCACCTTTGATAGCCCTAAACCCTTTAGCAAATCCCTTGTAAAGCTTTAGGAAACCCTTTTGTCATGCCTAAAAAACCTTAAAAACTCCTATTTAAAGTTTTAGGAAACTCCTTTCCGCATCCCAGTTGTGAAAGGACCTGTGACACGAAATCCACGCAAAATCGTGGAACGAATCTATGTAACTACGACTGGTCATGATGAACCTACGACCGGTCGAGTACATCCTTCGATCGGTCGAGCACCCTGGAAATAAATAACCCAAAGTCGCTGAACTTTGAGTCGTGCCACGACTTGACTCTTACGACTGGTCAAGACCAGCCTTCGACCGGTCGAGCAGGGCCCACGACCGGTAAACGACAGGTCAAAAAAAAACCATCATTTTGCACAATGGAGCACCTGAGAGTGAGTGAAATGGCCTAATTTTTAGAATAGAAAATCTTAAAAAGTGTGACCATATAATAAAATTTCACTTCTCCTACATAAAAATCTCAATGTCGTGACCATTAGTATTGCATTTAAAGTTGGATGGACCATTAAAAGAAAATGTCAATAGTTCACATGCAACTAACAAATCAATGTCTTCGAATCATCCTTTAGCATGACCAATCTACAAATCCATGAATGGCAGGTGACAATCATCTGACCATCACTTCTAGTGGCCCTATGGATTAACAAAAATTATCTAGCCTCACTCGCAACTCTTTTTTTCTTTTTCCTTTCTTTTCTAAGGTTTCCTGGAAAATGTCCATACATGTTGTAATAGGATGCAACCCTACTTTAACAGTTGGAACAAGTTTTAAATAGCCAAGTATTTGTTGTTGTATCAGGTTCTTTCCTATCAAATCAGGCCATATGTTCATGATCAATACTAATATGTGGGTTAGATTTTTTAAAATTCATTCCGGAACCACTTTAATCTTAGAGGAATGTCTAAGGGCTCTGATTCCTCGATCTTTACCACCACAGAGTACACCTCGCTAGTTTCCATGGATTCCTCCACGAAATCTCGAATGCTGATCAAGAGTGAGCTCCCCTCTACTTTAGAAGCTTCAGGGTAGTTCTCTAGTGCCATAAGGGTGAGAATCGTCTTCTGACAATCCACGATGAAGACATATACATTGACTCGTCTTCGGTGGGTTGTATCATGGTCGGATTGCTATGATTTTTTTTTATTATTTTTTTTAATTAAGAAAAGGTGAAATTTTCCCACTTGAATTTTATAACCAGAATAAATATTTACAGCCTTAAATTTCAAGTGAGCTCCAAAAAATAAAGTAGGCCTCACCTATCATACAACAACACAAACCAAAGGGGAGGGCCAAACTGAGATGAGCTCCAGTTGCACATTGCTCCAAGCCTTGCTCCAAGCCACTCCATGGTGGCCTAATAGACATTGCACAGGACCAGCCTCTCGGAGGTCCAGCTGCCAATCCGACCAAAAATGATGTAGAGCGGGTCGCGGACAGTTTCATGGCCAAGATGGATCAGAAAATTCCCGGTCGAGACGAAAGAAGTCATTAAGAAAGTCAGAACCTTAAAATAGGCATATCTCGCAAACCGCAATGAGTTGCTCGACGTACCATTTATGATTTTGGGGTAGGATGAGCTACTTTAGCCAACCAACCCAGCATAGTTGGGTTGCCCATGCTGAATTTGCAAGATTCCATCAGATCGACAGTCAAATTCCGTGTTTATTTGCATTTTTACTATTTTTAGTAAGTTTTAGTTTAATTATAACTCTTCATCCATTGGGCTTTAGGAGTTGTGTCTAACATGAAAAGTGCTTAGAATAATTAGGAGAATAACTTGGTTAAGCCACATAGGACACTTCTCGAATCCAATTCATAAATTGATTGATGATTGAAATAAATGAGCTTTCAACTCTTTAAACAGGGATACTAAACCTTGGAAGAAGTTTTGAAATTAAACTACAACTAAAATTCATAGAAATCGTGACATACTATAAATTGTCGTGATTCCTACTAAACATCACGGTTTTCAGCCAAAAATAGTAAGTGTCCTATTTGGCTTAACCATATTATTCTCCTAATTATTCTAAGTATTTTTCATGTTGGACGCAACTCCTAAAGCCCAACGGATAAAGACTTATAATCAAACTAAAATTTACTATAAATAGTAAAAATGAAAATAAAATGGGATTTCTACCGTAGATATGATGGAATCTCGCAAATTCGGCGTGGGTAACACGGCATGGCCTAGTTGGGTGGCTAAAGTAGCTTGTCCTACCCCAAAATCACACATGGCACGTCGGATAACTCATTTCAGTTTGCGAGATACATCTGTTTTAATGTGCTGACGGTTCGGATCACTTCCACCATCGATTGGGCCTTTTCTAGTCCATCTTGGCCATGAAATAGACTGTGAGCTACATCATATAGTGCCTGGAACAATTGATGTCATACAAAATGTTTTTACCTACTTGGGGATGGTAAAATGGTGCAAATCAAACCTTGGTGGGATGGTACTAGACTTTTAATTATGCTGAGAAATTGAAGTTTGATGGATTGAAAGTTAATTAGGGAAATACAAGGAAAAGTTGAAAATACATCACAGTGGTAGACAAACTCACATCAGCACTAGGAAAGCAAACTATTTGCACTCATTAAAAAAATTAAAAAATTAAAAAAAATTAAAAAAAAAAAAAAACATGCCCTATAAAGCATGCATATAGGGTACATCTAATGGATGAATCAGATATCACTCAAACATCATACTAGATCCCACGTAACTTGAATGTATGGTAATTATCATGATGTGTAAGTGAAATTCATTCTGATCATTAGATGGAAAATTCCACATTATACACAAGGCAAAAACATTAGACTAACTTATGATTCGGTAGCCCACACTAAAAGGAAACAATTGGGAGAGAAGTCCACTCTTGATTTTTATAAGCACCCACTGTTATGTTTATATGAAATCTGCACTAACCATTACATTGGCCCATCAAAATTTACCACCGAGACCCAAACATCAGGCCCATCTGTCATTTAGGGTAGGCCGCATCAAGTGTAACCGTTTGGAAAGTAATTAGGATTATACTACACATTTTTTACAATTGTGTGGTCTACATGAATCATAGAATGGGCATATTTTTTAGACCTGCTCCTAATCTAGGGTGATGCCCTTGGTGGTTGGAGTGGATTTCACATGAACATCACGACGAGGCCCACCCAAGCTGCCGATGCCATGCTCAAACTTTTCGGAAGAGCCCTCTTATTATGGGTTTGAATCATACAGATAGTGGGTCCAGCTTATATATATATATATATATATATATATATATAAATGGTCTCCTGCGCACAAGGCCGTATGAAGATTTTACGTGAACTTTTTATATGAGTTGTTAGATTACACTCACGGCTGGGATTTAGCAGCCGTGAGAACGAGAGAGCCTCCAAAATAATGACTTGTGGCGATACTTTCGCACTCTTATGGGGATTGCATGCCATACGCAGCTCGAAAGCTATTGGACGATGCTCTTTGGTTCGATCATGATGTACCTATTTTATCCATGCCGTTCATATAATTTTTTAGATCATTTTCAAGCATGAGAACAAAAACAAGGTAGATCCAAATCTCAAATGGACCTCACCATAGGAAAACAGTTGTGATTGAACACCCATTGTCAAAAACTTCCTAGGGCCCACTATAATGTTTATTTATCATCCAACCCGTTCGTTAGGTCACACAGACATGGATGATGAGAAAATAAAAATATCCCGTTCATCCAAAACTTATGACCCTCAAGATGTTTTTAATAGTAGGCCAATTATTCTCATCGTTAAAATATTCATTGGGCCCACCATAACGTTTACTTTGCATCCAATTTGTTCATTAGGTCACACAGACCCAGGATAAAGAGAAAAAATAAATATCATATTAATCCATGATTTCTATGACCCCGAAAAGGATTTCAATGGTAGGCAGTTTAATCCCCCACTGCTTTTTACATTGTGGTCCACTTAGCTTTTGGATTCGTCTTATTTTTCGACTCTAGTATTAAGAGTAGATTACCAAGTGGACGGACGGTTTAGATATAACTCATACCTCATGATGGAACCCACATAACTTAGTGATGTCAACACAGAAGCCACATCGGTGGTGTGTGTGGTACACCAGCCAATCCGTTTCCTTCGCACACATGACAAAATTGGATTGTGTACTGAGTTACTCATCACGCTTTTATCATTCTAAGAAAACTCTATTGGAACCACCGTAAATGTATTTGGTTTATCTGGGCCATCCATTTGTTTTTTCATCTCATTTCAAGGGTTGAACCCAAAATTGAAGCATATTCAAAGCTGAAGTGGACCATACCAGAGGAAACAATGGAAATAATGATTTCCACCATTGAAACTTTTTTAGGGCCTACAATAATGTTTATTTGTCATCCAACCTGTTCATAAGATCACACGAATATGGATGAAGAGAAAAATACAAATATTAGCTTGATACATAACTTCTATGGCCCCCAAGTATTTTTCAATGGTATTCATTTAATTTGCATTGTTTCCTGTGATGTGTTTCACTTGAGGTTTGGATATACTTTATTTTTGGTCTCAAGCTCTAAAATTTTTTGTTAAAATAGATGTACAAAGTTGATAGAATACATAGGTCACGATGGGCCCGACTACAAGTAACGACAATGATGGTGGAGTGATTGGTGTGATCCAATGACTTTTATTCCAACGCGAATAAACGTTGCGTGCAGCCATGCTTCATGTGGTGTGGTCCACCTGAGCGTCCGATGTGACTCATTTTTGGGCTCATGCACTAAAATAATGTCCAAAAATATGGACAGGGTGGATAAAACATATAGATCACAGTGGGCCACTAAGAGGCACCACTAGAACCATCTGTCTCTAGCTGGGTCCCGGTGAAATCAAATTGCATACTTTTTTCTTTTTCTTTTTTCTCAAAAGGAAGAATTTCATTTAAGCCAAAGGAAACGAGGGAACAATGTACATCTTCAGGTCGACCCTGCAACAAAAAAGGGGGGCGGGCCGCCTATCGTATACCACCACTGTACATTAAAGAACCAAAATGTAGACCACTGGGCATGGGATTTAGAGGGCTATGCGACGGTTCGGATCGAACCAAGGGCGACCTTGTTTCTTTGGGGAGGGAAGAAAAATGATCATGACAATTTTCACCTATGTCTCGCTCCCCACTTTCTCCAAATTGTTTGCTGGACCGTTACCTTCACAGAGAATGTGTTGGAAAGAGAATGTGCCGGATAGCCTCAAGTTGTTGACCCTGTCTACCCAAGGTTTCTAGTTCCACGGGCATCTTGATTCACCTACAAGAATGATAATTACCAACTTTGAATCCGATTCTACAATTATCCTGTTGATCCCTTTAAGAAGACATAACTCTAAACCGTCATAGATTGCTCGTAATTCTGTACTGTTATTAGTACCATACCCATAACCTGCCGAGAAAGCGAAGATGAAGGAGCCATCTGCCTTTTTGCAAATTCCTCCTCCTCCTGAGAAACTTGGGTTTCCCCTAGCAGACCCATCGACATTTAATTTCACCCATCCCAAAGTGGGATGATTCCATTTAATCAGAACAGAGGCTGACCTGTTTTGCCTAGGAGTAGGGAAGGTTGGGATGACCCTATTCGAATTTGAGGATGAAACCTACACCTAGAAGTTGTGGATCATCTGGGTGGCCCACCATTTTATCTGGCCAATGGACCTTCATGCGTCCATCGACTTTTCTCCGAAAGAAGCTTCATTTCTTGCTTTCCAAAATTCCCAGAGAATCAGCAGAGGGAGAGACGATCTGATTTGCTGAGAGGCAGCACCTAGTGCAGACGCATTTCTCCATTGACTAATTTTTCCAAGCACCAATACTTGAGGGATCGAAGAGACATCACAAAGCCCCTCGAAATGGGCCTAGATTTGGACCGCTTGCTGACCAGATAGAAATAGATGGTTGATAGATTCCGTGTCTGGTAGTGAATCATTTTCTCGAAGACAACAGAGGCATTTTGAGGGTAGGGCAATGCCCTTAACTTGAACTCTACTATCAACAGGGATGGCATTTTGTAGCAGTCGCCAAATAATATAGATACTTTGGGAGGTATTTTGTCTAACTAGATCCAATCTCCCCACAATACATGAGGGTGAGCTCCCCTGATTAGATTCCATGCAGACTTAAGGGTGAATTCCCATGATGGATCATGCAGCCAAACACATTCCGTCGGTTCTTCTGTGATGATGAATCCCCTGGAGAAGATAACATCAATGATTTCTTGAGGCAGAAATTCAAAAATCCTAAATGGAGGTAACGGGCCTGACTTCCCAAGCAAAATTTTCAGCTACAACTGCTGCAATTCCTGAGGGATTGGGCCTGAAACAAATTGTTGTAGCGGTTTATCTGTCCAAATGTTTACTTCTCCACGACCCACCATCCAAAGAGTGTTATCTTGAATTGAATGAAGAAAACACCTGATTTTTCTCCACATCGGGGATGAGTTTTGCTACACGGTTGTTACCGTCACATCTTGTAGATCCCTAGAATGTTTGGACTGCATCAGCTTCACCCACGATCGTCTGTTTTTACCATACTTCACATTCCACGCAAGCTTCATATGAAGGGCGTGCAGCACCTCCTTCATATTTCAAATTCCCAATCCTCCCTCCACTTTAGCTAGGCATGGTCGCTTTCTGCCACGCAATCCAGTGGAGTTTCTTTTTTTCCTTTGGCCCATCCCAAAAAAAAAAAATCAACGAACTTACTATTTAAATTTTGAATTACCTGCACTGGAATATGCATAGCTGCCATGATATGGATCAGATAGCTTCCAAGGACGTGGCAAATCAGAGTCGCTCTTCTCGCCTGAGATATGTGCCTGGCTGCCTAGCTTAAGATTTTATTGCTGATCTTTTCCTAAAGAGCTTGAAAATCAAAGGTTTTAATTCTCCCTCTAAGCAGGGGGGCCCCCAAATATCGCATACCACCCCTCGCTTGGCCAAACCTAGCACTGCCTTCATGGTTCTGATTTTGACCGTAGTCCATTTCGAAAGACCAATAAAATCGCTCTTGCTGGAATGAATTTTTTGTCCTGTGGCAGCTTGGAAGAATCCTAAGAAGTCCCTCATCGAGGAGAGTAAAGATTTACAAGCATTGAGGAAGACCAACATGTCATCCGCATACAGAAGATGAGTAAAGGAAGAGTTACCTTGAGGGAATTTGAATGGGATGCAGTGGTTTGCACCAAATAGGGACTTTAAATTGACTGAGAAGGCTTCTATGGCAATGATGAAAAGCGCCAGGGAGAGGGGGTCTCCCTGTCGGAGACCTCTTGAGGATTTAAAGAATCCTGTAGCTTCGCCGTTGATGAGAATGAAAAACTAATTATTAGCCCAGCAGGCTTCCAAGAGCTACACACTTTTTTCATTGAATCCGAATTTCAGCAAGGACTGTTTGAGGTAAGACCAGTTCACTCTGTCATACGCCTTTTCGAGGTCGATCTTGAGGATTAGATTTCCTCCCCCAGTTTTCTTGTTTAATTCTCTCATCGC
The DNA here is from genome assembly GCA_030180095.1 of Magnolia changhungtana. NCBI lineage: Eukaryota > Viridiplantae > Streptophyta > Magnoliopsida > Magnoliales > Magnoliaceae > Magnolia > Magnolia changhungtana. The sequence continues at coordinate 1,823,007 of JASAUF010000293.1, forward strand.
TTCCTGTGTAAATGTAATATTTTCTATAATGTACCTCCCTTAGACGAATGCTCCTTGTTCCTGCGAAATCAGCCTAGGTAAAATACACCTAAGACGGTTAACAAGAACTTTTGCAAGGATTTTATACAATAAATTACACAGGCTAATTGGCCTGAAATCAAAGAACTTAGATGCTGAAGAGGTCTTTGGAATCATGCAGATCAGAGTGGTTTTGAAGGCTCGAGGAATCGGCTCCCCTGAAAACATTGCAAGAGCAGCTTTATGGACATCATCACCAATGATTTCCCAACAACTATTGAAAAAAGCAGCAGAGAATCCATCTGGCCCCACAGCTCCATCAATAGGGATGGTCTTGATGGTGGATAAGACCTCCTCCTTCGAGGGTGGACTGTGGAAAGAGTCATTTTCCTGTTGTTGGAGCTCCGCGGGAGGTTATGGACAAAATCTGCGGAGCCAGATACTTCCTTCTCCTAAAAAAGGCCTTGGAAAAAATCCACTGCCGCCGACTTGATATTGTCCATGTTGAAGATAGTGGTTCCATCCTCCTAGGTGATGGATTGAATAGTTGATCTTCTTATCTTTTCAGTCGCCGACGAGTGAAAGAAGGCCGTGTTCTTATCTCCCTCCTTAAGCTATGAGTTCCTTGCTTTTTGTTTCTAATAAATCTCCTCCATTAGTTCTAAACGTTCTAGCTTTTTTTTTATTTCTAGACTTTGATTGATGAGCTCTTCGAAGTTGTCGTCCTGTATCCTACTGTCTAGGATATCAAGATCCTCTTCTATCTTTTTGATTTGCTGGAAAATGTTCCCAAACTACTCTTTGTTCCAAACTCTTAGCAGTTGTTTTGTCTTTTTCAGCTTGAGATAAATATTGGTGAAGGGGTCAGCAGCACCCCTACCCAAGCCTTCGAAATCACCGACTGAAATGACTCATGTAGAGTCCACATTCTAAGGAATCGAAATGGTTTCGCTGTGGACAGAATCTGAGAAGAGAAATACAGCCGAAGAGTGGCGTGATCAGACCTGATTCTGGGGAGGTGTTCCACCCAAAAATGGGGAAAAATGGTAGCCCACGAGCTGTTCATTAGGACTCTGTCAAGTCTGGCTCAAACCCGGGCATTGCCTTCTCGATTATTACACTAGGTGTAACGGTTTCCATCGTAACCCGCATCCATAAGACCAGCAGATTGGATTGCATCAACAAATTCGGACATTAAGGAGTTGTCAGGAGGTCGGATACCCCTTCTTTCATCACTATGAGTCACTGCATTAAAATCTCCAGCTATGGCCCACTCACCTCAAATGATAGTACTGAGGGAACTAATGTCACTCCATAGGCTTCTACATTGTATCTTACAGCAGCGACCATAAACAACTGAGATAGTAATCGGATTTGAAAGGGGTGCCATGTTTGCTTTTAAGGTGATCATTTGGTTAGAGGTGGAAATGACGGAAATATTCAGCTGGTTCTCATAGAATATCCAAATTTTACCTCCCAAATCAGAGTTAGAGATAGAGGAATGGAACCCAATCTTTAGTCTCATTGCCACTCTCCTGTCTTCCCCGAGCATCGGTTCGATAATTGCTACTAGGCGAGGATTAAACTTTTTCACTAACTTCTTGAGCGCACGAGTCGTGGGAGCGTTCCCAACCCCGTGCACATTCCAAATTATGGTGTTATCCATCAGTCACACATCATGTGTTCACTGCCCGTCTCTTTAGCTTTCGGAGCCTGTTGTACCATACGCTGGTGGTTGGCCTATCTGCTGTTATTCTGGCTGATGATTTTCTGATTTTGTGTTGTGCTATTAAGGGGAGCTTCTTTTGAGTGTGTTTTGGAAGTTGTTGCTGTCGAGTTTGATCGGCATCATCTAAATCTGTTGGCATGGAAGGGTTTTTTAGACTCTCTTGGTGGAAATAAGGGGATAAATCGACTGAGATATCCCCCAGCCATTTCGTCGGTCATACTCGTGCTGATTTCCTTTCACCATCGTCTGAGCTCTTGCAGTCTAGTTCCCAAATCATTAATTGGATAATCAAATAGGCCACATGAAAGTCACTAATGAAGAAATCGGGGAGAAGCCTCTTCTGTTCTAGCACGGGGATGGTGGGGGCTCTCGTCGGATGATTGAAGGATATCACCTGGCTTTTTTTGTTATTTGAGAGTAAGGGTAATAATTTTGTCCTAGTTGGTTTACGGCAGAGTTTACTGCAAGTCAGTCTGCTGCGGCGGCTCATATTAGGCATGGCATGAATGTCTGTGGGAGCAGGGGCTAAGGCTGGTGGTTGGTCTGAGCCATTTAGGCCCAAAACTTCCAAGGTGGGAAATAGGGACGGGTTTATATCAGAGGCATCCATTGTGGCCAGGGGTGGAATTCACTGGGGGTTAGGAAATTGGGACAGGTTGATAGTAGAAGCATCCACTATGGGCAGGGGTGGAATTAACTGGGGGGGCTGGGTCAGGACTGGAAGAAATAGCACTTAATCCGCAGGCTCTACAAATAAAATGGTAAGGCTAGGATACAGGCACTGTATGTGGTTTGGGAGAATGTTCACTAGTACGAGTGGGGAATTCCAGGAGAGGGAGAAGAATTGGGGAGGATTGGGTCTCTTTAGATTGAGCCGGGATGGTAGTTGGAGATTGGCCATAGGTAGAGTTGGAAGCTTGGGTGGGTGGTAGAGGGTTGGGGGGCGAAACGGTAAGGGTGGGGGGCAAGGTGGATCGAGTAACTAGTGAGCCGATTAGGTTCGAGGTAGGCTGGGCATTATGACGAGCAGGTGAAGGGGTACCTGGAAAAGGCTGATGTTGAGGATGAAAGGTTTAGAGAACCCAGTCTTTAGTGGAACTGGGATTGGAAGGTTTAATAGGAGAGGGAGGTAAATGGAAGGTTGAGAGTCTATTATCGTCGAAGAACCCAAGAACAGGGTAAATGGCCCCATCCATGATCAGTTGCCTAGAGAGATGAATATTGAGCTGACTGGAGAGTTTTATCCTGATTCTGGCAAAGCTTTGGAAAATGCCATGGGAAGACATGGGATCAATTTCCTGGACCTCTCCAAAGCTCTTGGTGAGGTTAGAGATCACATTTGGGTGCCAAGCATGAGGGGGGATTTCAATCAAACGGATCCAGGTACCTTGGAGAAGACCCACTGCTTTCGGAGCCCACTGTCGAGAAGCTTCATTTGAATATGCAGATCATGATCGGAGGCGAAAACATCTAAATCCTCACACGATTGGAATTTAATCAGGAACTGTTTGGGGGAGATCCTAGTGAAATCCACCTGCAAGTTGCCAATGGCCGATTTTCGGAAGACATCTATGAGGTGAAGTATCGAAGTTGACTTGTCAACTGCTGTTGTTGTAAGGGCATTTGACAACAATCGTTTGAGCTGACTCACTAGCCAATCATCCGCCCGAATGTTGAAGCCTGACAGGGATTAATGATCTAAGGATTGAGTTTGTGGTGGCTTCGGAGGTAGAGGGTTGCTCCGAATCGTGTGGGAGTAGGATCTTACCTGCGAGGATCCTGAAGGTTCAAATCCTTGTGAGAGTCGCTCTTGAGGGGACCGATCATTTCGAAACGGAGGGTTTTTTCGGGTCGATTGGGGGAGCTGTCAATGCTGAACTTGTTCTGTTTGCCTGGTGTCATGATGTTGCTGCTTTTGGGATGATTCTCCTGCAGTACTCTTCACCTAGGTGACATTTACAATCTTTCGTCAATGTGCCGATTGTACGAGCAGTTAATTGCATTATATGGCTCCTGTTCGTAGCGAAATCGAATGAAAGCAAAACCTCTGGAACGGTTTAGGGCTTTATTCCAAGGGATGAAAACATCCACCAGTTTTCCAAAACGGCTGAAAATTCGGTGAACATCTTCAGAGGTGGTGTCGAAAGTGAGGTTGGCAGTGAAAATGGAGAAGAAAGAGGGCCGTGTCCTAGGGTTTTGCCAAGCTACCTTACCCAAGGCGATTTCAATTGCATTCTTAGTTACAGAGTAGACTTTTATCATGTTGAGCAAACACTATATGGTTTTTACCTACGAAACTTTTACCTATGAAAATATTTTTCATAGGTAAAGATGACTTTTACTAACGAAAATTACTTTCATAGGTAAAAGCATACTTTTACCAACGAAATTTAATTTCGTAGGTAAAAACCATCTTTACCTACGAAAATATTCGTAGCTATAGGGCCTTTTGTATTTTCTTGACAAAAATCGAAAACTTTACTTTTACCTACAAAATTAAATTTCATAGATAAAACCCATATTTACCTACGAAAATATTCGTAGCTAAAGGGTCTTTTAAAATTTTCAAGACAACCAAAAAATCGAAAACTTTCCTGTTATAATTTCGTAGGAAAAACCCATATTTACCTATGAAAATATTCGTAGCTAAAGGGTCTATTAAAATTTTCAAAAACATCAAAAATTGAAAACCATTCTTTTCCCTACGAATTACAATTTCGTAGGGAAAACCCATATTTTCCTATGAAAATATTCGTAGCTAAAGGGTCTGTTAAAGTTTTCAAAAAAATAGAAAATCCAAAACCTTTCTTTTACCTACGAAATTTAATTTCGTAGGGAAAACCCATATTTACCTACGAAAATATTCGTAGCTAAAGGGTCTTTTGAACATTTAAAAAAACAAAAAATTGAAAACGTTACTTTTACCTACGAAATGTAAAACCCATCTTTGCTTACGAAACTATTCGTAGCTGAAGGGTCTGTGAAAATTTTCAAAATTTTCATAGGTAAAACCTATCTTTCCCTACGAAAATATTTGTAGTTAAAGGGTTTGCTAAATTTTTAAAAATTTTCAGGAAAATAGAAAATCCAAAACCTTGCTTTTACCTACGAATTTTAGGTTCGTAGGTAAAGCCCATTTTTACCTGCGAAATTATTCGTAGCTGAAGGGTCTGTCAAAGTTTTCAAAAAAATAGAAAATCCAAAACCTTTCTTTTACGTGGAAAACCCATATTTACCTATGAAAATATTCGTAGCTAAAGGGTCTTTTGAACATTTAAAAAAATAAAAAATCGAAAATGTTACTTTTACCTACGAAATTGAATTTCGTAGGTAAAACCCATCTTTAACTACGAAACTATTCGTAGTTGAAGGGTCTGTGAAAATTTTCAAAACAATAGAAGATCCAAAACCTTCTTTTTACCTACGAAATAAAATTTCATAGGTAAAACCTATCTTTCCCTACGAAAATATTCGTAGCTAAAGGTCTAATAAATTTTTCTTTCCTAAAAATATTCGTAGCTAAAGGTCTAATAAATTTTTAAAATTTTTTAGTAAAACAGAAAATCCAAAACCTTGCTTTTACTTATGAATTAAAACCCATCTTTACCTACGAAATTATTCGTAGCTGAAGGGTCTTTTGAATTTAAAAAATCGAAAACCTTACTTTTACCTACGAATTGTAATTTCGTAGGTAAAACCCATCTTTCCCTACGAAAATATTCGTAGCTAAAGGGTTTGTTAAATTTTTACCAAAAATCGAAAACCTTACTTATTCGAAGGGAAAACCCGTCTTTGCCTAAGGGTTCATGAAATTTAGAAAATCCGAAACCTTACTTTTACTTATGAATTTAAAGTCCGTAGGTAAAACCCATCTTTGCCTACGAATTTATTCGTAGCTGAATGGTCTTTTGAATTTCTTTTACCTACGAATTCTAATTTCATAGGTAAAACCCATCTTTACCTACGAAATTATTCGTAGATGAAGGGTCTTTTGAATTTCAAAAATCAAAAACCTTACTTTTACCTACGAATTCTAATTTCATAGGTAAAACCCGTCTTTACCTACGAAAGTACTCGTAGCTTAAGGGTCTAAAAGCTTACTTTTTCCTACGAATTATAATTTCGTAGGTAAAACCCATATTTACCTACGAAAATATTCTTAGCTGAAGGGTCTTTTGAATTTTTGCAAATTTTCGCAGGGTGTTAGAAATGTTGGCGGTACGACTTTTACCGACGAAAATGTTTGTCAGTAAAAGTGTTTTTTGTAGGTAATAATGTAAAAATGTTTTAATTTTTAAAATTTTTTGTCTATAATCTAAATGTGTGTGTGTGTGTGTGTGTGTGTGTGTGTGTGTGTGTATATATATATATATATATATATATATATATATAGTTTTTATATCATATGAATGGAAATTTATATATATATATATATATATATATATAATTAAAAGGTAATATTTAAATAATTTGTAATATCACATGAAAAAGAATATTGAAAAGTTACGAAATTTTAAATATGTTTAAGAAAAATTGAGAACAAAATAATGCTTTTGAAGAGAAAAATTGGCATTTTGAAATTTTTGAGAAAAAATTAAAATATGAGAAATTTTTTGAGATTTTGCAAATAAAAATTCAAAATTTGTATTTTAAATATTTTTGAAATATTTTATAATAAAAATGATATTTATTTAAAAGAGTAAAAAAAATATACCTTTTGAAAAAAAAATGTTAAATTTATTTGTGAAAAATAAAATTACTAAATTATTAGGCACACCCACTAATTGAACCTTTAATCGTTTTTGGACAATCTAATCAGTTTAAATTAAAGAGTAAATAACTTCAGATGTTTAAATCAAATTTCATTGAAATTGTTGATCAATCTTGTATGCCCAATATCTTTCTCATATGTAGCCTGATTGAGGCGAGTAACTGGTCAAATTGAGAGTATTGATCAGTAAAATAGAGTGAATGCATTAGACATGTAAAATGGGCCAAATATTCTGGTTAAAATTGTGACCCAACTTACTGACCTCGTGAGAACCTAAGAATTGATGTTAGTAAGTTTTGTGGGCCCCATCATGATGTCTGTCGAATATCAACACCGTGGAATTGATGTGTCCCCTTTAGGTTATGATATATCTCAAAAATCATCGGTAAATGAAACTCAAGTGGGCCATACCATTTAAAACTATATGAAGACATCCTAAAAAATATAAAAGCACTTGGTGGGGCCCACATAAGTTTTGGATGTGGTTAAAACTTGGTCTGACCCCTCATCCAAGTGGGACACACATAATGAGTGGGTTGAATATGTGAATCACATTTAGGCAAGCCCAATATATGATTATGAATGTTTTAAGGAAACCCCTCTCTACTCCATTTAGGTGAGTTACTAATTACCTTTAGCATAGTGAGTAAACTCTGTAGGGTCCACCATTATTTATTTATTTTATCCACTCCATTCATTTATGTTAACAGATAATTTGAGGTCTAAAGAACCAAAAGGAAGCATATCTAAAGCTCAAGTGGACCACACCACAGGAAATAGTGTGATTGAACCTCTACCATTGAAAAATTCTTGGAGGCCATAGAAGTACTTTTAGATCAAGCTGATGTTTGTATTTTCTCTTTATTCATATCTTTTTGATATTATGAACAGGTTGGATGGCAAATAAACATTACTGTGGGCCCAAGGTAGGTATAACGATGGAAATCATTATTCCACACTGTTTTGTGTGGCATGGTCCACTTGAGTTTTGGATTTACCGAAAATTTGGGATCAACCCACACCGTTCATCCATTTTTCAAGATCATTTTAGAGAATTATCCAAAAAATGAATCATATCCAAAGATTAAATGGACCACACCATAAATAAGGAGAACGGATTGGCCTCTCCCCCTAACACCAGCCAATGGCTGGGGGTCGGTGCTCTGTGGGTCCCACCATGTTGTATGTGTTTCATCCATGCCATCCATCTATTTTTAAAGATCATCTTACAGCATGAGACAAAAAATGAGGTATATCCCAATCTGAAATGGACCACATTACAGGAAACAATGTTGAATGAGCGTCAACCATTAAAAACATTTTGGGGGCCATAAAAGTTTTGGATTGAGATGATTTTTGTTTTCCCCATTCATCTAGGCCTATATGACCTAATAAACAGATTGGATGTCAAATAAATAGTACAATTGGCCTTAGGAGGATTTTAATGATGGATATCCCCAATCACTATTGTTTTCATGTGGTGTGGTCCACCTGAGATTTATATACCTCTCATTTATGGAATAAATCTCTAAAATGATCTTTAAAAATGGATGAACATAATGGATAAAATACATACATCATGGTGGGGCCCACAGAGCACCGACCACCAGCCATGGGCTGGTGTTAGTGGGAGTAGCGAGACTAGCTACATAAGTGGCGTCAGCAAGTTTCGTGGGCCCCACCATGATATATGTTTTGTATCCACATCTTCCATCCATTTGGAGAGATCATTTGAGGGCAATATCTAAAGAATGAGTTAAATCCAAAGCTCTAGTGGACCCCAACATAGAAAAACTGTGGGACAGTGACCCCACCATTAAAAACTTCTAAATGCCACAAAAGTTTTAGATGAAGCTAATATTTGTGTTTTCCCTTATTTCATGTTTTTATTTATTTATTTTATTTTTTATTTTTTAACGTTTGAACAGGTTGGATTTTAAATAAACATTATGATGGGCCTTAGGATAGTTTCAATGGTGGGAATCACTCTCCCGCTGTTTTCTATGGTGGGGTCCACTACAGAGTTTTATCCGCCTAATTCTTTGTCTCATGACTTAAAATGATATCTCAAAATGGATGGACGGTGTGGATATAACACAGATGTATATGGAGCTCATTTTTTGGTGGACGTAGCCAAAGGTCTGGCTTTTAATGGTGGACGTTCAATCTCAATTGTTTTCCCGTGGTGTGGTCCACTTGAGATTTATATTGATCTCAGTTTTTGGGATTAACCCTAAAATGATATGGAGAAATGGATGGACGGCGTGGATTAAAACATATAAATCATGGTGGGGCCCGTAGAGCAATATCAGATGGAAAGCACAAGTGACGTTACATATTAACTGAGACAATATGTGAGTTTTGTGTTTAATGTAAAACAGTGGTGACTCATTCATATTAATAGTGGTAATGCTATAGAATTATCTAGACCATCTAAATAATGGGTCTAGTTGTTAATGGTTAATATTTATACTTTTTCCTATATAAAACCATCTTAATCATTCAGTAAATGGTCCCTTAAATGTATGGGTATTAATGTAATTGATGTGTTAAATTATGGAAAACTCACAGTTCGCGAATTTGAAACTAATATCTCATTTCAGAAGAGGGATTTCCAAATCCCTCTTTCAAACGACGCCCGAGCTCTGCTTGGTTTCTCATTTTCTTCTTCTGCCTGTGGGTGAGCTCCGAATCTTTGAAGGATTTCAGGCATATCTCTCCTGTCGTGGGTGAGCTTCTCTCAAAATCCCTATTTTTATTCCAAAATCCATTCCATCTGTCATTGCTTTCTCTTTTCTTCTCATTGGGCCATGGTTCCGATTGGCATTGATTGTAACAATGTCGAGATTTGGCAATGTGGAAAACTTGGGGAGGATGAAATGAATTTGTCTTTCATAGGAATAGATGTGATGTAGCTGTGATTAAGACCAACAGACATTTAGAAGAACTAGCTTTCTTTCCTAGAGAGTGGATCTCATGGATTCGCATTCATTCATTAAATTTTATTAGAATATTTTTCTATTATCTTTTGGATGTACATTTCATTCACTGTTTCTACTTTTTTGACTTGGTTTTGCGTAACAATGAATGGCGAATGCTTTCAGTATTCCTTTTCCTTTTAGAAGGTGCATCATAAGGATCTTGTCAATGTTAACTAGTAGTGATAATATTGTAGTTCTACATTTGGCATTGTTGTAAGCCTGGTGGAGTATACAGGGTCCAGTTGTATTTCAAACCGTTCCTTTCCTTCGTTTAGATAATGTTTCATACATTCTCCTCACACCACAGATGCATGAGGAATCAATACACTGGCACTTTCACATTACATGTTTAATTTGTGATCGATATTTATTAAATCTCTGGCTCTTCCATGTTTTGTTTGATGGTATTTGCTCATCGGCTTACGAAGTCTCATATAGAGTTAACAGTTTGTTTACTCTTGGGCAAAAGCAACAGGTTGCAATTCCCTCTCTGTATTTGGGGAAGATCCTCCTTTTTAATCGATCTTCTTGTTCCTTTAATCTGGCCTATATTTTCAATCTTTGGACCATTTTTTTTTTCAATAAAATTTACTATTACTGATCCAAAAAAAGAGAGAGAAAAAGAGAGAGAGAGAGAGAGAAAGAGAGAGAAAGAGTTGGCAATTAGCTCATCTTTTTTCCTTTTTATTTTTCTTTTTCTAAATTTATTTACTAAAACTTTTTGTGACCTATTAGAGGGAAGATAGTTTAAGGTTGACCAATGAATCAGATGAAACAGTAGTGATAATTGTGAATGATGAAAAAAAAAAAAAAAAACCTCTCGTATTGTATGGTTCTAGGATATAACAACCTAGCCTAAAAAGCCCATTGGATTTCTTCTTCTTCTTCTTGTTCTTGTTCTTCTTTTATTTATTTGATGGGTCCTTTGAATTTTCTGTCTTGAGAAATGGGTTCTTAGCATTTTGGTTTTTAGGTCTGTTTTTTGCTTGATTTTTTAGGAAGATCCAGTCCATTCCTTTCATTTTACTACAGATATGGCATGTGTTTGATGATCCGAACCATTGGTTTATCGTGGACAAACATGAGTGGATCATAGGCTAAAAATTACACTGACCACACAATTCTAACCATGTGAAAAAGTAGTGTACAAAATCACTAAACTGTAGTTAATGGCTAGGATTATCTGATCAGGATGATGTTTGGTTAATGGTCCATTGGTGGACCTTAAGATGAATGAATAGCTTGGAGTATCAATTCATGTGCCAAATGTATGTAGGTGGATTGAGTCTTTTCCCTTCATTGAATATGCTATCTATTACTACTGTGACACAAGCACTGTTGTGATGATAGAAAACCAGAAAACGAGAATGCTCTATCAGACGTTAATCCTCTGTGCTACTGGACATAGTTGTGATCCGAACCATTAAAATAATGATAGAAACTGTGGATGGTCCATCATATCAATGTCTAAAATATGTCTATCCTTACAAAAACTGTGACAGTCTAGATGGTGTGGCGTGCATGTGTTCTATAAAGTGTAAAGGAGCTACAAACAGTGAACAAATGCCCATCATACAGAGGCCAGATATGTCCAACAAATTTGATTTTACCTATTACTCCTCATCTAAGTTAGGGTCCAGAATAGGATGAGTTACTTCAACGGATCTAATTTTACCTAATTCTCCTCATTTTTCTATTAAAGTCTTCATTAGCTCGCATATCTATTGAAGTAGAAGAGAAGGGTGAAGACCTCTTCATGTTCCCATAGAGTCTTCAAGATTAAGGTCTTGAGCAGATTCATTACTTGAACGGTGTGCATCAAAGCTGTTAATGGATCGGCCATCTGAGTGATGTTGGGAGAAAAGACCATGGCAATGTTTCTTGCATTCATCTTGTTAGCTTCTTCTATTTTAATGCAGATAATTCTTGCTCAGTTTAATGCGGATAATTCTTGGAAAAGAGCCATGGTAAGATTAACACTCAAGCATCCTTATTTCAACTTGGAATACATTTATAATTGTCAAAAAAAAAAAAAAAAAAAACAGAAGAAAAAGAAAAAAAGCCTGCTAAAACCATAGTTCATCTTATATGCAGTTGAAAATTGGTGGTAGTCACATTCGGTAATTTATATTTCTTAGAGCGTTTATCTGCTATTTGTCCCAGTAACTTGGCTAAACTCTTCTATTTTAGCCAAACCCTTTTCTGAGTAAAATTACAATCTACCTTAACTCTATAAAGATAATTGTTATATTATTCTTGTTTTAAATCTTTAGATTCGGGACCTCCTTTATGAGTTTTATTTAGTGGCTATGACCTTTTGAAATGCCAGGTGTCAGCTTTGCAGTTTTGGGCTGATAGTGTTTGTAGTTTCATGGGATTTCCAAGGACGTGTGCTTTGACAAAAGGCATAGTCGTTGGGGGTCACAGATTAAGTGAGGCAGGGTAACAGTTTAACAGTTTAGTGAGTGAGGCCCTGAATGTGTGGCCCAACTCGATGTATGTGTTGTAGATGCACACCGTACATTCATTTTTTCATTTGGTTTTTCAGCTCATTTGAGGGCATTATATCAAAATTGAGGTAGATACAAAATCTCAGGTGAATCACAGTAGGGATTTCTGGGGGCCACAAAAGTTTTGGATCAAAATGCTATTCCGTGTTTTCCCTTCATTCAGGATTTTGTGACCTTATCAACAAATTGGATGATAAATAAACATTATAGAGGGCCTTAAGAAAATTTTAATGATAAACTTATTGTCCAACTATATGATCCAACTTTTAATGGTTCATCTCCATAGTTTTTCTTTTCCTTCACACAAGACAAGGATGCTAATGTTCATTTCATTTTCCATGTTAATAAAGATAATGACAATTATATTTTGAAATCTATGTATCTTTTACTAACAGAACAATTTATAAGTATATTGCTGTTGGAGATGAATCATTACTCCAAAGCTATGGAGAACGCCCTTTATCGTTGGCATAGCAACAAATATCCAGTTGGCGCAGCAACAACTACAAACACATTTTAGATTATCATAACACGCGATGGTCCTATAGAACAGACTGCCTAGGTATCTCTAGCTAGCAAATGTGCTTCCTCGAGCCTACTATTTCGGCCAAGCAAATCAATCAAACACCCATAATGCTCGATCTTTGGATCCATCCTAAAATCTCTCTTCATACTAAATTTTGATGCATATTTTGATCCATTCTCTCTCTGAAGCTGCAGTTAGCTGTTAGCTGCGGTTGCTTTTTCGTCACTTGCTAAATTTTGCTATTAGCTGTGGTAGCTATTTCCTTGACCCATAGTAGGAAATAAAGTAGGAAATAAACTTGATGGATGGCTAATTTGCCACTTGTTAGGCAGAGAGTCGGCACGATCGCACTATATGGGTATCAGTTCTGTTTGTATCCCCTTGATGGGCAACCAATTTCAGAATTATCTGGAAAGAAAATCTAGTTTGGTGTCAAAGTAGCATGGAAAAGCTTCCTCTGGTTTGGTCAGGTATGGATCTTATATTTTGCTTTCTATCAAAAGAGGAAAAGAACATCTGCTATGGACCCAGTTTGCATCCAGTGCCATATATTAGATGGTATCAATCCTATGATAAGATTGGCAAATGTGTCAATCCATCCAAACCAGCCAATTGGTAGACCAGGTTATGGATGTGCCACTGGTTGAAACTATTTCCAACCATTTGATCTAAGATTTCTTTTTACCATCCAAAAATACCAAGAGCTGCTCCACTAATGGTATGGTTTGAATCCTCACCCAAGTGCACGAATTAAGGTCTTCTAGGGTTATGACCATTTAGTAAATGGTACCAAAATGCATGTTAGATCGTAAATCATACATTATCTACCTCGGGTAGGATTGTGACCATTTAGTAAATGGTACCAAAATGCATGCTAGATCCTAAATCATACATTATCTACCTCGGGTAGGAAATGAGATCTTTTAGAACTATTGTTAGCAATGTACCTCCTCCATATTTTGCATGTAATTTTCCTTAGAAGGAAGTGTACTTATTTTCTTATCATAGTGCATCTGAGATCCTTGAAAGTATCCTAGATTAGAAATATGTAATTCTAATTTAGTTGTTTCAATTTGATAAAATTTCAGCCTCTAAGCATTTTATGTTTATGAGCATGTGCTTGTACATGTCTTTTCAGGTTGATCAACCTTTATGTTTGGAATGTATGCGTGTTGTCTGATAAGCTCGATAAAGAGGTCAAAGATGTGAATAGGGACATTAAAGCATATGAAGCCTGTCTTCAATGACTTGAGCTGGAGTCCCGTGATGCTCTTAGCGAAGCTGATTTCCTTCGAGAAAAAAAGGTGCCTGTTTGATTAATGCTTCTTTCATTTTTTTGAATTTGGTAAATGCTTGGTCATGGCTAGTTCATCATTAGAAACAAATGCTTTCCTTCAGTTATTAGTAGACAAGCTCATCTGTTTATTCAAAAATGCAACAAACTCCATAATGAACAGCTTAACGCTACATACACCTTGATATTTTTATGAAGCTATGGGATTTGAAGGGAATATTTTATCCTTAACTCAAAGTGAGAAGATCTGCAGTTTGCAGATTATTGATGATTTCATTCCTCTCTGGTTGTTAGAAGCTCTGGAGTACCCCATCTGAACAACACTTGTAGAGATGTCATGGAAATCACATGCTTTTAGAAATTTACTTTTTTATGTATAGTTGTGGTCCATTGCTCCAACTATAACTAAATACTCAAACTTGAGTGAGAAAAACTGTATAAGATAGACATATTCTTCTCAACATCTTTACCAAGTAACATAAGCTTAAGCATCTCTGCACCGCCATTCCAAGATCTTTAGTTTATTTATTTTTTATGCTACTGAAGGTTGAAGAAGAAGAAAGAAGGCTTGAAGCAGCTTGGAGAAGCTGAGAAACAGTGCACATCAGTAGATACTGAGCAAATGGAATTAAAATTAAAATCAAAGCGCTTCAAAGAACTGGAGGAACGGTGGGTGCTCAACATTTTTATGGTTATGCATAAGTCATGCCTTTGCATTAACTATTTCATGGACTTGATGACAATGAGCACTTCCAGTGACTGCAAATTTGTGGAACTTTTTATGTAAACTGGATTAGAATGATCATCTTTTCACAACATTATTCCTGTTTACAAATTTGCATATCGGAGGATACTTCATTATAGCTTGTTTTAAAAGTCATTTTCATAGATTTCTTTTTCATTTTCTTTTAAAATTTGCGAACATGTATTTTGTTTTTATCAATCCATCATATGGAAGTCTTAAATGTTAAATGGTTACCTCTATGAGTTCGAATGTTGCAGGTACTAGCATGAATTCAACAATTTTCAGTTTCAGTTAACTTCTGCCACTAGAAATCACATGATCTGTGACAGATGATAAGTACTCGTGCTCAGTGATCACTATTTTTCAGTTTCAAATAACTTCTGCTGCTAGAAATTACATGATCTGTGATAGATGATATGTATTCATGTTTGCCTTTCTTCTTTTCATATTATAGATATTTTAGTAATTACGTCAACCTCTCCATGAAGATTGGGGTGGATGGATCAAGATTCAAAGGCGATATGTAGGTCACAATACTGAATTCGGTGAGCTAAAACACTGATAATGCTATGATTTGTTTTCATATTCATGTTTTGATTTTTTCTCTGCTTATGTGTAAAATGTTCTGATTTAAATATTAAGAACTACGTAGTGGCTTGATCCCAATCTTCTGAACATTGGGTACTTGGCAGCCCTTTATACTAGACTGTATCAGTGTAGCCACAATTTTTTTTTCCCTTCTTGTAGTATGGATGCATTTTTATCAGGACTACTTGGCAATAAGAGTGAGGTGGATGTAAGTTCTCGAAACCTTAAATTAATCTTGAATCATTTATATATTTATCGCTTCATTTATATGTTGTTGTCAGGGTCAACTTGTAACTCCTCAAAACCCGCTCTGTCGTAAGACATTATGGTGCATGATGGTTCCCAGTAGGTTAAGTTGCAAATTATAACCTATAACTTATAACCCGATCCCAAACCTAAACCCGATTTCCTAAAGCTAAACCATAACCGATTCTCAATTCCCTACAGCTATAACCTATAACCTACCTATAACCTAAACATAAACCTAAAACCTAAATGTGTTGTCAAATCCCAAAACCTAAACCTACACCAAATGCTAATCTCAACTCCCTTACCTAAACCTAAAACTAAGCTTGAAAACCCAAACCAAAACCCGATCCCGAACTCGAACCTGATTTCCTAAACCTAAACCATAACCAATTCTCAATTCCCTATAGCTATAACCTATAACCTACCCATAACCTAAACCTAAAACCTAAACCTAAACCTAAACCTAAAACCTAAATGTGTTCTCAAATCCCTAAACCTAAACCCACACCTAATCTTAATCTCAACTCCCTAACCTAAACCTAAACCTAAACTTGAAAACCCAAACCTAAACTTGAACCTGAACCCGATTTCCTAAACCTAAACCTTAACATATTCTTAATTCCCTACAAATATAACCTAAACACGAACCTAAACCTAAAACCTAAATGTGTTCTCAAATCCCTAAACCTAAACCTACACCTAATCCTAATCTCAACTCCCTAACCTAAATCTAAACCTAAACTTGAAAACCCAAACCTAAACCCTATCCCAAACCCAAACCCGATTTCTTAAACCTAAACCTTAACCTATCTCAATTCCCTATAGTTATAACCTATAACCTACCGATAACCTAAACTTATAACATAAACCTAAACGTAAACCTAAAACCTAAATGTGTTCTCAATCCCTAAACCTAAACATACACCTAATGTTAATCTTAACTCCCTAACCTAAATATAAACCTAAACTTGAAAACCCAAACCAAAACCCGATCTTAAACCTAAACCTTAACCTATCCTCAATTCCCTACAACTATAACCTATAACCTACCGATAACCTAAACTATAACCTAAACCTAAACGTAAACCTAAAACCTAAATGTGTTCTCCAATCCCTAATCCTAAACCTACACCTAATGCAAATCTCAACTCCCTAACCTAAACCTAAACCTAAAGTTGAAAACCCAAAGCAAAACCCGATCGAACGATTTCTAACCCTATAGCTATAAATCTAATTTCTTAAAGCTAAACCATAACCGATTCTCAATTCCCTACACCTATAACCTATAACCTACCTATAACCTAAACTTGAAAACCCAAACAAAACCCGATAAACCTAAAACCTAAATGTGTTGTCAAATCCCTAAACCTAAACCTACACCTAATGTCTAATCTCTAAACTACACCCTTACCTAAACCTAAAACTAAGCTTGAAAATCCAAACCAAAACCCGATCCCGAACCCGAACCCAATTTCTAAACCTAAACCATAACCGATTCTCAATTCCCTATAGCTATAACCTATAACCTACCTATAACCTAAACCTAAAACCTAAACCTAAACCTAAACCTAAAATCTAAATGTGTTCTCAAATCCCTAAACCTAAACCCACACCTAATCCTATTCTCAACTCCCTTACCTAAACCTAAACCTAAACTTGAAAATCCAAACCTAAACCCGATCCCAAACCCGAACCCGATTTCCTAAACCTAAACCTTAACCTATTCTCAATTCCCTACAGCTATAACCTATAACCTAAACCTAAAACCTAAACTTAAACCTAAACCTAAAACCTAAATGTGTTCTCAAATCCCTAAACCTAAACCCACACCTAATCCTATTCTCAACTCCCTAACCTAAACCTAAACCTAAACTTAAAAACCCAAACCTAAACCCGATCCCGAACCCGAACCCGATTTCCTAAACCTTAACCTTAACCTATTCTCAATTCTCTACGCCTATAACCTATAACTTAAACCTAAAACCTAAACCTAAACCTAAACCTAAAACCTAAATGTGTTCTCAAATCCCTAAACCTAAACCTACACCTAATCCTAATCTCAACTCCCTAACCTAAACCTAAGCCTAAACTTGAAAACCCAAACCCAACCCGATCCCGAACCGAACCCGATTTCCTAAACCTAAACCTTAACCTATTCTCACTTCCCTAAAGCTATAACCTATAACCTATAACCTAAACCTAACCAAAACCTATAACCTTAACCTAAACCTAAAATCTAAACCTAAACCTAAACCAAAACCAAAACCTATAACATACCAAAACCAAAACCTATATCCTAAACCTTAACCTATAACCTATAAGTTATAACCTAAACTTATAACCTAAACCTATAACCTAAACCTATAAACTAAAAATTAAACCTAAACCTAAATGTATTCTCAAATCCCTAAACCTAAACCTACACCTAATCCTGATCTCAACTGCCGAGCTGATATCACAGAGAGAGAAGTCATGCAGCTACATGTCGTCGTCAATGACATCAGAGAGTAGCTGGAGAGGAAGAGTGAGCAGCTGGAGAGGCAGATGGAGGAGCAGCAGAGGATGGAGGAGCTGACAAGGCAGAGGGAGGAGCAGGAGAGGAGGAGGATGGAGGAGCAGGCGAGGCTGAGAGAGGAGCAGGAGAGGAGGATGGAGGAGCTGACGAGGCTAAGGGAGGAGCAGGAGATGATGAGGATAGATGATCATGCGAAGCTGAGGGAGGAGCAAGAGAGGAGGATGGAGGAGATGCGGGTGGAGCATGAGCGATAGATAGCGGATATGTTTCAGGCTCTCCCCGCACGCTTACCCATTGATGCCCCACCACCTCCGCCTCCATCTTTGTGATTTTTTGTATTTTATTTTTTATGTTTAACTTATATGTATTTATGCATGACGTAGTTTATGTTTGGATGGATTTATTTATGTACTTTGGAGTTAAATGGATGTGAATGTGAATATGATGAAATATATTACATAACAGGTGTATATCAAGAAATATATTGTAACAGGTGTATATCAAGAATTTTGATGGGAAAAAAAAAAAACTTTTACCTACGAAAATTTTCGTAGGTGAAAGTCTCATCAAATTTTTTACCTACGAAAATTTTCGCAGGAAAAGTCTCATCCAAGTTTTTACCTACGAAAAGTTTTATAGTTAAAAGTCTTATCCATGTTTTTACCTATGAAACTATTCGTAGCTATACGTTTTGTAAGTATTTTTACCAACAATATCATTCGTAGTTAAAAGTTTTGGTAAATATTTTTACCTACGAAAATATGCATAGTAAAAGAATTTTTAGCTACGAATTTGATGGTAGGTAAAAGGTTTCTAAGTATTGTTACCTACGAATATATTTGTGGGTAAAAGTCTTGTAAATACCTTTAGCTATGAAACTATTGGTAGGTAAAAAGTGTTTTCAATATTTTTAGTTACGAAAATATCAGTAGGTAAAAAGTCTCGTAAATATTTTTAGCTACGAAATTGTTGGTAGGTAAAAAGTGTTTTATACTATTGTAAATATTTTCAGCTACGAAATTGTTGGTAGGTAAAAAGTGTTTTAAATATTTTTAGCTACGAAATTGTTGGTAGGTAAAAAGTCTTGTGTTAAAAGTCTTTAAATATTTTTAGCTACGAAATTTTTGGTAGCTAAAAAGTCTTGTAAATATTTTTACCTACAAAAGTGTTCGTAGGTAAAAAGTTTTGTCAATATTTTTACCAATGGAAATTAGCGTTGGTAAAATGTTTTGCCTATGAAAAATTTCATCAACAAAAGTCTTACCTTTGCCAACGAATTTTTTTTTTCGTGGGTAAAAGGTATTCCCCTCGGATTTTTAGCGAGGAATTTACTAACGAAAATTTTCGCGGGTAAAACTTTGTGCCTACGAAAATAAGACTTTTGCCTAAGAAAATTTTCGTTGGTAAAAGTGGCTTTTCTTGTAGTGAAAACTGTGTTGGCCCACCATGAATGTGTGTGGTTTATCCACACCGTTCATCCATTTTCCGTCTCATTTTATGGGTTGAACCCAAAATTGAAGCATATCTAAATCTCAGGTGGAGCACACCACAGGAAGCAGTGTAAATTGAATGTCCGCCTTTGAAAAATTCTTCCGGTAGAGAAGTTTTGGCTCAAGCTGATATTTGTGTTCATCCATGTCTGTGTAATCTTATTTAGTAAATTGGATGAACGGAGTAGATAAAATACGTAAATTATAGTGGGCCCCATAGAGTTTACTCGGTACAGTAAGCGTACTTGGTTACTCACTACGTAATGAGTTTCCATCTTGATGGGGGTGGTACCCATGCATCCAGGGGACACAGATTGCCTTCCAAGGTAGTGTCACTAGATGGCTACTACAGGGTACTCTATGGGCCCCACAATGATGTACATGTTTAATCCATGTCGTCCATTCATTTTGAACGCTTATTTTAGGACATGACCTAAAAACGAGGTATATCCAAATCTCAAATGGACCACACCACATGAAACAATGGTGATTCGACACTCACTGTTAAAAACTTCTTGAGGGCCACAAGTTTTGGATGAAATTGATATTTTTGTTTTCTCATCATCCAAGTCTTTTTGACTTAACGAACAGATTAGATGGCAAATAAACCCTACAATGGACCCTAGGAAGTTTTTAACAATGGGTGTTTAATTAGTATTGTTTTCTTATGGTGTGGTGCATTTGAGATTTGGATTTACCTTTTTTTTTTTTTTTACTAATGTTCTAAATTGGTCTGAAAAATTAGATGAACGGCATGGATAAAACACATACATCATGATCGGCCCATAAAGTACCATCCAATAGTTACCTAAATGCATACATCATGTTATTCCCATGAGCGCAAGGAGTCTCGATGCGAGTCGTAATTTTCGAGACTCTGTTATTCTCAATGCTGTTGAATCGCAGTTGTGAGTGTAATCTAACAGCTCACATGAATGCTCGCACGAAAGCTCCGTGCAACTTTGTGCACAGCAGACTGGGACTCTGTGTATGTGTGTGTGTGTGTGTGTGTGTGTGTGTGTAGGTTGAATCCATTTAAACAGGTAATTAGCATTTCTGTTTTTCCTAAAGTTAGGAATTTCTAACATTAATCCATGTGCTGCGAAATCCATGAACTTTGACTGGATAGTGGGTACCCATTTCCCAATTTATTATTAATGTTATTTTTATTGGGAATTGTGCTGCGAAATCACACAGAAATGAATCTAGGATAGTAATCTAAGAGCACCATGCAAACAAAAGAGAACATAAAGATATAACGTGGAAAACCCTTTCAGAAAAAAAAAAAACCACGACATAAAGCGACAGAAATCCACTATGAAAGCATAAATTACGAAGAGAAAGGACTTTCCTGATTCGAATAACCTCGAATCTCACCCTTTGCTACACCCTTTGAAACCCTAGAACTATTTTAGAAATCCTCTGGAATAGTTTAGGAAACCTTGGAATATCTTAGAATGGCCCTAGGAACTCCAATTTATAGTTGAAAAATTCCAACTTTCGCACCGACTTGGAATAGTCCGGAAACCGCCTCAAATTTACGCAGTCTGCGAACAATCTACGTAACCTCCGACTAGTCGAACCAGAGCTTGGGCTAGTCGAAGGGCACTTCGACTAGTCAAACTTATCCTTCGACTGGTCGAATTTCTTGAAAGTTCCAAAATAATTTGTTGTCGGACTTTCACCCGAACTTTCTCGAGCTAGTCAAATTTCCTCAGATTTAAGACATCTGTTAGCAACAATCTCCACAATGTCTTCAATTTTCAAACGTGTAGCTTCTTGCCCCCTTCACTTATCTTTGCATCACATTATATCTTCAATTAATGTTTCTCGCGCACACTCCGTCTTCCTTTTATGCCATCGCCAAGCCCAGAAAAGTTACACAGAACTTGAACTTCTCTGTAGGAACAACCTTGGTGAGCATGTCTATTGGATTCACGCTGGTGTGAATCTTCTTCAGATTTACACCTCCTTCT
This sequence comes from Magnolia changhungtana, assembly GCA_030180095.1. Lineage (NCBI taxonomy): Eukaryota > Viridiplantae > Streptophyta > Magnoliopsida > Magnoliales > Magnoliaceae > Magnolia > Magnolia changhungtana. The sequence continues at coordinate 1,844,399 of JASAUF010000293.1, forward strand.
TCAAACACCTGTCAAATAAAGTGGTGACGAACATTAATGTACTTAGTACGAGTTCCGCAACTCAAATCCCCAACAAGGAATACTAATTAATGTTGTCAAAGGCTGCATGTGCTTCAACCATATTATTAGTGACCCCGTCATAGAAGTTATGAAAGGCAAAGATAACTTAATCCATGTGATCTCCAAAGATTCTACCCCCTCCATCCTCATCAGGATTCCCACAGGAGGATCAATTAACATTTAGTTTTATCCATCCCTATTCCGGCTTAGCCCATTTTTATTCCGGCCTATCCCATCCCTGTTGGTATTCACAGTTTTATGTGTACCATCCATTTCATCAGAGATTACTATGGTCTGATAATTCTAACCATCTTGTTTGTTGTACATCAACACACATTTGAAAACATAGCAATGATTCACATTCGTCAGGCGAAGGAATTACTTACATCAATTAGATGAACCATTGGATCATACAAGTTCATTCATTTTTTTCCTTTCAAATTTTTATTTTTTATTTTTTATTTTTATTTTTTTTATTTTTTATTTTGCCAAATCCATGGTAGAATTCATTGGACGAATTCCTCATCAAACTTATATCAAGTTGGTAGTCCCAATGCTAGACTAATTTCTTAACATTGTAAAGTTTTATTAAATTCATGATACAATCTCCCTTTGCCTAACATAAGATTAAAAATTAAAAATTAAAAAAAAAAAAAAAAAAAAAAAAAAAAAAAAAAAAAAAACTTCTTCTCATATATTCAATATCAATACAAATACACTCTTAAACTAAGTCCAAATAATATATCTAGAGCTTGTTTAGGGAAGGATTCAACAAACTCATTTCATTTGAAAATCTTTCTCAAAATAACTACTACCAATAACTTAGTAATGCTTAAGGTAAGATAAACCTTCATCTAATATTTGCGACCTAATTGTTTGTCTTAGTGAATCTTGACCCCGAGATACAAGTCCTTGATTGTGTGCATTTCAGACACAACATCTCTCATTTGCATTCGTTTTCTTGGAGATTTTGCAGAGCACAACACACCGATTTTGACCATTGAAATCAAGCAGTCAGGCATTCTATTTCTTGAATTGATTTGATTTTCATTGCCTTGAATAGCTTCAGCTTCTTCTAAGAGCAGTTGTGGATCAACAATCTCCATTACTCGTTCAGCCAAAGCCATCTTAGAAAAATGATGAAGGCTTAGATTGTCCTTAAACACATCATCAGTTGGCCCCTTTCCAGTGATCATCTCCAGTAGAAGGATTCCGTAGCTATAAACATCTCCTTGTGTAGATGCTTTTCCGCCCATCGCATACTCTACAATTTATACAACTTATGTTAGAATCTAAGTGACCATGGCTCACTGGTAGACAATGAGTTTCAACACCAAGGTCATGGGTTCGAGTACACATGTGGTGCATGTGGACAAAAAGGACCATTTGGATACAAATAATATCAAAAGTCAGTTAGAAGAGAGAGAGAGAGAGAGAGAGAGAGAGAGAGAGAGAGAGAGGAAATATTCTATTTAAACAAGTAATTTGCCTTTTTCCCTTTACTAAAGATCTGAGTACCTAACATCAATTGGTGTGCTATGAAGTTATATGTTCTTCTAAAGATGCTCTACATTGAATAAGGCTTTGTTACTCAAATGAAAGAACTTAGCTCCTCAATCATCAAGAGAATGTATGAGTTGCTGTTATTTTTAATGTAATAATAATAATAATAATAAAAATAAAGAGAGGAAAAAAAAAAAAAAACCTAAGGCCATTAACAGAAAAGAAATCATCATACCTTATTATGGTGTGATTCATGTAGGGGGTGCAAGTGAGTATGTATACTGCTTTGTATATCTAGATCTTAGAGAATCTTGCCAGGTGTGGTTCCTTCAATAAAAAAAAATAATAATAATAATAATAATAATAATAATAATAGGAAATAGATGAAATTGTTACCTGGAGCGATGTACCCAATAGATCCCTTCATCCCAACTGAGCTGCTTGAGCAACCTCAGATAAGAACCTAGCTAGCCCGAAATCACCCACATGAGCAATCATGTCATCATCAAGAAGAATGTTGCTTGGCTTTAAATCTTGATGAATGACTGATGTTTGGCAATGATTATGTAGATAATCCAGTGCAGAAGCCACATCTATAGCAATATTTAGCCTTTGAGTAAACTTCAAGTTCCTTCTCGGCTGGTCGTGGCCCTCCGTGTGCAACCACTTCTCTAGACTTCCATTGGACATGTACTCGTAAACTAGAGCTTTAAAATCATTGCCCTTAAAATCAATGCTCGAGCAACAAGTTAAGATCTTAACAAGATTCTGATGCCTAATGTTTCTCAAGGCATCACATTCAGCCATGAAGCTCCTCAGAGCTCCTTGTCGTTGAAGGTTGAAGACTTTCACTGCTACCATAGTCCCAACATGACCAAGAATCCCTTTATATATGGCGCCAAAACTTCCAGTTCCGATCAAATTGGCAGGAGAGAACTCATCTGTTGCTTTAAAGAGTTCCGCATAAGACACGTTCATAGAAGGATACGCCATAGAAGGCACAGCAAAAGGTTTCCTTCTTGACTTTCTTACCCGATAAAGAATGGTAAAGAAACATGATAATGAAATAAGACCCAGGACAGCACCGATTATTGAGAATTTGACTTTTGAAGCAAGAGAGATCCCCCGTTTCTTGGTAGCTTGGCTAGAGCATGGTGGCAATTGTAATTCATGAATACCCCCACAAAGCTTACTATTTCCGAGCACTGAAACTCGACTGGCATTTCCAAAGACCCCTTGTTTTGGTAATTCACCCTCGAAGTTATTGAAGGATAGATTTAGATACTCTAGAGCAAACTTCTCCAGATATCTTGGAATCTTCCCAGATAAGTTGTTGCGTGAAAGATCCAGGGATCGAAGGCCTTTTAGAGTACTAAATGTTGATGGAATTGATCCTTGAAAGAAGTTCCCATCCAACCCAAGATACTCTAGGCTGAGACAAATGCCTAGCCAGCTTGGAATTTCGCCTGACAATTTGTTATTAGAAACATCGAATGTTCCAAGAGCTTTCAAGTAACTGGCTTCATGTGGCAGATTAGTGAAAAAGTTGTTTTGAGCTTGGAGATCAATCAGAGATGGAATGCTGAAAAGTTGTTTGGGTAAGGTACCGCTGAAGTTATTATAGTAGAGGTATATGACGTTCAGGTTTATGCAATTACCAAGATTTGAAGGTATGCTCCCCGATAGTTTGTTTTCATGTAAATAGAGTTGGTACAATCTGGTGATGTTGCCCAATGAAGGTGGAATTTTCCCTGATAATCCATTTGAATACAAGTATAGTTTCTCCAACTTGTTAAGCTTCCCAACACCAATGGGAATTGTACCAGTCAGAAAGTTATACTCCATATTCAGTACTGTTAAGCCAATAAGATTCTGAATCCCAGATGGGATGCTTCCGAATATCATATTACTTCCTAAAGATAGGACTGTCAGTTGGGTCGAAAGATTTGCTATGGAGTTGGGCAACGCACTGCTGAGACGATTGCTGCTCACCTCCACCACTTGTAAGCTACTGCAATTGGTCAAAGAATCAAGAAAACTCAAGTCACGAGCTTTCCCAATTCCAAGTTCATTTGCCGCCAACTCTAATACGAAGAGAGCCTTGAGGTTTCCAAAATTCATGGGCACAGATCCACTAAAACTATTAATAGCAAGCACAATAATTGCTAGTCCGGAAGCATTGGATAATGAAACTGGTATGGGTCCTGTGAATTGGTTTCCTCCGGCATAAAGCTCTTGGAGATTAGGAAGAGTGAGGCCTAAGTTTGGTGGAAGATTTCCATGCAATCACTACAACAAAAGGGGCCTAAGCCGACCGATGGCCCAACCCTTTACCCGCGGCCAGTTTTACCGGCTGCGGGCAATGGGTACACCCAATAAAAGCAAAATAAAAAATAAAAAATGAGAACCCTAACCTATTCGAGCGCCGACCCTCCATCTCTCCCGCTCTCCATCCCTGTCGCTCGCCGACCCTCCATCTCTCTCGCTCTCCATCCCTGTCGCTCTCTCTCTCTCTCTCCGTCACGCGATCTAGAGAGCTCTCTCTCTCGTGTTCTCCTTCCTCTCCCTCTCTCTCGTGCTCTCCCTCCCTCTCTCTCGCCTCTCCCTCTACCCCTCGAACGCTTTCCCTCTGCCTCTGCCCTTCTCCGCCTCGCCGCCTGCCTCTGCCTCTCCCTCTCGCTTCTCTCCGCTCGCTCTCCTCTCACTCTCACTCTCCCTATCTATCTCTCTCTTTCTATACTTTGATGGGCTTTCTTTTATTTTGCTTCTCTCTCTCTCTCTCTCTCTCTCTATCATTCTAGAGTTTTCGGAAGCAAAGCGAGAGGAAGAAGGGAGGAAGAAGCACAAGGTGAGATGGATGAAGCGGCCGATGGCGATTCCGGAAATAATCCTCGAGTTCCGAAATGAAGATTTGAGAGAAAATGCGCTTCGATGCCTCAGTAATTTCCTACTCGAGGTCGATTTCTTCTTCTTTTTTATCCCTTTTTTTTCTTCGGCGATTCTTGGTTTTTTCGATTTTTATTGATTTCGGTATTTTTGGATTGGGTTCTTTTATGCAGCGTTTGGACGCATATATTGGGATATTTCATGTTTTGATTCCATATTCCCATTTTTGGGGAGTGTTTAGCAATCCCCAAATCGTGTATTTATCACGTCGATTCTGAAAGTTATCATGGATGTTTGTGTGTGTGTGTGTGTGAATTCTAACGATTTGGGCCCGATTCTGTTTCTTGGGTTTTAGATATTTCCTTGATTTGGGTATCTTCGGATTTGGGTTCTATTGATTGGGTTGTTTTGATTTGAGTTTTTATGATCTAGGTTTGGTTGATTTTCAACAGTGGCATTTGATTGTTGCCTGTGAGGTGATGCTTTCACTAGCAAGAAGTGTTTAGATTGAGTTTTATGAGCTTTCTTGGATTGAGTCTTTGACATTGTGTTTGCACATATCCTCCATTGAGATATTTTGTGAATTATATTCCATATGCCCATGTTTCTGGGTTATTGCGGAGTTTTTGGTGGTCGTCTCTAAATCTGGGCTTTTGCACACACATTCTGGAAGACGATTGTGATGTTTGTATGTATACACACACACACACACACACACACACACACACACACACACACACACACACACACACACAATGAGTTCTAATTATCTGGCATGATCCCTTTTCTTGGGTTTTCCTCATTTTTAGATTTCTTCTTGATTTGGGGTTTTTTGTTTTTTGATTTTTTTTTTTTTAATTTTTTTTTTTTTGTAAATCTGGGTTTTACTGATTTTCAATGGTTAGCAGTTGAGTTTAGCCTAGTGCAGTGAGATCTCCCTAACAAGACTGTTTGGGTGTTTGAAGGCGTTTGGTGGAATGGGATTTTACCAATGTCGTAAATATTACGCATTCTGGTTTGACTACAAACACATACGACTGTGGTATTGGATCCAATTTTCCACCAAACAAAACCTAAATGGATGAGGTTTTCTAAGAGTTTAGAGGTTGTCTAATTTGGGTTTCTCTGTTTTCAAATTTAGTTATCTGGTCTAGAATGATCTTATTTCTTCTTCTAATGGATGTGGTTTTAGGGTTTTCTAGGTTTTTAGATATTTACTTGATTTGAGTCAATTTTTTTTTTTTGGATGATTTCATTCTTCCTGAATCAGAAATCTTGGGCTCTATTGATTTGGGGGTATTTTTCCTGGTTCCTATTTTCTTCATTTGAATGATTGGGGTTTTACTATTTCCTTTTTCAATATTTGCAGTTGGATTTCATGACTTGAGTTTTTATTATTTAGCCTTTTGATAATACAAACCATCCATATGGTGGGCCACATTACAAATGCGCCACGCCCCGAAATCTCCTCTCGGATAATCAAAACATGATATTGGTGAAACTTTCCCATTTAGTATGACTCAATGGCTGTATCTTTTCTCAACCACTCATTTGCAAGCCCCATGTCTAGGGGGATTGATTTTGGTCGGGCCCATCCTATGATGAAGATCACCATATGAATGATTTAGGTCACCTGATAGAAAAAAGATGCCATTTGGGTTTTTAGTGAATAGGATTTTAGTGATCGGGGTTCTCTCAATTTGGGTTTTTCTTGGTGGCAGAGAAGGGAAGAAGATCCAGACAACTACTACAGGGCTGGATTCTTGTTGTTCAATTCCTGTGTTACAATGACCATCTTGATGCAGGTTCTGTGTATCTTTTGCTTGTCATTTTCATTATGTATTTGTGTGCAGCATGAATTTTTCTTAAACAAAGGTCTTTGGTATCTCGTAACAGGAGGTGGTGGAATTCTATAGAAAGATGGTAGACGGGACTCTTAACATAAGAGCTTCCAAACTTGTTGCCAATGTTCTCACCCTTTTCCAGGTAGAACTCCTTCGATTTTTTATTTTTTTTTAAATTTGTTCAACTGCCTGTTCTTGGTCTTCGTCTTGGTCTTCGGTGATTTAGTAGTTTCTATGTGGCAGAGTATTGCTGCTAATGGTGAAACCAGGCAGAAATTCGTCAACTGTAAGATGTCATGCCCATTTTTTATTTTTCTTTTTTGAAGTAAATCACGTCATTGAGTTTTTTTAGAAACAAAGTGTAAGTTAGGAAGGAGTTCATAGAAGAGCCAAAATCACGATTAACTAGGAAAATAAGTCAAATTAGAGGTATCATAACTGCAATTTGGACCCTCAACATGAATGCTAAGGAAGGTAACTACAATCTGGTTATTTCCACTTCATGGGACTGTGTAATTGCAGTTCAATTTGATAGTACATCCAAACATACATGAAAAAGTTAATATTGTCATGATATATGTCTTTTTTTTAAAAAAAAAAATAAAAAATTTCTGGCAGTTACTTATATCTCTCAATATCTGTGACTTGTGCAAAGAAATCTAGCTTTTATAGCTTTATTGGCTAGGAATTTTGGATAGTAGGTGTTCACTCATTTTTTCTGGAGGAATTCATTGGATGGCTATAATCTGAGCTGCATTATAGCTGTCGAAGTGGCATTTTGGTGCTTTGTGCAAGGGGTACTTTCTTTGGCTAAACCATATGCGGCCTCTTCAAGTAGGTCATGAGGTCTTGCATATGTGCCATTTTTCTCTTTAAACTACCCTTTTTTTTTTGAAAAATGAGATGAACTATTTGTTTTGACTTCTCGTCTATGCTGTAAGGTAAACTATCTGTTTTTTGAAACTGCCTTTTTCACTTGAGTGACCTTCCCTTTCCCAGTTAAAGAAATGGGACGTTGGCCTAGTCTGGACTTCCATCAAGGAGCTGGTCATTAAATTGTATTTCACATAATAAGACCTTACTTCCTAGTTATGTTGAGTGTTAAAAATGATCTTTCACTACTAGATGTTATCTTTCATCTGTGCAAGGATGAATTGTCTTATGGTAAATCCTACAGACAATTTTTTTTTTTAATGGGAAATCCAAAATTGCATGTTTTGCTTGTTAAAACACTTACTTGTTCTCAATAAAGAGGAAGCTCAATAAAGAGGAAGCTCATCCAATGTATAGATCAATAAAGAGGAAGCTCATCCAATGTACATGTGGCATACATGTATGCCAATCAAATCATGGACTGATCACCAACCGTTGGATCCTAATTATCCTAATAGTCCAACAGATGATCAGCAATTACAATTAGGAAGTGTGCTTGGTCCATTTCCCAGTCATGGACCTCAAATGGGTTTTGATAGGATATGGTATCAAAAGCACCACATTACCATTGGGATGTACTTTCATGCAAGGTTATTTCTAAAATGATCTTATGAACCATTTATGTTCTCATTATTATCTTATACAAGTTATAATCTTTTATTCATGCTTCATGAATGATCATGACATTTGACTTTTTTTGTATTTGAATACAAGCTCAAAAAAAATTACTTTTTCAAAGTCCTAAATTCATCTTCTTATATAATCATCCTTTCAGGTTCTGCGAGGTTTTCTCCAAACTCAGTTTCAAGTTTTGGAGATCTAATTTGTGAGTTTTCTCTCCGTTCTTTTCCTTTCTTATTTTTCTTTAGCTCTTGATGTTTTGTTTACAGGAAAAATTGAGCTTTGGATCTTAATTCAGATCTTTGTTTCTTTGAGCTGCTTTTCTTTTTCTATTTCCTATTTGTTTTGTTTTGAGATATGTAGGTTTTGTGTGATTATGTATTCAGCATTTTCTAACGGGAATGACATTGAATTGAAAATGTTTGTATATTCCTTTGTAAACGTCACATAATGGAGCAGACATCCAATGTTTGTATATTCCTTTGTAAACGTCACATAAAAATGGTGTCTTAGTGGACAATATTTTAAGAGTATATATTATACATCTAAAATGTAAATATATATTAATATATTTGTATAAGAATGCAATATTTAAATTCTGGTGAGTTTTTCAAAATCTTATGATTTTATCAGGAGATTTTTAAAAAAAAAATCATATTTTTGCACTGACTGAAACCATAAAATCCTCTGTGGCATTTGTTCTTTCTCAGCATTTAATTATGCTTTGAGGTTGTATAAAATATATTTTTAGTCATGTGATATTAAATCTTGGCTAGAGCTTGACCTTTGTAAGCTTTTAACTGTCGGCCAGTGATGATATCCGTTTACCAAAATACCATCTTTCGGGACTGAATGACATTGAAACCTTGCTGTTATTCTGCAATTCTGAGGCCTATGAATTGATTGATTGTAATGCTTTTCTTAAGTATTTTATTTTCCCAATAAAAGACTTGATTGATTGGTTTGAACACTCTTTAGAGCTTGGTTCTGTTGGCCGGTGATGATATCCAATTACCAAAACACCATCTTTCGGGACTGAATGACTTTTGAAGCCTTGGTGTTATTCTGCAATTCTGAGGCCTTTGAATTTATTGATTGTAAAGCTCATAATATAGTTTATGTTTCGTTAATTTCCAATATGTTTGATTAGTTGGTTTGAAACATCCAGTCCTTTGTGGATGTTAGTGTGTTAGTAAAACACTATTTTGTTGTTTGTTCCCCTCATGGTCATCTGATGACACTGGGAAGCTTTTTTGCTTGTGACAGATCTTATTAGGAAACTAATAAGCAATGGGAAGCAGCTTGATGCTGTTAACTATGCATATGCCTTCAATGTTGTGGGGGAGTTCCCTCCTGTGCCTCTTCTTAAGGCCTACTTGAAGGAATCAAAGAAGGTAGCCCAAGAGGTCCGAAAAAAAGGAAATGGCTCCCTTCAGGCAAAGACGGGTCCGAAAAACAGCTTACGTGGAAATTGGTGGTGCTGCCAGATCAACTATTTTACTCGAAGCCTTTCTTTTGTTTATTTATATATAATTTAAAAAAAAAAAAAACATTGTTTCATTCTCTTCTTCGTCACAAAAATCAATTGTTTTGTTAGATTTCATTTTCTTCTGGTTGCAGTCTCCTTACCATAAAATGTCTACGACAACAGGTGCTGTTATTCGCTGCTTAGGTATAAACCATTGTCAGTGTATCGTTTTTTCTCTTTTTCCAGAAGAAAAAAAAAAAAAAACTTATCATTTTTCTTCCTTCCATGTTGTAATTTCTGTGTTGTTTTTCTCTTATCTTTGTGGTAAATGGATGTGGATTTTGGGTACAGCTGCTGTAGCATGGGAAGCAGGGAAGCCTCTGGTGATAGAGGAGGTGGAGGTGGACCCACCCCAGGCCATGGAAGTGAGGATCAAGATCAAGTACACCTCCCTTTGCCACACTGATCTATATTTCTGGGAGGCAAAGGTACCAAAAAACATTGTTTTAAAATAATAATAATAAGTTCTTTTGATTTTCATTGAAGTTGGATTTTCTGTCTCTACATGGATATACCCTTTGGTAGACTATTTTTTTTATTTGCACTGAGGTCATAGCTTGAGGATCAAATAGAAAAAGATGTATTATTTCTTAATCTTTTCTGAAAGAAGTGAGAGATTGATAAAACCCACTCTATTAATTTGAATGCTCTCTCTCTCTCTCTCTCTCTCTCTCTCTCTCTCTCTCTCTCTCTCTCTCTCTCTCTCTCTCTCCACACGTAAAACCCAGTATTTTTTTTTTCTTTGTAATTCTGTTTTGTTTAGTTCACGAAGTTACCCATAATATGAATTTGCGTTTTTTGTTAATGTTTTCTTGTCTCTAAGATTTTTTTGCTCCGGATTTCAGGGTCAGGTGCCATTATTTCCTCGCATCTGACCACAAATACAACTCGTGTTTAAAAGTGAATGATAAAAAAACAGAGAAACAGTAAGTTTTTCTACAATTTGATTTTCATTTATTGAAGCGTGACACAGAGTCTTACAATTTGTTTTATGCTTGTAAGTGGGTTTAATCATGCATCAGTTGCTTTTTCATCTCTTCTAGAACACCCATCGTTAGAAACCTTAATAGGAACTGCTATCAATGGTAGAATTCATTTCCATACAGGATCTTGAGATCTACCGTTTCCCTTCCTTTTCCTATATAGGATTTAATCTTATTTTATTTGAATCTCAATTCCAAGATATATTTTTATATTTGGAAATAGCGTACAGGCAATACTCACCCTCTGCCATTTGTTCAACTTATAAACCAACGTAAATGAAATCTTCCGAAATAGATGCCTGAATATATTATCGGTTGTCATTTTTTGTTCTTTGGGATGTATTACTATTTGAGATTGTATTTTGTTTAAAGTGAAACCCAAAGGCCCTCGTATGATTGTTTCTCAGGTGGACAATGATCTTGATGGACAATGGACAAAAGTATCCTCTGTCTCAGGGTGGATTGTTGGCACACCATACGGTAATAATCAAATCCATTCAGAAGCTTTTAGTATGGTTGCATTTGGTCATCTCTGAAATGAATCTGTTACAGTTGTGAAATCTTATTCTTGCAAGCATGCTCTCACTGAAGACTGACACTAAAATTCAGCTCTGTTGTTATCTTTCCTTAGTGTTGCTTCTCCAATATTCAATATGCTATGCACCTGTCTTCTTAATCCCTCTAGTGGAACATTCCCATAAGAAGAACATCTTTCCGTACTGTTTTCTGCTGCTTCTGCTTTTATTTATTTATGAACATTTGATATAAGATGTGCATGAAAAGTTTCTGTGCCCTGACATAGTGCAAGTTAAAAGAATATTAGCTCCTGCATTCAGTCCTTCATGTGGCTTCCTTTTCTAGGTCCTTCTATTTCTTTAGAATAGGCTGGTCCAATCATCAAGTTGGCTATACTTTCTTTAGAATAGGTTAAGATTCATATTAGAATTTTGAGACATAAGATCTACCCAACCTCTACATGTCAATGGGCATCAATTTTGTTTTTGTTTTTTAAAAAGACAAAAAAAAAAAGAAGAAAAAAAAGCTTTGAGAAAAATCAGTCAGTTTGTGTTTGTTTGGTTATGAAATATGAATCTTGTTGTAGTGTCATTTTGTAATTCTTTTTGGTTATGAAAAAAAGTGTCAGCATGTTGATTTTTCCAGGGTCCCATGTGCTTAACACATTGTCTGTGAGTCTGTGTTTGACACTAGCATATCTATGTTTAGTTACACTGCTCAGATCAAGCTAGAATCACTTTAGCTATGTGAAATTTTGGATTACATCAATCTAGAATCGATACTAGAGAGCATGGGAGCAAGAAATCCATCCTCTACTTCCACTGCCCATATTTTCTTTGGTCATTTGTGAGAGATGGAATTCTTATATTATCAAGCTTGTCTTCAAATTTTCTATTTGCAAAGCATACTTTTGATTCAGAGCATAGCATGTCTGATTTTCATAATTGCATGATCCTTAACATCACTACATGTACATTGAGAGCATTGTTGTAGCATAATTGGCACATACTTCACCATGTTTTTTCTATTCCTTTTGTGTGTACTGTTCAAATTGCTCAGTTACTTCTTGTCTAAGGATATGGGTATGACTTCATTTTAAAAAAAAAAAAAAAAGGTTTGTATTAGCCATATAACCACTTTTTTTTAAAGCATGGGGTCTTGTTCATTTGCATATGTAATTGACGATGAATGCTTCTTTTTGTTTTTGTTCATTTTTTTTTCCGTAAACTTTTCAATGTGAATAATGACAAAAAGTCGCTCTACTGAACCATGAGTGGTTTAGTGAGGTCTCTCTGCCTAAATCAAAGATTTTATGCCGACATTTCTGCTCAACATGCCCAAAACAGATATTTGGATGAACACCATAGATTTTAAACATAAATGCTTCAAATGATTGATTTCTTGTGCCTCCTCTCTCAATACAAATATAGAAAATTATGATTTCAATGGAGAATCTGGTGTTATTTTTTAATTAGTGAATTGGATTTTTGTTATATGCCACATATTTTCATCGGGTTTGTTTTATTTGAATTTCTATAGAAAATGTTCTTTTTTAAAAAATGATTTGATTTAATTAAAGTTGGGTTTTTTTGGAAATTGGTTTGTTGCCAGATGGTTAATTTCAAGAGTTTTCCTATAAAACGTATTAGTAATGGCTTCTTCTACTACCATCTAAGGACCTCAAAGGCCCAACTAACTTGAGATTTTTATATGCGGTGATGTATTTTTAGCCCCACAGATCAATGTTGCCCTTTGCAAGGTTCAATATTGAAATGGTAAAGTTTTTAACTATTTATTTTATCTTTGTTTATTCTGTTCTTCATAAATAGTTTGATGTTTACACTATTCAAGTACTTCTATGCTTTTCATTTAGTCTCTATTCGAGCTTCTTTCTTTTGCTTTGCATTACTAAGCATTCTTTGGAGAGTCTATAAAATTAGTTGAAGCTGATATTAGTTTGTGCTTACAACTGTTCCGAAGATTTACAACCTGGACTTAGGTTCTATTGCAGGCGGTGGTTTGGACGGTATCGTATGGAGAAATGAATCAAAACATGTATATGATGAGTTAATAAGGACAAAAAATTGGGGAATCTTCTTTCAAAGGAACGTTTTAGAGCTTATCTTAGGAAGGTTTTAGGTTTCAAAAAATTGATAAAATTGATCTAATTTTATCAATTTGAAGCTTTCTTTGTGCAGATATCTTTATGGCCATGTTACATTGTTTTGTATGTTGTGGTCCCACGAAATTTGTATATAGTTCATCTTTTGGCCCATGCCATAAAATTTGTATATTATTTACACCATTAAAAACCACAAAACTGAAATGGATCTGCTGCAGATGTTACTGTTAATGAAGGTGCTATCCATGATGCTCTATTTTGGAATTATTTCCTCCTCGATTATCCCTTAATAAAGATTGTTCTTTGTTCTTGAGCACCACCTTCTTTGTTATTTATCTTTCTGCTCTCGACCACAAGCTTTGTGACATATGCCGTAAGTAAGGCTATAATCGTAAATGGGCGAGGAGGATTCTCATTTCCGGTTCCATCCACTACCCGAGAAGTGTTCTGAGGTAAAAACTCCAGGTTTTTTTTTTTTTTTTTTTCTAAAAATGTGGTTGGTGGGTGTCGTTAGATTCTTCACTTCTCTGCATTTCCATAATTTTCTCTCGATTTTTGTGGGGTTTTTAGATGTGGCTGGCCTTATTCGAGAAGGCAAAGATGGAGGCTTGGATGTTATCCAGACATATATCTTTTTATTTTTTATTTTTGGTTTTTGAAATTCTTGGTGGAAATATTTCGGGTTTTCTTGTTTTGTAGTATAATTTTGAGGGCCAATACGATCTGGTTCGATTCATCAAAAGGTGGCCTCTATGTTCGTCTCGGGATCGGCCCATATGTTTGTGCGAGAATGGAATTTTGGTCTTGAGAAATTAAGAAAATATAATAAGAAAAAGAAAAAAAGGACAGTTTTATTTTTATTTTTTCAAATGCAAGTACTTTGAATTTCGATCCTTTCTTCCTCATCAGCGGGTTCCCCATTTGGTGAAATCAGTTTGAACGAACAATGGACCTATCGAGGTTGGACCCAAATACCTGAAATTTCAGTTTTTTTTGTCTAATAGTAATGTTAATGTACATTGGTTGGACGGGTTAGATGTGGGACAAATAACATGTGGACCCTACAACTTTTGTTTTTCCCACTTTGTAGTAACAAAAAATGTAAAGAGAGGGCGAAGAAAGGGTACTCAGGTTGGGTTGAACCACCTTTCGGTGTGTAAGGCCGGCACTTGTCGAGAGGCGGCCACCTCGGGATGGACAGGTGTTTTGGGTGGGGCCCATCATCGCCTGTTTGGTATTCTATCTATACGTCAAGATCATTCCACGTCGTCATTTCCATGTAGATGAGTTTAAGTACGACATATTTACTACAGTGAAGGTTCTGTTTCAGTAGTAGCAGTGGGAGAGATAGGGTGTGGTTTGACTTGTGAATGCATATAGAATATATACATTTGTAAAGACACGTGCCATCGTGACACGCTTGTAGGGCATCAAACTGGTAAATAAAGTGGGTCCCCAATTAATATAAATTATCTGCCACAACAATCAAGTGGGTCAACCCATCGCTGGGCTACCCCTGTATAAGAACAATATTGGACGGTTAGGAAACTATCTGCTGATTGTCGGCAAAGGGTACCCACCGCCAGTTTAGTTCCCCCTATAGCGGCGGTAAGAAAAACCATCAGGAAACTCTATAGCCGCCGGTAAACCCTTTACCGACCGAGCTTTTACCTGCGGTTTGCTGACTGTCGGCAAATGCTTTGCCGGCGGTTTTTGGGACCTTTACCGGCGGTTTTGACCGCCGGTAAAGGCCCACTTTCTTGTAGTGAATCCGTTAAATTGCACGTCAAAAAAGATAATAGAGGAGAGATTGTAGAGCCGAGGCGGAATCGTACCTGACAGTTTATTTACACCAATGCTAAGAACCTTTAATCTCACCAACTGACAGAGGTCATCTGGGATGCTGCCCTCGAGACTATTTTCTTTGAGAATAAGATACCAGAGAGACGAAAGGTTTCCAAGTGAAGGTGGGATGCTTCCTGTAAGACTGTTGCGACGAAGGGCTAAGTAGGTGAGCTTCGATAGAGAGCCAAGCTCAGTCGGAATCCTCCCTGCGAGCTGATTCGCGGAAAGATCAAGAATTTGGATTTTGAAACAGTGGGCCAGATTTGCTGGAATTTCTCCAGTGAAGGTGTTATTGGTCAAACGGAGATACCTCAAGCGGAACAACCGGCCAATCTCTTCAGGAATCGTCCCGTGAAAGCCATTGCGTCTGAGATCGATTATCCTGAGAAAGGTGAGGTTCCCTATAAAAGGCGATATGGAGCCCACCAATTTCTGGGCAGTGAGGTTCAAGGCCATTACCCTTTGAGGATGCCGGGGACCAGCGCAAGTGACACCTTGCCAGTGGCAGAAGTGGAGAGTATGATTCCATGAGCTCAAAGAATGGAGAGGATCGTCAGTTATTAGTTGTTTGAATTTGAGCAAAGCAAGGAGATCAGTTTCGTTGGAGAAGTGAGCGGCAGATCCAAAGAAACATGGAAGGCGAATGGAAGAGACAAGGAGAAATGACCAAATTGCCCATAAGCTCATACGTGGGAGCTCCATTATGGAGTTTGTGAATGCAGGAAAGGCAAAGTGAGGAGACATATATGGCATGGATTCTCCCGTATATATACAGAGAAGGCCGACTTCTCGTCCGTTGATGATTTTTTATTTTATTATTATTTTTTTGGGCCCAGTTTTCGGCTTATTTTTGTGAATATATATATATATATATATATATATATATATATATATATATATATATATATATCATAAATCTTCTCTACTTTGGTATATAGACTGAAAAGCCGTTAGTCTTAAACAATTTCTCAAAAAACAAACCCTGTTATTTACATTTGTAGACCTGAGGCCTGCCACCACACCTTTCAACTAAAGATATAACATTACTATTAAGTAAGAAAAACTGGCTTCTTTAAAATTTTTTTTTTTTTTTTTTTTTTTAAAGTACGAATATGACAAACTTGTCTTCCTTTTGTGCTCCATTGAATGCCTGTAAAGTCTTTAAGCTGTAAATGAATTAAAGATAATCTAATTACAGGGTTAATTGGATGTATGTATTTTTCTGGTAAGGCTTTGCAAGCTGTAAACATATTACAGCTTTTAGATGGCATAGTATACCTGATAAAAAAAAAAAAAAACCATGTTTTATATTTCACGGAAAGTCTTTAAAGCTAAAAATCCATTATACATGTTATAAAACAATGGTTAATATACACTCATGATATGTATATGATATATCAAATCAATCCATCATGTACTTCCCTTAATGCTCTCCTATATATGACCCTAAAAAACAATTAGTCCATTATTAAATGGACCAGATGAGGGAAGTATGGGGCATCAATCATTAAAACTTTCTAGATTGCATTTGAGGCCTACTATGATGGGTGGAAGACATCCAATCTATTTAGTGTTTGTATGATTTAATGCTCTCTTAGAGCCCCTAAAAAAATCAAGTCCTTAGATGATTTGCAGATTTTGGAAGGTTCACCGCCCAAGTTTTATTGTATGAATATATACTTTATTCATTGTAAACACTTTACCAGCTACCCAAACACACAATATGTTCAGTTTACATTATCACTTAAAAGCCATATAGAATAACATGTAAACCAATTACACCTGAAAAATAAGTCCAAAGGTAGAACCAATGCCCTATCCCCTCTTGTTTGAGAAGTATGCCCCATCTCCACCCTATGGGTATAATCTTTTAGGAATAATCCACTAAACTCCAACAATCCTGAGATAATATGGTGTAGTCTTGGAGCAATTGATGCCATCTAAAATGTTTCCCTTGCTTTGGATGGTAAAATGGTCCAAATATAGAATCCGCACCGCTCAAAAGGGTAGGAAGATACGAAGAATTTCTGAATCAGCATCAGCTGTTATGAAATCTGCACCGCTCAAAATGTCAATCCAACATTTCAATATTGCACCAACGATCACACCAATACAGAGCATGAACCATGAATGAGCCCTAAACGTTTTAAGCATTTCGAGCAATCCGTGACTTGCCACACAACAAAAGCACTATTTACAATGGAAAAATTAGCCTTGCAGTCACTCGTCGGATTCCATCCAACAATTGGTTTAAATGACTAGCAGCAAGTAGTAAGAAAAATATTCAACAAATTCATTTCATTAGTTTCTTTCAAACTTCCATGGATTGTATGGTTAGATAGCCACATCAATATTTCAAGCACATGTATAGATTAATGAAGGTAAATTAGGGAAACATAAGGGAAAGCAGAAAATGCACTGGAGTGATCCTGACATAATTAGAAGGCGGTTGGTGCAGATATTACAGGAATTGTATGGTTAAAATTTCCTGAGAATAGAGTATTACAGATGGCACACACGTATGGATCCGAAATCTTCTTTTAATGGGGGCCACATGTGAAAAAAAAAAAAATTCTCATTTGGATGTTGACTATTAGCTAGTCACGTGGTTTCTGGTTGCTCCTGTCTTCATCTGATGTGGAAGGAAGGACAAGTCCATTTAGAAAAGAGATGTGGACAATGCCGTGTATACTTTTTTCTTTTTTTTTTTTTTTTTTTGGGGGGGGGGGGAGGGGATACTTTTCATTCAACAAAATGGGGTTATACAAATGTACTTCGGGAGGGCGTCCCAACAAAAAAGTTCTTTTTTATTTTTTATTATTATTTTTTAGAAATGGCAAACGTGCAAGTATTTTTTATTCTTTTTTTTTTTTTTTTTGTAGGACGAAAATTTCATTCCTCTCAGAAATTTATAGACATTGAGGAAGGTCCCAACAAAAAGGGCCAACCACTCCCATCGTATAGCTCTATCTACACAAGAACCAATGAAAAAAAACAAAGCAAAAAAAAAACGAACAAACACGCCCCATCTCCCACAAGCAGGAGAAGCAAAAAGCTCCTCTTATTCACTTCTAATGGCCCCAATGCCGGCATTATCCAAAGCAAGAGCACCCCGCACTTGCCTCAGAAGATCGGGGAGAGAGCCAAACATTCTATTAGGGCATCCATAGTTGGCAATTCTTGCCAGGGCCACTGTGAAAAGTTCAAGAGAGAGAAGCGATGCCCTATCTCCACCCCATGAATTTAATCTTTTAAGGACCAATTTGCTCAACTTTGAGAATCCTAAGATGATATGATATGTAGGGGTGCACATGGGTCGGTTTGGTTTGGTTCTGAGGTGAAACCGGAACCGAACCGTTCCTAACAGTTCTAGAATATTCGAAACCAAAACCGAACCGTTAGTACCCTAGAACTGAACCGGAACCGAACCATTAAAACCGGTTCGGTTCAGGATCGGTTCCACGGTTCTGGGCTTTTTATAATCCAACCCAATTGCATGTTTAATTTTATTATCTAGCCCATGTCCATCCATGTTGTGGTCCATTTGATGAATGGTTTAGATATTGTATAAGGTGTACAAAAATATATTTATGAAAATAATTAAATGGTGCATTATAAACCATAAATCATGAGTCAAATATGGAAACGATCAAAGAGTTCTTGGTTCGGTTCCAAGTTCGGTTCCAGGTTTGATTCCACGGTTCGGTTCTACGAATCAGATCCACGGTTTGGTTCTACGGATCGGTTCACAGTTCGGTTCGGTTCTACATACCCCCAAACCGAGAACCAAACCAATGTAACCGGTTCTTTGATTTTTGGAACCGGAACCGGTGCACTTTAGAACCGGACCAAACCAGACCGTTTGGTTGGTTTCGGTCCGATTCCACAATTCTACCAGTTCAATGTGCACCCCTAATGATATGGTGTAGCCCATGGAACCTGAGCATGTTTAAAGCCATCTCTTCACATAACACATGGAATGAAGATGTACGGGACTAGCTCATGTCTATGATTTTTATTGTTAAAATCCGTTAAATTGAATATCTACACTGTCAGATCTACTTAGAAATCTTAAAATATTCAGGCAACGATAGAAAAAACTTCTAGATCCACTGATTACTTTTGCCTCTGCACGACTTTGAAGGTCAATCTGACAGTTCCACATAACAATAAGGGAAAGGGCTTGGCTGGTGATCATGCCACCATGGTGCTGTGAGCCCCACTATAATGTATGTGTTTTATATCCATACGGGCCATCTATTTTTCCACCTCATTTTAGAGTATGTGCTCAAAAACTAAGCAGATTCAAAGCTCAAGTGGACCACACTATAGGAAACAGTGGGGATAATGACACTCAACCGAAACCTTCCTGGACCCTGTGATGCTTATTTGCCATCCAACCTATTTATTAGGTTGCACAGACTTGGATGAAGGGAAAACAAAAATATCAGCTTGATCAAAAACTTAAAATATCAGCTTGATCAAAAACTTTGGATTTGCTTCATTTTTGAGGTCACTATCTAAAAGGACCTAACAAAATAGATGGGTGGTATGGATACAACACACACACACACACACACACACACACACACACACACACACACACACACACACACACACACACACATATATATCACAGTAGGCCCAATAGAGCTAAGGGTAATCCAACGAGGATCACACCAATACAATGATAAGCCAGGGAACATCATACCATGCACCATAAGATCCATTACAGCACCAAAATTAGCCCATAGATCATTCATCACTGCACCAAGTTTCTATTTAACTAGTGGTATACGATTTTTTTTTTTTCACACACCGCCACATGAGCACTTGAAAACTAGTGGTATGACAATTTTTTTTAGACACCCTCACATGAGCACTTGAACCTATGATGTCGGTGTTGAAACAGAGCACATATACAACTAAGCCATACATCGAAACCCAAAATCCTACTGCTAATACGAATAACTGACAATAGACAACACTGAACAAGCTTGAATTGGTTGATTTTTCCTGACCCAGGCTTGGCCTATTGCCAGCCCTAATTATTCCGTAGATCCAGTGTCTTTGTCTTACTTATATATATATATATATATATATATATATATATATATATATATATATATACACACACACACGGTCGGGCTCATGGGAACTTCCCATGAGGTCGAGCTGTGTGGGCCCACTTGATGCGTGTTGAACATCACCCCATTTGTCAAATGCATCATTCCATGATGGACCTTGCGCTTACCATTTCCACACACACATGTATGTGTGTGTGTAATATATATATATATATATATATATATATATATATATATATATATATATATATATATATACTGTTGGTCTACAAATTGTTTATTGATTGAAAAGCCAAATCAACGAAACTGATGGCCTGTCTAAATTAATTACCAGACATTCAAGAGAGTAAAGCTACTCCATCTTGAATCCAACCGCAAAGATAGTCAGCCGCTCACAATCATGGCCTGAGTCCAATTGCATGTTGCACCTTCTCAAACCAGTCAAGTGCCCATCATTATCTTGGATGAAAAGAAGTCAAGTCTATGAAGAAAAGTCATGTACCCATCATTATCCTATATAAAAAGAAGTCAAGTACCCATCATTATCCTATATGAAAAGAAATCAAGTGTATGAAGAAAAGAAGTCATGTACCCATCATTATCCTATATGAAAAGAAGTCAAGTACCCATCATTATCCCGTATGAAAAGAAGTCAAGTCTATGAAGAAAAACGGATACCCAATCTCTTCAAGACACAGTTAAAAATAAGTGCAGGGACGTAAGCAATGCCCCATTTCCTTCTCTTGGAAAAATATATGCCCAGTCTCCACCTTATGAATTTTATCACTTAAGGAACAAGTCACTTGGCACTAAAAATCTTGAGATAAGATGGTATAGTGACGCAGGGATGAACGTGACGAGGTCGATCACCGTCTTCCTTAAGGGGATAACTACTTAATCCACGGAGCTTCTCTGGACTCCTCACATAGACTTCTCGAATCCGATTCGTAAATCTTTTTTTTTTTTTTGAGAAAACTTTCATTGATTAGCAAAGAGATATACCATGCCCAGATTTCGGGAGACCCCAGGAGAAAAGGACCAAGGGATACCTATCATATTTTTATACAACGAACTAGGCAGAAAATGAAAAACCAAAACAGAAAACAGGGAAAGCCGAAGGATGCAAGAGGAGCACATTAAGGCTGCCTAACGGCACCTAATCCCGTCTTATCCAAAATAATCATACCCCAAATCCGAGTAGGGAGCTCTGCCAGATAGTCAAAGCAAACTGTGGACTGAGAGTCGCTGCCAAGGCAGACCATGGAGTCCGCCGAGGCGTTCCCTTCCCGAAAGATGTGGGCATATTCTAAACAGCCTCGACTCCTCAAGGAGAAGATCCTACTTATCCAGTAGGTCCATTTTCAGCCCACTATGATGTGACCGTTGAGGAAATTTACTATTTGTAAGGAGTCAGATTCAACAATGATCTGATTGTAGCCCCTGGCAAGGCACAATAAGAGGTCGTCATACACCGCTGAGAGTTCAGCATAAGTATTTGAGGCAATGCCATAGCCGGAAGCAAAGGCAAACAAGAACTGGCCTCTGTCACCGCGACAAACACCCCCTCCCCTAGCCACACCCCGGTTCGATCTCGAAGAACCGTCAAAATTAATTTTAACCCATTTCCAGCACGGCCTGATCCACTTGATCACCACAACGTACAGTAGAGATGGTGGAAATAGAGGAGACATTTCTTGTAGCCATCCCTCTATTCTGCTGCAAACCGCTGACATGAGGCCGATTCTGCTGAGCATCGAACGAGTTTGGACGGGAAATGGACACCCACCAGAGCACGTGCCCTAGCAGTGTAGGCAAAGAAGATGGAGTCCCTTCAAATCTTGCAGAATTCCTACCCTTCCAGAGTTCCCAGAGGAGAAAAGTCGGGGCCAGTTTGCAGTTAGAGAGGAGGAACTATTGGCAGACAGGGCGCTCACTGGTTCAATCTTGCCAGCATAGAAGAGGCAGGGCACACAGAGATCCCAAATTTGTGACCCAGCTGCTGCCAGCCCTGCGTGGCCATGTCACTATGCAGAAATAAGTAAGGGATCGACTCCACTGATGCACCCTCAGGCGAATTACGGTGGCAGCATTTGCATCGTGAAGCTAGACTAATGCCACGACTCTGAACCGCTGCATCCACTGGGAGAGAGTTGTTGAGGAGTCTCCAAAGGAAGATCGAGATATGCGGAGGAAATCGAGGATGCCATACCCAATCAGCCCAGACTTTTTTGTCAGTCGAGTCTCTGTTAGCCCACTATGCCGAGCAGATGGAGAAATTTCTAGATGGAGTGAAAGGCCAAACTGGGGTCTCTGACCCGTCCTATATACAGAAACCTTGCTGGAAAATGTAATCAACGACCTCCTAGGGTAAAATGTTGAGCACTATGGACGGTAGGAGGGGACCATTTGACCCCAGGAACTGATAGACCTGAAGGGATAGGAGAGAGTCAGGAGTGGGGGCCGTAGAAAGATTCTGGAGAGGCCCCAGGCCCGTCTAGTTAAGCGACCAGAGATTGCAACCACCGGCACCAAGATTCCATTGAACTACAGATTACAGGAAGGTGATAGAATGGCTAACTCTTTTCCACAACGGCGATGAGAGCCGATTGACCTGCAATGTGGGGAATTCATTTGGGAACTCAGAGAAATCGACTTTATATTTGGATATCATGAAGGCTCCCCAGAGGCTGGAGTTACGATTGAAACGAAGTGTCCATGCCATTTTGATCCGAAAAGCATACATGGTTTCTGACATATTATGGATACCCAGGCCACCTTCTTACTTAGTGCAGGACACAACTTTCCAGCTTCGCCAGTGAAGCTTCTTTTTGCCTTCACACCATTCCCATAAGAAATTAGCCATGCACTGTTATAAGGACCGCAGAACCATGGCTGGAAGGTAGGTAGCTGCAAGCGTGTGGATCGGGATACTGCTTAAAACATGGTTAATCAAGACTAAACGACCAGCCTGTGAGAGATAACGCGCCTTCCACCCGCTAATACGGCCTTCGATTTTGGTAACGAGGGGCTGAAACAAGGTGGGTTTTAACTTGTCATCCGTCACCGGGACCTTAAGGTAGACCAGATGAGAGTTAGATCTGTTGATGCCTAGAAAGCTCTTAATAGCTCTAACTCTGACCGTGGGAAGCTTGGAAGAGGCAAAGAAAGAACTTTTTCAAAAATTTATATCTTAACCCGAGACCGCTTGATAATCATCGAGAAACAGTTTTAACTTCCAAACTAAGTGTTGGCTACCATTGGAGAACAGGAGAGTATCGTAAGCGTATAGGAGGTGCGATATTTGTTGATAGCCCCTAGCCACCTTGAAGGGCTAGCAGAGACCCTCCGCCACCAGTCTCTTGAGACCCCTGCTAAGAACTTCCGCCGCAATGATAAAGAGGCTTGGCCAAAGGGGGTCCCCTTGCTGAAGACCCTTAGAGGACTTAAAGAAGCCCGCCTGCCCACCGTTAATAAGCACCGAAAACCATATGTTGGCCTAGCAGTTTTCAACTATCTGAATCCACTTGGGACTGAACCCAAAACGAGCAAGGACTTGCTTAAGAAACGCCCACTCAACCCTGTCGTATGCTTTTTCCATATCCAACTTGAGGAAGATGTTGCCACCATGAGTCTTCCTGTTTAAGTTGCGAAAGAGTTCCTGTGCTAATGCAATACTCTCGGAAATTGATCTCCCTCTAATAAAGGCTACTTGTTCAGGAGAGATGATGGAAGGTAGCAGTAGGCTTAATCTTGACGCAATGATATTTGCCAAAATTTTATAGAAGCAGTTGCAAAGGATGATTGGACGGAAATTGGAGAATCTTGATGGTATAGAGGACTTAGGGATAAGGCAAATGAGGGATGCTGAAACTACTCTGGGGAGCTTTCCACCTTGGAACAGGAACAAGGCCGCCTTATGAAGATCTTAGCTGACAATATTCCAACAGGCCGAGAATAACGCGCCTGAAAATCCATCCGGGCCTGGGGCTCTGTCGACGGGAATGGCCAATACTACGGATTGGATTTCAGCCAAAGTCAGCGGAGCAAGTAGCATGGCGTTTTGTTCCTGGGTGATGTGGGGGGTGGGATGATATCTAAAATGTCGGAAGCGATAGCATTCGTCGCTGAGGAGAAGTGCTAGGATGCAGCTTCTCTAATCTGCGCCTGATCGACCAGAATTTCACCCAAATCCAGAGTTATGCTGAGAATCACCAATTTCCTATGATTGGAGTTAGCAGTTGCATGAAAAAATTTAGTGTTTCTGTCACCTATGTTGACCCAGGAAATTCTGGATTTCTGTTTCCAGAAAATTTCCAGACATAGCTCCTTCTGACACAGCACTTCGGTAGCCTCGATGAGCCTGTTCTGGAGCTGGGTCTCTTGGGTAGCAGAAATAGGACTAGGTTGTTACATTTCCAGCTCCACTGCCGCAAGTAAGTCCTCTGCTTGCTTAACCTGAGAGAAGATGTTGCCAAAACAATCTTTGTTCTAAGATTTTAAGACCTGTTTAACAGCTTTCAATTTAACAACAACATTAAAAATGGGATGGCTAGAATCGACCTAGGACCACGTTGAGCTGATTAGCGGGAGAAAAGACTCATGGAGGGTCCACACCCTTTGGAACTTGAAAGGCTTTGGGCTGGAAAACAGTTGATGCGGGCATTGAAGGAGAAAAGGGGCGTGATCAGAGGAAGATTGGGGCAGGTGGTGGACTTGAAAGAGGGGGAAATGTGACTGCCAGCATGCATTGATCAGAACTCTATCCAAACGCGCCTAGACGCGGCTAGCACCATCTTGGTTGTTGCTCCAAGTGAAATGACTTCCCTTATAACCAGCGTCCAGCAAGCCAGCTGTGTTGATAGCTGAGGAAAAATCGGCAACACTAATTCTGTCAAGCTCTCTGCGACTTCTTTTTTCAGAGGCGTTGACCACAGCGTTGAAGTCCCCACAAGTGGCCCACGAGCCCTGCAGGGAATA
Organism: Magnolia changhungtana; assembly: GCA_030180095.1. Classification (NCBI taxonomy): domain Eukaryota; kingdom Viridiplantae; phylum Streptophyta; class Magnoliopsida; order Magnoliales; family Magnoliaceae; genus Magnolia; species Magnolia changhungtana. Next base: position 1,869,304 of record JASAUF010000293.1, read on the forward strand.
GGAAGAGATTGCCAAATCTTCCCATTCCCTCCTGATAGCTTTGTTGCAACAGCATAAACAAATGTAAAGTGAAAGAGCGGCAAGTTTGGTTGGGCAGAGATTGAAACTGTAATAGCCTGATTTGAAACTCTCATCACTGAGAGGGCAGTATGGTCTCTAAAGAACACCCAGATCTTGATGCCAGCATCACTGTTAGAGCACGATTTGTGATAGCCCAGAGATAGGCCCACCCCCACACGTCTCTCGTCCTTGAGCATCGGTTCTAGGATCACCACTATCCATGGGTTGTGATCTCTGATTAACCTCTTACAAGTCCTTATAGTTTGATGATTTCCAATACCATGGACATTCCACACCAGAGTTTTATCCATCAGTTACACAACCCGAGTTTACAGCCCTTCTCTTGAGTTGACGCAGTCTGGATTCCCAGTCACCTCTAGAGTACAGAATTTTAGGTCTTTGAAGCTTCTTCATCTCAGCTTTCTTTTGTTGGATGCTCACATCGAGTACATTTTCGATAGCCTCCAATTGAGTCTAGTGGTTCATATTGCATATGCTGGCTTCCTGTCTAGGGAGTATACTTAAACTGACATCCTGTTGGTCAGGACTAAAGATAGGTGACTGATGCACCTGCTGAGCAGATAGGTTGGCTGTGAGACTGTTTTCTGGAATTTTGGGGCCAGTTTCTGAGTTGTAGATGGACTCAAAGAACGGGGATAAGTCCACTTCCAGTCTTGGTCTGGGGGTAGGGGGTGTCTGCTGACAAAATTTTTGTTGTGCAAGAGGTTCATCTTGAGATGCCATCCCACGAGCCCTGGGAGAAGGATGCATACCCCACTATCTATGAACAGGTAAGTGGTCCCCTGTAACCAACGTGAGATATTGCTCATCCTGGGTGGTAGTGACTGGTCTACTAGCCACCGATATGGCGCGACGACTTCTAGGATCTCTTCCTAGCAGAGAAGGTTCCAGTTGATTCGACACTAAACGGGGAGTGCTCTCTACCAGTGGGGATATTTTTGTTTCAGCAGAGAAGAAAGGTAAAAGGGAGACATGAGAATGAGTTTCTTGAGCCTGGTTAATCTAATGCTGAGAAGGGCTTTGCAAAGAGCCTGGTCTACTGTCCACCGATATGGCGCGATCTCTACTAGGATATCTTCTTAACAGAGAAGGTTCCATTTGATCTGACACTAAACAGGGAGTGCACTCTACCAGCGGGGATGTTTCTGTTTCAGCAGAGAAGAAGGGTAGAGGGGAGTCTCGGGAATGGGTTACTTGAGCCTGGTTAATCTGATGCTGAGAAGGGCTTTGCAAAGAGCTCGAAGCTAAATCTATATTATCAACAAGGTGCTTGCTAGAAGAGTTTTCCAAGGACTTATCAGGAGGCCTTGGTTGAATGTCCTCTGTTGGCGGACGAGCATCAGCCGGGTGGGAGTTATTCACCACAGCATTTTTACAAACGCCTCCCAGGCCAATTTCTGTGCCTAAAGTTGGCTGCTCCTCCGGCTCCGCAACATTACCTCCCACGTTGTGGTTGCTAAAACTTCTTACAACCCACTCCCTGGTGCCCTCCCGTATTGGAATGAAACTACCCTCGCTGTGTTTCCTCCTAAGAACCTCATCTTCCATTACAGCATATATGGGAAATACCTTGTCCAACACTTGGAGTTTCAGGATTCTATGGAAATCTGTTCCTGGGCGAAGCTTGATTCGGGCACGAGCGAATACCTGGAAGAGGCTGTAACTGCTGATTGGATCTATTTGGATGACTGACCCGAAGAAATTTGCAAGGTCTAGAATCACTGATTACATCTAAGCATGGGCAGGGATCCCAAATAGACGAATTCATCTGCCATCTTCTCCCGATGCCTCCTCTGCAGACCATTTGGTCACTGAGCTAAGCCCCATCCAACTGTGAAGGATGGAGTCATCCAGAAAGTCTCGTAGATCCACTTTCGATTTGAGAGTTATCAGAAATTTTAAGGGAGAAATTCTAACTATATCTGTTGCATTGGCAAATCTAGACTTCCAAACTGCCTCCATTAGAGTCAGGATGGAGGTATGAGGGTCTACAGCAATTCCTACTAGCCCTAACTGTAAATCGCGGAGCCTGGTTTCCACAGCATCTGCATCGGCTATAGTAAAAACATCTTCCTCAGCAGTGGATATCTTGGGAGGAGAAGTGGTACCTTTCTTTAGGATGGACGCATAAGAGCCTGGGGAACTAGCTATGAAGGGGATCCTCTGCTGGGATACCAGGCGTTGGGAGGACTGTTTAGACTGTTCGCATTTGGCCCACCTTACCGAGACAACTCTGCCATTGATCCATCTGTCATTAAGCACCTCCATTGCCGCCCTAGCATCTTGTTCATAGCGGAAGCGGACGAAGCCATGGGCTCTAGGTTTCTGCAGACCAGGGAAGGTTGGAATGTAAACATCCAAAACTCTACCGTAGCACTAGAAAATGTCATGGAGGTCAGAAGATGAATAGTCGAAGGGAAGGTTTCCCACAAATAAGCTAAACCCTAGCTCTCTGGGAAAGAGGGGTTTCTCCTGTGCGACAATGTTGCGTATCGCAACCGTAGATCTGCTTCTAGACTGGAGGCTGAGATGCGAGGATGCCGCCGATCGACCTTTCCGCATCTCTCTCCTCAACGTCGATCTTCCACAGATAGCTCTAGAGCTCATGGCTGAGAACTCCATTTCTTGCATTTTGCGTCTAATCTTATCCCTCATCCATCACCAAGAGTCCCGACAGTCGGTTCAAAATCTGCGATTCGTAAATTGATTGATGATTGAAAGCAACGAGCTTTTAACCCTTTAAATAGGGATACTAAACCTTGGAAGAAGTTTCGAAATTAAACTACAACTAAAATTCCTAGAAATCATGACTTACTATAAATAGTAAACTTACTATTTATAGACAATCGTGATTCTTACTAAAAATCACAGTTTTCAACCAAAAATAGTAAGTGTTCTATTTGGCTTAACCATACTATTCTCCTAATTATTCTAAGTACTTTTCATGTTGGACGCAACTCCTAAAGCCCAACTGATAAAGAATTATAATCAAACTAAAACTTACTATAAATAGTAAAAACGAAAATAAAATGGGATTTCAACCATAGATGTAATGGAATCTTGCAAATTCGGCGTGGACAATCTGGCACGACCTAGTTGGGTGGCTAAAGTAGCTTGTCTCACCCCAAAATCATATATGGCATGTCAGATAACTCATTCCGGTTTGCAAGATATGCCTGTTTTAAGGTGCTTATGGTCCAAATCACTTCCGCCTCCGATTGGGCCTTTTCTGGTCCATCTTGGCCATGAAATAGTCTGCGACCCGTTCTACATCATATAGTGCCCGGAACAATTGATGTCATACAAAATGTTTTTCCCTACTTGGGGATGGTAAAATGGTGCAAATCAAACTTTGATGGGATGGTACTAGCCTTTTGATTATGCTGAGAAATTTAAGTTTGATGAATTGAAAGTTTATTAGGGAAATACAAGGAAAAGTTGAAAATACATCACGTAAGTGGCAGATAAACTCACATCAGCACTAGGAAAGCAAACTATTTGCACTTTAAAAAAAAAAAATGTCCTATAAATTAAGTATGCATATAGGGTACTCAAACATCATACTAGATCCCACATAACTTAGAATGTATGGTAATTGTCATGATGTGTATGTGAAATTCATTCTGATCATTACATGGAAAATTCCACGTTACGTACAAGGCCAAAACATTAGACTGACTTGTGAATTCAGTAGCCCACACCAAAGAAAACAATTGGGAGAGAAGTCCTCTCTTGATTTTTAAAAGCACCCACTGCAATGATTATATGAAATCTGCTCTAACCATTAGATTAGCCCATCAAAATTTACCGCCGAGGCCCAAACATCAGGCCCATCCATTATTCAGGTAGGCCACACCATGTGTAACCGTTTGGAAAGTAAGGATTGTACTACACATTTGTTGCAATTGTGTGGTCCACATTAATCATGGAATGGCATATTTTTGTGCCCTGTTCCTAATCTAAGGTGATGCCCCTGGTGGTTGGAGTGGATTTGACATAAACATCACGGTGAGGCCCACCCAAGCTGGCGATGCCATGCTCAAACTTTTTGGAAGAGCCCTCTTATTATAGGTTTGAATCATACAAATAGTGGGCCCAACTTAGATTGCCTAGGATTCCAAAGAAATGTTGTATTTGCTTTATTAAATATAATTAGATTCTATGTAGATTTTTCTCGCAACTGCGAAAGTGCGGGATTTGTTTCCGATTTCGTTTATGATTCTTTCCAATTTTGTTTAGAATTCTTTCTAAAACTATATATATGGGTGTAAACAGGATTGGCAGGTATTATTCTAAAGGATTCTAAGGCTTTCTAAAAGGGTTCTAGGATTTCTAAAAGGGTGGAGCAAGGGAGAGATTTAAGGATTGCTAAGTTTGGTAAGTCTTCCTCTTTGTAATTTCTACTTTCATAGTGAAAATCTGTCACTTTGTGCTGTAGTTTTTTCCCAAAAGGGTTTTCCATGTTAAATATTTATGTTCTCTTGTGTTTGCTTGGTGCTCTTGGATTGATATCCTAGATCCATCTCTCTGTGTGATTCCACAGTCCAAAACCCAACAAGTGGTATCAAATCTATCGTTGGGGTACAAATCTGGATCTGCAGGATTAACATCAATGGGAAATGCCAAGTTTGATATTGAGAAGTACTCAGGCAAAAATAATTTTGAGTTATGCAAGATTAAGATGATTAGTCTATTAACCAAGCAAGGCGAAGCTAAGGATCTTGAGGAGCGAAAATCGACTATGAAAATTTCTCAGGGGCTACAAAAGTTTTAGATCAAGCTTATATTTGTGTTTTCTCTTCATCCATGCCTGTATGATCTTATGGACAGGTTGGATGACAAATAAATATCACTGTGGGGCCTAGCAAGGTTTCAACGGTAAAAATCATTATCCCCACTATTTACAGTGGTATGATCCACTTGATATTTGGATATACTTCATTTTTGGGCTCAACCCCTTAAATTAGATGGAAAAACAGATAAACAGCCCAGATAGACCACATACATACAAGGTGGGCCCAACTGAGTTTACTCAGTACGGTGAGAGCAAGAGCGCACCATAATCGGTATGCAATCTGATTTCCAAGCGAAACCATCTAACAACGTTAGACTTTTCCGAAAATGTAATTTTTTTAAATATATTAAAAAATGTCAGTGATGTGGCACTAACAGTGACGTGGACCAATATTAATATTGGATTTAGCTGCTCACTGTTTCCACCAAACAGCGGATCCAACTCACTTACAGTAATACGAGTGGTGCTCCCACCTTTCGAAAAAAAAAAAAGGTATAATTGTTGTTTCTAGTTTTAATAAATTTAGCCTTTAGGAGAGTTGTTTTATTTCATAGATGGGTCGGCCCTTACCCTTTCTTGTTGGTGGGTCGCCTCCATCCGTCGAATCTGGGTACCGTCCAACCCTCCGTCCACAAAAGAGATGCGAAGTGGTGTCTTGGGCCAGGCCAATTGATGATTGGATCAAGCTTAATGTAAATGGGTCAGCCTGGGGTTATTGGGAAGAGGTGAAATATGCAGGAAGGCTAATGAAAACATGCTCTTTGCATTCTCCAACAGTCTCGCCAAATTGGCCAGCAGCGGCTCTTCAGTGATTTCCCCAACTTCTTCAAAGGATCAATCCTTCTGGACAAAGCTGACCTAGGTCAAATTAGGAGGAGCAAAGCAAAAATAGGTGTGGGCTGATCCACGCCTCCCTCAACCTGCTTTTCTTAGGTTAGTGTACCAACCTAACCATGAGCCATGCATCTGTTCATATAACGCATGGAATGATGATGTATCAATTGATTACCATCCAAATTGTTTTCACTACTTTGAATGGTAAAATGGTTTAAACCTAACCTTAATGAGATGTCCCAGCTGTCGATTAGCATGGAAAATTGGAGAAAATTGATGGATGGGATTGTCTAAATGCACCATGTTGATGGTTAAAATGTGTTAAATCGAATCTCTACTACATCACTTGCCCCAAACATCTCAAAATAACTTCACAATGATGGGAAGAAGTTCTAGATCCATCAATTGCTTTGGATCTTGCGCCACTTCAAAGACCAATCTGATAGGTCAATATGACTACAAGGGAAGCGGTACCCTGGTGACCCTGCCACTAAGGTGCTGTGGGGCCACTGTAATGTATGTATTTTATATTAATGCCATCCATCTGTTTTGCCGGCCATCTTCATATTGGATCACAATTTTCATCTACTGAGTGCTCCACTGGAAAAGAATTTTCTGATTTGATGTTAACTGTTGGCTAGACTTGTATTTTCCTAATTGCTCCCCGTATTCATGAATGTGGAAAGAAGTGCAAGTCCACTGAGAAAAGCAGTGCGCTATCTACCCTGATCATTGAAATGTGAGCCTATAAGGGACAAAGGGGATGCCGTGTATCGGCCGCCAGCCGTGTGCCCTCCGCTGTGAGTGCTTGTTATGGACGCGGATTGCGTCCTACCCCCGCCGGATGGTAATCCGACTGGGCAGGGCTTTGTGGGGCCCACCGTGATGTAATTGTTTTATCCACACTATTCATCCTTTTTCTTATATTATTTTAAGATATGAGCCAAAAAATTAGATAGTTAAAAGGCTTAAGTGGACCACAAAGTGAACTTCCACCATTAAAAACTTATTGAGAGATGGAGACGTTTCGGATCAAGCTGATATTTGTTTTTTTACTTCATCCACGTCTACATGACCTCATGAATAGGTTGGATGGTTAAAAAAACATCACGGTGGCACTTATAAATATTTCAACGGTGTCATTATCACGGCAGCTTCTGTGGTCCGCTGGAGCTGTGGACCTACTTCATTTTTGAAATTGTATTTTAAAATTATCTCATAAAAGCGATTAACCGCGTGGATAGAACACTTAAATTACAGTGCGCCCCACAGAGCCCTGCTGGAACGGATTACTGTCCCTGATGGGGTAGTACGCAATCCGCGTCCGTGTTATGCACGCACATGCATACCGTCTGTACACTCAGTGCGGGTTGGTTTCAAGCAGTCTGGCTTACAGAATTTATACACACCGTCTATAGACAGCAGTGTGGGTTGGCTTCAGGCAGCCCGGCTTCCAAAATTTTAGGGACGTGAAGGCTTTGTTCTGGTCCACTTGGAGGGATTGTTGAAATGAGTAGGCCATGGGCTATTTTGTTTTGTTTTTGTTTATGCTAATTTGGCTAATGCATATGTAGGGGTGTACACAAACTAGGCCAGCCCGATTAGCCCGCTCGACCCGGCCCGAAAAAGCTCGACTCGGCCTGACCCGGAACTGAGTTCCGGGTCAGGACGGGTCAATTTTCAAAGCCCGTTTTGAGTTCAAGCCGAGTTCGGATCTGACCCAGTTCAGCCCGACTCGGCCCGAAGCCCGACTCAGCCCGACCCGACTCGGCCCGACCCGACCCGGCCCGAAAAAATTTGCATTATTGCATGCATTGAGTAGCTGTTTTCCACACATACAAACTTGACTTTAGAAGTTCTTAAAAATGCGAACTGTATAGTCATAACTGAATTTAAAAAAAAAAGTGGACAAGCTAGATGGGCACTAAAATTACCATATGAATTTTTTTTTTTTGAATATTTCCTCATTTAGGATATTCATGCATATCTTTTGGAAATAGATCCATCTAAGCTTAATTAAAATTTCAATGAAGAAGTAAAAAAAGACTTTAGAAAAATTCAAGGAAGAAGACTTGATTGCAAGCACATCTATGTTGACCTTTATATAAGAAGATTTCATTAAGATCTTTGAAGGTTATAAAACCTCTAAGGAAATAATAGAGAATTACTTAGGCCAAGGATTTTATTAGTTAATGACAATGAAATTCTTGAGCACATGCAAGTGTCATTTATTTTGAATAGTTTACAACTTCATAAAAAATAGTTGTGATAGTCCTAGGTTGAAAGCAAAATTCTTAAACCTAACCAACCTTTCTCTTCAACTAGCTTTGGCAAGGAGTTTATTATCGTGGAACGTGTATGACATCCGAACTATCCAACAGGTGCATCCTACCACCATGATTAGATGACTCAAAAGTGAGGTCTATCTAATTATATGGCACACACCTTAGAAATTTGTGTAGATCACTCAAAAGTAAGGTTCGAAACTGGCCCGAACTCGGGTTCAAATCTTTGAACTTGAACTCAAGGTTGAGCGCTCGAACTCGGCCCGAACTCGCCTCGGGCCGGTTCGAACTGGAGATGTTGGCCCGGTGACCAGGCCCGGTCCGGCTCGGACCTGGTGCGGCTGTTGAACGGGCCTGGACGAGCTGAGGCCAGTTCAACTCGGCCCGACCCGTGTACACCCCTATGCATATGTGTGGCCTGGTGTTTTCATGGGGCCACCCAAATGGACATAAATGTCCAACATACTTCTTTGGCATCTTTACTCTAATCTAATAAGAGTTTTTGAAGTAAGAATTAGTATGATAAGATTATTATTATTATTATTATTATTATTATTATTATTATTATTATTATTATTATTATTTTCTAGTTCTTGTTTTAAATAAGCTTGTTTAGTATTATTATTATTTTTTCAAAACTAAAATTTAAAAAAAAAAAAAAAAAAAAAAAAAAAAAAAAAAAAAGCCTTTTATTTGAAATAAACATGTTTAGTCGAACATTTAAATAAGAGCTTTTTGTAGTAGTAGAAGTCGTTTTGAAAGATTATGATAACACTTCATTATAAAAGCAATCCAGGTGGTTGTTTAAAGACATTCAACTAATTTGGTGGATCTCACCATAGACTAACCATATCCTAAATGACAAAACAATGGATGGCTACAATCTTTATGTTTAAAGACATTCGACCAATTCATTGTGCAGGATATTGGAAGTCGATCGTACATCATATAGAGCCCACCTTTAATGTAGACCATCCATCGTGTAAACCTTCAAAGTGGGTCATCCATCATGTGAGGCCTGTCTTGGATGCAGACCATTCATTATTAAGGGCTGAGCTTTGATGTGGACCATCCATTATGTAGAGCCCACCTTAATGTAAGTCATTTATCATGTGGGGCCCACTATCAATGCTAATTGTCCTTTATATGGGGCCCTTCAATGTCCATTATCCATCACCAATCACATAGAGTTCACATTTGATTTGCCGTTTGTGTGAACCCTACCTTGGAAGTGGATTGTCCATAATGTGGGGCTTACTTTTGATATCTATCATTCATCATATGGAACACGCCATCTATGCTGATCATCTATCATATTGGGCCACTTTGGATATGGGTCGTCTATCATGCAAGACCTTGGATGTGGACCATCCATTAGGTGGGGCCCACTTGTTATGGATTGTCCATCATGAGGGGTCACATATTGATGTGGGCTATTTCATCATATGAAGCCCACTATATCCATTATGTGGGCCCACCTTGATGTGGACCATTCGTCGTGGGGGCCCCACCTTCAATATGGGTCGTTCATCATGTCGGCCCACCTTTGATGTCAATTGTCCATCATGTTGGTCCACGTTCAATGTCCATCATCCATCAAGTGGGGCCCACTTAATGTGGACGGTTATCATGTTGGGCCACACTTTGATGTAGACCATCCATCATGTGGGGCCCACCTTCAATTTGAACCATGCATTATGTGGGCCCACCTTGATGTGGACCGTTCATCATGTAAAGCCATACCTTCAATATGGGCCGTTCATCATGTGAGTCCACCTTTGATCTCCACCATCCATCATGTGCGTCCCACCTTTAATATGGACCATCCATCATGTGGGGCCCGCTTAATGTGTTTAGTCTATCATGTAGGGCTGCATTTTGAAGTGGGCCATCCATCACGTAGGTCCCACCTTTGTTATTTACCGCCCATCTCATGGGGCCCGCTTGATGTGAATAGTCCATCATGTGAGGCCATATTTTAATTGATGTGGGCCATTCATCATGTGGGGTCCAGCTTCAATGTCCACCATCTATCATATGGGTCCCACCTTTACTGTAGACCATCCATCATGTGGGGCTCAACCTTCAATATGGGTCATTCGTCATGTCAGCCCACCTTTGATATCAACCCTCCATCAAGTGGTCCCACATTCAATGTCCATCATCCATCATGTGGGTCCCACCTTTGATGTGGACCAACCATCATGTGGGGCCCACTTGATGTAGATCATCCATTATGTGGGGCCCACCTTTGATGTGACTGTGCATTGTATGTGCCCACTTGGACGTGGACCATTCATCATGTGAAGCTACATTGGTCATTAATTATGTGGACGTATCCTAAAGAAATTGTAAAGAGAAAAGAAGATGAGGAGATGAGAATTACTTAAAAAGTCTAAAGACGAACTTGTCCAAAAATTAACTAAAGATATCTATGTACCTGTATAAGTCAAATGATCTCTTGAAAACTAAGTGACGTCTCATCACTTATCTTTTTAAGAATTGTTTTGTTAGTTTCTATAAAATTAAATGATAAAACCAAAAATAAAAGTTTGTTTTTTTTAATGTGCCAAACAACTCTTTAATTTACACCAACGAAATTACATGCAGTGAGCTTCACGTTTCTGGGAAAAAATAAAAAAAGAAAATCTACATCGATCAGATATCTGGCCAAACATCTAAAATCTCCTCGCAATGGTAAGAAGAGCTTCCAGATCCACGGACTACTTTCGACCACACGTCACGCCACTTCGAAGGTGAATTTGACAATATGACGAGTGAAGAGCATTTCACCTGGGTGCCGTGGGGACTACCGTGATGTATGTATTATATATCTACACCGTCCACCCATGTTACTACCTCCTTTTAGAGTATGAACCCGAAAATGAAGCAGATCCAAAGCTCAAGTGGACCACACCACAAAAAATCATGGGGATAAAGACACCCACAGTTAAAACCTTATTGGGACCCACCATGACACTAACTTGCCATCCAAACCGTTGATAAGGTCTCCCAGACCTAGATAAAGGGAAAACACAAATATTAGCTTTATTCAAAACTTTTGTGCCCTTGAGAACTTTTAAGGGTGGCATTCAATCACCAATGTTTCCAATGGTGCGGTCCACTTGAGCTTTGGATCTACTTCATCTTTTTGGGCTTATGTCCTAAAATAAGCTTACAAAATAGATGAATGGTATAGATATAACATACATACATCAAGATGGGCCCCACAGCACCAAGGGCACTGGGCAATCCACTTCAAACAACAAGGAATACATGCCAATACAAAGGATAGGGAAGGAAGAAGGTAAAAAAAAAAAAAAAAAAAACCCAAAACATCACAAGCAGTTGATCAACAGCTTGCTATGCATCTTAAGCATCAGTGCACCACCAAAATTAGACTAAAGGTCACTCATAACCACACCAAAATTCAATCCAACTAGAGCTCAATGTTGGGATTTTTGGCCTGCGGAATCACACAGATCTAGATTTAGGATAGCAATCCAATGGCACCAAGCACACACACAAGAAAAGAGAACACACAGATTTAACGTGGAAAACCCTTGCGGGAAAAAACCACGGCACAAAGCAACAGATCACCACTATGAAAGCATCAATTACAAAGAGAAAAAACTTACCTGATTCGAACAACCTCGAATCTCACCCTTGCTACACCCTTTGATAACCCTAGAACCCTTTAAAATACATTTAGGAAGTCTTAGAATTAATCTTAGAATAGCCCTAGGGACCCCAATTTATAGTTTTGGCAACTTTCCTTTTGTATCCCAGTTGCGAAAGGACTTGCGTCACAAAATCCGCGAAACTTCTTTCGCATCCCAGTTGCGCAAGGACCTGCAACACGAAATCCACGAAACTCCTTTCGCATCCCAGTTGCGAAAGGACTTGCAACACGAAATCCGCGAAACTCCTTTCTGCATCCCAGTTGCGAAAGGACTTTTAACAAGAAATCCACGAAACTCCTTTCCGCATCCCAGTTGCGAAAGGACTCAAATTTAAGACATCTCGCAACAATCTCCACCATGTCTTCAATCTTCAACCATGTAGCTTTTTGACCTCTTCTCTTATTTCTGCATCACATCATAACTTAGGATCACATTGACCAACCAGCGCTAATCACGGATCTGATAGATACCTGCTATACCGTCGGCGCGAATATCTCTGAGAAGCCGATCTATTCTCTCTGAGAATAACTTCTCGCTACCAACCTCGCCCTGTATCTATACTGTATCCTCCTGAAAGTCCACCTGCATCCAACCGCTCACCGGCCCATTGGAAGCTCCACCCGCTCCCATATGTTGGTCTGGTACAACGAATCCATCACATCGCCCATAGTCACCTTCTACTTCTCAGCATCAGGCTCACCTAGAGCCATCAGAATAAAAGATGAGTCCTCTGCGATATTAGAGTCATCCATGTACCACGCCGATATCCTACAATCATGCCGTATGATTCTTCACACAGGTGGCTGCTCCACCTACTCTGTATCCCTGTCCGCACGTCTCAGCCTTCCTGCCTTGCCCGCCCATGTGGCCATGCCTATCATGCCACACACGTGCAGAGGTGGAATCCGCTACATCCACTGTAGCTCCACCTTTTGAAGTACTCCCGATCAACCTTTAAACATGATCGAGTCGTTGCGCTTTCATGATTACCCGTGCCCCCTTAGATACTTTAAGAGCACCATCAATATATGTGTACTTGCATCCTTTTGCCTCAAGTACACCAAGAGAAATCAGATTCTGCTTCAAATCAGGAACGTGCCTCACATCTATCAAGGTACGCTCCACCCCATCAAACATCCTGATGTGCACCGTACCAACAGCCACAACATTACAGGCAAAGCCATTGCCCATAAACACCTGTCCACCATCGCACTCCTAGTAGCTGGTGAACCAACTCCGATGAGGAGTCATGTGAAAAGATGCCCCTGTGTCTAGCATCCACTCGTCCTTACGATCATCGTATGACCGTCTAAGCGAAGACACAGACAAAACATCACCATCACATCCACTCGATTCATCTGACGTGGCAGTGTTAGCCTCCCTGCATGAAGCCTCAGAATCTTCCCTCTTAGATTTAGGACTTTCACAATCCCTCTTCACATGTCCTTCCTTCCCACAATTCTAGCACTTTACCTTTCCTTTGCCCTTGCCCTTGGATTTGGATGTAGAACCTGAAGAACCTGTACCTTGTTCAGAATTCTTACCCACTGTAAACAGTGCATCAGAAGATGTCCCCATGTTGCTGTCTAGCTGTCTCATAGCCTTCCCTTGAAGGGCTGAGATAACAGTGTCGACACTCAGGGTTTTATTCATGCTGCACATAGTGTCCTTGAATGACTCATAGGACGCCGGAATAGAATTCAGCAACATACATGCTTGTTCTTCATCTTTCATCACTTCCTCCATATCCAAAGAATTTGCAAACCAATTTATTAAAGTTGTTGGATGTGAGCCTTCAGATCTCCACCCTCTGCCATATTGAAGTTATACCACTGCCGCTTCAAGTGTAGGCAATTTTCAGAGGATTTCTTCACATAGACATCCTCTAACTTCGCCCATAACTTAGCCGCAGTTTTCTCCCTCATGACGTTGTAGAGAACCTCATTCGTGAGACATAAACGGATCGATGATAAAGCCTTCTTATCAAGAGTATTCCAATCACCATCAGTCATAGTGAACTTCCGCTCCTCAAGAGTACCATCTTCGCCTTGTTTAATTAAGGAACTCATCATCTTGATCTTCCATAACTCAAAATTATTTTTTCCTGAGTACTTCTCAATCTCATACCTGGCGCTCGCCATTATTACTAATCCCTCAGATTCAGATCTACGTCCCAACCGATTGCTCTGATACCACTTGTTGGGATTTTTGGCCTGCAGAATCACACAGATCTAGATCTAGGATAGCAATCCAATGGCACCAAGCACACACACAAGAAAAGAGAACACACAGATTTAACGTGGAAAACCCTTGCGGGAAAAAACCACGGCACAAAGCGACAGATCACCACTATGAAAGCATCAATTACAAAGAGAAAAGACTTACCCGATTCGAACAACCTCGAATCTCACCCTTGCTACACACTTTGATAACCCTAGAACCCTTTAGAATACCTTTAGGAAGTCTTAGAATTAATCTTAGAATAGCCCTAGGGACCCCAATTTATAGTTTTGGCAACTTTCCTTTCGTATCCCAGTTGCGAAAGGACTTGCGTCACAAAATCCGCGAAACTCCTTTCGCATCCCAGTTGCGCAAGGACTTGCAACACGAAATCCACGAAACTCCTTTCTCATCCCAGTTGCGGAAAGACTTGCAACACGAAATCCGCAAAACTCCTTTCTGCATCCCAGTTGCGAACGGACTTGCAATACAAAATCCGCGAAACTCCTTTCCGCATCCCAGTTCCGAAAGGACTCAGATTTAAGACATCTCGCAACACTCAAAATAACTGACAATGGACGAAAATGAGGAAGCCTGCGCGCGGTCGGGTTGGCTCACCCATATTCAAAATATTGATTTTTCCCAGCCGAGGATTGGCCCATTGCTAGCCCTAATCATTCCATATATTCAACATCAATATCTACATCTTACTAATAAAATATTCAACTATTTTGTTCCATTATTTTTTAAAAAAAAAACAAATTATTTAAGTCATAAATAGTTACCCCATCTTCATCCTATATGGAAAGAAGTCAAGTCTACTGAGAATGGCCCATGGAACAATTGACGCCATCCAAATGTTTTCCCTGCTTTGGTGGTAAAATGGTTCAAATCAAACTTTCATGGGGTTGGTCAATTAGCATGGGAAATTGAAGTTTGATTGATGGAATTCTCTAATAAATATTAGCTGTTAAAACATGTTGGATCGACTATTTGCACTCTCATATCTACCCCCGTCTTCTTAAAATACCCTCACCATGATATGAAGGTACGAAGAATTTCTTAATCACCACTGCATACGACAGCATCTACACCACTCAAAAGGTGGACCTGACATTTCAACATTACACTAAGGATCACACCAATCCAGAGCATGAGCCATGAATGAGTCCAAGACATCGTATTAAAGTAATTATAGTGATGGAATTGATAATCTGATTGTTTCGGGATATCATTTCAGTGGGCCATGTGGTCAATAGATTAATTGCTTAGTGACACATGTTACACATACAACTCTTAGAAGGATTTTATAATGTAATCCAACATTTCACCTTGGGTTTTAAACCCCCATTTACTTTATGATGCCAAATATAAGGGATTCGGAATCCCCTCAAAGCCTCCGAATCCATGGTGCCAAACGACCTCTTACGGAAGATGAGTTTGTCTTGCCCTCGCCCTGGTGGTGGCATAGAAATACCTGGGCCGCTCAATGCCTCTCACAAAAATGCCCGGATTTTGCTGACCTTCTTTCAAGATTAAGCGTGTGATAATAGTCCGGCACTGCACACGTATCATACACAAGTTTTATATAGACCAGTCTGATTCTGGTAAAATGCACACGTAAAGTAATTGAACATGATGAATGGCCTGGATCACCTGCAAGTGTTGTTGATCCAGACTATCCGATTAGTGGGTCCTGTTGTAGATGGGCCATAATCCCAAAGGTGCACTATTCATCACTCGTTCCTTTGTCAGTTCTTCTCCGGCATTTGTTCTTCTGATTGAATGGTCCCACAATTATTTTGCAGAAAAGCATCGTGACATGGCTGTAAGGTTCCATGTTCTCTCCCTGTGGACACAGATTCAGTGGATCTACGAAAGGGGAGGCAACTGTTATGTATATGTTTTATACACCATATTGTCCATTCCTTTTTCCAGATCATTTTAAGAGCGTGAACTAAAAACGAGGCAGATCCAAAGCTCAGATAGACCACACCACAAGAAATAGTAGTGACAGAACACTCACCATTTAAAACTCTCTAAGGTCCATCACAATGTTTATTTGCATCCAACCTGCTACTAAGGTCTCACTAACCTAGATGAAGGGAAAAAATAAATCTCAGCTTGATCTAAAACACGTGTGGCCCCAAAAAGTTTCTAATTGTGGGCATCAATCAACATTGTTTCTGTAGCGTGCTCCACCTGAGATGTGGATCTGTTTTATTATCAGGCTCATTTCCATAAAATAATCTGGCAAAACAGATGGACGGTGTGGATATAAAACACACATCATGGTTGGCCCCACAATCCGTGAAAGGCTGAGATCATTTTGCTCTGCAAGGGTGGCACCTATCTTTTAGTAAAAATAGGTGGACCGTGAAGGTTGTCAATAATAGATTGTGGCATAACCCAATGGACCGATGCATGATCTAGGATCCCGCTACATACACCCGGCAAAGGAGGAGTGAAGGAATAGGTGATTGATAGTCTCAGCTTGATTATAGCACATCAGGCACACGTTTGGAAGTACCAATCCCCTATTCATTGCTTTAATGGGAACCAAAAATCATCTATGCCCTTGCAGAATACAGGTGTAGGTCTCAGAACAGAGCAGTCTACTGGAAACATGCAGAAAAGGCAAAAAGGGTACTGTTTGCCTATTTCAACAGGGAAATAACAACATGCACGAGAGAGCACAAGAAATTAAGAAATGCTATATTTTGATAGATTCATGAATAAGAAATCATAAGACTTTAGGAAATACTAAACCACTCACAAAATACAACATGAAAATGATCCATGCACAAAATGTAGAAACATACATTTTGATAACATTATAGAATGAAAGTTCATGAAAAGCCTATCTACTAGGTAAAAGGAACGAAACCATACTAAGATTAAAAGGTTGACCCTAGGAGACCAACCCTTTCCTTGAGAACGTATAATAGCATATGTGGAGCTCTAAATGTTAAGAAACAATAACATCTGTTTGCAACCAATTCTTTATTGCCCAAGCTCAGACAAGGGCATTTTCTAATGTCCCTACAGTTACGTTCAACTAAATAAATATCCAAGTGTAACATGCAAGGTTGTCGCAATAAATTAATTGCACAAGACAGCTGCATGAAAACAAAGAGAAAAGCAAAATACACCAAGAAGACAGATTCATAGCTATCCCATTAGAGATGCGGTCACAGAACTTTGTAGCATTCAAGTAATGCAATTGCAAGGATTGATAACTGAGAATCCACAAGTCATACTGAGGGCTCACCCTAGACTTCAGTGCAGTTGGACAAGCTTTGGGGGTTACAATCTGACCCAGGGTGGATTTGTTTGACTCCATTTCCAGAGAAGAAAAAAGAGGAGTACCAGGTGGCGTAAGAAGCCCGGAATCAGAAAAGAATCCTCAGTAAGTCTGAATCCATACTCATTTGTTTAGCCTCACTCACATCATGCATAAGCCACCAATAAAATTGCAAATAAAATCTTCCAGTTCCAACGCAGATGCATCTCGAACAGGCACACATGTGAAAACAAAAAATCAAGATGCTTAACAAATAACAATGATTAAAAAAGGCAGAATATACTTTCCATCTTGAAAGGAAGTAAATTTCCGCTTTACAAGGAAAAAAACAGAGAAATGAATTTCTCAACCAATTTCACAACAATATTTCCGGAAGAACTAATGCAAAAGAGAATCGTTACTGAGAAGATTGTTCTATTTTTTATTTTTTTTTTGAAAGGTAAGATTGTTCTTTTAATAATTTGTGATATAAGAAAATTCAACATTGCTAATTTGTAGTAGTGCAAATTATATAAAAAGGAATTGATTTTCTTGAGGTTTTAGGCAAGGGAAACACAAAACTCATACTACTAACCCATTCACTCTGGGCTACCTACAGGAATTCTTAACTCAACGATGACATTCAACAACCCTTACTCCTAAATCCAGGATCAAGCTATCCTTTTCTTATCAGTTGTAGCAACCACAAGCCATTTCGACTGTTCTACACATTACATGGGGTGACATGATGCTTCAAGCATAATTCCTCATAAATCATTCCAAGCGCCAAAACTCCCAACATTTATGCTTATCAATAGCCCTTGACCTTGAGTCAAAAATTGAAATAGGAAAAGATTTCACATCCACCAAAGTTGGTTGTTGCCTCAAACATTTTAAAAACTTGTCTCTCCTTGTTTCAACTAATAGAGGAACAAAAAACGATCTCAAATGTTTGTTGCAAGTATCTTGCTATGCTACTTGATGAACCTAAGGAAACCATCCTTATCCCATCAAAGTGCATAATTAGCTTCCACATCAGTGTTTACACGCACAAGACAATTGGTATGGCTGAAGATCTAATAATTGCTTGGGAAACAATCACCATTTCCAACATAGATGACATCAAAAGAAGTTAATCAGCACACTTCTCTCTAAATCCATGGATGTATGTTCTAGTTATTGTGTTCTGGGTTTAGTCCATCGGTTTCTTGTTACAGGTAACTCTATTTGATATCCTTAGGAATTTAGGGTCTTGAGTTGATGTGCTCCATTCTAGTCAAGATGTAGCATCTTCGATTCTGGGGAGTTCTATTTTTACTGCAGTTCCTGTATGATTTTTTATTTATTTATTTAAAAAATAAAAAAAAAAACTGCAATAATAGCATTGAAAGAAAGGCCGAAGCCAAAAGAATACAAACATAAAAGAAAACAGATTACAGATCTAACTAAATGACTAAAAACTAGGCTGGATTGACAGCTTTTGAAGCTTTCACCCATTCCATCACATGCAATTTAGCCAAACTGAAAACCTCTGAAGCTTGCCTTTTTGTTAACAATCCTGGGTGTATTGGACTATACCAACCACCCCCGGACTATACCAACCCCCCCCCCCCCCCCTAAATTCTGAGAAATTTTTTCGGAAATAAGGAAAATTGTAAAATGCCTAAATCTATTATTTAAAAAAAAAAAAAAAAAAAATTGTGTTCAATGGAGAATCGGACCATTCCCTGACAAGAACGTTGATTGTTAGCTTCACCACCTAAAAGTAAAGTAAATATGCCCTAACCAAACACAAACCAAGCATGATTTTGGTGGATTAGATATACTATATTGAAATTTATAAAATAAGGATAAAAAAAAAGTGGAAAGCAGTGGACTGATGGCTTGCCCCTTCTTCCTATTCCCCCCACCCCCCAAATGGTCTATTTTGCTTGGATTAATCAACCCCCACTAATATCTTATGTTTTGATCCCCAAAATAGGCCTGGATGTAGTAAGAAATTGAGTATCCACTTCCCTTATAGTTTGAGTGAGGAAAGAAGTGGGAAATGAAAAGGCTTTTTCTTTTGTAATGGACCAGTTCACCCTGTATCACATAACGGGCCAGCCCGATATGGCCGTATAATAACCAATTTTCAAAACCGTGTGCATGCATCTCTAGATCACCTATGTGAAAAGCACTATGAGATGGGAATTGTAGCTGTAGGGAGAAAAAAAACCACATAAACACCCCCAAGCAAGCTTTTCTATGTATGTTTCATTGTTGAGTTGTGGCAAATTCAATTGCCATCTTTAAAAAGGATGACATGCTTGCTATAGAAGAGGCAAACGTGAAGTGTTGCCCCTCAAAAAGTTTGCCTTGCACAAGAAACAAACTATGCCCAAAAGTGATTCTAGTGCAGTACATGATGCAAACAACATGTTCCAACAAAGAATCTTGTACCAAGGTACTGCTTCAGAACCTCATTCCTGCTTTTCTTCAACTGCTGTGATTAATGATTCTACCAAATCAATCTATTTTCTACTCATATGCAACTTTCGTTCTAAACTAAATATTACTAGTTATACATACACAATCTATAAAAACCTTATCACTATATTAAATATGGATGCATGCTTTACATTTAACTCTATAGTAAACAACTAGAGGGCTGTCGAAAATTGTCTTCACAGCTTCTTTACACCACCAGTTTTAATTCCTCTGTATACGAATTTTCTGAAACTTTTGGTGGTAGACGTGCTGCAATACATGGTATGCACGTGCATCTCCAATCCTTTGCAAGTAGTTTTGTTTGATTCTATAGTGTTTTTTTTTTAAATTTATTTAAATAATAATGTGCGTTACAGTTTACAACTCAAATTTTACAACAAAAAACCTGTCAGAACTCTTAATGTTAGGGGAAATCTGGGCGATCTGATTCCCAGGCCGATAAGATGCTGCTGCCAAATTAAAAGATAAGAATGACACCTCAGTTGTGATTGGGGAAGGAAAGGGTGGGAAATGCCAACATGCTTGATGGGTTCTTCCCAAGTACCAAATGTACTGTCTGCACTTTGGAAGCCGTGCCAACCACAACTTGGTAGTGTGCCCAAATAATCCTTATCATCAATGTTTTACAGCATTCCTTAATAAGTAGATGAGATGTTGTAACATTACAAATCATAATCATTTTTCTCGCCGTCGGAGTTTAGGGCCTGTTTGGATGCTTGTATTACATGTTACTTATAGGTGTAAGTAAGTTACAGGTAATCTTATTTGGATGTAAGTTGTAACTTACTTACAGGTAACTTTGTTTTTGTGTTTAGATAACCTATAACTTTGTTACAAGTAATAAGTTGGATATTCACACTAGATAGATTTGAAATAGAGAATCGTTGAAAAATCAGATTGTCACATAAAAAAAAAAAAATGGGATAAAATTATTCCATTTTATTAAGCCCATGTAAACGAATAGTTTGGCCGATTCTTAGGCTAAACTAATCAACAGGTGGGCCATAAAAGTGGGCTCATGTTTTCAAAATGCTAGTAATGTCGGCGAAAAACTTGAGCTACATATGTGTTTGACATCCTAGCTGACCATCAGATGGGTCCACTGTGTCCGATGACTAGCCCATAAAATTAGAATGGTCCAGTTATCAGAAGGCCAACTTGTACACTGGACGTGGACCACTGAAACAATCCATCTGCTGAGCAAAATGGCCTATATTTGGGCCAATACATCTACACAAGGGCGCCCGCTTGATGCATGGTCCGGTTCTCCCATACATGACAGGTTGGTATGTATGGCTGCATGTGTGAGATTAGCAAAGCTCAAGGTAACGATTTCATTAACAAATGAGACTAGCCAAATACAACAAGTATAACCATAAACCAACAGTGACTTGATTTGTAAATTTTTTAAATGACGCTATCACTATAAGTAAGCCATGAAGGCTATGTGACGTGTTATGTGGGCCCACTATAATGTATTTGTTTCATCCACACCATCTATCCATTATTCCATATCATTTTAAGTCATCAGCCCAAAAATAAGGTACATCAAAATTTCGGGTGGACCACATCACTGGAAACAATGTTGATTGAAAACCCACCATTAAAAACTTTTGGTGGGCCACCAATGTTTTCGATCAAATTGATATTTGTTTTGTGCCCTTCATCCAGGTCTTTATGACCTAATCAACAGCTTGGATGTGAAACAAACATTACAGTGGGCCCTAGTAGTTTTTTAATGGTGGACTTTCAATCATTTTCGTGGTGTGGTCCACCTGAGATTTAGATATCCCTCGTTTTTTGGAATCAAACCCTAAAGCGATCCAAAAGAATGGATGGACGGCATGGATGAAACAAATACAATATGGTGGGCCCCACAGATCATCAGCCATTATCCACACCACCTCCCCAAGCTGTGTCCGTCAATGTAGAAGCAAAAAAAAAAAAATTGGAAAAAGGAAAAAGAGAAAAAAGGGGTTTCCTACCTTGCGGAAGCTCGATGGGAGAAGGAGAAGTAGACTGAGAGAGGGACGCTTCTTCAATGCATGTTCGATTCTTCCCCAACAATTTTCATTTCAAAATTTTCAATCGTTACCAAAGATATAGGTAACTTGAAAAACGACTCAAGCACCTGTAAGATTTTCGCCTCTTTCTCCTGTAAGAAAGTCACAGGTTGAGAGAAATTTACCTTTGACTTTCCTCCCCCAAACACCAACCGTAACAAAGTCACCTGTAACTTTGTTACATTTTAGAAAAGTTACAGGCATCCAAATAGGCCTTAAGAAGTCATCAGAAGCGATTTTACGTGGTATTGATGACACTATCTTGAATATGGGATAACTGCCTGGTTTCGTTATCCAGAAACATTTGCAAGTTAGAAGATGGAAAAGATCTACTACTTTGTGGATAAGTCCAGTTTTACAAGATTGATAACATTAACACACATTTCGAAATGCAGCCATACATGTCAAAATGGCGCGTGTTTGGGACATCCAAGTCGTGCATCAGGTGGCCCCCACCTCGTAGAGACCTAACCAAAAGAGCAGGCCGGTCCACCCATCATGTGGGCTACACTTGTATGCTTAATATACACCAGATAGAAACTTGCTACCGAACATCTATTCGTGTGTGTCCTACACCATATCTGATGAGTAGACTGGCCCAATGTCGGGAGTAGGTCATCTACATGGAGGGGTCCACCTCGAGAAATCATATGTATGTCGTAGATACAAAAATTACAAAGGAGATTCAAACGTTGCGCTGTCGAAAATGAAATTCGAATAAAAAAGAATACATGAACATTGACATCCGATTCATAGAAAACTAATAAAGAAACCAATTTTATTTAAAAAAAAAAAAATCATGATGCGAAATAGCAATTTGGCAGCATTTTCAAAACCTAGGGCCTGGAAAGAACTGAATCTAACCCCAAGAAGTCTGAATGTTACAGTGGGAACCATCGGAGCGCATACTTAAAGGAGGATCAAAATCTTTGGAGGTGTGGAGGAGAAGCAAGTTATTCGGCTCCTTGTCGCACTTCCGCATCGCGAGAAACAACACAAGATCCTCTTCCTTGTCCTTCATCACAGCTCCAAGGCTCCTCCCTTGCCTCTGCTGTTGTACGGGCGCTTGCATTTGTGACTCTGCAGCCCTGAAACTCCGATTCATCGCTATACGACAACGAAAATGACGACGAAAAATAGCGATTTCCTGATCTAAACCCTAACTCTCAACCACTCCATTAGATCTGGAAAAGAGCTGCCAAACTCATTTTCTACAACGAGACTCCGTCAGACTTCATCGCGACCGTTCGATTGATCCGGACGCCGAGAGAGAGAGAGAGAGAGAGAGAGAGAGAGAGAGAGAGAGAGAGAGAGAGAGAGAGAGAGAGAATGGAGGCGAAAACAGGTGAAAATGGAAGGGCATTTGAGAGCGAGCGGAGAAAGGGGGCAATCACGAGATCGGGAGCTCCTTTGCTTTGATTCATTGACGCGACAGCACATCTCCCTCTCCTTCTCTCCTTTTCTCTCTCTCTCTCTCTCATACGCTACGTTTCTGGATTGTATTGAAGGGAAACTAGCGTCAAATGCCCCTGGTTCCATGGATAACTACTGTAATGCCACTGTAGATTTTTATTGGGAAGACACTTGCGTATCTCGCGTAGGTAACTATTGGGGTCACTTTCTCCATAAACGGGTTAACGTACGATGCAGGACAATTAACCACTTGCTCTAAAAGCTTGAACGGTTAGAGTATAGCAAATTAATCCCTTTATCTCATAGCTCAGGCCTCACATCTCATGGATTTTTTAGGACCTTGGCCGAATCCCCTTCGTGGGCCCCAAATCACATGGGCCGCCCACCCCAAGCGTGTCCCCGCATCTCACGGGCTACCCCACTCGAGCCCGGTGTGAAATACGCATTAATCCCCCCTAGTGAGGAGTCTCGAACACAAGACTTCCTCCGTGGGCCGCACCCACCCTGAGTGTGCCCCTGCATCCCACAAGCGACCCCACTCGAGCCCAGTGTGAAAATGCCCCTGCATTTATCACCTCCGGTGAGGGGTCTCGAACCCGATACCTCCTACTCTGATACCAATTTGATGCAGGACAATTAACCACTTGCTCTAAAAGCTCGAACTATTAGAGTATGACGAATTAATCCCTTTATCTCATAGCCCAGGCCCCACATCTCATGGACTTTTTAGGACCTCGGCCAAACCCCCTTCGTGGGCCCCAAATCACATGGGCCGCCTACCCCAAGTGTGTCCTCACATGTCACGGGCTACCCTACTTGACCCTAGTGTGAAATGCGCATTAATCACCCCTGGTGAGGAGTCTCGAACACGAGACCTCCTCCATGGACCACACCCACCCCGAGTGTGCCCCTGCATCCCACAAGCGACTCCACTCAAGCCGAGTGTGAAAATGCCTCTGCATTAACGTACTTGAACTCTACCGCGTCCATCAAGTACATCACCCCATTTTTTTTTGTTATGGATTAGAAAAATCGGGATGATTCCACCGTAAGCACACGTGTTTCAACCTCAAACACACGTGTCCAGTCTATAGGATTAAATGGTATTGAATTGTATTCGATGGGTTATGCACAATAATCATTGCATGTCGGAAATATGATGGTATTTTAATTATCAATCCATGTTTAGGATAAAAATCTTAATATGGAAAAAATATTGGATTAAGAAAAATCCTGTTTAGTGGACCATGAAATTATAATCAACTAATTAAATTCATAATTAATGTTGGTCACTTATATAGATAAACACGTATGTCAATGTAAGACCCACATGTGCAATAGATTTCAAAATTTATAAAAATCTTAAATAATACCAAATGCAATTCCACTCCACTAAATCCCAACTTTTACTACCCTCCCCAAAAGCTTGAGATGGAATTTGGACGGGTCAAATACAATTCCATCTCACTTTATCTCAAGTAATACTATGCGCCAAAAAGCTCATTTAGATACCATCAAATAAGTAAGTTTATGATCAAATTATAAATACCTTTTCTAAAAAAAATTTAAAGTTACTTAATCACTTCAGTTTTATAAGTGAAAATCAAGATAAGCTTTTCTTAAATAACTTATATTCTAAACGCCACTTAAATTCACATGGAATAACTCACCTGGGTTTTGAAATCCTCATTGTGATCAGACACATCATGTAAATCATGTGGATTGAATTCCATGTAAACTCCACTGTAGGCCCGTCCTACATTCTAAATGCCACTTAAATTTGTGTGTTTTTTATTTTTTGAGCTCATTCCCTGAAATGATCTTAGAAAAAGGGATGGAAGACATGGATATAAGATAATGGGTGTTCCAAAATGGTAATGGTTACCATAACCGCCACTACCATTGTCATTATAATACGGGCCGTAAAAGCCACTACAGTCCCCGTATCAACCGTTACGGCTTTTTTTTTTTTTGAAAAGATTGTTATAAAATCATTATGGACTGTTACGAGGCCACTATGATCATTTTGACACTTCGACCTGCAATGCATAACAGTTATTACTGTTATCACTGCGTAGTGGGTGTTGGGTAACCGAATTTGAATGCCATTACGTATTTCAATTTGGGCCAGACAATAATGACGATACCTTCTAAGGGTGAGGTCGGGGCCTGAAATGCACTTTTAAAATTTTATATAACCAAGTTACCCTTCCATGGCACTCCAGAAAGGATTGAATGGTTAGGATCATTTGCTAGGATCATAGCTCAGAATCAACTACACATAACATGAATATAGGTTTTTTTTTTTTTTTTTTTTTTTTCACAAGTTGCCCCGCCTTGTATCGCTTAAGAAATTTGAGGGCGAATTTGAAAAACACTTCAGTGGGCTAATAAGTGCATGCAGACGTTTCAATGCACTAGTTGCGGTTGGGAAATGTGTACAGTCCACATTATCAATCTGGACCAATCATTTGGTCCAATTATTGATTAGGTGGTTCTCACCATCCAACCAATAGCATGAAGAAATGATTGAATGCCATTTTTTTGCCAAGCGATGGGTGGGATTATCAAAGCCAATCATACTTTGGAGGGGCATTTCTTGGAGAATGAATGTGGACCACTTGATGGGTGTCTACTAAAATGAACGTGGAAAGGGCCAAGTTAAGGACGACTAGAATCATCTACTTTTTGTGGTTTCACACTGAGGCCTAGGAAGAGAGTGCTGGACCCATGGACGGTCCAGATCACTGATATGATATATCCGAATGCAAATGCAGCTATAGGCCGTTTGATGGTTGGCCCACCGTTGTGTTTCAGGGCCGAACAAAGAAAAAACAACAACAGCAGCCGCATGCTTTACCACATCTTACTTGAAATTGCGTGGAATTTTTTGAGTTAAATGACAGAATTGACCTCAGCTTCCTTTAGCCATTAACCAAAAAAAGTCACTTTAAACCATTAAAGCATAGCTTATTAATGAAACGGTGGCTAAGTGTATGGGACCGATTCATGCCCATATTTTAGTCTGGGCTCGTTGGCATCCAAACTACCTACATGTACCGTCCATTAGGTCCAGTGCACTCTTCCTGTGGAGTGCCTTGAAAAATTCATACTAATGAGATGTCTGTAACCGTCTAATTAGTGACATACAAAATGGATGTAGAATTTTGTTCTTGGAAGATAGAATCAGTCATGCATATATAGAACCATCTGATTGCTGTGATTTTTCCCTTAATAGCAGAAGAAGTGGGACCAGATCTAATGGACGGTTCTGATAGGTGATTCGAATATCCAAAGTCCAAAATCAACTTTGTACATTGTGCACCGTAAGGTTTTGGTAAATCAAGGTAGCTGGATCATTACTCAGGAGAAATTTAGGACCGTGGACCCCACCTTTTATCTAGTTGTTTTTATGAAAGAAGACAAACCTTGTTTTGCAACTTAGACCTCCACGTGCGGAGACCAAATTTTAGGATGAAAATACCCCTCCTTTTTACATACTCCTTTCACTGCATTGCTTGCAGTGTTGCTTTCACTCCCCTTAACGAAAAAACAGTTGCTTCTAGCCCTACACTCTCTTGGAACTAAGAACTGAAGTACGAAGGGTTTTCTTCTCATTTTCCTGACTGAAATCTCTGTGAATCATCTAGATATCATCATTCTACATTTGTCATTTTTCATCTTGGCTAGGGTTACATGAAATCTCACGAGTTGGTTGCATCTCCTTGAAAAGGTTCAAAATATTCTCTCACTCTAAAGCACCTCTCTTCAACCTGCATTTGACCGATACTGCAGCAGTCAGAGGTACAGATCTTGAAAAAAAAAAATGCTACACTTGTACAATGACATTGCATGCGAAGTTCAGTCAATTCCATGCGTTAGGCTTAGTCAATTTCATGCGTTAGGCTTAGTCAATTTTATGCGTTGATCGATTAAATTCATGTCAAACTCGCTCAATTCGATTTGAAGCTCACTCAATTCCATGCTAGGGCTCACTTGATCTCATGCTAGGCCCACTGAATTCCATATTTACCTTGCTCAATTTCATGCTAGGATCGCTCAATTTAATGTTTACCCAGCTTAATTTCATCGTAGATAAGGTCAATTCAATGTTTGTCTCGATAAATATCATTCTACGATCGCTCAATTTAATGTTTACCCAGTTTAATTTCATGGTAGATAAAGTCAATTTAATGTTTGCCTCGATAAATTTCATGGTAGGATCGCTCGATTTAATGTTTGCCCAGCTTAATTTCATGGTAGATAAGGTCAATTTAATGTTTGCCTTGCTCAATTTCATATTTGCCCCGTTGAATTTTATGTTGGCCCCGCTCATTTTCATGTTTGCCCCGCTCATTTCAAGTTTGCCCCGCTCAATTTCATGCTTGCCCCGCTCAATTTCATGTTTGCCTCGCTCAATTTCCAGTTTACCCCGCTCAATTTCCTACTAGCCCCGCTGAATTTCATGTTTGCCCCACTCATTTTTATGTTTGCCCCGCTCAATTTCATGCTTGCCCCGCTCAATTTCATGTTTGCCCCTCTCATTTTCATGTTTGCCCGCTCAATTTCCAGTTTGCCTTGCTCAATTTCATGCTTGCCCCGCTGAAATTCATGTTTGTCCCGCTCATTTTCATGTTTGACCCGCTCAATTTCTATTTTGCCCTGCTCAATTTCATGCTTGCCCCACTGAATTTCATGTTTGCCCCACTCAATTTCCAATTTGCCCCGCTCAATTTCATGCTTGCCCTGCTGAATTTCATGTTTGCCCCGCTCAATTTCTTGTTTGCCCCACTCAATTTCATGCTTGCCCCACTCAATTTCATGTTTGCCCCGGTCGGGGAAGTCCGTTCCTCTGCCCGTTCCGATCTATGCCTTGCAACCATAGCCTTTTTTCCTTTATCCTTAAGCATTATGACTGTTGCGATGATAGTGCCTATTTCAAACAAAGGAAATGATAAACTAAGCTTGAAAAATCTATATATATTTGGTCAATTCATGATTTATCATTAAACAGTGAACTGATGTATCCATATAAATCATCTAACGATTGAGTGAAGAACTCTGCATGGGCAATTGTAGCACAACTTGTGGTACCATACTATACTTCATACGTACATGCCATTTCTATATGAAATCAGCTCCATTCAAATCTATTCACACAAGCATAAAATGAATCTGACATTCTCATTGAAAATTATTAAGAGTCATGCTTGATGCATGTCCCCTTGTTGCAATCTCAGTAGCTCAGTTTCTTCTGTCCATGCACATTATAATGCAAAGGACATCTTTCATTCAGAAACAGTAAAGGACATCTCAGTTAAGCCTCGTTAATAAAAACCTCAAGTCCAAACAGCTCTCATCATGCAAATCATTTTAATATTTGTCCCAACTCCCGACATCAATCGACAAACTCAAAATACTCAATAGAAGAAAGGAATAATAGAAGAACTAATCATCTTGGAACCCCAACAAGAAATCAACCCACAGTCAACTAACATATGCCAGACATACTGATTGAGCTGAGGCTTCATTTAGATGCATAAGGGCCCATTTGGCTGGGTGGATTGAAAGGGATTGAATGGTATTAGGGTGGATGGCATGAATTTTTAGGTAATAATGGTGTTGTCAGTGGATTGTCTTGAGATACATGGGATTGCTATATCCCTATATTGCTATATCCCGTCTGTTTGGAACGCCCAGCCAATCCCGGGATTAAATCTTCCCATCCCTTCCAATCCCTCGAACCAAACACATCTCAGGCAAATTTGAATGGATTAAGGTGGTTTGGATGGGATTTAAAGGTAATGATGGTGTTGTCAGTGGATTGTCTTAAGACCCAAGGGATTGGGATCAGATCACCGACTGTGTTTGGCACGCCCGGCCAATCCTGGGATTTAACTTCCAATCCCTTCCAATACCATCCAATCCCTTCCAATCCGACCGGCCAAATGGGCCCTAATAGAATTGAATTGCGAGTCTTCAATTTAATTAAGATGAATGGGAAAGTTAATTGTTGCTCATGGTATTCATATGGGAAAATGACCCTCAAATTGTAGTTGTCCCTATCATGAGTAACTTGAAAGTAATATAAGGATTCAAAAATCCATCCTAAATAAGAATGCCAGGGAAGGAAACTACAATCTGGTTATTTCCACTTTATTTGATAGATGGTTACAATCCAATTGGATAATGCAACCAAAGACAACCCAAAAAAAGAGAGACTAGAAAGATAGAAGACCTTAAATTCAGAATTTAGAAATGGAAAACATAACTCAATTTGCTTGTCCTTAGCAACTAAAAGAACTATCCCATATCAAAAACCAAACAAACCCAATATGAAACGACATTTCTAAAACACGCCCGCTGAAGAAATTAGATTCAGAATCAACAACCAAAACAGATGACTTTTGACATTGACCCTCACTCAAACCATCCCATCACCGCAAACCTAGCATAAAAACACCAAGCACAAACCAAACAGCATTATACCAATTCCAAAAAAGACTAACAAAATAAAATCAGATTGCAAACAACTAAAGGATTTCAGCTATCTAAACAACTAAAAGAATTATATAAATAAGTTCAATTGGAAGATAAAATTCTGTTGATAAATGATTTCCAATTTGTTGAAAATAACTTGTTAGATTAATATAACAATAGAATATAACTTGTTTAGTTTTTTGGGCTCAATCCATGAAATTATCTGTTAAGTTTGCACCGCTGATTTTGTAGTTTGCCCCACTGAATTTCATGTTTTCCCCGCTCAATTTCATCTTTGCCTTGTTGATTTTGTAGTTTGCCCCGCTGATTTTGTAGTTTGCCAGCTCAAATGCAAGTTCCCCCCGTTGAATTTCTTGTTTGCCTCGCTCAATTTCATGTTTGCTGGCTAATTTTATAGTTTGCCCCGCTGATTTCATGTTTCCCCCACTCAATTTCATGTTTGCCCCGCTGATTTTTCAATTTGTCCCGTTCAATTTCATGTTTGCCCCGCTGATTTTTCAATTTGTCCCGTTCAATTTCATGTTTGCCCCGCTCAATTTCATGTTTTCCCTGCTCAATTTCATGTTTGTCCCGCTGATTTTATAGTTTGCCCCGCTGATTTTGTGTTTTCCCTGCTCAATATCATGTTTTCCCCGCTGATTTTCCAATTTGTTCCGCTCAATTTCATGCTTGCCTCGCTCATTTCCGTGTTTGCCCCACTGAATTTCATGTTTCCCCCGCTCAATTTCATGGTTGCCCTGCTCATTTCCTAGTTTGCCCTGCTCAAGTTCATGCTTGTCCCGCTCAATTTCATGGTTGCCTCCCTCATTTCCTAGTTTGCCCCACTCAATTTCATGTTTGCCCCACTCAATTCCTAGTTTGCCGTGCTCAATTTCATGCTTGCCCCACTCATTTCCTAGTTTGCCCCGTTCAATTTCATGTTTGCCCCGCTCAATTTCATGCCTGCCCTACTCATTTTCTTGTTTGCCCCACTTAATCTCATGTTTACCTCGCTCAACTTCATGCTTGCCCCCACTCAATTTCATGTTTGCCCCCGCTCAAAACCTAAACCTAAAACCTAAATGTATTTTGAAATCCCTAAACCTAAACCTTAACTTATTCTCAATTCCCTTAACCTTAACCTATAATCTAACTTAAACCTATAACCAACACTTATAACCTAAGCCTATAACCTATAACCTAAATGTATTCTCAAACCCTAAACCTAAACCTACACCTAATCCTAATCCCAACTCCTTAACCTAAACCAAAACTTGAAAACCCAAACCTAAACCTAGTCCCGAACCCGATTTCCTAAACCTAAATCCTAACCTATTCTCAGTTCCCTAACCCTTAACCTATCACCTAACTTAAACCTAAACCTATAACCGACATTTATAACCTAAATGTTTTCTCAAATCCCTAAACCTAAACCTACACCTAATCTTAATCTCAACTCCTTAACCTAAACTTAAACTTGAAAACCCAAACCTAAACCCGGTCCTGAACCCAATTTCCCAAACTTAAACCTTAACCTATTCTCAGTTCACTAACCCTTAACCCATAACCTAACTTAAACCTAAACCTATAACCTACACTTATAACCTAAACCTATAACCTACACTTAGATGGGCCCACATTGAATGTATGTAGTATATCCACGCCGTCTATCTAGTTGAGCCCCAAATTGAAGCATATCAAACAAGTGAATCATACCACAAGAAATAGTGGGCATAATGATTTTCTAGTTTGCCCTGCTGATTTCATATTTCCCCTGCTCAATTTCATGTTTGTCCCGCTGATTTTATAGTTTGCCTCCCTAATTTCGTGTTTCCCCTGCTCAATTTCATGTTTGCCCCACTGATTTTCCAGTTTGTCTCGCTCAATTTCACGTTTGCCCCGCTTAATTTCATGTTTGCCCCGCTCATTTTCGTGTTTGCCCCACTAAATTTCATGTTCCCCCGCTGAATTTCATGTTTGCCCCGCTGAATTTCATGTTTACCTCGCTCAATTTCATGCTTGCCCTGCTTAATTTCATGGTTGCCCCACTCATTTCCTAGTTTGCCCCGCTCAATTTCATGTTTGCCCTGCTCATTTCCTAGTTTGTCCCGCTCAATTTCATGCTTGTTCCGCTCATTTCCTAGTTTGCCCCACTCAATTTCATGTTTGCCCTGCTCATTTCCTAGTTTGCCCCGCTCAATTTCATGCTTGCCCCGCTCATTTCCTAGTTTGTCCTGCTCAATTTCATGCTTGCCCCGCTCATTTCCTAGTTTGCCCCATTTAATTTCATATTTACCCTACTCAATTTCATGCTCGCTTACGTTGGTAGTTTGGCTTGTACAATTTTCGGTATTTCTCGTTTCAGTTTTATCCCTATTTCATATGAAGCTTGTTCAAATTAATGAAATGCGTAATCCGCACGTGCAGGTCTAAGTTGCAAAAGAAGGTTTGTCTTGTTTCATAAAAACAGCTGGCTAAAAGGTGGGGTCCACAGTCCTAAATTTCTCACGAGAAATTTAGGACTGTGGACCCCACCTTTTAGCCAGCTATTTTTATGAAAGAAGACAAACTTTGTTTTACAAATTAGACCTACACGTGCGGAGACCGAATTTCAGGACGAAAATACCCCTCCTTTTCACTGCCGTCCACTTTTCCTCTCCCATTCCATTGTTTTCTTTTCATCTCCTTTTCCACTGCTGCTTTCACTGTCATTGCTTTCACCCCCTTTCCTCCCCTTTTCGTTGCGGCTTTTGTTGCTTTCACCCCTTTGCACCACTGGTTTCACTGTTGCTTTCACTACTGGTTTCTTAACAACATTGGAGCACATCCTCCCTGCACATCAGCAATCACACCCTCTTCCGAAAATGGTGGGTCCAGTGAAGAAAGCACGCACCACAGGTATATTTTAAACTCTATTGGCCCCACATTGAATGTATGTAGTATATCCATGCTGTCCATCCGTTTATCTATCTAATTTAAGGGGTTGAGCCCCAAATTGAAGCATATGAAAAGATCAAAGTGGATCATACCATGGGAAACAGTGTGGATAATGATTTCCACCATTGAAACCACAGAAGGCCCAATAGTGATGTTCGTTTGTTATCAAACCGTTCATAAGATCATACAAACATGGATTAATAGAAAACACAATTATAAGCTTGATCCAAAACTTCCGTGGCCCCTAAGAAATGATCAACAGTAGAAGTTCAATTCAAAATTATCATGTGGTGTGGTCCATTTGAACATTGGATATGTTTAGATTTTTGGGCTCAAGTCATAAAATTATTAGTTAAGTTTGCCCTGCTGATTTTTGGGCTCACTTAGTTATTGTGCAATATTTCCCTTTGTCTTTGAGAGTATTTTGCACACGCATGATAGTTTGGTGGAGCGATTGATATTGAGTTGCACTATTCCTTGTTATTTTAAGAGAAGATTCAATCGAGCATAAAGTCATCAATAATATCGAAACATGATAGATAGTATCGATAACTCATTTCGAGTAATAACCATATACCTACGCATAAGTTTCCCCCGCTCAATTTCTAGTTTGCCCAGCTCAATTTCATGCTTGCCCCGCTCAATTTCCAGTTTGCACCACTCAATTTCATGTTTGCCCCACTCAATTTCATGTTTACCTCGCTCAATTTCCAGTTTGCCCCGCTCAATTTTCAGTTTGCCCCGCTCAATTTCAGGTTTCCCCCGCTTAATTTTCAGTTTGCCCCGCCCAATTTCATGCTTGCCCCGCTTAATTTCCAGTTTGCCCCACTCATTTTCATGCTTGCCCCGCTCAATTTTCAGTTTGCCACACTCAATTCTTGTGAAAATCCTTTCAAAGAAAAAAATATTTCTAAATAATACACTTGAGAAAAGAACAATTGGGTATTTTTTAGCTAAGACATACGAGGAAACTTAATATTTTATTAATATAGTGAGGAACTCATGTACTTGTTAATGAAATAACATGTTCATGTCCACCAATTGAATGACATGAAAAAATCAAGTGTCAAAATCAATGATATTGAGAAAGACTTGTGCATATTTAGAATTTTTAACAACATTCTCCAAAGACTTGTGCATGAAGCCTTCCTCCATTGAGACTTTTCAATTCTTCTCTCATTAGCACTGACAAGTGAGCTTTCAAATACGGTTCATCAAGAGGAATTCCACAGAGAATCGTTAATATTTTTTGCTTCTTTTTTGTTGTGAAGAGTAGTTTTATAGATTGATTAAATGCTCAATTGGTGCAAAACTTGCTAACTGAATGAAGCAATCTTTTTATGAAACAGATTTTTGTTGGGTTTGATCTTATTCCACTAGCAAGTGTTTCCCTCACAAAGGTTCATGTTACTCACATGCATGATGGCAAAAAAGTTGTTGTAAAGGTAATTTT
Source organism: Magnolia changhungtana (assembly GCA_030180095.1). Lineage (NCBI taxonomy): Eukaryota > Viridiplantae > Streptophyta > Magnoliopsida > Magnoliales > Magnoliaceae > Magnolia > Magnolia changhungtana. The sequence goes on from JASAUF010000293.1 coordinate 1,903,321, forward strand.
TTGGCGTTCTTCTATTTGCATAGGTAACTAAAGCTTCAAACTCCAGATTGGAAATCTCTATGGCATAAATTTGGAACTTTTCATATTAAAAGTTACATTTTCTATGGTGTCCTAATGCTTTGTTTTTTTTTTTTTTTAATTATTTAATTAATTATTTATTTTTTACATCAAGTGTGAAGAAGTAAGTTGATAAAGTAATAAAAATTAAAAAAAAAAGTTGATAAAGTAATAGTACTTATGGGAAAAGGAGATGAGAAAATAACTATAGACCTATGGCTACGGATTATAACCGTAGCCTAATTGTCGATAATATCGACATATGATAGATAATATCGACCATAAGTCATTGATAATATTGAGATATGGTAGATAGTATCGATAACTAACATCGACTAATGACTGTAGACCTATTGCTACGGTCAGTGGGACCCTATAGCTATGGATTATAACAGTAGCCATAATCGTAACGTCAATATATCGAAAGCCTTTCGATATTATTGAAAAAGTCCAAAAACTGTCCAGCGAGTTTGCCTAAAAAATTCTGCAATTTTGGATACACTATCGCTACGGATTATAACCATAGTGATAACCGCAGCCAGACCATCAATGCTGCGGTGGTCTGTGTTTTGTTTTTTTTTTTTTATTGACTTGCTTTTGTGGGTCCCATCATGAGGTCTGTGTTATATCCAAACCATCCGTATATTTGGCTAGCTCATATTAAGGCTTGAGACGAAAAATGAGATAGATCTAACTATCAAGTGGACCACACTGTAAAAGGCAGTGGGGAATTGAACGTCTACCATTGAAAACCTTTTAGGGGTTACAGAAGTTTTGGATCATATGAAATTTGTTTTTCCTCTTCGTCCAGGTCTTTGTGACCCTATGAATGAACTTTGATGGGGAGGATTTCTCACAAACATCACAGTGGGCCCCCTAAAGTTTTCTAATGGTTGACGCTCATTCAACACTGTTTCCTGTAATGTGGTACACTTGAGATTTGGATATACCTTATTTTTCATCTCATATCATAAAATGATGTGGAAAAATATTTGGACGGCATGGATTGAAAGCATACATCATGGTGGGGCCCACAGACCACCGACCATTAACGGAGGGGTATTTTCGTCCTCAAATTCGCTGTCCGTACGAGCAGGTCTAAGTTGCAAAGCAAAGTTTGTATTGTTTCATAAAAACAGCTGGATAAAAGGTGGGGTCCACAGTCCTAAATTTCTCATTACTCAACATAGGATCACATGTCGTCACGTCATCAGTGGGGCAGTACTGAAATGCAGAAAACTACAATTTGCGATGGATGAGTCAATAAAATCTCACCTCATCATCACACCACCACCAATGGGTGGGTCAGCAACCTAGCTAATCGCATCCCATAAGGTACGCCGATTTCATGCCAAAAAGCCTTTCGCAGTAAGTTCGTTCGAACCTACATGGGGCCACCGTGATGTTTGCGATCAATTTACCTGTTCATCCGTTTCGTGAGCCAATTTGAAGACATTAGGCTAAAAATGATCGGGATGTGGTACTCAAGTAGGTCGAAAACCTGAGTATTGAGCATCCACGGTTGAATATTTATGAGACCACGGAAGTTTTGAATCCAGATAATATTTGTGGTACGAACGGTGTCGATAGCATGTAAACATCATTGTCAACTCAGGGAGGTTGCAACTGTGTGAATTTCACTACCCACCTTTTTCTATCGTGCGGCCCACTTGATTCGTTGATCTTTCTCAATTTTAGCCTTACCTCCTAAAGTAATTAGCTCACAAAATGGATGGACACGGTGAATTTATTACAAACATCACAGTGGGCCCTACTTAGGTTTCCGGCTCAAAAACTTCCTGCAAAATGTCCTCAGGAAGTTATGGCTAGGGCATTAAAGTAGTGTTGCAGTTCAGGGCTACAGTTTAGATGTTCTACAGAAAGTGTCACGTGGGACTCATGCAGGGAGGGAAGAGGAAACCGGTGAAGAGATTTTGTCAAGAGAGAGAAAATGGAGAAGAACGGGTAATGTACAAAGATAAAGAAGAGTTTTCAAGAGTAGATGGGTCGTTTTTTCATTTTTTGGTTTGCTTGAAATCTATCTTTTGTTTGAAGTCTTGACATTAGCTAACATTAGGCATAGCAACAAATGTGTATATGGATATTACATAGGCATCATGGTAGGCTCCACATATCCATTGTTGGATAGGGCTTGAGAAAAACAAGATAACACATAAATCTAAAGAGGATCTTAGCAAGCAAGGTTGGATAAAATCCAAGCTGTAACTAATATCTAAGCCTTTGGGTCCCTACTCATGACTTAGTGGTAGATTCACAAGGGTTTTAATGCTAAGGTCATGGCTTCGAGCACATATTGTAGTGTGCGGGTGTGTGTTAAAAATAAAAAAAAATAAAAAAATAAAAAAAAACCTAATATTTAAGTCCTTACTTTCTAAGCAAGTAGATTTTCAGGCAATTATCAATGATTTATATTAAAAATCTTATTTAGTTTCATAAAATCTCAAAGGTTATCACTCTTTTAAAGATAATTATATAAACAAACTTGTACATATACTCCTTGATATCTACATCATTATACATGGTAGAAAAAAAACACTTAATTAATTATATGACATGATTATAGGATCGATGGGCATATGGATGGTTGAAATGACAAATATCCATTAGTATCATTGTAAGACTCTTATCAGGTGGGGCATACATGATCATCGGTTTAGATCTGACTGTTAGATTATTCAGATTAAGCGATTCAGTCGGCCACAATATAGTTGTGATCATTGTAAATAGTTTATGACAAAATGCTTGAACCGTGGTCCCTATACACTATTATTAAGCTAGATATGGAAATCTATGGTATGGAGACCCTAAAGCAGAGAAGTGTGATGAGTAAGTTTAATTTTCTACCAATATTTTTTATATATAGATATGTTTAATTTTCTACCAATATTTTTTATATATAGATATCTTGGTCCCCTTACCGATAAGAGAAATCCTAGTCTTATTGAGAGATTCTACTAAAGGTGTGAGATGCGGAAGATCAAAATTCCCGTTGCTGACATTTAGGCATCAAAAATGTCTTTCCAATCAAGTATACTTTAAGATTATTGTTTTGAATCTCTATTATTGATGCTTAAACAATTCGTCAATTTCGCAATATAGATCTAATGCCTATATCAACACACAAGTGCATTACAAATTGGGAAGTAGGCTATAATTATAAATGAGCTTAGCTCAGCATCAAATTTTTAAATGACACTGCTTAAACAATTCAAAATCTAGGCCCAATCCAACCCAAGCCCAACCTCTTGAGAACTCTAGGGAAGAGGATGGTTCAACCATTTTGACTTTGTACCTGCCACTTTTTTATAGTGGGTTTAGTAATTTAAGTAGTTTAATTTGAGTGGTTGAGTGACCATAATACAATTACTCAATGCGTGTGTATCAAATACCACACAAATTTAGTAAAGTTGGGAAAACTATGGGGCCCACATTGACTTGTGTATTGTACATCCAAGCCTTCCTTCCCTTTCCCTAGCTTATTTTAGGGCATGAGGCCCAAATGAAGCATATCAAATCTCAAGCGGATCGAACCATATGGAATAGTAGCAACTGATCGGTTACCATTAAGAACTTCTTATGACCCACTCTAATATATTATTTACCACTTCCTAAGACTTACTGTAATATTTATTTTCCATCCAATCTATTGATAAGGTCACATGCATCTGATGAAAGGAAAACATAGATCAAATTGTGGCATACAAAACTTTTACAGCCCACGAGAAGTTTTTAACGGTGGATGTTCAATCACCACTATTTCGCATGGTGTGGTCTACTTGAGATTTGAATTGGCTTCATTTTTGGGCCCATGCCCTAAAATTGGCTATCAAAATAGGTGGTTGACATGGATATAGAACACATTATCAAGGTGGGCCATTGTCACAGACTCACCAGAATCCGCGATCTCACTTGCTGGCCAACGCAGTACTAAAATGAAGTCCTCCCTATGAAAAGCAAGCCTTTTAGGTTTGTGAAAGTGAGTCTGTCTTGTGTAGCTCTAGTCTCACTGTTCGTGGTACTAAAAGATCTAGAGCGAGATTAAATCTGCCAGCCAAACACGAGGATGGGCCTAAGACATAACTCTCCTCTGCCAAACACCTGAGTCGTAAATACCCAATAAAAAAACCAACTCTATTGCCATCCGTCCGATTTTTGAAAATCTCCTATCTGACGGGTCTTTTTCGTGTCCTCGTGAAGTACATGGTGTTTGTATTCGATTTGGTGGCACTTAAAGCTTCTCACGAAACTTTCCTTGTTTTACTGAATAATTACAGTTTATAACCTTCAACTTACCGAATTACCCTTTCTTCCGGATTAAGCATGTCATAATACCACACACTCAATGCACACATGCCATCCGGATTTATATACTTTATCCTCTCCATCCATCCATTTTAACAGATAATTTTAGGGCTTGAACCCAAAATTGAGGCATATCCAATGTTCAAATGGATCACATCACAGGAAACAATTGAATTGAATGTCGACCGTAGAAAAATTCTTAAGGGCCACGGAAGTTTTGGATCAAGCTTATATTTGTTTTCCCTTCATCCATGTCTGTATGATCTCATGAACAGGTAGGATGACAAATAAACATTACTGCCGGGCCTACACAATGCCAAAATAACGAAAAAAGGATGGTCCAAAACCGTCTCAAATGACAAAAAGGATGGTCATGGACCGTTGCATGGACCGTCAAATTTTGACGTGCCTTATTACTTAAAGGACGGTTGAAAACCGTCATTCTTATTGACGAAAAAGGGACGGTCATGGACTGTCCTTAAAAAGGCCGGTCATGGACCATCTCTTATGAGCCTTTAAAGGACGGCCATGGACCGTCCTTAAAAAGGACGTCATGGACCGTACTTGAAAAGGACTGTATGGACCATCTCTTATGAGCCTTTAAAAGACGACCATGGACCATCCTTAAAAACGACTGCTATGAACCGTCTCTTATGAGTTTTCAAAGGATGGTCATGGACCGTACTTAAAAAGGACTGCTATGAACCACCTCTTATGACCCTTAAAAGGACATTTTCAAATTTGAGATGGTCAATATACACCTGTTACAATATATTTCATCATATTCTTCTTGATATACACCTGTTATATAATATATTTCATCATATTCACATTCACATCCATCCAAACATAAACTACATCCATCTAAATACAAACAATCTTATCCACATTACATTCATCCACGCATAAATACATGTAAGTTTAACATCTAAAAAAAAAGGAAAAAAAATCAACAACAATTTTCTTTTTGTCTTTCATCTAATAAAAAATATATTCAACCAACGAAACATTATAATTCAGAATCATGAAGAATTGGAGGAACTTCTCCCAAAAAAGTGGGCACTTTTTAAAAATAAAAGTGATCATTAAAATAAAACTAATGCAAGCAAGTAATGCGAAAAAAGTGTTTCAATTCCAGTTAATAAAAACAACAACAAAAATTAAAGCTTTGTAAAAAAGGGGCATGTGTTAAAAGGGATACATTCTTGTTTGTTGCTATGTGATTGGGCTACATTATTACAGCAATCGGGTTCGGGTTCGGTCGGGTTTAAGTTTGGGTTTTCAAGTTTAGGTTGAGGTTTAGGTTAGGGAGTTAAGATTAGGATTAGGTGTAGGTCTAGGTTTAGGGATTTGAGAATACATTTAGGTTATAGGTTTAGGTTTAGGTTATAGGTTATAGGTTTAGGTTTAAGTTAGGTTATAGGTTATAGCTTATAGGTTTTGGTTTAGGTTTAGGTTAAGGTTTAGGTTATAGGTTATAGGTTATAGTATATAGGTTATAGATTTTAGAGAACTGAGAATAGGTTAAGGTTTATGTTTAGGTTTAGAAATCGGGTTCGGGTTCGGGTTCGGGATCGAGTTTAGGTTTGGGTTTTCAAGTTTAGGTTTAAGTTTAGGTTAGAGAGTTGAGATTATGATTAGGTGTATGTTTAGGTTTAAGGATTTGAGAATACATTTCAGTTTTAGGTTTAGGTTTAGGTTTTAGGCTTAGGTTTAGGCTATAGGTTTAGGTTTAAGTGTAAGTTATAGGTTTAGGTTTAGGTTAGGATATAGGTTAAGGTTTAGGGAATTGAGAATAGGTTAAGGTTTTAGGTTTAGGAAATCGGGTTCAAGATCGAGTTTAGGTTTGGGTTTTCAAGTTTAGGTTTTAGGTTTAGGTTAGGGATTTGAGATTAGGATTAGGTGTAGGTTTAGGTTTAGAGATTTGAGAATACATTTAAGTTTTAGGTTTAGGTTTAGGTTTTAGGTTATAGGTTAAGGTTAAGGTTAGGTTATAGGTTATAAGTTTAGGTTATATGTTATAGGTTAAGGTTTTAGGGCATAGGTTTTGGTTTAGGTTAAGGTTATAGGTTTAGATTTAGGTTTAGGTTAAGGTTTAGGTTTAGGTTATAAGCTATAGGTTTAGGGAATTAAGAATAGGTTAAGGTTTAGGTTTAGAAATCGGGTTCGGGTTCGGGATTGGGTTTAGGTTTGGGTTTTCAAGTTTAGGTTTAGGTTTAGGTTAGGGAGTTGAGATTAGGATTATGTGTAGGTTTAGGTTTAGGGATTTGAGAGTACATTTAAGTTTTAGGTTTAGGTTTAGGTTATAGGCTATAGGCTATAGTTTAGGTTTAGGTTTAGGTTATAAGCTATAGGTTTAGGGAATTGAGAATAGGTTAAGGTTTAGGTTTAGGAAATCGGGTTTGGGTTAGGATCGGGTTTAGGTTTAGGTTTTAAAGTTTAGGTTTAAGTTTAGGTTAGGGAGTTGAGATTAGGATTAGGTGTAGGTTTAGGTTTAGGGATTTGAGAATACATATAGGTTAGTTATAGGCTATATAGGTTTAGGTTATAAGCTATAGGTTTAGGGAATTGAGAATAGGTCAAGGTTTAGGTTTAGGAAATCGGGTTCGGGTTTAGGTTTGGGTTTTCAAGTTTAGGTTTAGGTTTAGGGATTTGAGAATACATTTAGGTTTTAGGTTTAGGTTTAAGTTTAGGTTTAGGTTATAGGTTAAAGGTTTATTTTTAGGTTTAGGTTTAGGTTATAAGCTATAGGTTTAGGGAATTGAGAATAGGTTAAGGTTTAGGTTTAGGAAACCCGGCCCGGGTTTGGGATCGGGTTTAGGTTTGGGTTTTCAAGTTTAGGTTTAGGTTTCGGTTAGGGAGTTGAGATTAGGATTAGGGGTAGGTTTAGGTTTAGGATTTGAGAATACATTTAGTTTTTTAGGTTTATGTTTAGGTTTAGGTTTAGGTTATAGGTTATAAGTTTAGGGTTTAGGTTTAGGTTTAGGTTTAGGTTATAAGCTATAGGTTTGGAATTAAGAATTGGTTAAGGTTTAGGTTTAGGAAATAGGGTTCGGGTTTATATTTGGGTTTTCAAGTTTAGGTTTAGGTTTAGGTTAGGGAGTTGAGATTATGATTAGGTGTAGGTTTAGGTTTAGGATTTGAGAATACATTTAGATTTTTGGTTTAGGTTTAGGTTATAGGTTATAGGTTTATGTTTAGGTTTAGGTTAAGGTTAAGGTTAAGGTTTAGGTTTAGGTTTAGGTTATAAGCAATAGGTTTAGGGAATTGAGAATAGGTTGAGGTCTAGGTTTAGGAAATCGGGTTCGGGTTCGGAATCGGGTTTAGGTTTGGGTTTTCAAGTTTAGGTTTAGGTTTAGGTTAGGGAGTTGAGATTAGGATTAGGTGTAGGTTTAGTTTAGGGATTTGAGAATACATTTAGGTTTTAGGTTTAGGTTTAGGTTATAGGTTATAAGTTTTAGTTTAGGTTTAGGTTTAGGTTATAAGCTATAGGTTTAGGGAATGAGAATAAGTTAAGGTTTAGGTTTAGGAAATTGGGTTAGGGTTTAGGTTTGGGTTTTCAAGTTTAGGTTTAGATTTAGGTTTAGGTTAGGAAGTTGAGATTAGGATTAGGTGTAGGTTTAAATTTAGGGATTTGAGAATACATTTAGGTTTAGGTTTAAGTTTAGGTTATAGGTTATAGGTTTAGGTTTAGGTTTAGGTTGTAAGCTATAGGTTTAAGGAATCGAGAATAGGTTAAGGTTTAGGTTTAGAAATGGGTTCGGGTTCGGGATTAGGTTTAGGTTTGGGTTTTCAAGTTTAGGTTTAGGTTTAGGTTAGAGAGTTGAGATTAGGATTAGGGTTAGGTTTAGGTTTAGGGATTTGAGAATACATTTAGGTTATAGGTTTAGGTTTATGTTATAGGTTATAGGTTTAGGTTTAGGTTATAAGCTATAGGTTTAGGGAATTGACAATAGGTTAAGGTTTAGGTTTAGGAAATCGGGTTCGGTTCTGGTTCGGCATCGGGTTTATGTTTAGGTTTTCAAGTTTAGGTTTAGGTTTAGATTTAGGTTAGGAGTTGAGATTAGGATTAGGTGTAGGTTTAGGTTTAGGGATTTGAGAATACATTTAGGTTTTAGGTTTAGGTATAGGTTATAGGTTATAGATTTAGGTTTAGGTCTAGATTAAGGTTTAGGTTTAGGTTATAATCTATAGGTTTACGGAATTGAGAATAGGTTAAGGTTAAGGTTTAGGAAATCGGGTTCAGGTTCGAGATCGGGTTTAGGTTTGAGTTTTCAAGTTTAGGTTTTCAAGTTTAGGTTAGGGAGTTGAGATTAGGATTAGGTGTAGGTTTAGGTTTAGGGATTTGAGAATACATTTAGGTTTTAGGTTTAGGTTTAGGTTATAGGTTTAGATTTGGGTTTAGGTTTATGTTTAGGTTATAAGCTATAGGTTTAGGGAATTGAGAATAGGTTTTAGGTTTAGGTTTTAGGTTATAGGTTTAGATTTGGGTTTAGGTTTATGTTTAGGTTATAAGCTATAGGTTTAGGGAATTGAGAATAGGTTAAGGTTTAGGTTTAGGAAATCGGGTTCGGGTTCGGGTTCGGGGTCAGGTTTAGGTTTGGGTTTTCAAGTTTAGTTTTAGGTTTAGGTTAGGGAGTTGAGATTGGGATTAGGTTTAGGTTTATGTTTAGGGATTTGAGAATACATTTAGGTTTTTTGTTTAGGTTTAGGTTATAGGTTAGTGGTTTAGGTTTAGGTTTAGGTTTAGGTTATAAGCTATAGGTTTAGGGAATTGAGAATAGGTTAAGGTTTAGGTTTAGGAAATCGGGTTCGGGTTCGGGACGGGTTTATGTTTAGGTTTTCAAGTTTAGGTTTAGGTTTAGGTTAGGGAGTTGAGATTAGGTTAGGTGTAGGTTTAGGGATTTGAGAATACATTTGAGTTTTAGGTTTTTAGGTTTAGGGTTTAGGTTTTTTAGGTTATAGGTTAAAGTTTAGGTTTTGAGATTTGAGAATAGGTTTAGGTAAAGGTTATAAGTTTAGGTTAAGGTTGTAAGTATAGGTTATAGCTTTAGGTTTAGGTTATAAGTATATGTTTTAGGATTTGAGAATAGGTTTAGGTTAAGGTTATAAGTTTAGGTTAAGGTTATAAGTGTAGGTTTAAGTTATCGGTTAAGGTTTAGGTTTAGGTTATAAGTATAGGTTTTGTGATTTGAGAATAGGTTTAGGTTAAGGTTATAAGTTTTGGTTAAGGTTGTAAGTATAGGTTAAGGTTTAGGTTTAGGGTGTGATCCCTGCAAATACAGATATAAACACGGCCTGTCCAAATAGCGAGGCCCCTCCAATGCTTTCCATAGGAAATGGACAGCTTCATCATGGTCATAACAGCGGTTCCCACCTTCTAGGGACCCCTGCTCATCCGGATAGCTCCGACGCACATCCGGATCTGCTCCATTAATTTCGAGCAAATACATAAACATGGCCTGTCCAAATGGTCAAGCCCCTCCAATGCTGTCTATAGGAAATGGACAGCTTCATCATGGTCATAACAATGGTTCCCACCTTCTAGGGACCCCCGCTCATCCCGATAGCTCCGACTCACATTCGGATCTGCTCCATTAATTTTGAGCAAATACGTAAACACGGCCTGTCCAAATGGACAGGCCCCCACAATGCTATCCATAGGAAATGGATTGCTTCATCATGGTCTTAACGGCGGTTCCCACCTTTCAGGGATATCTGCTCAACATCCGGATAGCTCCGACGCACATCCGGGTCTACCCAATCAATTTTGAGCTAATACATTTAAAAACAACATAAATATATCTAAAAGCATCTGGATACCTGGGGAAGGCCTCCCACATTTGTATTGTTGGTTACTCATCCCTTTATCTACAAGCCATAATCAACCAACAATTTCTATCGCTACTTGTACTTTGAAACCAACACAAATATAACTGGGAAACAATATAAGGAATAAGAAAAAATGATTTTACCTGTACACATCATTAAATGTTTCCCTATAAGGAGGTGATATTATATCTTTGATAGCCACAACCTGTATGACAGAGAAAAATGCAACCGATACAGTCTGTTACAATTCAAAGTAGAAAAAAAATTTATGGCTGCACCAAAATTCTAGTACATTTTGGGATCAAGCCACTACGTAGTTCTTTTTAATTAACCAAGTTACTAAGGGTCATAAATTTCATATTTAACAAAGTATCATTGAACATCATCTCAAATCATTTCTGGTTGGTGCATTTAAAAAATTCAAATACACAATCAATGTATATTCTTGTTACATCTCGTACTGCAACAAGAGACAAAGTTCTGTCAATACTTCAGTTATATTTGAAATTGAAATCCTTTAGTGACGACCATACTGTTAAGATCAATCCTCTTATCTTCATTTACAGAAACTAGTGGATGACAAATTATGTGTAACATATAGAGCTGGTTCAGCCACTTATGCAATTAGGGAAGGTTCAAAAGGGCCAGATATCCACATCAAGCATCAGTTGCATACATATGATACATAAGGACAAAAGTATCACCTTCAACATGATTGTCAAATAAGTTTCCTCACCAAAAATTTAGATCACAAACCATCATGACATGTGTCCAATTTTTATGGAAGCACAAAGTAAATAATTGATACACATTGTGCACAAGATGACCAACCTTGTATACAAATGTCATCTCCGTCCTCATACATTGTGCACAAGATGACCAACATTGCATACAAAGGTCATTTTCTCAGCTTAATCCAGGGATGATAGAGACAACTGAGAAAGATCTCCAAGGAACCTCATGAGCCTCCACTGTGTATCCACTAACCTGACACAATTACACTTTCCTATCACTATTTTCACTTCACAACACCATACTTTTTAACTAATAAAAAAAAGACCCAACTCAGCTGGGTCTTAGTTCAATTGATGGTGGGAACCATAAGATGGAATCAAGATTCATGTTCCCACATATATGGGATCATGTGTGTGAGATTAGAAAATGCCAGCAGTCCAATCTTTTGCCTTTTCTCGCTCAGTGTGGACCATTGTCATGTTCATTTCTTTTATGTCTATCGAATAGCTAGAAATTTCATCTTAGGTTATCATCATTTTCTACAGTGATCAGAAAATGATGTCAATCTCCAGATAGTTCTTGTATGCATCAAAGAAAGGGTAGGGCTTGAAAAGGGTATTCCAATCAGCCTTGTTTATCTCCATTGCTTGTAAGAGAAATTAAGAGGTATACATAAATAAAAGAAGGTAAAGGGAAAAGGAAAAATACTAGTATTATTCTAATATCAGAAGTAGGAAAAAGAAAGAGTGTGTAGAAAGAAAAAGGTTTAAATAATATTTTTTTTCTTTAGTTGAGAAAGACCAGTGGTTGTTTTCATCGAGAGAGAGAGAGAGAGAGAGAGAGAGAGAGAGAGAGAGAGAAATAAAAAGTGGGAAAGGAGAATAATGAAAAAACCAGACTGTAGGTCCACATTGAAACCACTTTAAAGGTACAAAAATGCACCTCACATATTTCATTTCCACGCTGGAACTCTTCAGTCATTATACAAAGTACTTAGTGAGACATTGTAGCTAGAGTTCATACAAGGATACACAGGCGTGATTATAGGCATTTGATGGAGTCTATCACGAAAATTTCTTCTTGGATCCCAAATGGGAAGTGCCAAGGAGTCCTCTTCAGATGAAAATAGTATTTCAGCATTCTAATAGCATCTAGTTCACCACCTGTTTCAGGCTTTTTTCTACTATTTGTTGATTTGAGCAGGAATTCAGTTGTATTCTTTTAATTTTCTATTATAGGTTGTTGGGTTAGTTGTCTTAGTAACTAATCGAAGATCTTTAGCAACTAATCATTATGATTAGTTAAGTATAGGTTATAGGTTTAGGGAAAGGTTAGGTTTAGGTTATAGGTTTTGGGATTTGAGAATAGTTTTAGGTTATAGGTTAAGGTTAAGGTTTGGGTTTAGGTTATAGGTTATAGGTTATAGGTTAAGGTCTAGGTTTAGGTTATAAGTATGGGTTTTGGTGTTACGCCCCAAACTCGAAAAATGGGCTCACAAAATTTTTGATCGCCAAATCCGATGCTGATAGCCTCCGTAGTGCCCCATTCTCGGATTCCAGCATTTACATGTCAGATTCCGATCCTGGGATCCTACAAGGAGGATTTTCAGTATGGATTTTTTTTTTTTGTAATGGAGCATAACCACAAGCATAACCAAGTCACAAAACAGCAATACCACATATCCACTATATCAAAAACTTTTAAGTACAATGCGGGAAGGAAAATACAAGATGATCAAAAGGCTCCAAAATGATCTGATCCGCACTCCTGCCTCAGCACTACTACTATCCAACACTACCTACACGCAACGGTCGTGCGTAAGCTTATAAAAGCTTAGAGGGTGGTGTAAGTATGTACTAATAGTAACGCCAAGTGTACAATGTCAGAGTAATGCGGAAGTATGTGGTAAGTCCATGAATAAAACCAGCCATACCAAGGCTATGTGATGCAAGGCCTGAATGCTATCAGCCATACTAAGGCCATTCGACGCGAAACATGAATGTTATCGGCCATACCGATGCAATGCAAGGCCTACATAGCCGAATGTCATATGCGAGATGCAATACAAGCATGTCAGTCCTCATCATGTACACATATCAGTACAGTTCCTCTCTGGATATCACGGGGGTCTAATACACCTCACACTGACCACCTCCTCCCTAACTGCACAGTCAAGTAAGTGGAAGAGACCACACTATCTGCTTGACCAATAGTCTGCCAATACCTACCCGGCTCGTCGATAGCGGACTCATTTGTGAGATGGTCAAACTTAGCCTAGCTTATATCCCCCTCACTCAGGCGGATAAGGCCACACCCCCTTCCAACAGACCACGACACAGTGGGAGACGCGACCTACTCGTATTCGGCACTCGAGCGCTCGTGTATCCACTCGGTCTAGACGTTGGAGCATCCCCTGGTATCAAAAAGGTATTGGGACTTTCACCCAAGGACATCCTAAGTGCCCACAGTGCTAGAACAAAGTATTTCTGGTATCCGATACGACCATCCACGATGTGCCTGTGGAGGCTACGACCCTGATGTTGTTAGGGCGTGCAATGATCACGACATACAATGCAAAATGCATGAGTCACACCGTTAAATCATGCAGCAATCCAGCGCATACCGTGTGATCATGTGGGGCACTCCGTCTCATCAGGAGTCCCGTAAATGTCTCAGCCTAACCGGCTTATGCTATGATCAAACATCCCTCACATCAAGCATACAGATGATGTGTATGGATATGAGTCATGGAGTTACACTAAGCATGCTATGAGATGATGAACTATCCTCACATGAAGGTGGGCTTAGATGGCCTACACATAACAAGCACAGGCCTATAAATGGGCCTAGGGAGATTTATAATGTGGACATTAAACCAATATTATTCTTACAATGTGGACGTCAAATCAACATTGCTCCCAAGGCATGGCCCGCCATAACCATGGAGAAATCACACATTATAATGGACCCTAAGGACAACTCGTTGGGCCTCGATCCATGGGCCTTAGATACATTAAATGGGCCGCATCATATGGGCCTTTTATAAGTCAAGTGGGCCATATCAAAGGGGCCTTATGTACATTGCAATGGGCCATACCCCATGAATATATACAATGGGCCTCGTAACATGGGCCTTATATATCAAAGTACATACATATACAATGTATGCCACAATTACATCAATATGGGCCCTCATATGGGCCTAATGAATGCTAACATGGGGGCCCATACATACATACATGTATATATACATATATGAAAGTGGGCCTCATACATATAGTGGTGGGCCTCAACAACGGCCACTCAATTACATCAATATGGGCTCCTCATATGGGGCCTAATGAATGCATCAAGGTGGGCCCAAAAATGGCCACCAATACATACATACATATCTATGAATCATGAAAAGGATCAACCGATCCTCACATTCAAATAATAGTGGTGGGACCCACGTGTTTTGAATGAACCATCGTTAGATGACTGACTCATTCTTTAGCTCATACTATAAAATGAGTTTTTAAAATGGATGGGCGGGTTGGATGCAACACATGCATCATGGTAGGGCCCACTGAGATGTGGTTGTCAATCCAACCCATCCATAATGCGTGTCCCACTTGCATGAGGGTTCGGCCCAAGTTTCAGGCGCATGCAAAATTTGGTGTGTGGGACACATACCGTGGGCTCACAAGCAGTGGACGGTGTAGTAAAACATATACATTGACGTGGGCTCCACCGTCCAGACAAACGGTGGAAATAAAACACATACATCGCTGTGGGTCTCATGTCGGGCCCACCATAACGTTTACTTTCCATCCAACCTGTTAATAAGGTCGCACGGACCTGAAATGAAGAGGAAAAACAAATTTCATTTTGATCCAAAGCTTCTGTGGACCCAAAATGGGTTTTAATGGTAGAGTTCAATCACCGTTGTTTCTTGTGGTGTGGGCCACCTGAGATCTGGATCAAGATGATTTTTGGAGGGGACCCACCTCAGGGGGTGGTCCACCTCATGGATGGTGTGGATACAAAATATACATCATGGTGGGGTCCACAGCAGGGGACCCGTGGGGGCTCTGTCCGTCCGCATAACGTGCACAGGCGCTGCTTGCGCCTCTGGCAGCAGCAGCACCTGTTGCATTACCCCTTTTTTTAAACGCATTTTCTTACGGTTTTCAGCATGTGCGGCCCACATCTGATGAATCGACTCCAACCATTGTGTTTCATGGCTCAAAACCAACCAAACAAGCCCAATATACAGGGTGTTTTGACGTATAGGAAATATTAGGGGTATTTTAATGTTGAAAATCGCTATTTGCTATGTTATGGTCCGCCTGAACCTCGGATTGGCTCTATTTTTCGGCCCAACGCCTAAAATGGTTAGGGGAAAGGGATAGACGACATGGATTGAATACATACATCAAGGTGGGGCCTACACAAGTGGCTCAGTTCCAATGCCTTGAAAAAGCCAAATATTTGTTTTTTGCTTTTTCACGTCCAGAGAGTCCCCGGACTCTCTCCCCCCCCCCCTTTCCCCTTTTTTTGTTTGGGCGTGCAATGCCTTTAAGGTGGGCCCTTTGTAGGTGGGCCACCACATGGTGAGGTGGTGTGGTTACAATACATATGTAAGGTGGGCCCCACCTTTAGATGGTTTGGATCCCATACATGCTCCATTATGGGGTCCATCCAAGTGGGCCATAAGGCCATAATATCATACACAAAATGATAAAATAAAAAGAGAGTGGGACACGTGTGATGGAGGGACCCTGACACTATGGGCCCTCCGTTTCAAGCATCCAATCATACATCAATGGGTCCCATTGCATATGGGCCCTCCAAATAAAAGATCAACGGTGGAGATCCCTCTCCACCCAAAATGAACAGTCTATATGACCTCTTTATGCAAGGAAATATAAACGTCATGATGGGGTCCATGGAGAATAACCCCATCATGGAATGATCATGAGGATTAAGGTGGACCATCGGCCACACCTAGGGTCCCAAGTGAGATCCATACCATCAATTGGTAGGCCTCACTTGGCCCTTCATCATAAAAGTGAAATCTAGGCCTAGGAAAAATACCCACCTAGCGATCAACTTGGCCCGTTGGAAAGACTATCTCGTTGTGCTTCTCTTTGATGGTGGAAGATGGGAGATGGATGGCTAGGATGGGAGATCTTGGGAAGGGAAAGTGGGTCACACAAACTCTCTCTTCTCTCACTTGGAAGTTTAGACGTGGGGGTGCTCTTGCTTGGCTTGGGAATGTTGAGAAATGAGAGGGAGAGAGAGAGTTGTAAGGAGAGATGTGAGTGATGGATGTGGTACTTGACATGTAAGGTGGTGTAAGAGAGAGGGTGAGAAAGAGTTGACTTTGGTGGTTGCTTGGGCATGGGGTGAAAGGTGATGTGTACTTGACATGAAGTGATTGATGGATTGATGGGTTGATTGATTGATTGATGGATTGATGGGACATGTTGTAGAGATTCTCTTGGAATTACAATGTGCGGCATTTTTCCTCGAACTAAACGTGGGTCCACATCACCTCGTCTGGGTATCGAATCGGTGCGTAGTTGTAGCGTTGGAACCGCGGCGACGGTGCGGTCACAATGATACAAGTCTCGGATTAAGCCGACTCAAATGTATAGGATACGACTTACAGTCGTGCGCAAATGTCGATTACAAGTCGTAGGTCGTCGGAATTCGACAGAAAGGATCACGGAAGTTGATGGAACAGTACGGACTAGAATATGGGTCTTACAGCTCTCCCACCTAATAAAAATTTCGTCCTCAAAATTTACACTACCATCACAACTCAACATAACCCATAAGGGAATGGGAAACATATCACCATATATAATCACAACACAGTACAACATACAATCAAACATTGAAAAGATGGGGATAGGAATCTCTGCCTCGCACTCCCAAGATGCTTCATCCACACAATGTCCTCACTGCTCCTTCATCAAGGGGATAACCTTGGTCCGTGGGACCTACTCCTTCCGATCGAGGATACGAACTGGCTGCTCAATGTAAGAAGCGTCCTCACAAACCTCCAACAGCTGCCAATCAATAACGGGAACGATGTCTGACCCACACTTCCTCAACATAGAGACGTGGAAAATGTTGTGAATGCCAGACAATTGAGATGACAAGGCAAGCCGATAGGCCACGGCACCAACGCGCCCGATGATCTTGAAAGGTCTTATAAATCTAGGGGCAAGCTTGCCCTTCACTTCAAAATGAACCACACCCTTCATGGGTAAGACCTTGAGATACACATGGTCCCCAACGACAAACTCCAAGGGACGACGCCGACAATCAACAAAACTCTTCTGCCGGCTCTGAGCTGTGCGCATCCTCTGCCTGATGATGTCTATAGCCTCGACGTTTGCAGCGACAAGCTCGAGACCTAGGGGACGGCGCTCTCCAACCTCAGTTCAACAACTCGGAGATTTGCACGGTCTGCCATATAATGCCTCAAAAGGAGCCATGCCAATGGTCGCCTGATAGCTGTTGTTGTATGCGAACTCAGCCAATCGCAGGTGCTCGTCCCAACTACCCGAGAAGTCAATCGCGCAAGCCCGAAGCATATCCTCAAGGATCTGGTTGACCCTTTCAGTCTACCCATTGGTCTGCGAATGATACGCGGTGCTGAGCTGCAAATCAGTGCCCATCGCTCTCTGGAAGCTCCTCCAAAACTGAGATGTGAACCTCGAGTCTCGGTCTGAAATGATCGAGACAGGAACACCGTGTAGTCTCACGATCTCATCAATAAACATCTTGGTGAGCCGGTCCGTATGTCAAGTCTCACGAATCACAAGAAAATGTGCCGACTTCGTCAGACGGTCCACGACAATCCAGATAACATCATGACCGCACTGAGTTCTCGACAAACCTATGATAAAATCGGTAGATATGTGCTCCCACTTCCACATCGGGACGCTCAAGTGGCTGCAACCAGACCAGGGGGTCTCTGATGATCGGCCTTGACACGCTAGCACGTGTCACACTCGGCTACAAAACTGGCTATCCGACGCTTCATCCCTGACCAAAAATACTGACGCCTCATATCGCGATACATCTTCATCGAGCCAGAGTGGATAGAGAACCACGATCGATGTGCCTCAGTCATAAGATCTCAGTGCAACTCATGAATGTCCGGGAGACATAATCGGCCCTTGAAGCGAAGTCCACCATCAGAACCAATCTGCCAATCTGTCTGACTCTCAGATGTTGTCTTTGCTTGGTACTCCTGTAACGACTCGTCTGTCTGTTGAGCCTCGATCACCCTTGCGACAAGAGAGGGTTGAATCGACAGGCTCGATAGCTGAACGATAGAAGACTGCAGACCAAACTCGAAGTCATACTCTGCTACATCCTCGAGCATCCTCCACTCCTGAATCATCAAGTGCGCCACCAGGCCTCGTGGCTGACGGCTGAGGGCATCCGCCACCATGTTTGCCTTGCCCGGGTGGTACTGGAGATCAAAATCATAGTCCTTAAGGAGCTCCATCCAACGTCTCTGCCTCATGTTCAGCTCAGACTGAGAGAACAGATACTTCAAGTTCTTGTGGTCGGAGAAGTGCTCAAACCTCACCCCATAAAGATAGTGTTTCCACACCTTCAAGGTGAAAACAACTGCTGCCAGCTCTAAATCATGCGTGGGGTAGTTCAGCTCATGTACCTTGAGCTGGTGAGATGCATAAGCCACCGACTTCCCGTGCTGCATCAAGACAGCACCCAAGCTAACTCGTGAAGCATCAGTAAATACAACAAATCCATCACTCCCAGAGGGAAGAGTGAGAACAGGAGTGGACATGAGGCGGTCCTTCAGCTCCATAAATGCATGCTCACAAGTGTCACTCAATACAAACTCGATACCCTTCCGGGTTAACCTAGTCAACGGGGCTACAATACGAGAGAATCCCTTAATGAAACGTTGGTAGTAGCCCGCCAAACCAAGAAAACTACTGATCTCAGATGCGTTCATGGGCTGGCCCCACTGACACACGACATCAATCTTTGAGGGGTCCACTGTGACACCCTACCTCGTCACTACATGACCGAAGAACTTCACCTCCTCCTTCCAGAACTCGTACTTCTCCAGCTTTGCATAAAGTTGGTGTGCACGGAGGGTCTGCAATGTAATCTCTAAATGCTACTCGTGCTCCTCACAGGTCCTCGAATATATCAGAATGTCATCGATGAATACTACAACAAACTGGTCGAGAAACGGATGAAAGACCTTGTTCATCAACTACATGAATACTGCGGGTGCATTGGTCAGTCCGAAGGACATGACCTGGAACTCAAAATGACCGTAGCGTGTCCTAAAGGCTATCTTCAGGATATCCTCATCTCGAACCTAAACCTGATGATAACCGGATCGCAAGTCTATCTTCGAAAAGAACTGCGCCTCCTGCAGCTGATCAAATAAATCATCGATCCTCAGGAGTGGGTACTTATTCTTGATCGTGACCTTATTGAGCTCGCGGTAATCTACACAAAGCCTCAATGAGCCATCCTTCTTCTTCACGAAGAGTATCGGTGCTCCCCACGGTGAACTACTCGGACGAATAAAGCCTAACTCGCATAACTCGTCCAACTGCTTCTGCAGTTCCCATAACTCCAACGGTGCCATACGATACGGGGCCTTCGAAATAGGCGCGGTACCAGGCACAAGATCAATCTAGAACTCAGTGTGCCGACGAGGTGGTAACCCAGAATCTCCTAGAACACATTGGAAAAACCACAAACGGCCGGCAGCTAGTCGATACTCAAGGCAGCTGGCTCCTCAACGACACACAATAACAAGTAAGAAAGCTGCTCTCCTCTGGGCTCGGTAATAAACTGGAACTCTGGCATACTGGGTATAAAGAACGTGACTGTTCTCGCGAAGCAGTCCAATATGGTGTGGTACTCGGAGAGCCAATCCATGCCCAGGATGACATCAAACTTGGACATCGGTAATATAAATAAGTCAGCAGGCAAGAAGATATCCCCAACCAGAATGGGGCAAGATGTGCAAAATCAGCCTAACACTGCCGTCTTCCCTAAGGGCGTTAATACTGATAAACCCTCATGGGCAGACTCCATCGAAAAATTGGTCAATCAGCAGAAATCATCGGCCACAAAGGAATACGATGCACTAGAATCAAACAATACACGTGCAATGCATGCAGAAATAAGGAGAGTACCCTCAACGACCCCTCCCGATGACCGTGGGTCTCCGTGTGCGCATAGAACCCGCCCGGGCTGTTGGGGAGGTGCAGTCCCCCTCGAGGTCTCTGGCTGATGTTGTGGCCACTGTGGGAGCCTAATCTGCTGCCTCTGCTGCTGTGGGGGAGGTACTAGAGGCTGGTGCTGCGGTCGCTGCTGCTGTGGTGGCTGTCGTGGAGGCTGATGTGGTGTCTTCGACTGCTGCTGCTACGGATGGGGATACTCATGTACGCAATGTCCCGTCCTGCCACATCCAAAGCAGGTACCTGTGAACGGTCCCAAAGGTGGTGTTGGGGTACTGCCGGTGCTCGGAATGCTGGGTGGGTCATGCGTCGCTGCTGTGAACGATGTTGCTGCTGATGGAAACTACCAGAGGGTGCCTTCCTCTTCTGATCTCCCCTCTGGTCACGGGCTCTCTGCAAACTGGCTCAATCTGACTCATAAATTTGTGCCCTCTCCATGATCTGCTCAAATGTCGGAAGCATGTGTCCGATCACACGACTCCGGAGGGTAGGACGCAAACCGTTCTCAAAACGGTGGGCCTTCCGCCCCTCCTCATCAACAAGGTAAGTCATAAATCTAGATAGTGCGACGAAACGAGCCTCATACTGGGACACAGTCATGTCCCCCTAGACCAGAGTCTCAAACTCTAGTGCGCACTGCTGTCGCACATGCTCAAGAAAGAACTTCCAGCTAAACTGGTCTACAAAGTCCTCCCAGGTTCATACGAATCGGCCACTACCGATCAGGCTATAGATGCCCACCAATGATGAGCCTCACCCTATAGAAGAAACACGGCTAAGGTAACTCGCTGCTGGGTCGTACATCTCATGGTGTCGAATATCTTCTCCACCTCGGAGCACCATATCTCTGCAGCAGTAGGGTCTGACTCACCCCAGAAATGTGAAGGATCGTCTTTGTCGAAAGTCCTTGAGAAGGTGCTCGCACGCTCCTACTCTCGCCTCGCCTAGTGTAACAGTGGGACGCCTGCTCTGCCCCTGAAGAATGGCGGTCATCACCTGAAGCATCTGCTGCACCTGGGTGGCACTCACAGGTACGGTCAGATCCACACCGGTCTCAGGTAAAGGAGTGGCATCTACAGGCTGAAAATCAGGAATATCCGGTGGTTGAGCGGGAGTCACAGGTGGTAGAGCGGGAGTAGCAGGTAGTGGAGCGGGAGTTGCAGGTGGTGGAGCGGGATTCGCTCAAGTCGCTCTTCTAGCCATTACGTCCTACAGGAAGGAAGAAGGGCCTATCAGCCTTGAGAATACTCGAAGGCATAGACATCAAGGGTCTATGTCAGAAAATTGCTAAGTTATCAAGACTCAAAACCTATTCATTCTAAGTTCATAGCAAATATGTGATGTGATCTCAAGTATTCCCAAGTTATGCTTTGATACCAACTTCTGTCATGCCCCAAACTCGGAAAATGGGCTCACAAAATTCCCGATCGCCAAATACGATGCCGACAACCTCTATAGTGCCCCATTCTCAGATTCCAACATTTACATGTCAGATTCTGATCCTGGGATCCTACAAGGAGGATTTTCAGTATGATTTTTTTTAATAGAGCATAACCACAAGCATAACCAAGTCACAAAACAGCAATACCATGTATCCACTATATCAAAAACTTTTAAGCACAATGCGGGAAAGAAAATACAAGATGATCAAAAGACTCCAAAATGATCCGATGCGCTCTGCCTCGGCTCTTCGTCATGTCTCAACGCTACACCGCATGCAATGGTCGTGCATAAGCTTATAAAAGCTTAGAGGGTGGTGTAAGTGTATGCCAATGGCAACGCCAAGTGTACAATGTCAGAGTAATGCCGAAGTATGCGGTAAGTCCATGAATAAAACTAGCCATACCAAGGCTATGTGATGCAAGGCATGAATGATATCAGCCATACCAAGGCCATGCGATGTGAAACATGAATGCTATCGGCCATACTGATGTAATGCAAGGCCTACGTAGCAGAATGTCATATGCGAGATGCAATACAAGCATGTCAGTCCTCATCATGTACACATATCAGTACGGTTCTTCTCTGGATATTACCGGGGTCTAATACACCTCACGCTGACTGACTCCTACCTAGCTGCACAGTCAAGTAAGTAGAAGAGACCACACTATCTGCCTGACCAATAGTCTGCCAATACCTACCCGCCTCGTCGATAGTGGACTCATTTGTAAGCTGGTCAAACTCAGCCTAGCTTATATCCCCCTCACTCAGGCGGATAAGGCCACACCCCCTTCCAACCGACCACGACATAGTGGGAGACGCGGCGTACTAGTATTCGGCGCTCAGGCGCTCATATATCTACTCGGTTTAGACATTGGAGCATCCCCTGGTACCAAAAAGGTTCTGGGACTTTCACCCAAGGACATCCTAAGTGCCTACAGTACTAGAACAAAGTATTTCCAGTATCTGATACGACCATCCATGATGTGCCTATGGAGGCCACGACCCTGATGTAGCTAGGGCATAGAGTGATCACGACACACAATGCAAAATGCATGAGTCACACCGTCAAATCATGCAACAATCTAGCACGTACCGCGTGATCATGTGGGGCACTCCGTCTCATCAGGAGTCCCATAAATGTCTCAGCCTAACCAGCTTATGCTATGATAAAACATCCCTCACATCAAGCATGCAGATGATGTGTATGGATATGAGTCATGGAGTTACACTAAGCATGCTATGAGATGATGAACAATCCTCATATGAAGGTGGGCTTAGATGGCCTACGCACAACAAGCACGGGCCTATAAATGGGCCTAGGGAGATTTATAATGCAGACATTAAACCAACATTATTCTTACAATGTGGACGTCAAACCAACATTGTTCCCAAGGCATGGCCCACCATAACCATGGAGAAATCACACATTGCAATGGACCCTAAGGACAACCCATTGGGCCTCGATCCATGGGCCTTAGATACATCAAATGGGTCGCATCATATGGGCCTTTTATAAGTCAAGTGGGCCATATCAAAGGGGCCTTATGTACATTGTAATGGGCCATACCCCATGGGCCTTTGAATACATCACAACGGGCCTCGTAACATGGGCCTTATATATCAAAGTGGGCCTCATTCATATACCAAGGTGGGCCTCAACAACGGCCACAATTACATCAATATGAGCCTCCTCATATGGGCCTAATGAATGCCAAGGTGGGCCTTTAAAAAAATGGCCACCAATACATACATACATATCTATGAAACATGTCAAAGGATCAACCGATCCTCACTAACATAATATGATGAAGTGGGACCCACTTGTAACTACTGATGGCCCCTTAGGATTTTGAATGGACTCATTCTTTAGCTCATACTTATAAAATGAGTTTTTAAAATGGATGGACGGGTTAGATGCAACACATGCATCATGGTAGGATCCCCCAGGCGAGATGTGGTTGCCAATCCAGCCCCATCCATAACGTGTGTCCCACTTGCATAGGGTTCGGCCCAATTTCAGCGCATCACAAAATTTTAGGTGGGACCCACCGTCCCACATACATGGACGGGTGTATAAACACACACACACATCACGATGGGGTAATATAAACACATACATTAACGTGGGCTCCACCGTTCGCCTGGATGGTGGGCATAAAACACATACATCATTATGGGTCCCATGTGGGGCCCACCATAACGTTTACTTTTCATCCAACCTGTTAATAAGGTCGCACGGACCTGGAATGAAGAGGAAAAATAAATTTCATTTTGAACCAAAACTTCTGTGGACCCAAAATGGGTTTCAATGGTAGAGGTCAATCACCGCTGTTTCTTGTGGTGTGGGCCACCTAAGATCTGGATCAAGCTGATTTTTGGAGGGGACCCACCTCAGGGGGTGGTCCACCTCATGGATGGTGTGGATACAAAATATACATCATGGTGGGGTCCACAGCAGGGGACCCGTGGGGCCTCTGTCCATCCACATAACGTGCGCAGGCGCTGCCTGCGCCTCTAGCAGCAACAACGCCTGTTGCATTACCCCATTTTTTATTTTTTAAAACGCATTTTCTTACGGTTTTCAGCATGTGTGGCCCACATCTAATGAATCGACTCCAGCCATTGTGTTTCATGGCTCAATACCAACCAAACAAGCCCAATATACGGGGTGTTTTGACGTATAGGAAATATTAGGGGTATTTTAATGGTGAAAATTGCTATTTGCGATGCTATGGCCCTCCCGAACCTCGGTTAGCTCCATTTTTTGGCCCAACGCCTAAAATGGTTAGGGGAAAGGGATAGACGGCATGGATCGAATACATACATCAAGGTGGGGCCTACACAAGTGGCTCACTTCCAATGCCTTGAAAAAGGCTAATATTTGTGTTTTGCTTTTACACATCCAGTGAATCCCCGGACTCTCTCCCCTTTTTTTTTGTTTGGGCGTACAATGCCTTTAAGGTGGGCCCTTCGTAGGTGGGCCACCACATGGTGAGGTGGTGTGGTTACAATACATATGTAAGGTGGGCCCCACCTTTAGATGGTTTGGATCCCATACATGCTCCATTGTGGGGTCCATCCAAGTGGGCCACAAGGCCATAATATCATACACAAAATAATAAAATAAAAAGAGAGTGGGACACGCGTGATGGAGGGACCCCGACACTATGGGCCCTCCGTTTCAAGCATCCAATCATACATCAATGGGTCTCATTGCATATGGGCCCTCCAAATAAAAGATCAACGGTGGAGATCCCTCTCCACCTAAAATGAACGGTATATATGACCTCTTTATGCAAGGAAATATAAACATCATGATGGGGTCCATGGAGAATGGCCCCATCATGGAATGATCATGAGGATCAAGGTGGGCCATCGGCCACACCTAGGGTCCCAAGTGAGATCCATACCATCAATTGGTAAGACTCACTTGGCCATTCATCATAAAAGTGAAATCTAGGCCTAAGGAAAACACCCACCTAGCGATCTCCTTGGTCTGTTGGAAAGCCTATCTCCTTGTGCTTCTCTTTGATGGTAGAAGATGGGAGATAAATGACTAGGATGGGAGATCTTGGGAAGGGAAAGTGGGCCACATAAACTCTCTCTTCTCTCACTTGGAAGCTTGGACATGGGGGTGCTCTTGCTTAGCTTGGGAATGTTGAGAAATGAGAGAGAGAGAGAGAGTTGTAAGGAGAGATGTGAGTGATGGATGTGGTACTTGACATGTATGGTGGTGTAAGAGAGAGGGTGAGAAAGAGTTGACTTTGGTGGTTGCTTGGGGATGGGGTGAAAGGTGATGTGTACCTGACATGAAGTGATTGATGGATTGATGGTTTGATTGATTGATTGATGGATTGATGGGACATGTTGTAGAGATTCTCTGGGGATTGCAACGAGTGGCGTTTTTCCTCGAACTGAACGTGGGTCCACATCACATCGTCTAGGTTTCGGATCGGTACATGAGTCGCGGCATTGGAACCGCAGCGACGGTGTGGTCGCAATGGTACAAGTCTCGAATTAAGCTGACTCAAATGTATGGGATACGACTTATGGTCGTGTGCAAACGTTGATTATAAGTCGCAGGTCACCGGAATTCGATGGAATGGATCGCGGAAGTCAACAGAACAGTATAGACTAGGATACGGGTCTTACATTTAGGGACAACTATAAATTACAAATGACAACTATAAACTGTAATATGAATAATTTATGATAAGAAAATGATATATGAATAATTTATCCTAAAAATATTCTGCTACAAGAAATACATTCTTCATATCAACAATAGCCTAATGAAAAATAATATAAATTCAAATCTAAACATAATTCAAAATCTAACCATGTCTAGATAAACATAATTCAAACTATGACCATGTAGAATCAAAACAATTAACCATGTAGAAGCATATGTTCATAATAACTCATTTATAGAGCTAGATCATATATGATTCAAATTGTTGGAAGCAACTGGCCCACTTTTATAAAAACATATCGGCATTTCTTTTCGGGTGTTCCCCATCTACGGTTAGACCTGTGCATTTTTATTAGCACCACATTCCAATGGCTAAGGTCCCTATGAATCATATTGCAATACTTTTGGGTGCACTCTAATAAACTTCCATGATTTTGGAATTGTTGCAAGGAAATGTAAGTTGGGACTTGAGAAAATAGGCCTTAATGAAACTCTCTTTCCCACATAAAGGTTTAGCCAGTGGCAGTCAATGAAATATGTTTTCCTTGAATTTTTCTTTTCAAGAACTTTCGGCTGTGGTTGGTGTTTGGAACAAAATTTCATAGAAAGATATTCCATGGAGCCACAAAAGTATAATAACTTATCATTAGCCACGTTGTGGGCCGCTTCGTACAGCCCTATATAATGATGTTGATAAAAGTATAATGCTGATTTTCTGAGTCTTTCATGGACAGAGAATGCACCAAAAACCTCCACAGCCTTTCGTGGATAGGAAACAATGGTGTAACGCCCTGAAAATCAGGGGTCGAGGATAAACTCCACTCCCGAGTTCCAACGCATCACTTATGCAACATAGATAATGATGATTGAATGTTGTTCATATTAGTGCATTAAACATGAGTGAGATTATACCAAAACAGCATATCATACTCCAGAGATAGTTAAACTACGTCAGCGGAAGACTGTGATAGATATATAACATATATAAACTGTTGTAAGTCTCCAAAGTGTGAACATGTTACCAGGTTAAATATATCAATGTATACTCCAAAAAAATGACAAAATGAATATACAATGGTGTTCCAAAAGAATAAACTAAAGTGTAATGGCATCTTAATTAGCAACCCTGTAATCCCGTCGATCAGAAGATGGTCTACAAAGACCCGCCTGATAGCTGTATAAGGAGAAACCCTCCTCATCATCACAAAAATTCGGCTCAGCTTTGCAAGCATCGTCATCATCTGAAAC
The DNA here is from genome assembly GCA_030180095.1 of Magnolia changhungtana. NCBI lineage: Eukaryota > Viridiplantae > Streptophyta > Magnoliopsida > Magnoliales > Magnoliaceae > Magnolia > Magnolia changhungtana. Next base: position 1,930,393 of record JASAUF010000293.1, read on the forward strand.
TCAAATAGGGTCTAGTTGGTGTGTACAACACTGTCCTATAGCGTGGGAGTGAGTGATCAACTCGGTGGAACAATAAAGCAAAGGTTAGCATGATATCAATTCAATCAAGTAGTAATGATAAAACAATACAACAATCAAGTCTTAAGTACCCTTGTTAATGCAAGAATGATATGAATGATATGATGTATGCCCTCGCCTACGCTCCCTTAGCGATTTCATCTCACGTTCGCGCATGACAACACTGCCTCAGTGCTTGACCTGCTACGCCGGAACGCACGCGTAATGTAGTGCATGCATATAATTACCAAGTTCTTATTAGTCCTTTTCATATAGCAGGATTGGGAAAATAAGGTACCTCCCTTAAATCAATACCTAAACAATGATCCATTCTAGGGTCGTCAATCCTAGTAAATCTCATACGAAGTTGCGGTTCTAGGTCATTATCACCAACGCCCTACCAACTGACAATCTATTTTTAAAGGCACGTCACTGACCCGATTGGGGACCACAGCCAGGCTGCGATGGGGTAGGCCTAGCTTATACTCTCGTTGCTACGAAAGGCTCATCGCCTCAACGTAGTCTCAGAGTATACTCGAGGTCACTACAAAGGGCACGTCTAGGGCTGCCAGGGCTATTGCACAGAATCGTTACACCACTCCCCCATCACCCATCATGGCTTCGTCATCAAAACATTGCAGGCTGACAACTTGAATACAGTGTTCCATACCAACGTATTCGGCTCACGAGTCTAGGTTGCTCACTGGTCACTACTGGGAGGCTCGTCGCCCCAGCGTAGGCCGACAGCTCAACCACGGTGTTCCATACCACCATGCCCGGCTCATGAGTCTTAGCGGATAGAGGTACCACGGTTAACGGGGTTTCCACTGGTGAGTTTAGTACCTTAGGTTCAAGCAGTAGCATCCGAACATGGTGAACATACATAGGGCCAATCGGGTTACTTGACGAGCTCGACTAGCATGAGTGCACATCAAGTGGATCGACATGAAGTGCATAAGCACTTCGTGTGGCCTAACGATTGCCGACAACTCTAGTACGACTCGGGTTCGCCAAATACGTCCCACGTGGCGAATGAATCTTAGCCACGAACTCAAAGCCTGTTACCGATTGCCTGGACTATAACATAGCCCCAATCCATTTAATTACAACAAAATATTCTAGAAGATAGTTAAAGCAGTAATGGATCAAGATTTCAAATCATACAATCATGCCCACTTTAGGGCTGTCAGGGCTGTTGCATGGAATCGTTACACTACTCCCCCATCACCCTTCACGGCTTGTTTTTGCAGAATACAACCTAAACATAGATTTAAACATATGCATTACATAGATAAACAAATACTATAATATACGGTACATGGAGGAAAGCATACACATAGTTAAAGGAGTTGAGAATCCTATCTCAACACCCTTATACATTGCAATTTACTAACTACTTACTCATTCAGATAATTTTACAAACACTTAGACTACACCTTCCAACATACTTGTAATATACTAGTTATATCACATGTCGAAGCGAATCCTTTCACAAAGGAGTTGCCACATGAACCACGATCATGCATCCACGACCAATAGTCATGGCAAGCATAAATCATAGTTCCATATTCATTCAAACATTTCTACAAATACTTAGGCTACACGTTATAACATACACAACGTATGTCGGGATAACATATATTAGGCTAATCTGTTCACCCAGAAGTTGATACACATGCATCTAGTATACCTAAACAGCAATTAATCATGGCAAGCACAAATCCGTATTTCATACATATACGGTATTTTTTACAAATACAAGGAATACAGTATATTCAACATAGTTAACGTATATTTGAAAAATGAAACGGACAGCACTTTATACATGTGCAATAGCATCCATGTCAGTAATATATCACTAACTGACATTGAAAGCCTTGAAAACTATAATCTATACGTTTAAAGTCCACACCTTACGCCGTAAAAGCATAACAAATTTGCTAGAAACTCTAAGGCTTCGTCAACAAGAGTATATCAACCTATAGCATGAGTTGGGTTAGTTATTTCATAACCTACACTACCTGAAACTCGAAAATAGATTAGGGTTAGGTTTTCTTACCTAAGAACGGGATCGGTATTGCCGGTAGAGCAGTACGAAAGTGCTGATTCAGTCCATGGAATGATGAGATTGAATCCCAGGGATGAACTCCAACTCTCTCTCTCTCTTTATCTCTCTTTCCTCTCTTCTCTCTCCTAGGGTTTTCCAAATTTGTATGGAGTGAATGAGAGAGAGTTTAAGGTCTTTTTATAGGCCTAAACTGGATGGAAATGGCCCTAGGGCCAAGGTATACTTAGGTTATAGCGAAAGGGAGTCTATTTCAGCTCAATAGAGCGCTTCTGGAGCCCTCCCTTGAGCCAAAGGTCGGACTTAAGCTCATTGACCTTGGATCTAGGTCAAGTTAAGTTTTCATTCTAGTCGGGTTTCTAGATCACACTTGGCCGATCAGTTTCAGTTCAACAGTTACCGAAACTCGATCAGGGTTACAAGTACACAAACATGTATGAGAAATGTTCCCTGATCCGAGGGGTGTATTTAGGTTAGATTCTGAAGGTCTGATTGCTTATATCAGGCCCGTAAGCGACAGATCTCAGATTACTTAAATGAGATTTTATTTCTAAAGAAAATGACATTTTCTCACACTCTTCGCTTCGGGCTCAAACGAATAGCCCCGGGACACTATTTGGAGTTGATATCCGAGATGGTTGTCAAGCCCAGTAAGGCGGTCCTGATTATATAACTTCGTATTATTCAGACTTTTGACGTGCGGTCCAGATCCGATACAGAGTTTCAATGTGCTCTTGAGAGCAACTGGGTAATGAGATTGATCCTAGATTTCAAGGTAACCTAGCGTTGATGATTCTACAAGTTTTAGGTCTTGCAGATCATTTTTAAAGTGATTCAAGTGGATTTCACAGCTAATCTAGTTTAGCACTTAGTTAAACATGTCTAATTTCTAAAGGATTTGAGGTTTGAGAGGTTCATAAGGGGTTAGGATTGACCCCTTGCCTAAGGACATCTAACTCCAGGTTAGCAAAAATTTGGACGTTACAAATGGTGATAATGATGCGCATGACCCTATCTAAGGTTTCAACTCTTGAGCTTCAAATCTGCTTCTTTGTACTGAAAAAATAGGTGGATGTTGTGGATGTTAGATACATCACCTTAGCCCAAAATTGCCCAAGACATCAACACACTACCTTTGAGTATGGTGTTGGCAACACCACCTAATTCACTTACCATCTCAACCTTCCAAAAGTAGACACGGTTTGGCTAGTGACTTCAATTCCATCATGATGTATCTAATTTATATCCACACTGTCCATCCATTTTTCAAGCTAAGTTTATAGCATGAGCCAAAAGACCCCAATTCCATCATGATGTATCTAATTTATATCCACAATGTCCATCCAATTTTCCAGCTAAGTCTATAACATGAACCAAAAGACACCAATTCCATCATGATGTATCTAATTTATATCCACAATGTCCATCCATTTTTCCAGCTCAGTTCATAGCATGAGCCAAAAGATGAGTCAAATCCAAATCTTAACTGACAATTTGAATCCAAGGTCATATTTTAATGATCCAAGCTGTTCATATAATGGACCTGTTTGTAGCTGTGGGACACACATATATATATATATATATATATATATATATATTAAATCATTTATAATGGGATTTTTAACTTGTTAATCATTTAAATTATTTTATTTTGGTTATGGACTCCAACAATTTGAATCATATATGATACCACTTTTATATAAACATAAATGGACAATCCACTCCCATGCCACAAGAATCAGTGAAAATGACAATATTCACTCTCTATAAACATTTCCAGGACCCACGGTAAAGTTTGCTTATCATCCAAACCATTCATATTATCACAAAGACATGAATAAAGGAAAACACGCATATCAGCTTGATCCAAAACATCTAGGGCTCACAGGAAGTTTTTCAACAATAGAGGATCATTTCACACTATTACCTGTGGTGTGGTCCACTTAAGCTTTGAATATGCTTCATTTTTAGGCTTAAGCCATAAAATTATCTTGTAAAATGGATGGACAGGGATAATAAAATACATAAATCAAGGTGGACCCCACAGAGATTACTCAGTACACAATCTGATTCCCATACAAAACTCCTGTGGCCCTCAGGAAGTTCTCATTGGTGGGGATTCAATCTCCACTATTTCCTATAGTGCAATGGGCTTCATTTTCAAGGCCATTACCTAAAATGGGCTGGCAAAATAAAGATGGCATGGATATACAACACATACATTAACGTGGACCGCATGAAATAGTGGAGATAGAAATGCCCACCTAAATCCTTAAATCCCTAAATCCCTAAATCCTAAAATCTGTAAATCCCCAAATCCCTAAATCCCAAAATCCACAAATCCACAAATCCCCAAATCCGTAAATCCCCAAATCGTTTCAATCGGTATTGAGATTGATAGAGATTGAGAGAGAGAGAGAGAGAGAAGGTTTGAGTTGGAGCCCCGATCACGGTCCACCGAGAGAGAGAGAGAGAGAGAGAGAGAGCACGCGAGAGAGAGAGAGAGAGAGAGAGAGAGAGAGAGAGAGAGAGAGAGAGAGGAGAGAGAGAGAGAGAGAGGGTGTGCGAGAGTGAGAGACTGAGAGAGGTTGAGAGAGAGGGAGAGAGAGGGTTTGGGTTTTGGGTGGGGTGCACGCGGGACGTGGTTTTTGGGGGTGGAACGAATTGGCTACTCCCCCTGACACCAGCCCTGTGGCCGGTGTTCGGTGGTCTGTGGGCCTCACCATGATGTATGTGTTTCATCCAATCCGTTCATCCATTTTTAAAGATCATTTTAGGGCTTTGTCCTAAAAATAAGATGGATATAAATCTTACGTGGACCACACCACAGGAAAACAATAGTGATTGGATATCCATCATTTAAATCCTCCTAAGGCCCACTGTATTGTTTATCTGACATCCAATTTATGATTAGGTCATGAAGGCCCAGATGAAGGGAAAAACAAAGATAAGCTTAATCCAATACTGTTATGGCTCCCAAAAAGTTTTTAATGGTCGACATTCATTCAACACTTTTTCCTATAATGTGGTCCACTTGAGATTGCGATATAACTCATTTTTTTTTTGTAATATCATAAAATGATCTATAAAAATAGATGGACGGCATGGATGAAACACATACATCATGGTGGGGCCCACAGACCACCGAACACAAAAGTTGAGAAGGGTTACCCTCCATTAAAACATTCATAATTATTTTTTGGGCCCACAAAGATGTGGTTCACAAATCTAGCCCATCCATTATGTGTGTGCCACTTGGATGAGGGGTCATACCAAGTTTCGGACGCATCCAAATTTCAGGTGGGGCCCCACCAAGTGCTTTTATATATTTTAGTCACATCTTCACATGATTTTAGATGGTATGGCCCACTGGAGTTAGATATCTGCTGATTTTGGGATATCCCATAATTTAAAGGGGACTCATCAAATGCATAGTGTTGATTTTCAACACACGTCATGGTGGGGCCCACACAGCTCGACCTCATGGGGAGTTCCCATGAGCTCGACGGATAGAACCTTTTCCATATATATATATATTATTTAAAAAATATAAAAACTTACGATGTATTTGTTATATCCACATTGTCCATCCATTTTGAGATATCATTTTAAGTCACGACCCAAAGAATGAGACAGATAAAAATCTGTAGTAGATCCCACCACAGAAAACAACGGGAGGGTGATTCCCACCGTTGAAACTATCCTAAGGCCCATTGTAATGTTTATTTGAAATCCAACTGGTTCAAAAGTTAAAAAAAAGGTCGTGGGGCCATATATCATGGTGGAGCCCACACAACACTAACCACCAGCCATTGGATGATGTAGGGGGAGTAACAATATGTTCCCCTTATTTGTGGTGCGGTCCATTTAATTTTGGAATATGATTCATATTTTAGATAATTCTGTAAAATGATCTCGAAAAATAGATGAACGGTGTGTGTTAATCCCAAATTTTCGGTAAATCCAAAACTCAAGTGGACCATGCCACACAAAACAGTATGGAATAATGATTTCCACCGTTGATACCTTCCTTGGACCCACAGTAATTGAAAGTGCCCTAGTTTGTCAAGTTACGTGAGTGTTGAGTCAGATTGTCTACAGAGCCTGATAGGAAGATCAATTCAAGCGTCTGCCTCAACCGGATGTGTGCAAGCTCACCACAGGTAAACCTAAAGCCTTACATCCCATGACCCAAAACACCAGGAAAAGGAAACCCTTAAAAACAAGTTAGAAATCATAGGGTTTTAAGGTAAGAAAACTTTTTTGAAAATAGGAAAATCTCTAAGTTTTTCTTGCCTTGTCAATTTTATCGAAACACCCTCGATATGATCGACCTGCTCTGTCGATGTCCTCGATACCTTAACGATATTATCGATATGAGGACCAAAAGTGTCCAGCAGCTAAATATTCATCTGGACGGATTTATTAATCTATCGATGCACCTATCGATATCATCGATATACAAATCTCGAGCCCATCAAAAGTGGCTCGATAAGATCGACAGACAAATTTTTGACACCCCTGTTTTTTAATGAAAATCTCAAATTCCTTCGATATATCGATGATCTTCCAATATGATCTGAAATCAAATATCGATAAGATCGAAGGTCCATCGATAATATCGATCGTGGGCACGTATATCTTATAACAGATATTTCAGGATGTTTTTAACTATGATCTGGGGCCCTTCGATAGAATCGATATTCAAATATCGATGTTATCGGTACCAGGTCGATTGCATCAAACAAGGTCATAAATTGTCCACCAAGCTTAACGAAAAATCTGCTGGATTTATCAATGCCTCGACTCTGATATCGATATCATCGACATTCAAAATCTGATAATCTCGATGGTTCCCCGATCATTCATGAAATCCTGAAATATTTCAAAGTCAAGTTTCTCTCATTTTTCAAGTGTCGATGGATCGAACCTGTCATCGATGGAATTGGAGTTCGAAATTCGATGACATCGACAATAGTTTCGATTCATCGACCAACTAACAAAAGTTTCAAAAGCATATTACATTAAGTTTGAGTCATCGAGCAGACCATCGATGCTATCGAGAGTATACGCTCAATGATATCGAACTCTATAATAAATGTGACCGTTTTATATCCGTTGGAACTTTTTTCCTATATATAGAGGACTTGTCTTTTGTTGTTATGAGAGAAAGTAGAGAGAGCTTTTGTGTGTTTAACCTTAGATCATATATCCAAAGCCCTTTCTCTCAAGGGAGTTAATCCTCTAATCCACCCTCATCATTGATATTCAATAGAGTGGATTAGGGAATGAATTTCTGCATTCAAGGATCCTCCAGCTACTCCTTAATGGCAAATCATTATGCTTGGATGCCTTGAATGCATAAGATTAGAATCACTCTATCTTCTTAATAGGAAAACATTTTGAGAGTGAGATTCCATCTTGACCTTGACCCAACCCGAAGCAGAGTACTGGTATACTATCTTATATTGTGGATCAAGGGAGCAAAAGACTCTTCATCAACAAAGATGAGGAGATCTTCGGCATTATGCTTATCGAGACTCATCAACTTATTTCTAAGTATCTAGAGTCTAAGAGGACACTTGTGATCATTCCTTTGTAAGATTGGGTCTTAAGTGGTTCTCACCCTTTGAAGTCCTCAAGGAGGCCTACGGCGGGAGTGTACGTGGGGGTGCGTTGTGTGGACCCTTGCTCTGTGGAGAGCATAAACATCTGGTTTGGAGTGAACCAGTAAAACTCTAGGTTTGAGGTAAACTGTGTAAAACCTTGGGTTTGAGGTGAACCATGTGAAACCTCGGGTTTGAGGTCAACCATGTAGAAACCTCCAGTAGGGTCTTGTGGAAGATCCTTGGCCAGTGTGCCTAAAAGTGGGTGCGTTGTGTTGACCCTTACTCGTGAGAGCATAAACAGTCAGCCTCAGTGTAGGTTATAAAGGTTGAAGGTGAACCTGATTTAAAACATTAGGTTTGAGGTGAACCGTTGTGAAACCTCCTTAGTGAAATCTGGTACACTCAAGGGTTGAGTGCGGTTATCGGGAGTAGAGTAGACTTATCGTCGAACCACTATAAAAATGAGCGTGTTTGAGATTGTTATTTTGATTGTGTGATTTGGTTTAATACTTTTATATCTGAATATCTGATCACTCCTCACACACCTACACAGTCATATCCATCATGAACTAGGTTGCATATTGTTTACTTCGTAATCAGTTTGTGATTGGATCCTCTACCAGGCTTGGAAGCCAGTAGAGTTATATTTGAGTAATCTTGAGAATTGCATGATAATAGGATTAGTGAAGTATGACTTTTAAATAAATCATAAAAACTTTAAAAAGTCCTATTCACCCCCCTCTAGGACATATTGGCATATTCCTTCTTCAACTAGTGCGGTCCTCACCGCCTTTTCAATTGGTATCAAAGTAGGTCTCTCTTGAAGGGCTTCACCGCCTAGAGAGTGATCTTGACTTAAGTTGGAATATGGCCAAAGGAGAGGGCTCATCAGTCACTAAACCTCCAGTATTTAACGGTTCAAACTATGCATATTGGAAGGCTAGGATGCATTACTTTCTGAGATCTTTAGACGATGATGTTTGGAATATAGTTGAAAGTGGATATGTGCCACCTATTGAACAAATTGTACTTGACAGTGGCACAAAAATCACAAAACCCAAACCCAAAGAAAAGTAGACAACATTCGATAAAGAAAGGCAAACATCTAAAGCCAAGGCTATGAATGCTATCTATTGTGCCATGTCCCAAGATATCTTCAATCAAATAAGTATGTGTGTGACATCCAAGGAAGCATGGGATCTACTGGAAATAACCCAAGAAGGCACAAGCACCGTGAAGAGGTCCAAACTACAACTTCTGACCTCACAGTTTGAAGGTCTCAGAATGGAAGAGCATGAGACATTTATGGAGTTTTTCACCAAGTTAAACATTATTTGCAACTCCATGGGTGGATTCGGAGAGAAAGTTCCGGTATCGAAAATATGTAGGAAAATTCTAAGATCCCCGCCGAAGCGATTTAATCCCAAGGTGACAACAATTGAGGAGTGTAGGAACATAGATGAAATGAAAGTAGAAGAACTAGTAGGTTCCCTATAAACTTTTAAACTACACATCACACAATCCCAAAAATCCAAAAACACTGCCCTAAAAACCTTAAAGAAAATAATTCATGAGGACAATATAAGTGAAAAGGAAGATGATGATGAAGAAGTGGCTTTGCTGGCACAAAGATTTAGAAGATTTTTTCAAAAGAATCGTGGTCGGCCTTCTAGAGGGGGAAAGGTAAACAACAAACTTCCTGCAGGCAAATTTGGTAGAAGAACCAAAGAACTACAATGCTATGCCTGTCAGGAGTATGGACACCTATCAACTGAATGCCCGAACAAAAAAACTAAGGGCAAGGCAATGGCCACCACGTGGGATGATATTGAGGATCCAGTGACTCAGAGAGCGATCGTGACTAGAAATCCTTGAAAATTCTCATGGTCTCACTGCTCCAATCATTTCCACAGAATCTGAAAATGAGAGAGAATAGCAAGCCACAGAATCGTTTCCATCTGATAATGAGGAAACTAGAGAAGAAGAAGAAGAAATCGAAAAGGATAAATTGCAAGATGCCTATAATCAACTTTATATCCATAGCATCAAAGTAATTAAAAAACTAGGGATATCTAAGAACAAGAAACAATTGCTACAAAAAGATTTGGACACAACTGTAGAAATCAATACGCATCTGATCAATGATTTATAACAACATCACTTAGATAATGATAGACTTGAAAGAATTAACACCTTCCTTAAATCTGAGATCGAAAAACTAAACAAACAGGTTAAGCAATTAAAAGACAAAAATATGCTCCTTTAAAATGAAAATCATACACTCGTGTTTAATCTAGAAGAGTCCAGAAGAATTGTTAAGCAAAATTGTAAGTTTTCCCAGAGTGGTGAGAAGTTAGAAAAACTTTTAGGTATGAGAAAATCTGGAAATAATAAGAATGGCTTAGGATATGAGAAAGTTAGATCCAAAACTTGGTATGGAACACAAATATTTGAAAAATCTAATGCCTCCAGTAGCAACATAAAGACTAATCAAGTAATTGAATCAGATAAGAAAATTAAATCTACTACAAGTAAGAACCCTGTCACAAAGTGGATAATTAAAGAAAAGAAGAATTGTCTTGCTACTCACTCAAATCACTTAACAGGTAATGATACGAAGTGGTACCTTGACAGTGGTTGCTCCAGACATGTAACTGGTAACATGTTCCTTCTTTCAAATTATAAGAACCTTCATAATGGGATAGTCACCTACGGAGATGGAACCACTACTAAAGTAATTGGACAGGGAATCATAAAAGGAAATCAGTTGCTTGAAAATGAGAATGCTTTCTGCAGAAAAGGTCTGACACATAATCTCCTAAGCATATCTCAAATCTGTGATAATGGGCAAGTGGTTAAATTTAACAAACAAGAGTGTGAAATCCTAGACCTATCAGGAAAATCAGTAATGAAGGGCCATCGCACAAGAACCACTACTGCATTATCAGAGGCATAGAAAGGACTGATGCCTAGAAGTACTGAGCAAAATGAGTCCAGATCATGCATCTAGATCTGGATATTTGGTGAAAAGATGCAACTTTTGGCTGAGCTCAAAATGATATATCTGAGGTTTCTCACCTCAATTTTTTGTACATAAACATTCTGATGTTTATAATCTTAACTTGTACAAAATTTTGCTGTGTATATGTCAGATTCAAAGATGATCCATAATATATGTTTGTCGATATAAGGGTTAATGAAAATTACTATCGATAAGTCATGTGCATTTTGGATCAAATCAATCAACTGTCAATATCATCGATATCCCTTCAGAATGTGGAAAGTCACATGATCGAGACTATCATCGAAGCTACTATCAATAACATCGACTAAGGATCGTCGATGAAATCGAAAGAGAGTTTGATCAAATTCAAGTCTGGCACCCGATAAAAGGCGGTCAAACAGTGAAACTTTACTTCTCTGAAAAAAAAATGTTTCCTGCTCGAATCCTTGGCTAGAAGACTATCGGCGAGTCCCAGAAGCTTCAAAAGAAATGGGTATTATTCTTCCATTCCTTCTACTCCAAAGTCTAATCTCACTTTTGGTCGAGTATTGTCCATTCTTTTGGTTGACCTTCCTTACCTTTGCCTATCTCTTACACTGAAAAATCATGAACAGAGGGAAAGGTAAGTCTCTTTCTCAGTCTTCAAAAGGGAAAGCGAAACAACCCAGTCTGCATCAACTCACTCCATCAGTGAGACATCCAACCACTATTGTTGAACGTCTGGTTCTTAACAGTGCTATCGAGTCTTTTGGTGTAGACCTCCTTCTACAAGTAACAGGATGGCAAAATACTCTGAATCTTAGTGGTACTTATCAAATTGGAGTGATCCATGACTTCCTCAGTAAAAGTCATGTTATTTGTGACGATCCATCCTGTGTTCAAGTAGAATTATTGCATTACTCCAAGCACATCACTCCCATCACCTTAAGTCACCTTTTAGATCTCTAAGTCACTCGCATTCCTGTTACCAATCGGAATCTAAATGGTCTTGGTGTTTGGGGCGAGATAACTTGTGCACTATGTCAGGGAACTACTATTTCTCGGAACGATGATAATTCCTTTCATATTAATCATCTTGGACCCACTTTTAAAATCCTTCATGACATTTTTGGGTCCAATGTCTATCCTTGTGATGTGAATGGTAATCATCTGTCTCCCTTTGTGTTAAATGTGTTGTATGATGTGTATCAGAAAGTTTAGGTGTGCCTCCCAACACTTCTTCTTAAGCAGCTAATTTGGTTCATTCAAGGCAATCATCATGATACACGAACTTTTCCTGTACTCAGCTGTAAATTAGCCCATCAAGTTGGTATTCCTGCCTCATCTGATAGAGTCTATCTAGAGAAGTGGTTTGATAGTGATTCGACTCAGGTGACACAACAGCTGTCTTCCTTCAGATCTTCCTGAGAATAGTGCCCCCTACAGTCGGCTGCTCGATATGCTCATCTGTCATATCCATGGGGATCCAACTGAACGCCATTACTGAGTCCGGAGTCTATAACAAATCGCCAAACTCATCATCTTAAACGTCACCTACTAAACGGTATGGAGAGCATGGAGGAATTCATAATTGTGAGAGACGTCTCACCGTGATTGAAGAAAAAGTCGATTCTCTCCAACAAACAAATCAGCAAGTAGTTGATTTACTCACACGTGGTGATTCGCGAAGCTGGTAGAAGCTGATTGTGCTAGTTGTATATCATTTTTTTTGGGGTATTTGTGTGTGGGCTTGGTGTTTTTTTTTTTTTTTTTGCTGGGATAACTGTTAAATTGTTGCCACTCTTGGGCAGTCTATTTTGGATAGTTGGATAACTTTGGTTTCATTTTGAATATAGATGAATAGAATTCATATCTTTAATACCATGATTATATCTTGAGATCCCCTGGTTTATCAAGTTTCTGTTATGGATTGCATGTGATTGAAAACTGCTATATAACTACTCTAAAAATGCATCCATAGGTTCTGAAATTGATGCTTGCTTCAATTGTATTAACTGTTATACATTAATTGATCTGCTTCTGCCAGTTTGGTTCTCCCAAATAATTCACTCTTTAGTCAATATCAGCTGAGATATCTTTGTCAATGACTGACAAAAAGGGGGAGAACATTTGTAAACACCCCGAAAGGAAAATTGTGTATCTGTTAAGATGTTGTTGCAGGTGTTAGGGGGAGCAACTGAATTAAGCAAGGGATTGGAGCCTACAAGCCAGGGGGAGCAGCTACAACTACCGGTTGTGTACATGGGCTAGAAATTGTAAAATTGAGTAAAAACATGTACACACAATTTAGGGTGTGTTTGTCTAGAGTGTTCTAGGGTGTTTTAGGGATTTCGACACGTAATTAACAAAAGGGGAGATTGAAAGTACCTTGGTTTGTCAAGTTACGTGAGTGTTGAGTCAGATTGTCTACAAAGCCTGATAGGAAGATCAATTTAAGCGTCTGCCTCAACCGGATGTGTGCAAGCTCGCCACAGGTAAACCTAAAGCCTCACATCCCATGACCAAAAATACCGGGTAAAGGAAACCCTTAAAAATAAGTTAGAAATCATAGGGTTTTAAGGTAAGAAAACTTTTTTCAAAATAGGAAAATCTCTAAGTTTTTCTTGCCTTATCAATTTTATTGAAACACCCTCGATATGATCGACCTGCTCTGTCGATGTCCTCGATACCTTAACGATATTATCGATATAAGGACCAAAAGTGTCTAGTAGCTAAATATTCATCTAGATGGATTTATCGATCTATTGATGCGCCTATCGATATCATCGATATACAAATCTCGAGCCCATCGAAAATGGCTCGATAAGATCGACAAGGAGATTTTTGGCACCCCTATTTTTTAATGAAAATCTCAAATTCCTTCAATATATCGATGATCTTCTGATATGATCTGAAATCAAATATCAATAAGATCGGAGGTTCATCGATGATATCAATCGTGAGCGCGCATATCTTACAGCAGATATTTTAGGATGTTTTTAACTATGATCGGGGACCCTTCAATAGAATCGATATTCAAATATCGATGTTATCGGTATCAGGTCAATTGCATCGAACAAGGTCATAAATTGTCCACCAAGCTTAACGAAAAATCCGCTAGATTTATCAATGTCTCGACTCTGATATCGATATCATCGACATTCAAATTTCAATGATCTCGATGGTTCCTCGACCATTCATGAAATCCTAAAATATTTCAAAGTCAAGTCTCTCTCACTTTCCAAGTGTCGATGGATCGAACCTGTTATCGATGAAATCGGAGTTCGAAATCCGATGACATAGACAATAGTTTCGATTCATCAACCAACTGGAAAAAGTTTCAAAAGCGTATGACATTGAGTTCGAGTCATCGAGCAGACCATCGATGCTATCGAGAGTATACACTCGATGATATCAAACTTTGTCATAAATGTGACCGTTTTATATCCGTTGGAACTTTTTGCCTATATATAGAAGACTTGTCTTTTGTTGCTGTGAGAGAAAGTAGAGAGAGCTTTTGTGTGTTTAACCTTAGATCATATATCCAAAGCCCTTTCTCTCAAGGGAGTTCATCCTCCAATCCATCCTCATCATTGATATTCAATAGAGTGGATTGGGGAATGAACTTCGACATTCAAAGATCCTCCAACTACTCCTTAATGGCAAATCATTATGCTGGGATGCCTTAAATGCATAAGATTAGAATCGCCCTATTTTCCTAATAGGAAAACATTTTGAGAGTGAGATTCCATCTTGACCTTGACCCAACCCGAAGCCAGGTACTGGTATACTATCTTGTGTTGCAGATCAAGGGAGCAGAAGACTCTTCGTCAACAAGGAGGAGGAGATCTTTGGTATTATGCTTATCGAGACTCATCAACTTATTTATAAGTATCTAGAGTCTAAGAGGACACTTGTGATCATTCCTTTATAAGATTGGGTCTTAAGTGGTTCTCACCCTTTGAAGTCCTCAAGGAGGCCTCTGGCGGGAGTGTACGTGGGAGTGCGTTGTATGGACCCTTGCTCTGTAGAGAGCATAAACATCTGGTTAGGTGTGAACTAGTAAAATTCTTAGTTTGAGGTAAAATGTGTAAAACCTTGGATTTAAGGTGAATCGTGTGAAACCTCGAGTTTGAGGTCAACCGTGTAAAAACTTCCAGTAGGGTCTTGTGGAAGATCATTGGCCAGTGTACCTAAAAGTGGGTGCGTTGTGTTGACCCTTACTCGTGAGAGCATAAACAGTCAGCCTCAGTGTAGGTTGTAAAGGTTGAAGGTGAACCTGATTTAAAACCTTAGGTTTGAGGTGAACCGCTATGAAACCTCCTTAGTGAAATTCGGTACACTCAAGGCTTGAGTGCGGTTACCGGGAGTGGAGTAGACTTATTCATCGAACCACTATAAAAATGAGTGTGTTTGAGATTGTTATTTTGATTATGTGATTTGTTTTAATACTTCCATATCTGAATATCTGATCACTCCTCACACACTTACACAGTCATATCCATCATGAACTAGGTTGCATATTGTTTACTTCTTAAGCAGTTTGTGATTGGATCCTTTACCAGGCTTGGAAGCCAGTAGAGTTACATTTGAGTAATCCTGATAATTGCATGATCATAGGATTAGTGAAGTAGGACTTTTAAATAAATCATAAAAACTTTAAAAAGTCCTATTCACCCCCCTCTAGGACATATTGGCATATTCCTTCTTCAACTAGTGTGGTCCTCATCGCCTTTTCAGTAATGTTTGCCATCCAACATGTTCATAATTTCAAAAGGATATGAATGAAGGGAAAACACAAACATTAGCTTGATCCAAAACTTCTATCAAATGCATAGTTTTGATGTTCGACATACATCATGATGGGCCCTACAAAACTTACTAACATTAATTCTTAGAGTCTCAGGGTGTCAATAAGGTGGGTCACAATTTTCACTAGAATATTTGACCCGTTTTACATGTCTGGTCCATTCATTTTATTTTACTGATCATTACCCTCAATTTGACTAGTTACTCACCCCGATCATGCTACATATGAGAAAGATATTGGGCAAACATGATTGATCAACAATTTGAGTGAATTATTTAAACATCTGAAGTTATTTACTCTTCAATCTGGACTGATCAGATTGTCCAAAAATGGTTAAAGGTTGTTCATAATATCAAAAATATATGAATGAATAAAAAACACAAACATCATTTTGATTCAAGACTTCTATGGCCTCTAAGAAATTTTAAATTGTAAAGGTTCAATCACACTATTTCCTGTGGTGTGGTCCACTTGAGCTTTGGATATGCTTCCTTTGTGTTCTGTAGACCTTAAATTATCTGTTAACATAGATGATTGGAGTGGATAAAATAAATAAATAACAGTGGACCCCATAGAGTTTACTCTGGTAAGGATAACGAGTAACTCACCTAAATGTAGTAGAGAAGGGTTTCCTTAAAACATTTATAATCATATATTGGGCCTGACTAAATGTGATTCACATATCCAACCCACTCATTATGTGTGTCCCACTTGGATGAGGGATCAGACCAAGTTTCAACCACATCCATGTCTGTATTAACTTATAAACAGGTTGGACCTCAAATAAACATTGCGGCGGGCCCTAAGAAGGTTTCAATAGTGGGTGTCACTATCCCACTCTTTTCTATGGTGTGGGTCTACTTGAACTTTGGATCTACCCCATCAGTCAGATGCACCATTCCATGGTAGGCCACGAGCTTAAAAATAAAGTTAAAAATAAAGTTTTAGATGCTATGGCCCACCTGAGTTTCGTATATGACTGATTTTTGGACTTAAAGGGGACACATCAAATACATGGTGTTGATGTTCTACACACATCATGGTGGGGCACACACAGATTAACCTCATGGGAAGTTCCCATGAGGTGACCTTATAGTACCATTTCACTATTTTAGGCAACTCGTTTCAACTCCATTTTTAGGTAAGAAATCCTAACCCTAATCTGTTTTAGGAATCCAAATAGAGAAACCGGTGAAATAGCTAACTTATTTCAATGTTTAGATAGTCGTTGTGCCATAGACAAAGACGTGGTGTACGAACCAAGTTCGTAACGAGCGTACTAACGAAAGGTGCGGACTATAGATATTTAGGTTATGGTTTTCAAGGCTTTCAATGTCAGCAATGATTTATGTCTGACTTGATTACTGCCATATGATCTTAATTACGACTTTTTCAATATATTATGTGTGTAAACTAGATTGTATACTAAATGCATTCCATGTATTTGTTGAAATGTTTGAATGAATAGGAAATTATGATTTATGCTTGCCATGACTATTAACCTAGAATTCATGTTTGTTGTATGTATGACAACTCCTTTGTGAAAGGATTTGCCATAATATATGTTATAACTAATTTATTACATATATGTTGAACTATGTATTCTAAGTGTTTGATAAAATGTCTGAATGAGAAATTGCTTGTTGAAATGTATTTAATGAGGGTGTTGAGATAGGATTCTCAATTACCTTATCTATAGTTACAGTTTCCTTCATGTAACCTATCTTGCTACTACGTGATTTATGGATGAAATACATATGTATGATAATATGTTCACTATGTGTTTGTTAAAATGCTCAAATAAATTTATATTTGAATTAGTTGTTAAATGTTGTTTGACTATCATATATGAATGCCTATTGTTTTTTAGTATGATTAGGACTAATACGTAGTCTAGGCAATCGGTAACGGTTTTCAATCAAGTGGCGGAACTAGTCTCGCCACAATGGATACGTTCAATGAATTTGAGTCATACGATGATTATCGGTAGTGGTTAGGCCACGAGGAGTGTGTATGTGCTCCATGTCGATTAATTTAGTGTGCGCTCATACCAATCGAACTTGTCAAGTAACCCGATTAGCCAAATGTGTGTTTACCATGTATGGACTCTACTGCTTGAATCTAAGGTACCACTTACCAATGTAAAGCCCATTTAACCTTGGTACCACGATTCGCTAAGACTCATGAGCTGGGCATGGTGGTATGGGACACCATGGTCGAGAAGTCAGCCTATGCTAGGCTGACGAGCCTCCCCGTAGTGACCAGTGAGCAACCCAAACTCATGAGCCAAATACGGTGGTATGGGACACTGTATTCGAGCTGTCGGCCTACGCTAATGTGACGAGCCTTCCCATAGTAACCTCGAGTATAAATTAGGCCTACACTTAGATGATGAGCCTTCCGTAGTGACCTCTAGTGTAAACTCGCGAACTTGCCTATCCACTGCTTTTCAAATCAGGGGTGATGTTGCCCTATAACTTGTCTATCGTATGTGCTTAACTAGGATTGACGATGCTAGATGGATCATCGTTTGGGTAATTGATCTAAAAGGAGGTACATTAGCTTCGCGAATCTACTATATGAATAAGCCTAATTAAGAAACTCGGCTAACACGTGCATGCACCGTACTGCATGTGCTTTGGCGATGAAGACATAGTGGGAGTAGCATGTGCGACCGTGAGATGGTGTCCCTGAGGGAGTGTAGGCGAGGGCATGCATCATTACTACATATTGCATTTACCAAAGTAATTGGGGAATGCTTGTTATATTGATTTATCATTGCTGCTTGACTGAATTGATAACATGTTAACCTTTGCCTTATAGTACCACTGAGTTGATCACTCACTCCCACTCCGGGACGGTGTTTTAAAACACCAACCAGACTCTGTTTTAACTGCAGATGATGATATGGCATACGAAGCGGAGCCAAACTTTTATGACGATGAGGAGGAGTTCTCCTATGTACAACTATCAAGCGGGTCTATGTAGACCATGTACTGATCGACGGGATTATAGGGATTATATGATTTAGTCAGAATTTCACATTTTTTTGTTTTGTATATTTTAGAACAAAACATGTATATATTTAGCCCAGTAACACACTCATACTCTGGAGGTTGTGAAACACGCATATACTTTACATATCTATCACAGTCTTCCGCTTGCTTAATATTCTCTCTCTGGAGTATGATACGTTGATTTAGTGTAATCCCATTCATGTTTAATGCACTAATATGGACAACATTTAATCATCATTATTTATGTTGTATAATAGGTGCGACGGATCTCGGGAGTTGAGCCTTTGCTCGACCCTCGAAATTTGGGGCATTACAAGTTATGACCAGCAGAAGGGGCATGGCTGGTCTCTACAATAAAATCGACTCCCACTTCAATGGTGTGACCCTTGAGCCCGGGAGGTGGAAGCCATAGGGGCCTAGTCACTGGCAGACCTTTTCTAGCCAAGTATGATTGGTGCACCCACCATCTCATATGGTTGTATGACACCCTAGGAGTATGATCGCAACCTGGAATAATGAAGGAAGAATTAGCTCGCCCTAATAATTGCTTCCAAACCATTGTCCAATTAAATGGGCTAGTGTCGTAGCTCCACATTCTTCGAGTAACTAGTCCACAATCTTCTGGCACTGCCTGATCGAAGCCGAATTGACTAGCAAAACTGCTAGGATAATACGATTCTCGCCAGAACTTGGTCCCTTCCCTCAGCGGGAGACTACATGATCTAATTGACAGAAAAAATCCCCTTTCTGCTGAAGTAAGCAATCTTGTGTCTGATTTCTCTGTATCTAGAATATAACGAGGTAGGCTGAAATGGAAGTAGTTTATCTTGGCATCAGAGGAAATGGTATCTTTTACCCAGTCATAAGATCTCTTTGCCATGGATTTCTTTTGAAAAAAGTAGAGAAGGACTTGGGAAGGGTGGGCGTAAGCCTTTTCCGGTACTTCGAAAGTCCATGGGAAGTAGACACCAAGCCAACCAAGAAAGTAATGCCATGACATGTAAGTTGAAGCGAAACTGACAGAAAGGCTTTTTACGTTGCATGCAATTTCTCCAAAGCCTCTGTAGATCGAGCAAAGAATAGGAGGAGCAAGAGAATACTTAACTCCCTCAGCCATAACACCCACTACAATAAACAACGAAGGGTGAATGACTTCTGCTGACTTAGAACTTGGTAAGACCACTACGCTTAGCCAATAAGCAATGAATGTTGCAAGCTCCCCATAAACAGAATACTCAGCATGATCTTTTATACCTTTCCGAAGACGTTCAACTTCTCGTGAATGATTGCCATTAAATCTGAAAGAAAAAAAGAGATAAGCGAATGAAATCAAGATTATATATCAAGGTATAATAAAGGAGTTAATTAAAGAGGAAGAAAATTACTTAAGAGCTCTGCTGAAGTGAGCCAACCATTGCATAGGCTAAATCTTGTGGATGTTCGGAAATTTAGACATTTCCTTAAAAAGTTCTGTGGTTGATTTCGAGATAGAGGGGATGCGATTAGGCGAAGAGATAAAGGAGAGTTCTTCATTGGTGGGGACAAATTCATCAAAGAATTTTCTGGTTATTGGCAAATTGGTAATCCTATGAATGTCCCAAAGCGTGATACTCATTTCACCTTCAGGGAGACGGAAAGAGTTGGTAGAAGGACACCAGTAGTTGAGGAAAGCCTTAAAAATGGAAGATTCCTTGTAAAAGGGATATGATGTCGCTTCAATTATGGTGAAAATATTATTCTTCGACAAAGTCCCTGCATGTTTCACGAGAACTGCAGTGGCCCATTCAGAATAGTAGTTGCGAGGAGTTAGAAGACCTCTTGTTCTAAATTCCTCTGGACTCCAGATGAGGCGGCGATAGCTGAAATGTTGTCGGAGCATTTTATAAAAGCAAGTTGGATATAGACTATGAAGGTCATAAGAGGGGATAAGGAAAATCATGGAATGAATGCCACCAATTTGCTGTCTTAGTTTCGGCGGCTCCAGGATGCCTTCTAATAATCTTGGTTCCCTGAACGACCAAGACTCTGTGTAGGCCAACCTTTCTGCAATCAGATGATCTTTAGGCTCATAAATCAGCATGGAGCGATGGTGGTGGATACTAACTGGAATCACTACGATGCCCTGCTTGTAGGGGTTGTCAAATTTTATGACACCCTGAACGGCATGAATTGATTCTTAGGAATTGTGGAGTTTCTTCCTGTTGTGTTCTTTAATCTTCTCTTAAAACTCCTAAGCCTTGTTTCTATGGTTCTTCTTTAGTCTAGAAGGGGGAGGAATATCTTTTCTAGCAGGCGGCTTTTAGCTGATTGTTTAATGATGCGTTGTCGTCTTCAGCCATTCTTCCCAGTCGTATTCACGACTGTGTTTTGGGGGTCTCTCAAGATCGCCCATCACAATGGCTCTATAGATGGGAGATGGTAGTGTTTCAATATATTGGGTGAAGTCAAAGGTGGGGAGTACTGGCTCTTTTATGTAAGCAGGGCGCGTAGCGGTTGTTTTGAAAAGAAGGGTGCGAGGATTGAACTGGAGATGACGGGGATTCTGTTGCTTCGGATGCCATAGCCTGAAAGGATTTAGGATTTGGCAATTCTTGGTGGGAAGGTTGATTAGAGGGAGGATTGACAAGAACATAAGTTCTTTTTGTGCGGGCCATGTTGAAGCGAAGAAATTTGGAAATTTGACTAAGTCTGGGAAGTTAGCCAAAGTGACATTTGCACGGGTCGTGCAACAGGTTCTAGGTTGCGCGAGCGACGCAACGGCTAAAAGTCCTTGCGCGAATGAAAATTTGTTGCGCGGGTCGCGCAACAGGTGCTAGTTACGCAGGATGAAAACAAAGAGACAAAGTTTTTCTGTAAAGTGAAGAAGTGAATAAATGAAATCCGATGACTATTTATAGAGAACGAGGTCGAGTGTGGTACTCAGGTGCTCATTGCCCGGGTGATACAACGACCTCAGGGGATGCAGAATTTGAGGAAATTGATCTTGATTCTTTGATTCAAGGGAAACAAATATCAGATCAAGGGGGCATCTGTTGGAGCATAAAAAATCATGAAAAAAGATTAAAGATCAGAAGATAAAGAAGAAAATAAAGTGTGATTGCTATTGCGGGGGTCGCGCAAGCAATAGTAGTTGCACGGATTGCACAAAGTGTTACCTGATTGTATAAAGAATGTGATCTGTTTTGCGGGTGGCCCAACTGATCATGGGTTGCGCAGATCGGGCAACAATCTTACTGTTACGCGGGTCGCACAATCAGGAGCAAAGAATGATCAAGATGAACGGTCAGATCTGATGCGAAGTGGGCCCCATGTCACAAAGATCGAGGGTTGACACGTGTGGAGGCCTATAAATACCCCATTCCCCCTCTCATTTGAAGAAGAGAAGAAGAATTTTGGAAGAGTAGCGGAGTTCTGACAGAAGATTGAAGGTAAGGAGTATAGAAGGAGATCAGTTGCGCGGACCGCGCAATGAACGAATTAGTTGCACAGGTCACGCAACCACGTCATTATATGGCCAGCTCTAAAAGAGGACAAGATGTTGCTGAAATCGTCCAGTTCGACCTCCAAGCTCTCCTTTACATAAAGGACAAGCTAAAAAAAGGGGAGGAGTTCATCAACATAACATTCCTCCTAGGGAGATGATCGAAGCAACTGTTGAAATGCTGCCAAATCTGAGATTCAACATATAAGCTCTGTTAATTTCAACTTATGTACTTTAAATGATCTATCTTAGAATCAAGGGATACTGGAGGGATGTAAATGAACTCAATACCAATAAAATACGATGATTGTTCTAAATACTTTTTCTCTGTTCACTATAAAAAATATAGTTACCAGGGGCATTTTCATCACAAGTGGCCACAAAAAACTGCCACTGTTGATGAAATCTGGGGCGTGTTTAAGTGGCCGCCCGTGTATAAAATGGGCCACCGTCGTTGGTTGCAAATAAAATAAAAAAACCTAATAGCCCCATCCCCAAATCTCCAAAACGCCAGTGCGCCTGATCCCCAAATCCATCGCGCCTTCTTCTCCCTCCTCTTTTCTACCAAAATCCTTCTCCCCTCCTCTCCTCCCATGCAATAACCTACCGAAAGTCTCTCTCTCTCTCTCTCTCTCCCCTCCAACGCCTCTCGATCTCCATTTTCCACTCTGGCCTCTCTTGATCTGCCTTCCATTTCCGTTGCTGGTTGAAGATGCTGATCTCTCGGCCGTTGCTATCCTTCTCGCCGGAACATGCCAGAGTCTGAGAAGGCCCGCAAGAGGAAGTGCGCTGATCTCTCGGCCGTGCCCTCCTCGTCATAACACACCTCTCTCTCTCTCTGTATCGCCTAATCCGTGAAAGCCATAGCTGCTGCTATCTCAACCATTGGAGCTGTCAACAGAGTACCGGTACGTTGCTCTATTTTTTTTTCCACCATTTGATCCATATCTTTGCTTTGGAATATATGGATAGGATTTCTTCTTCTGCTTCTTTTATTTATTTATTTATTTGATGGGTCCTTTGAATTGTTTTCCCGACAATTCATGTGCTTCCGATTATGATAATGGGAGCCTTCTCTCTCTCGCCTCTAGTTTTTGGATTTTTGAGTTCTTTGTTGTCTTGAAAAAGGAAGAAAAGGGTGAAAAGCTTTGATCATTTACACTCTGCTAGATCAAACATTGCATGACGAAATCCGCATTATTGGTTGCCAGACTCTTTTTGTCTTTGTAAATAGTCAGGTAGGCACTGTCTTATTCTTTATGGCCTCATGTTTCTTACTCTGGAAGTCAGATCTAATCTCGAGAAATTAGGCGTTGGGATCACTTGTGTGTGGTCTGATTGGTTATAGATCGTACACGCATGCTAGTAACTTTCTCTGAGAGAATTTAGATTCATGTCATTTTTCTTATTGTAACAGATGGGTGGTACTTACATGTTCAACTTAGAAGGCTTGATTCCTTGTTCTCACAAACTAGCCCAAGAAATGGGAGAGGATGAAAGGGCATGCCAATGCTGTTCACAGCAGGGCTACTGTGCCCTTTCATCAATGGTATCTTCTCTCTCATGGCCATCGATTGTATATTCAATATCATTTCCATAGAATGTGTCTTATAATAGCTATATATTTTGTAAAAAATCATTTATTTCTTGTAAATAGATTCTATTCCTTTCCTGAACTAAGTTAGAAAATGTTCTCTTGATGGTTATGGGAAAGAAGTTTGGCAGTGTATGATGCTCTCTTATCATTCATGTCACCTGAGATAATGAAATTCTATAAAATGCAATTTCCTTTTAGCCTTTCGTTTCACTATTTATTAAATTGCATTCAGGAGTACACACCCAAATTAGAGCACTGAGGTTACTTTAATGTGATTTAGAGGGCCCAAGGGTCATCTTTTCTTTCTTTTTCCTTCTTCCCACATGAACACCAAGCTAGAAAGAGCCCAAAAAGTTCAGTAGAAAAATTCACTTAAATTCCACAACATATTCCACAACATATCTAACTGAGATGGGTTAATTCTTGTGCCAGAACTTTCATTGGTCCTATTCGGAATGTGCTTTAACAATTGTTTTTAAAGCTTTTCCTAGTGTATCCCATTATTGTCTTCAATAAAAAGTTATTGTTTCAGTTGGGTTATTTTGTTGTTTCTTGGTTTTACAATTTGCATTTTCTATAGTCAGATATTTCTCTAAGCTAAAAATATCTTCATTATCGTTGTCATCATTGTCATCATCACATCATTGTCTCTACTATTTGGGTTAGGCTCTTCGAATCTTTACTCTAGTAGATATGTTGACTTGTAATATATTATCATTGTCGTCGTCATCATCATCTTAGCCTTTCTATGAACACATTGGGGTTGCCTTTTAAATGGTGGATTGGCAGAAGTTTTAGGATCGGTTGCCACGTGGCATGAACCTTCCTATTTTACTCGGGCTCTTAAAATCAGCCATGGCAGAGTATCACATGCACAAACACAATTAGAAGTTTAGAACAATATTAAAGTCATATGTTTCTTACTTTCACACAAAATACATATGATTCATGCATTAACTGATTTACAAACTACTAAGTACCTTGAAACTCTTGAAAATAAAGTAATATGGTCAATGAATAAATCAAAACTTCACATGAAAGATTGAAAATACTAGCTGTGACAGGCCATGCCACAGTCTAGACCCTTACATGCTTAAAAACACAATGTAATCATGAAATGAGTGTTAAATAAGTATTGTCTAATTTACTTATCTCATATTTTTAGGTTTTTTATTTTATTTTTATTTTTATAACTTGAAAAGGTTCATGCGTATTCACTGATACAATCATTGGTACCACCAATATGCACTGATACATATTGGTTTTTGGCTGACTGATATGGCTACAGAGTATAGATACCTATATCTTGAACCTTGTCATTAAGTGAACAAGCCTTCACATTAGGTATTTTCCTTCTCCTTTTTCTAGGTCCTTTCAACGGTCGTCGAAGCTGCCCTCATACTCAGCCTGTCTCCAATTTTTTAGCACATGACCGAACCATCTCAATATGCTTCTATCATTTATCTCCCATTAGGGCTACTCTTAGCTAGTTAGATTACTTAGGAGGACCTCATTCTTGATTCTATCCTTCCTAGTCTTCCCACACATCCATGGCAACATCCTTGTGTCTACAATGCTCTCACTCATTTCATGTTGCCTCCCAATTGCAAAGCACTTATCCTCATATGGTATTGTCAATTGAATAATGACCTACCTTTAGTTTCATTGGCATGTGGCGATCACACAACAATGTGAGGCACATCTCCACTTCATCCACCCATCTCTAGTTATAATGGAAACATCATTATAAATTTCTGAAAGTTCAAATGCTTACTGATGAATATTCCAACAAATTCATTTCATCGATGAATCCTGAATGCTTTTTTTATGGTGCTAGTGCCCTGATGACGTAGCACCACTTACATTAGGGCTTTTCAACAATATGCTTCTATCATTATAAATTTCTGGTTTTTGGTTGATTTCATATGAATGCATGGTGGAATGGGCATTCTCATTCCTTTGCTTCTTAGTATACTTTTCACAATATTTTGATAGTGGATTTTTGTTCTTTCAATCTATTCACATGTTTTTGTTTTTATTTTTTATTGAATGACAAGGAAAATTTCAAAACAAAGTTTGTCTTTTAGCTGAAGTTACTGCGAGGTCCATTCATTGACTAATTTCTTTTTTAAATAATATTTGCTGAAGCTGTCGATAGATTGCATAGGCTTGGTATTGACAACAGTTCTATTCAGAAAATAATTACCACCACCAAATGAAGTCCCCAATCGTTTGTGGATTGTTCACATTCCATATCATATCTCTACCATCTCAAAGATTTTAGGTAAGACCTGCACTCATTTGTTGTTGTTATCATTCTGCTGTATCATTTTAATGTTGGACTACATTTCATGGTATGGAATCCCCACATAGCCCCCATTCAAACTTTAGAAGATTTGTCATCCTTGCACAAGTTCGAATCTATACTCGTACGGGTTTGATTGAAGGAAACAGAACAGAGGCCTTATATGTGGAAATGGAGTGACTTTTTTTTTTTTTTTTGCCCTCTTCCTTATACTGCCTTCAATGGGATGATTAGAGGTGAACATAGTCATACTTCTTTGATGGAACTTTAATTGTCATATTTCTTTAATGAAACTTTAATTAAATGATCATGAAGTGATTTAATATTCATGGCTTGTTTCTGAAGCATTTGCATTTTTCAATTTGGTTGGCTTTTGGGATGGCTTATAATTTGAGATCATCATATCTTAAGGAGAAAGAAACAATTAAGCTTCCTGTTTCAGCTACAAGTACAAGTGGCTAGAAAGTATGTCTATAAGCTTAAAACTGAAGCTACAGATACCAACTTTTGTATTATATTTGTATTAGTGAACAATATTGTTGGGGTTGTATTATATTTCTCATTGTCGGATGCACCTTTGTCCTTTAGTTCTTTGAAGAAATCATTCTATTTCAGTGTTAATCTACTATATGACTATAAGTGATATCCTGGAATGAGAAGTATAAAAATCATTACTTGTTCAGATCTTTCATTTCTCAATGTTTCATGAAAATTTGTATTCCTTTCTCTCTTCTCTCTCTCTCTCTCTCTCTCTATCTCTCTCTCAGGTTAGGAGGAAGATGTTTAAATGCTCTCATGCTCATAGGTATTGCTTTATTCCTAGATATAGATATTTATTAAGCTGGTAGATTTGCTATATCTGTAGGCTTTCTAGGCTATAAAAACATGGTGAAGGTTTTCTTCAAGGTAAAAAATTAAATATAGAATTCAGCACAAGATGGCCATTTTTTTGCAACGCGCAGAGGAAGGCAAGGATAGGCTTTGCATTGAGAAGAATTTGGGGGGAGCGCTTGAAATTGAAAAGGTTACAGGAAAAGTGCTATTTGTAATGGGCCAAAAGCATTGCAGAAGAAGCCAAGAAAGGTGGCTTGGATCAACAAGAACTAGATTGGGACAGCTATGAGAAGATGAAAGCAGAAATAGTTTGGCAACAGCTTCAGTGGGCAGTTGATAAGGCAAAGGCCAGAGAATTTAAGAAAAAGGCTGAAAAGAAATCAGAGGAAAAGAAAGAAGACTTGGCTATTTTTAAGGTTTTAAAACCCAAAGTGAAATTAACCAAGGTAAAACCATCAAAATCTCATGCCATTTGTGCATATCACATACCATTACAGCCCAAAATGGGAATCACATATCTCTAAAACTTCAATGTTTTGATTCTCCCTTGTCTTGCAGACATGTTCATCTCTATATTTTGGCAATGTTCCAGAGGGAACTTTCTATGTTTCATTTCTCTATATGTAGCCATGTTTTCATATTTCATACAGCAACAGTCTAGCAAGTGGGAGTTGCAGATACTAGAAGACCCTGTGGTGAGGCAATCTCACAGGTGGCCTATTGGGTTTGTCACGACAGGATTTGTTCGTGGAAGGTCTGCATTTCCTTTTGTGACATCTACATTATTGAATCGAATTATTGTAACTAAATAGGTTTTCTCTACACTTTATTCTTGTTTGAACTAACATGGTACGATACGATCATTGAGCTTTCTAATGCCACTATGAATGGCTCTTAAAGAGTATTGACACTTTAATTATTATTATATTTTCTATCATTATTGTTGTTGCTTCTTGGCACAAACATTCAATACTCTCTCTGTCTCTTTTGATAAGCATATTCTAGTTTATTGCTATCTTATTTCTCTCTTCCATGTTTAACACACTGATAGCATACTGCTTGGTATTGTCTTTAGGTTAAGGGACTGGTAGATATTTTCTGAGCTAAAATTGTAGACATTTCAGAGCATTCACTAACTAATGCTTGGTTTTGTCTTCAGGTTAAGGGACTGGTGGATATTTTCAGAGATAAAATTGTAGATATTTCAGAACATTCACTAACTGTTGAAGTAACCCTAGTCTTATTATTATTTTTTTCTGGCTTGATTGAATCTTATGTAAATGCGGGTTGATCAATCATGATCCCTGCTCTCTTTTCTAGATCCTTTCATAATGCTAAAATGTTCATTTCTATAATTCTAACCATTCAAGTAACTGGGGATCCTGGGAAGATGGTTGCAGTCAATAGAAATCTAACCAAATTTGGAATTAAGGAAATAGCCAGAACTGGAAAGGTTGACTTAATTATCTTTTTGCAGGAATGCAACTTGCAGCTGGAAGCACCAAACATAATTTCCCTTCATGTGCCAAACTGGCAGGTGTGCAAGATCTTGACTTTTTATTTGATAGGCCCTAGAGGGGAAGTGACCTGGCCTAAAGTCTGGCTGGTCCACTTATCAATAGGGTTATAGGTGTATATTGAATGTGGACCATTGGTTTTTTAACCTAACATTTTCTTGTACGCATGTTGCCCACCTGACAAGTGGAGCTGCCTGATTTTTGGGTGTGGATATTCACTGAGGGCCCATCTGATTAACAGCCAGATCTTGTATATGAGCGCTTGTGTTTGGCTTATACATATCCATGACTCATTGCCTCCTCACTTAATGTTTATGTAAAAACATTTTATTTTAATTATATATATTCAAAGCTAAAAAAGCACACCACATCATGATTGAAATATGAAAATAAAATTTGCATGATTAAAGCATTCTAGAGGCATAAGACCTTTGGAATTTTATTTTTTTATTTGATTTTTCATCCACACAACAACGTTTGGAATTCATATCGATTTTGTCGCTTCTTTCTTGATTGGTGGAAACAAAACTATCTCATTTCTCGAGGTTGCTTATTCCACTTGCAGGCACACATATGCCAATACGGAATGCGTGTGAGAGATATGTCTGGATCAATGTTTAAAGTATTGTCCGAAGCTGGTATTTATTGTTCAATATGTATGGCTTTTCATGATCTTGAAGTTCAGTCACCAAAGTTTAATATGTATGTATGTCTTGTTGTTCTATGCTTAATATGTTTAATGTTGAACATGGGTAGGTCTAGATGATGTGTCATATATCATGGTGGTATTAGTATGGGTGTTGGAAGATTTGAGCTTCAAGAGTCTAAAGGAATAGTAATGTATTTTTTGAATAATGTGGATATGATGAATTTGTTGTCTTTTGTTAGCACTACATTGAGGTTCTGTTTTAGGAGAATTCCTTACCAGTATTTACATATCAATCGGTCCAGCCAAATCACCCCATGAGTGAGAATGGGAAAACTCTAAATTAGGTGATCTAATCATCAGGTGAGTCAATTTTTGAATTTGATGTTTTTGGAGGTTATTCATTGTTCTCTAATGTGTGGCCCATCTGATGCTTGGATTGGCTTGATTTTTGTGTTGCCCCATTTTAATGGTAGGTGAGCCCTATTTGGATGATTGGTTTCATACAAACAAAGATGATGGGCCCCATATATAGCTAGTTGCAAGAAATTTTCTATGATTGTTCTAGAGGAACCAACCTCTAGACTTTGATTGAACATAATAGGCTACTTCCTCATTTGAATGCTAGTAATCATCACTAATCTTCATTCTTCCTCCTGATTAGATGGGACGCATCGAGTTTGCAATTCAGTTAACTTGCGCATTTAGATGCATCGTTCCAGACTGTAAACGATCTTGATTCTAATCTGATTGAGAGATGGACGCAACTACAATTTCTTAATCCTTAAGACTCTGGATTCCCACAATTATAAATTACTAGAGCTGGCCTGATTATGGAAAATTTGAAAACTACCCTTATAGAACCAAACATCATTTTTAAGTCCCATTTGGGAGACCCAAAATCTGGTTCTAGTTTGTGTTTTTTTTTTTTTTTTTTTTTTTCCCAGCACAACCAATCCACCTTGTACGCAGAATCTAAATCACAACTAAGGAATGGAAATGAGCCCTTCTTGTCTTGCCAACGATTTGAATGTGCCGAGTTTACTTGAAAATAGCACTACTAGTATAGGATTTCAATGTAGAACTCTTGTGTAAGCTATAGGTATGCTAGGTGCCTCTCGCAC
This sequence comes from Magnolia changhungtana, assembly GCA_030180095.1. NCBI lineage: Eukaryota > Viridiplantae > Streptophyta > Magnoliopsida > Magnoliales > Magnoliaceae > Magnolia > Magnolia changhungtana. The sequence goes on from JASAUF010000293.1 coordinate 1,960,438, forward strand.
AATCAGAATTTCAGCTTAGGTCCATTTACCATGCTCCATCCCCCTTTTGTTCAATATAAAACTGGTTATCCCCAGTTGGGTCAGTTGCCAGGGACCCAAGCTTCCATGAACTACAGGCCCTCGAATACAATCATGAACCTCTTCTGTACGAGTTGGATCGAACTAGCCTCTAAGGGATCCTGTCTATCTTCACTAGCCGAGCCCTGCTATGATGTACGCACAATCCTGTGAGCATTTCGGACAAGTGCTTTTTCGGTGTGCCTTCTATCAAAGCCAACCCTTAAGCTTTGATTATTCCCAAGATCGCTAGGGAGAACAAAAAATGTTGCATAATGGTTGATGTCATTTTAGGTTCCATGGAGTTAAGTAAATACATTATTGAGATTTGTCAGATTGTTGTGTTTCAGGTTCTGTTTTGTAGTCTGTGAGGGAGTAAAGGTATGCATATGACCCGATTTCTACATGTTTTGGTAAATTAGATGTTTTTGCTGGTAGTAAAAAAAAAAAAAAAAAAAAAAAAAAAAAAAAAAAAAAAAAAAAAGCACTTCCTAATCTGTTAAAGAAGTTCATCATGCTGCACATGAAAATTTTGGTGCTTGATATAGGGAAAAGATATAATCAGTCCATTTATTTGCAAAATGATCTGTTATGGGCACAATCACTAAGCAACTGGTGGATAGTTATATTTGTTGCTTTTCTCAATGATGTCCATTAAAATGCTGCCGGTTTCTCATCTGTTTGCTGAATGGTGTCGGATTTGTGAACTTCCTAGTATGAATGATGCATCTTAGGCCCATTATATTTCACAATTGCAGCAAAGTGGGCTACTTAAAGGTGACGATATCATAGATCGCTTTTTATGCATCCTTACGGTAACTTTTCATGCTTATAGTTATGTTTGTAGGAGATCTCCAAATCATTGGAATTTTGAGTTTTGTGTCATTATTCATTGGTCTTGAATTCCACTAAGTTTGTTTAGTCAAGCATTTGGTAATTACATATGATAGGAAACAATAGTTTTCGGAGCAATCCAGATTCCAGATTCCAGATTCCAGACAAAGAAGGGTTGAGCATTAGCATGGTTGATCTCCTTGGGCGGGCTGGTTGTCTCAATGAGGCCTACAATATGAAAATCTTAATTCATATAAGCAACCTTATTTCTGAAAATAATATTCACCACAGCGGATCTCTATGATAAGTGTTATGATGCTTGTGGGGGTGGCTAACAGTGGAGTGTGTACTGACATTGGGGTGTGTACTAACAAGCTAACCCAAAAAAAAAAAAAAAAAAAACAACTGTGTCAATAAGCTAAATACCCTCTTCTATGCTCAAAATTACTTCCAATGTCCTTTTAAAACCCAAGGTTCCTGAGTCACGACTCTCAGAGGAGTAATTGCATTGGTAAAATTGTCCAAAGCTACTCGTGCTATATATACTGGAGATATAGAGATGTTTGTTAGTTATGCCAATTGGGCAGTAAATTTAGCACTTGATCTCTTTAGAAGTAGTTTAACATGATTTTATATGTGTGGACTTGAGAAGTGACCAATCTTGGTTTTACCCTTACTCTGCCAACGTACTTGAATATATTAGTTGCATTTGTTCTTCTAGAGATCTGGTTGTTTTTGTTTTGAGAAAATCAAATGAGCCAATGTCTTGCGAGAGTTGAGTTGGTGTCCTTTTATTCAGGTTCATTAATTATGGGATTGAGCTTTGGTATGGTTGCAATCACTTAATAATGTCTCCCTTGCAGGTTCCATTGAGAAGTGACCAATCTTGGTTAGTTATGTAAAATATAAATATTGATGAATGGGGCCAGTAGCTGCTGCGGTTACAAGTTTTCTGTTGGATGCAGCTTGTAGTTGACCTCATTGCAGGCTAGGCTGTATGATGTATAAATGAAGTGGGTTTAGAGATAAGTTATTATGGCCCTTTGTCAGGTGGTGGATGTATATGGCCTACTTCACAAGTTCGATCCAAACCACTTAGAAACTCAAAAACCGTCTGAACCATTGTGAGCTGTCTATTGAACCGCTAAAAAGTTGTACAAACTGCAGTTGAACACATATCAACTATTAGGTTTTACCATAATTACATATGTAAACACATGTAAATCTATGGACATTGGGATGATATCACAATTCAAGCTAGTGGTTGAAATTGTAGGGTGAATAGTTTGATCTCCAGCTTTTTACTTTTTTTTTTTCATTTTTCCTTTCTTTTCTTGAAAGCATTGATTTGTAATGCAGTGTTCTTATTTGTTGTAGCACACTGTTATACCTCTTCAGCACCTCGTAAGCTTTGGTCTTAACCTTGTCAGCCGAGCTTTCGAATTTCAGGTATGTAAAACAAGTAACTTAACAAAGCAATGTACCCTAAAATCCATATCTATAGGATCTGTGCTGGGACTGTGCACATCTGTATCTGCAATTTGTCTCCTGTCATCATCATCATCTCAATTTTCTCCAATTCGTGGTTCGGTTTCAAATGATATATTGGCAAAAGTTCTATAGTTGGTTGTCCACTGGACATCAACCCTCTCTTTTACTGAACTTGCCATGACAGAGGCTAACATTAACACCACTCACATGCAAGCACGATTCCACCCAATATTGACCCCCAAGCCAACTATTAGATGCACACCCCAAGGGGTAAGCAAGCAGAGTTATTGGCGTGTAGTTTCAATGCAAACCACTAAGCAGAATTATTCTTTTTATTGTAGGCTAATGCTTTTGCGAAGAAGCTTGGCTATGCCTCGCCACTTCAAGCAAGCCTAATGAAATTGCAGGTGACTAATTCTCATGCTTGTCACCTTCAAGATCAATTATTATTTTGATTTTTTGTGAAAGAGCTGTGGTTAGTGATGAGATAAATGCTACAAGCCCTTCTTTTGGGGTGAGGAATATATGTTACCTTGTGAAAAAAGCAGAGAAGAAATGGAGTAGGCTGTTAAAGTAGGAAGGGAAGCCTCCTGTGTTTTTGAAAGTAGACTGGGACAAATGGGTCGATGAAGATGAAGAGCAAGAACACAAATGTAAGTTGTCCACCCCTTTTTTTTTTAAAATCTTGAACACTTACCTTTTTAAGTAATTTTTTTATGTCAGGTTGCATTTTTATTCGTTGTTCTGTGCTAGATATTTGATTGTTTTTGTATGTCCCAGCTGCAGATGACATGGACTTCGGTGGCATGGATTTCTCAGTATGTAGCCAAGTCTGCTTGTGAAAAGCCACAAGAATATGCGGTTATACAAGTGAAGCTTTTGTTTGATGAGTTTTTCTAATCCCACCGTCACTTCTATACATGGATGAGTAAGCAGTGCATCAGGTTTCTCTCCCTATTTAAAAATTACATGATGCTGTGCATCAAGTCATTAGGTGTGCCACACATGTATGGTAGAATTTTTTGGTATCTGCCAATAGTATTTCTTTGCCTTGAGTAATATGTGCTCCATTTATGCATTACTTGATATTTGTTAGTCTTGTTACCAAATTGGGGCGTGTCACACAAGTTTTGTAAATCGATAAATATTTTTAATTGAAAACATTTGAAGCTATTTACCTTGTAGTTTGAAGACTTGCTTTAATGATCCAAATAGGAGTTTGTTGAATTTTGGGCCGGGTTACTCATCTGGTTCACTGTCTTTTCATCTCTATTCTCATTTTAGTTTTTATGAAATCGGATTATTGGGTAATCCAAATTCTTGTCATTCAGTAATAGGGTTTTGATAGTTATGTTGATAGAGATTTGATAGTTAGATTGAATGACAGTAAAGAATCAATAGGAGTTTGTGTAAAAGGATTAGTAAAGAATCAGTAGGATGTTCTATTATCGGTACTTTAGCAGCGCTTTAAATAACTTAGCGGCGTTTGTTTAAACTTTAGCGGCATTTGTTACCAATAAAGCCACGCTTTTAATAACTTTTAGGGGCGTTTGTCAAATCTTTAGCGACGTTTAAATAGTTAGCGGCAATCAATAGAAGCGCCACTAAATTCTAACAAATGTTGCTAGAAATTAGATTTTTAGTGGCGGCATAAAAAGCGTCGGTATAAAGGGCGACCGCTGGTAAAACACACAGCGACGCCCCCCTTTAGCGGCACGTGTCAGACCGCCGGTAATTCTTATACCGGCGGTTTTTTGGACTTTTAGGGGCGGTTTTGGCTGCTGGTAAAGGCTTTTTTCTTGTAGTGATTATGCTTGAATAAGATAATCTCCCAAATCGAATGCATTTATTTCTTGTTCGAAACACATACTCATACAGACAACAAAGAGGAAGAGCAACAAGCATACTCAAGCAAGTCAGTAAGGTTCATATGAACCTTAGCTAGGAGAACTCAAGGAACAGACCTATCCAGTGGTCTAAAATTTTATTTCTCTTTCTTATTCTGGGATGTTTTTTCTTTTTAATTATCTATCAAAAAATTGTGTACAGAGTTCCATTGGTGGATCATTGTATTTGTTGAACACAGATCCACACCCAGGCTCGTCGTATCCTAGAAGTTGTTTGCCTGGAACCTTTCAGCATTCTCAATTTGATTGAGAAGAAGCAAATAACGCTTTAAGGACAACATTCTCATACGTGCTTCAGCCTATCTTGAGATTATCGATTTATCCATTTACAGATAATATAATTTCTGTATTATTATTTCAACAATGCCTAGGTGACTCACCCGAGCTGACCACGAAGAAGGGTCATGGGCCCTGGTGTGCTGACAAAAAAACAAGGCAGATCCAAGTTTAAGTGGACTGCACCATGGGCAACCATGGTCCATGGGCCCAACGTGTTTTATTTTTGTGGTCTAATATAGACGCTATGAGACCCACCATGGACTCCTGCCACGATGTACGAATGATATTTGGGTAGCGCACACGATTTGATCAAGGGATTGAGACACGGGCGCTAGTGGGCCGATCGTGAATGCAAAAAATCCAAATCTTCAGTGGACTGCACCTGTTGGACAACATGCTGATGTATTTATTTTATCCAAACCATCCACCTATCTGACAGACCATTTTAAGTTTGGGGCCCGATTTTGGGTGGACCACGCCAAATGGAATAGTGGTGATTGGATGCCTATTATTTAAACTTCCTAAGGTGCACTGTAACGTTTATTTGACATCCAAAAGTATGTGGGGCTCGCTGTGGACTCGACCATGCTATATATGTGTTATCCATGCCATCCTCTAGCTAGTGAGAACCATCTGATGTATGGGTTTTATTCACGTCGTCCAATGGGTGTGGCTTGCTATGGTGGCCCACCTTGACGCATATGTTGTATATTCATGCTTTTCATATTTCTAACAGCTTATTTTAGAGCATGGACACAAAAGCGAGGTAGATCCATCACCCAGGTGGACCCCACACTAGACAGTGGGGCGCTCCCACATTGTCTAGTACGTGGGCCCCCTTTGGGGCATCATTTAGGGCCCGATGTGGCCACTCTATGTTGTATATGTTTTATCCTTGATAGTCATCCGTCTTGCTAGATAATTTTAGTACAACAAGCCCGATTTAAGGGCCGATGCAAGTCTCAAGTGGGCCACGCCACACAGACCATTTACACCACTAATGAGGCATTTCCTTGGGGCCTGTTTCTACGTAGCACACACCTCAGGATGCAACGGTGACCAACTCCCACCCTGCGCATTCTTGTAGGACACCTTGATGTCTATTTACAATCTAGCATGTGGGGCCACTAAGGATTTCTTATTTAATCCCACATCTGGGCCATGATTTCTATAGACAAAGGTTGTCGCGTTGGGCCTAGCCTTTTGCACTTTTATAGGCCCACAATGAAGTCTCTTATCACTACAAGAAACTAATGAATTGCCGACCCTTGGGGAACCCTTTGCTGGCGGCTGGTATAACCGGCCGCAAGCAAAGGGTGCATTTAAAACCTTAAAAAAAAAAAAAAAGCACTCGATTTCTCTCATTTCACCCTTTCCCACTCCCGCTCGCGACGACTCTCTCTCTCTCTCTCTCTCTCTCTCTCTCTCTCGTGCCTCTCCCTCTCCGCTGATCTCTCTCTCCTCTCCCTCTCCACTCGAATCCTCCCTCTCCCTCTCCACTCGATCTTTCGCTCCCTCACTCTCTCTGTCTCTCTCTCCCTCTTTTATTTTCTTCTTTTCTTTGGTTTAGCACATCAAGGAGCATTCTGCAACATCAGGTATCTTCTCTCTCTCTCCTTATCTATTCATATCAATTTGAGCATTTTTTAAAACATTTTTTAGGAACAATCGAATCGGAAGTCCTTGATCAAAATTTTGGTTGTGACGAGTTGATTTTGAAATCCCTAATTGGATTTTGAGATTTCCAATTCCTGATATGGGAATTCTAAAATCATCAATCACTGTAGTTGGGAATCAAAATCCCCAACTGTCGATTTTGGAATCGAAACCAAATCCCTAGTTTTCTAATTTCGGGATCAAAACCGAAATCCCTAATTTTTTGATTTGGGATCAAAATCCGAAATCCCTAAAATTTTGATTTGGGGATCATAAACCGAAATCCCTAAATTTCTGATTTGGGGACCATAATCCGAAATCCCTAAATTTGATTTGGGAATCGAAATCCGAAATCCCTAATTTTTTGATTTGGGGATTGAAACCAAATCCCTAATGATCTATCCGTTGCATGTAGTGATCTATCCTATTGATATGATTGGGTTCATTTCCATTTTTCAAATCGTTCATATAATCGGTCCCCTATTTTGATGTTTCAAGCCATTCATCTGATTGGGGCTATGTTTAGTGATATAAGGCCTTCCTCATATGGTATGGGTCATTTTTATCAATCCAAGCACGTTGATATTTGAAGGTTTATCCTCTTTTGTTACTGACCCCCTATGTAGTGATCCACTATGTTGATGATATAATTGGGAGGATTTTAATCGATTCGAACTAATCATATATATATTTAGGGTGATTTGAGTATATTTATATATTTACATACCATTGTCCCTTTGATCAGTTAGAGAAATTTTTTACCATAAGCTTATATTTGTTTTTTCTTTTGATCAACAAGGTTAGATGGCAAACAAGCATTAGAGGACGCTCTAGCAAGGTTTTAATGATGGGCCTACAATCACTATCATCACTGTTGTTTTCCGTGGTGTGTTGACCAGAGATTTGGACATGCATCAATTTTAGAATTATTTTTTACAAATCCCTCACCATGCTTGCTGACTTTGGCTGCCGCAATCAATGAATCGTATAGGTATTGTTCAACAAAGCGTCTTCCAGGAAAGAGGAATGCAATTGTGTAGTACTCAATCAATACCTTAGAAACTGTAACGCCCTGAAAATCGGGGGTCGAGCATAAACTCAACTCCCGAGTTCCAGCACATCACTTATGCAACAAAATGAATGATGATTGAATGTTGACTGTATTTGTGCATTGAACATGAGTGAGATTAAGCCAAAACAGCATATCATACTCCAGAGACATTTAATTTTTGCAAGCGGAAGACTATGATAGATAGATAAAATATATAAACTATGATGAGTCTCCGTGAGTGTGATAACATTACCAGTTAAATAAATACAAGTACAAATTCCTAAAATGTACCAAATGTGTAAGTTTATGTTTTCTATCCCTCAAGTACACAAACCGACAATACAAGCACTGTGTCTTCAAAGACCCGTCAGAGAGTTACATGATAGGAGAACTCCTCCTCATCACCATAGAAGTAGTCCGGCTCTGCTTCACAAGCATCGCCATCACCGAAACTCAACAAACTGCTTTGGTGTGTACAACACCGTCTCCGTAACGTGGGAGTGAGTAGCTAACTCGGTGGAACAATAAGGCATAAGTTAACATGTTATCAATACGTCAAGCAAGAATGATAAAGCAAGAATCAAACACTCCTAGTTACTCGATTAATGCAAGTATGAATGCGGGTATGATGGATGCCCTCACCACACCCTCCCTCATGCGACACCATCTCACGTTCGCGGCATGCTTTCATCCCTCGGTGCTCCACATCTTCCAGGCACATGCAATGCATGATGAGCATGATTACCGAAGTTTTTTTTTTTATTAGTCCATTTCAAACAAGCAGGATTGGGAAACTAAGGTACCTCCTCAGATCATTCCCAAACATGATCCAATCTAGGGTCGTCGATCCTAGTTAATATCGACGATGGTGTGTTTTCTAGGTCACTGCAGAGGTCGCTGTGGTCGTTACGCACAAAGGTTGCACCACTCCCCCATCACCCCTTAAACGATTCATCACGATACAACTATACGTAAACGAGTGCCTAGTTCATACTCTATATATCGCGGCGAACCCTAAGGCACGCCGCAACTTCGTGAGTATGCTCGCGGTCACTACAAAGGGTCGCTGTGGTCAGACACACAAAGATCGCACCACTCCCCCATCACCTTATCGGTGTAGGCCGACGGCCGCGAATATAGTGTCCCATACCACCATAATCGGCTCACGAGTCGAGTTGCTCACCGGTCACTACGGGAGGCACATAGCCCCGCCAGAGGCCGACGGCCGACCACGGTGTCCCATACCACCATGCCCGGCTCATGAGTCTTAGCGGATCGAGGTACCATGGTTAAAAGGGTTTTCACTGGTAAGTTTGGTACCCTAGGTTCAAGCATTAGTGACCAAACATGGTGAACATACATAAGACAAATCGGGTTACATGACGAGCTCAGCTAGCTCGAGCGCACAACAAGTTGAACGACATGAAGTGCATAAGCACTTCGCGTGGCCAACCACTATCGCCAACCGAAGTACGACTCGAGTTCGTCGAACACATCTCACGTGGCAAATGAATCGCAGCCACGAATTCAATTCTAGTACCGATTGTCTGGACTATAAACATAGCCCCAAACACAATCAATTTCATCCATAGCATGTGGAGTAAAGCATGATAAACAAGTAATTCAAGCATGATAAATAAAGTAATTCAAACATGCTAATAGGCATGTTAAAAGCATATTGTGAAGCATGATATAAAGCATGTTGTAAAACACTACATTAATAGTAATACAAACACATGTATTGTAAGTAAGTGTTTTAAGTGATCAACCTCATGGAGGTAATTATACACGTCGCTAGAGTGGTTGAGAATCCAATCTCAACATCCTTAAACATTACAATTTACTAACTACTACTCATTCAGACATTTCAACAAATACTTTAAAATACAGGAATCAACATACATGACATATGTTGATCACAGAGGTATAAGGCCAAATCCTTTCACTAGGGAGTTACCCCAATTATAACACGCATACACCCATGACGGATAGTCATGGCAAACAGGAAACCAAGTTCCATATTCATTCAGCCATTTCCACAAACACTTGGGCCACACATTTTAGCATATGTAGTGTGTATTGGCCGTGGCGTGATTTAGGATAAATCCTTTCGTTAAAGGGGTATTGCCAATACAACAATTAATTTTCCATGACAATTAGTCATGGCGAACACGAATGAGAATTCTATACTCATTCAGTCATTTTCACAACACTTAGAATACACTATTACAACATACATGGTGTATGTTAGCAAAAATGTATTAGGGCTATCCTTTAGCCAAGTGAGTATTTTATCCATGTATAATATATTACTACAACAAATAATCATGATAACTATATCTCCAAAATTTATACGTATACAGTATTTTCTAGAATACGCATTTTCCACATACATAGTGTATACAAACAAACATGTATTACGGCGATTCTTTTCGCCAAATAAGTAATTTATCCATATGTCATATAATCATACGACACATAATCATGGCAAACACATTTCTAAAATTTGTACAGAAGCGGTATTTCTAGTGTACGCAATTTCAACATACATAGTGTTTTCAAGTGAACATAGACCTCGGCAATTTCTTTCGCCAAGCTAGTATTTTATTCATATATTGTATAATCATATATTAAATAAATATGTCAAACATTATTCCAAATGAAATACGTATACGGTATTTCTAACATACACAATTTCAACATACGTCGCATTTACAAGTGAACATGTATTTTGACGATTCCTTTCACAAACTAGTATTTTATTCATATACTATATATTCATACATTAAATAAACATGTTAAACATTTTCTCAAAAAAAAATACGTATACGGTATTTCTACGTATACCTAGAGTATGTGAAAATCCATATTTTACAACGTTAATCGAAACAGGAAACGGAAAGCACTTTGTACATGTGCATTTACACGCAGATCATGAATCTATCATTATCTCGACATTGAAAGCGTTGAAAACCGTAACTTATACACTTAAAGTCCTCACCTTTGCCTTTGGAAACGGAACGAAACAGCAAGGGTGATGGATCTTCCGTCTACGGCGATTTCTAACCTAAAGAGCGGAATCGGTTAGTCGGTATACATCCTACCTCTATTCCACCACAAATCGACCTAGGGTTAGGTTTTCTTACCTTCAAATGAGGCGGAAAACGCCGGAAAACGTCTAGAATAGAGAGTGTAGGCCGTGTAGCAAGCCAGTGCAGGTGGGGGAAGATCGGCAACGATCTCCAAGTCCTTCTCTCTCTTTTCTCTCTCCTTTCTCTCTCCCAAAACCCAAATTCGTATGGCTGTGAGAGAGGGTGCTCTAAGGCCCTTTTATAGCCAAAAACATTCCGAATTTAGACCCAGGTTCAAGGGGTACTGCAATATAGGATTTTCACCGCTTTTCCATTTCAAAAGGGAAGTTCGGTGGCCCTCTTTGAACCAAACGTCAGACTTAAGCTCACCATCGATGGATCTACGTGGGATTACGTTTTTGACTCATTCGGATACGCAGATCGCACGTGGCGGACCCCTTTCAGTTCGACGGTCAGTGGGCCACGATCAGAAATTCCAAGTACATGTAAAGGTTCCTGAAATTTTTCTTAATCCGAGGGTGTAATTTGGTCCGATTCGACGGTCGGGTTGCTTACATCGACGCGCACAACGAACGATGCGCGATCACTATTCCGTATATTTATTTTTGGATATGAATAGTGTTTTTCACACTACCTCGCTCCGATTCGAAACGAATGGCCGTGGAACATCGGATAAAGCTGATTTTTGAGATGATTATTAAGCCCAGTGGGGCGGTCCTAGTTCCTTAACTTCAGGTTAATCGGAATCCCGATATGCGATCCAGACCTAATACGAAGTTTCGTTTCATTTCCGAGAGCAGACGGGAAATGAGTTTGGTTCTAAACTTTAGGGTAACCTAGCGTCACTTGTTCTGCAAGTTTTGGGTCTTGCAGAACGTATTTAAAGCGATTCGAATGGATTTCGTAGCTAATCTGGTTTCACACCTAGTTACTTTGTCTCATTTCTAAAGGATTTAGTCCTAAGTGAATTCTGGTCGAGGTGGTATTCAGGCCTTTGGAGTTTGTATATGAGGTGATCCAAGTTATGATACTTAACTAGTTTAAGATAGTGTCTAGGGTAAAAGTTCTTAGAAAAATTGGAAGATCAAGGTGATGAAGGGTGAGATTTTGTGAAGGAAATGAGTTCAAAGGCGGCTTTAGACTTTGGGATTCAGTTCTGACAAGTTAATGAGGTATTAGGATCGACCCATTGCCTAAGGACGTCTAATCCCCGGTTGGCAAAAATCCGGGGCGTTACAATCTACCCCCCTTAAAACAAAATTTCGTCCCCGAAATTGGCTAAGGGTAATAAGGGAAGATTTCTATTATTTTATTTGCCTAAGACTTATTAGTTCCAAGTTCCAACACGTGGTAGGGCATATACTAGTCCGGTTCCTTTTGTCTACCCCCTTAAAACTTAATTCTTCATCCATTTCTCATACCCTGATGGTTTGCTACCATTTATTTCTTTACCTATTTGGAGTCTCGATGACAATTCCCACAATTTAGAGTAAGATAGTTGTTTTCATTGTTTGACCAACACGGAGAGACGGTAATAGTGGGCTCGATCTCGATACATCGATCATCCACCAGGCCAGGGTAGGAAGCTCATCGTATCCCTTCCGAATCCGGTGGATCCCGGTCTTCGCTCGGCCAGCGGTGAGTCCATTGGTAGTCGCCCAGATTGAGAATTAGGTCAAGCCGCGAATGCTTCGTAGCTTGTATATTTCAGTAACTCCGTAGTCCGATCACTCTAGAAACATAGGGAATGTCCATCATTGAAAGGTTCAAATTGTTTATTCTAAGGTTGCCCTTTAGGTCTTAGTCTAAGTGAGTCCTCGATATTATCTATGTCCCAGGGAAGGGTGATTCTCATCTTACTAGATCATCTTAAAATGGTTTCATAGTAAAACTTGTTAGGGCTTCTATAATGTGCATATGTTAACGAGCACCGTTTCGATCCTGGGCCAGTGGGGTAGGGTCCACCATGCTTTCGCTGTGCCACCCGGATCAAGAGATGCCATAGGTAACCTAACTAGATTGGGCGCATAATATTCTACCCCCCTTAAAATTTTATTTTCACCCTCAAAGCTCAAGATCTATGTCCTGCTCCGTATATCGGAACAAGGTGTAGTTTAGGATCTATCCTTGACATGAAATGGGATGCGATCTCCCACTACATTGGTCTTCTCTTCATCAATGTTGTGTATTATGGCATTGATACCTATGGTCATAGAAAGGAGCTAAAGATGAAGTTTGTGGCGAGATGCCTAATTCTACCAAGGAATTTTGTCGCGGTCCAGACTTATCCTATTTAATCATGTCTAGCTTAATAGGCAGGCTATCTTTTTACGTTCATAAGCACAATATGTATGCCGACATGGCATGTGATTTAGGACCTGATTCTTAACTGTCTGTTGCTCACTTGGGAAATTCCCTAGACCTAAAAGGAAATATTTCTATTGGCTATATATTCTCACACTTCTCAAAGACAAAGTTATAAACTTTTGGTTGTAAGTGGTCAAGCCAACACGGAAGAAAGTTGTGTAGTGGGTCTGAGTCGGATACATAGACCTTCTACCTCGCAAGGACAGAAAATCATCATATCAGTCCTTAATCCTAGCTGATCCCGACCTTCTGCTTGATCAGAGCATAGGGTTCATTGGTCACTACCAGGATTGAGAATTCGATTCAAACCGTGAATACCTCGCTTAAATGTAGTTTCTCTACTCCGCGTTCCCATTGTACTAAGTCCTTGAGAAGGAAATTCTAAGGGATGTATTAATTGGACCTAACATTGAATCTAAGGGATATATTGGTTTCCTCTAATCGTGAATAGTTTCTACGTCAAACAAGCTCCCTGAGAGTTACTAAGGAAGCCTAAAGTATTAAGGGGATTTCAACAAAGGAACGGGGTCTCGCTCCTACCTAATCAAACCGACTCACTAAGTATATCACTCAATTATCTTAGCATTTTTTTTTGTCGTTTACGTTTCTTAGCCTAATCAGCAGCCTAGGCTCAACTTATGAGTAGCGGTAATCCACCAGTTATAATCTAAAGTCTATGCTTATACACCAGATGATTTTATACCCTTCCTGAATAAAGAAATTTTTTTTTTTTTTTTTTTTTTTTTTATCGCCTAGGGTCAAAGTTGTCTGATTAGAATTGAGTTGTCTGTACTTGACGCACGAGCATTTCACACATGCTCACACCGGCCTAAGAAGATCCCGGGTTTGTATTATTAATTTGTTGGATTTCCTATATGGTCGTCTGTCGAAAACTAGGAGTATCGCTCTAGGTCCAAAACTGTAAGGCCTAGTTGTCAAACAACCATGTACTCCAAAAGCTTAAGCTATTAGAGTGCAGTGGGTTAATGTATATCAAGGGACTTTATCACTTCAACACAATTTGGCCAGTGGCCTTAAGTTGTATTAAATGGGACCGCATTACTAATCCTACCTTGGGATTGGGTGTGACATGGTTGGTAGGAGGGTGGGAGGGGATTAAATTTTATAGGCCTTGGGAAATGAGCATGGTGTTGGAAAAAAAAATGTGAGATGGGATTTTCCATAACTCACGATGGGGAATTTCTAAGTGTTATTGGAAAGGAATTCTCAGAATTTACCCTTAATCGCGTACATTCTAAACATGGTGTCGGAAGACATAGGATACACCAAATCTAGGGGCCATACCCTACATATACATTTATTATTACTTTTACAATTCTATCCACCGTAAACTTATCTAATGTAATTTGGCCGAACGGACCCTAAACGTTCTCAAATACTTAAAACATTCTACCAACTACTACACCTATCAACAGGAAAACATAACCACCCTAAGATAGTAGCCCATGCAAACTACAAGACAACATATGGATGAGCTCGGATAGAGCCATGGAAAATGAGGATAAGGGAAATGGGGGGCTAGAGTTTTTAGTTCTCCATGGACTTGAGTCTCAACAGGGATTGTAAAGGCCAAAAAGGTAGGGAATGAAGAAGGTAAAAGGGAGAAATGAGATAGGTTTGAAGGTTGCACGATTTGAGCTCCAAATGGGGGATGTGAGAGCTTAAATGTGGGAGAAAGGGGAAAGGTAGGAGGTTAGGGCTGTTGTGGACAGTTGGAGTGGGTGATTTATGGAAGAAAATGGGGGATTGCAAGGTTTAGGGGAATGGGTTGAGAGAAAAATCGGAAATGGTGGGTTTGGGCGTTTGGAAGGGGTGATATGAGAGAGAGGGGAGCTCCAACCCCTTAAATCCTAACCTAATGCCAAAATGGCACGTGCCATGGGGTAGAGGGGGTTGGGCCGACCAACCCCAAGCTTGGAGTTTCGCCGGAAAGCTGACCGGACCGCGGTCCGCCGCCGGTGCCGCGGTGGCGCCGCGGTCGGGCTTGGCTGGAACCGCGCCGCCGCGGTGGGGACTTGTTTCCCACATGCCCAGGGTGCCAAATGCACCCTGGTTCGATTTAGGGGCTTAGCGTATTAACGTGGAGGGGCCCCCGAATCCGATTCGCTCCATTTCGGGTAGTTTCGGGGTAATCAGACATATCTTGCAATCCGGAATGAGTTATCTGACGTAAAATATATGAATTTGGGGTAGAACGAGCTAATGAAGCCAACCAACCCTGCTACGCCGGGTTGCGCAGCCCGGAATTGTGAGAAAACCCTCGATTGACGGTTATTTCCCCGCTTCAATTTCGTTTTGCCAAAAATAGTAGTTTTAGTTTGATTTCTCTTCATCCGTTGGGCTTTAGGAGTTGTGCCCAATGAGAAAAGAGTTTAGAATAATTAGGAGAACGGTTTGGTGAAGTCGTTTAGGACACTTACTATTTTTTGACCGAAAACTTTACCCACTAGTAGACATCACGACCCATAGTAAGTCGCGAATTCTAGAAGTTTTAGTTGTAGTTTGTTCCTGATTTCTTTCCCATTACTCTGGTATCCTTATTTAAAGGGTGGTGAACTCGTTTTTAGTCATTCACTAATCAGTTTTGAATTTATTAGAATTTCTTTCTATTTTCTGCTTTCTCCTCTTGTAGATTCGAGAAGTCTCTGGGAGGAGTCTAGAGAAGCTCCAAGGATTTGGGGTAGTTATCCTCATCACGTTTGTCGCACATTTTACTGATTCTCAATGATTGGGATGAGGTGGATTATGATCTAGACCCTTCACTAGACAACCTAGAAATGTTTTAAGGTCGACCCGTGCGACCATGGTTGAATACATACTCAATTTCGGCGTTCGTTTTCAATGAACTTTGCCAATTAGCGAAATCGGGATACTTGCTACATCCCGTCGCTCCCTCCTAAGTCAGAGTGTGTCAGAGTGCGTAGTGTGACCATAACCCAGGTCCGGTTTAATCAAAATCATGCTCTGATACCATCTTGTAACGCCCTGAAAATCGGGGGTCGAGCATAAACTCAACTCCCGAGTTCCAGCACATCACTTATGCAACAAAATGAATGATGATTGAATGTTGACTGTATTTGTGCATTGAACATGAGTGAGATTAAGCCAAAACAGCATATCATACTCCAGAGACATTTAATTTTTGCAAGCGGAAGACTATGATAGATAGATAAAATATATAAACTATGATGAGTCTCCAGAGTGTGATAACATTACCAGGTTAAATAAATACAAGTACAGTCCTAAAATGTACCAAATGTGTAAGTTTACTGTCTTCTATCCCCAGTACCACAGCCCCGACAATACAGTACCAGGTCTTCAAAGACCCGTCAGAGAGTTACATGATAGGAGAACTCCTCCTCATCACCATAGAAGTAGTCCGGCTCTGCTTCACAAGCATCGCCATCACCTGAAACTCAACAAATCTGTTTGGTGTGTACAACACCGTCCCGTAACGTGGGAGTGAGTAGCTAACTCAGTGGAACAATAAGGCATAAGTTAACATGTTATCAATACAGTCAAGCAGTAATGATAAAGCAGTAAATCAAACACTCCTAGTTACTCTGATTAATGCAAGTATGAATGCAGGTATGATGGATGCCCTCACCACACCCTCCCTCATGCGACACCATCTCACGTTCGCGGCATGCTTTCATCCCTCAGTGCTCCACATCTTCCAGGCACATGCAATGCATGATGAGCATGATTACCGAGTTTTTTTTTTATTAGTCCATTTCAAACAGCAGGATTGGGAAACTAAGGTACCTCCCTTGTATCATTCCCAAACATGATCCAATCTAGGGTCGTACCCTAGTTAATATCAGACGATGGTGTGTTTTCTAGGTCACCGCAGAGAGGCGCTGTGGTCAGCATTACGCACAAAGGTTGCACCACTCCCCTATCACCCCTTAAACGATTCATCACGATACAACTATACAGAAACAGGCCTAGTTCATACTCTATATATCGCGGCGAACCCTAAGGCACGCCTGCAACTTCGAGTATGCTCGCGGTCACTACAAAGGGTCGCTGTGGTCAGACACACAAAGATCGCACCACTCCCCATCACCTTATCGGTGTAGGCGACAACGCGAATATAGTGTCCCATACCACCATAATCGGCTCACGAGTTGAGTTGCTCATTGGTCACTACGGGAGGCACATAGCCCCGGCGTAGGGCCGACGGCTCGACCACGGTGTCCCATACCACCATGCCCGGCTCATGAGTCTTAGCGGATCGAGGTACCATGGTTAAAAGGGTTTTCATGGTAAGTTTGGTACCCAGGTTCAAGCATTAGTGACCAAACATGGTGAACATACATAAGACAAATCGGGTTACATGACGAGCTCGGCTAGCTCGAGCGCACAACAAGTTGAACGACATGAAGTGCATAAGCACTTCGTGGCCAACCACTATCGCCAACCGAAGTACGACTCGAGTTCGTCGAACACATCTCACGTGGCAAATGAATCGCACCACGAATTCATTCTAGTACCGATTGTCTGGACTATAAACATAGCCCCAAACACAATCAATTTCATCCATAGCATGTGGAGTAAAGCATGATAAACAAGTAATTCAAGCATGATAAATAAAGTAATTCAAACATGCTAATAGGCATGTTAAAAGCATATTGTGAAGCATGATATAAAGCATGTTGTAAAACACTACATTAATAGTAATACAAACACATGTATTGTAAGTAAGTGTTTTAAGTGATCAACCTCATGGAGGTAATTATACACGTCCCTAGGGTGGTTGAGAATCCAATCTCAACATCCTTAAACATTACAATTTACTAACTACTACTCATTCAGACATTTCAACAAATACTTTAAAATACAGGAATCAACATACATGACATATGTTGATCACGAGGTATAAGGCCAAATCCTTTCACTAGGAGTTACCCCAATTATAACACGCATACACCCATGACGGATAGTCATGGCAAGCGTGAAAACCAAGTTCCATATTCATTCACCATTTCCACAAACACTTGGGCCACACATTTTAGCATATGTAGTGTGTATTGGCATGGCGTGATTTAGGATAAATCCTTTCGTTAAAGGGGTATTGCCAATACAACAATTAATTTTCCATGACAATTAGTCATGGCGAACACGAATGAGAATTCTATACTCATTCAGTCATTTTCACAACACTTAGAATACACTATTACAACATACATGGTGTATGTTAGCAAAACATGTATTAGGGCTATCCTTTAGCCAAGTGAGTATTTTATCCATGTATAATATATTACTACAACAAATAATCATGATAACTATATCTCCAAAATTTATACGTATACAGTATTTTCTAGAATACGCATTTTCCACATACATAGTGTATACAAACAAACATGTATTACGGCGATTCTTTTCGCCAAATAAGTAATTTATCCATATGTCATATAATCATACGACACATAATCATGGCAAACACATTTCTAAAATTTGTACGTAGTTTGTATTTCTAGTGTACGCAATTTCAACATACATAGTGTTTTCAAGTGAACATAGACCTCGGCAATTTCTTTCGCCAAGCTAGTATTTTATTCATATATTGTATAATCATATATTAAATAAATATGTCAAACATTATTCCAAATGAAATACGTATACGGTATTTCTAACATACACAATTTCAACATACGTCGCATTTACAAGTGAACATGTATTTTGACGATTCCTTTCGTCAAACTAGTATTTTATTCATATACTATATATTCATACATTAAATAAACATGTTAAACATTTTCTCAAAAAAAAATACGTATACGGTATTTCTACGTATACCTAGAGTATGTGAAAATCCATATTTTACAACGTTAATCGAAACAGGAAACGGAAAGCACTTTGTACATGTGCATTTACACGCAGATCATGAATCTATCATTATCTGACATTGAAAGCGTTGAAAACCGTAACTTATACACTTAAAGTCCTCACCTTTGCCTTTGGAAACGGAACGAAACAGCAAGGGTGATGGATCTTCCGTCTACGGGCGATTTCTAACCTAAAGAGCGGAATCGGTTAGTCGGTATACATCCTACCTCTATTCCACCACAAATCAGACCTAGGGTTAGGTTTTCTTACCTTCAAATGAGGCGGAAAACGCCGGGAAAACGTCTAGAATAGAGAGGTGTAGGCCGTGTAGCAAGCCAGTGCAGGTGGGGGAAGATCGGCAACGATCTCCAAGTCCTTCTCTCTCTTTTCTCTCTCCTTTCTCTCTCCCAAAACCCAAATTCGTATGGCTGTGAGAGAGGGTGCTCTAAGGCCCTTTTATAGCCAAAAACATTCCGAATTTAGACCCAGGTTCAAGGGGTACTGCCAATATAGGATTTTCACCGCTTTTCCAGCTCAAAAGGGAAGTTCTGGTGGCCCTCTTTGAACCAAACGTCAGACTTAAGCTCACCATCGATGGATCTACGTGGGATTACGTTTTTGACTCATTCGGATACGCAGATCGCACGTGGCGGACCCCTTTCAGTTCGACGGTCAGTGGGCCACGATCAGAAATTCCAAGTACATGTAAATGTTCCTGAAATTTTTCTTAATCCGAGGGTGTAATTTGGTCTGATTCTGACGGTCAGGTTGCTTAATACTGACGCGTCAACGAACGATGCCAGATCACTATTCCAGATATTTATTTTTGGATATGAATAGTGTTTTTCACACTACCTCGCTCCGATTCGAAACGAATGGCCGTGGAACATCGGATAAAGCTGATTTTTGAGATGATTGTTAAGCCCAGTGGGGCGGTCCTAGTTCCTTAACTTCGGGTTAATCGGAATCCCGATATGCGATCCAGACCTAATACGAAGTTTCGTTTCATTCCCGAGAGCAGACAGGAAATGAGTTTGGTTCTAAACTTTAGGGTAACCTAGCGTCACTTGTTCTGCAAGTTTTGGGTCTTGCAGAACGTATTTAAAGCGATTCGAATGGATTTCGTAGCTAATCTGGTTTCACACCTAGTTACTTTGTCTCATTTCTAAAGGATTTAGTCCTAAGTGAATTCTGGTCGAGGTGGTATTCAGGCCTTTGGAGTTTGTATATGAGGTGATCCAAGTTATGATACTTAACTAGTTTAAGATAGTGTCTAGGGTAAAAGTTCTTAGAAAAATTGGAAGATCAAGGTGATGAAGGGTGAGATTTTGTGAAGGAAATGAGTTCAAAGGCGGCTTTAGACTTTGGGATTCAGTTCTGACAAGTTAATGAGGTATTAGGATCGACCCATTGCCTAAGGACGTCTAATCCCCGGTTGGCAAAAATCCGGGGCGTTACAGAAACTGCAGGCCACATTTTTTACAAAGCATAGCACCAAAATTACATTGACCCTACTACTCTCATCATTGTATTATAAGAAACTTCTTTTGCAGTAACTATACTGACCTTTACATACCATTGTCCCTTTGATCAGCGACAAACAGGCTATTTATATGTTTCCATTTAGACTTTGAGTCACTTTATTGGTGTGGCTTTGAGTCATTTTATTGAAATTTCTCTGTTGTTACCTAATACCTGAATTGGATATTGCTTAACTGCTGCACAGATCTTGGACACATTATAAAATCAGTATCATTCTATTTTGGCCAAGAGGTTTTCTGGCAATACTTTTGCCTTATTTTGCATGCCCATTCCTGGCTCCACATCACCTTTCTAGAGGGCATTTTAGTCACCCAAAGTGCCTTCTTAAGAGGGATATGGAAACAAGCAGCGGGTGCATCCACAACACCATGTGTGAACCTTGTACTATTTTCCTTTGGTTGAAGGTGCTAAATCATTAGTTGATCTTTGCTCAAAAGCTCCCTGTCTTCCCTCTTATATGTTATAGGATTTTATTTGCAATGTGTCACTTGTTGAACTGTGGATATTCTTTTCTCAATTCAGAATATTTATCCGTCAATATTTTTCTTTTCCTTTGTTATTGTATATTAATTCTGTTTTTTCAGTGCTTTTGGGACTATTCGAGAAAAAGTTGCTTGGAATAACAAAGGCGTAATGCTCTGCTACAAATGGTCTCCGATGGATGCTACTTTATGACCGCAACAACAAGATACTGTTGATTAAATATATTTAAGCATTGATGCATTGACTTAAAAGCCTCCCACAACGTATTGTAGCAAGAAGAAGGGCCTCCAAAAGCCCTCTTACATTTTTTTTACACACTCACACCAATTCATGGAAGCCTTTAACTTAAACAAATGAGTTCAATCAGCTCAAATTAATGATATTAAGGGGTAAAAACATACTTCTATCAAGCTTAAGGAGAAATTCAATCAATAAAAAATCGAAAATTTGAGCTTAGTAGTTGTATGGATGTGAAAAGGTTTGTTCCTTTGTGGGGCCTGATTCAGTCCTCCTCTTTGGATCTCTCATCATCCACCTTTATCTAGCATGTAGAGCCATTTTAGCTTTGTTCTTTTCTTCAATAAAAGTTATGTTGCCATTAGATTGCCATTAAAAAACTAAAAATGTTGGGTAAAAGTGCAGTTGCTTGTACTCATATATATGTTTTGTGTGCTTTGGTAAGTTGGTCTTACCCCTATTTGCAAGTCTATAGGTTACATTTTGGATTTTAGTAAACACAACATTGTCTTAATCTTTACCAGTGACATTCAGCAAAGCACTGGTGTTAATCTTCTAGCTTGAGGATATTTGTATATTATTTTGTGGATATTTAATTATTATTGAATCACATTCAATTGCAATCATTATTGAATCATGATCTGTTAGCCCCATTTGCATGCGCTGGCACGTTGTGATACCATTTAACGTCCTGGTGCATTAGGATACTGTTTATTCCTTTTCAGGAGGAAAACTGCTCAACCATTTGGTGGGCCCAGCATGTATGGGCCGTAGCCCAAAATCATGCTCAGAAGTAGTTCACACGTATTGTAGGATGGAGCGTACGGAACCCGTTTGATAACGAGAAAGGCCAAAACACGTGGAAACGAGAGAGATCCAAGACACTCATCAGGTGGGCCTCACTGTTTCGATTTCCCTCCTCTTTTCATTATATAAGTGACTATACCTGGAGAAATGACTGAAATCCACGTGGCGGGCCATTACGTCGATGACCCACTTTAATAATACACCGACACGCATTGTCAATTGCGTGGTCTTCGATGACGGACGGTCAAAGTAAAATTCATTTAATCATATGTTAGAATTGCACAATTAGAATGGTTTCCGTAGCATCTGACATCCGTGGTGGGCCCACCAAGTGGATGATCTGGATTTAGAGAATATACAGCCAGGCGCCTTCACCAATTCCATGTGCTACAAGGCTTGCTTTTTTTTTTTTTTTAAGCCATTGGAAGTATTAATAATATAATTATCTAGTGCAGAATGATGGTGGAGATTGGTATGGCCAATGCATAATAAGCCCACCAGATGAACGGTTTGGATCGTGGAATGGTGACGTAAAGCATTCTACATTTTCCCTCGTTGAAACCCCGCTTAGCCAAAAATCAACGGAATTACCATTCTACATTTCCCATCTGGTGGGCCACCACTGCGGATAGGTAACAGATCAGACCATCACTGAGTTTGATTGTTGGATCTATTAATATCTCACTGAACCAATTTGCATTTTATTTATAATGCTGCACATCAACAATGGGATTCCATAACTCTCTTTTTCATGATTCATATACACTGTTGAACTTGTTTTCATCACTATTGATGTAAATAACTTCAGAGTCCAATAGTGTATTCTGACAATATTATTCTCATGTTTTGCTCTTTTTTTTTTTTTTTTTTTGGTATTTGTTCCCTTTCTTTAGGGACTTGCATTACCAGGTGAGGTATTATTCCAAGTGTACATTTCATTAAGAAATTATGTAATGTCTTTTGCCTTTTTGAAATCTAGCACATCATAGTTTTGAGCGTATGGTTGTGGGTATATATATGTATAGTGTTTTATTTTTATTTTTATTTTTAAATCATTAATCTTTCTGGAATTTCTTTAAAATGCCATGTGCATCTTTCATATCTGAAGAATTTTAATTGATATTGTACTCTATGATCATCCTACTTTTCCTGAAATTACTGGAACGTTTGTACTATATTGATTGCCCTCTTGATTATATTGGTGCAGTCGTTTCGGTAAATTTGTCGAGATCCAATTTGATAAGCATGAAATGATATTGGGTGCAGCCATCAGATAAGGTTAGAGTGCACTTTAAGGTTAGAGTGCACTTTCTTTTCTTTTCCTTCTGTTCTTTTAATTTTTAAAAAACTTTGGCTCCCCATTTTATTGTCGTTCATATTTTTCTGGAAGGGAATTCATTCATATTTTTCTGGTGATGTTTAGCCTCATGGATCGTTGGCCTCCATTTCATGCTCTCTTGCCCCGAATCATTCAAGAAAAAGAATTCATTCTATATTAGGTCCAAGCTCAATCCTATGTGGCTAGGACTTGGAGCCTAATAGGCTAGTCTATTCTATTGCCATAACAAGACCTGAATATTATTTCCAGTGATTATGGATATTGGTCCCACAAACATTTTAGTGCACTATTTCTAGTCTATATCCATTATATTATGAACTTATGTTTTGTGTTTGCTCTATTAGGTGAAATTGAACTATATTTTGAGGGGCATCTAAGGGCATCTAACGTCAAGAATCTGACTGAGGAATATATGATTTCCTTTGAGGATGTAACTTATATCTTAATTAAGGTAAGCTACACAATAGATTTGGAATATAGAGGAGCAATATCTACATAATACATGAGCAAAAAAAGGAAAGAAGAGACCATGTGATTCAATATGTTAGAAATTCTTCTTGGAATATGTTTTAAAGTTGGAGATATTGGTACAAATGTTAGTGGATTATATATAGCTTTTTCTTGGATTATATATTCTCCTTGTTCCTGATGTATTGATAGTGATTGAACTGCAGTTTTACGGTTTCTTGTTATCTGTTACTTTTTGCTGGCCCAAATGACCTCAGAATTCTAAACATTACAGGTAGAAGAGAATGTGAGCGTCACTGCTATGGATTGCAAGATAAGTCGAACTGGTTTTGCGAAGTGCCAGCATGTGCTCTCTTGCTTGCCTGGCCTCTTTAATACTTGTCTGCCTTATATTTCGATCTGCCAACTGTTCCTCAATTACAAAACAGGAGCTTGTTCATAAAATACTCTTGCATAATTGTGATATCATTGAGACAGGTAATCAGGATTTCTGCTGGGACTATACTTCTTGTTTGCATTTTATTTGAGTTAGAAGAGAACTAAACTTCGTCGCAACTGCATTGCAGGAGAAGTTGAAGAACAATTAAAGCTACTAGAAGAGTTGGTTCCAGATTGGATTTGTGGAAAGATGGTGTCTAGTGGGGATTTTCTCTATTGGTACTTCTTTCATCTGTGTATAGATAAATTGGAAACTAGCCTGTTTCTCATTAAATCATCCAAATGATCTTGCAGAATCATTTAAATGTGATTCTTCTTTTCATTTTTCTCCTTGTTGTATTCTTTGCCGTTTGGCTTATTTTAATTTGATTCTTTACCTTTCAAAAAAAAAAAAGCCCATTATATCCCTGTGGGTAATTTGGACGTTTTTAGTTTTCCCCCTTTCCTTTTCTTGGCATCTATTCTTTGTATAATGTTAACACCGGTTGGCATGAGGACAAGGGTCTGTTCATTATGTGTTGTTTACACATTGGTTGGTCTAGGATTAAACAGTGATTGTAAGTGCTGGGGACCACCATATCTGCGAATTGAGATTGCTTGCCAAAGGGACCTATGCGAACACCTCCATGGTTGGGCTTAGAGAAGACCAGACATGAGTACAATCAAGAGAGTTTTTGCACCAACTTGGTATGTGGCTAATATTGCACTCAATTGCATGTGTGGTCGTCAATGGGTACTGATGAATCCAACCCAATGTTAATACATCCGGGTCTCATTTATGGGACCCATTAAGCAATTGGGACTGGGAGGTAACCCTTCACTGCCATAAAACGTCAGATTTGGTAGTAGAACCATGTCTAAGCTGTTCTAAGATTTTGGTTTTTAAATGCAGATTTATCTATCTTCAGAAGAATTCCGAGAGAAATTTGACACGACAAAGGATGCTTTCTACAAGTTAACCAAGTGGAAGCAGAGTAAGCTTAAAATGGCTCTCGAGTTGTTTTGAGTCTTCTGGTGCTTCTAGTTCCTTTTTGGGTCCCTGCAGCAGCTAGCATCATGCAGTAGAAAAAACCGCTTGCAAGGTATATTACTTTTTACCACTTTGTAAGTTTAAGCACTATTTGTTTATGTGTATTACCTTGGAAATGAAATCCATTGCACAGAATCCTTGAATTTCCTTGGGGGGGGGGGGGGGGGACACTGGAACACTCTATCAGATGGTTGTTGGGACTTCTTTTTCTTTCCTTTTTTTCCTTTGCTTTAGTTGGTGGAAATGTTAGGAACTTTTAGTTAGAAGCCTCTTCTCCAAAATGCCTGAGCAGCTTTATTATACTGAAAATGGATGAATTATCATTCCATTCAAATGAAGAGAAGATTGAAAAAAATTGCAATTTTTGGAAATGAATAAAATGCCCGTCTGTCGAGTTTCAAACCTCCAAACTAGACTCACTCAGATTCGATGAATGCAGAAGTCGAAATAACTCTACAAAACGTGGGTGGACCTCAAATTGAGTGATATGAGTATAAAAGTCCATTTTCTATACTGATTTTTGTTTTTCTAGAGTTCAAGTACCTGTTTTATTCCAAATACAGATCATGCTTTATATCCTTTATTATAATTCAAGTACCTGTTTTATTCCAAGGGAAATGTTTGAAAGCTTCTATTTTTTACTCAAACATAAGAAATCACATGTTATTTTATTTTGTTTTATATTTTGTTTGCATTTATGGACAACTCGTGAGTTTTTCCCTTTGTTCTTTATTTTGTTTGAGGCAGATCAGGTCAAAATGTATACCACCATTAGGAGGAAAATTCATAAAGATAAGGATGTTGAACCTCCGAGTTTGAGGAGTCGGTTGCACAGGTTTAAATATTCTTGACTTAACACTTGCAAGCTTTTGGCTTTATTTTCTTTTCTCTGATTTTGTTGCCTTTGCAGTCATTCTTTGATTTGGAGAACACCAATCAGGAACTTAAAAGTGATTTGAAAGATCTCTATATAAGTTCTGCAGTGTAAGAGCTGCACATTACTTGCCTATGATTTTACAAAACACTTTTGGGCAAAGCATTAAATTTTCTCCTTATGTCTATTGATGTAGTCAAATGGATGTTGCTGGGAATCAGAGGGCGGTGGTTATCCATGTTCCTTACCGACTAAGGAAAGCTTTCCGGAAAATTCATGTCAGGCTTGTCAGAGAGCTGGAGAAGAAGTTTAGCGGGAAGGTTAGCTCAACACTTCCTTTTTCTATGCCTACCTTTAATGTGGAAATTGCATAATTAGATTTGGCTTGTTCATGGTAATAGAATGATCACCATGACTATGTTAATGTCAAAGCTTGCCTTTGCCATTGAATCCAATGGTGAAACTATAGGTAACTCGGCTTAATTCAAGCTATCCAGGTGGTTTGGCATCATATATTCAAAATGCTAGGAATCTATTAGCAGATTCAAAAGCAGGGAAAAATCCATTTAATGGCTTTACTCCTTCGGTAAGTGAATCCATTAAATTTGTTTTGCAATCTGTGTTTTCGGTACGTTTACGCTTGTAAATTTGTCTTCAATTTCACTTTTTTTTTTTTTTTTAGAAAGATTTGCTCTATGGCTACTACGATGCGTTTTATGGTGTACTTGATCTTTAGCTACGGATTTTATCCGTAGCTTTTGACCACTTTTGGTCGTGTAGCAAAAGCTGACGATTTAGCGGCGTCTAGCACAACTGTCATAAAGGTCCTGGCCGTCGGTAAAGCCTTTACCGACTGAGGCTTTACCGGCTGTTAGCTAACCGCAGGTAAATGTTTCAGCGGCGGTTTTATTGGTCTTTGCCGGCGGTTTTGGCCGCCGGTAAAGGCCAGTTTTCTTGTAGTGTATATGGCTAATTGTGATCAACTGTGGACCTTACCTAGACCCATGCCGTCTTATGATATAACTGACAATTATGGTATGATAAACGTGTTTATAACATGCTAGTATACTTAGACTATTAGTGATGATGGTCCACACTTTAGTAACATACTTAGTACATTGCATCATTGTATGCTTGGCTTTGAATTTTAAATGATCATGATAGTGTACGCATGGCCTTGGGGCCGAGGTTAGAACTCATTATATTGTATTAATTACCAAATACATGGTAAAATAGAAGTTATACGTCTTATGACTTTGAGGTTTTTACAGGACTTGTATGAGGTAGGTTTGTCCTCATAATCGCGTGGTACAGGTTTGGTGCATGACTTGAATAGTATGATCATGCATTGTGCATTATGTAT
This sequence comes from Magnolia changhungtana, assembly GCA_030180095.1. Classification (NCBI taxonomy): domain Eukaryota; kingdom Viridiplantae; phylum Streptophyta; class Magnoliopsida; order Magnoliales; family Magnoliaceae; genus Magnolia; species Magnolia changhungtana. Next base: position 1,987,606 of record JASAUF010000293.1, read on the forward strand.
GTCATGATTACATCTACACCATAACAGCAACAGGGTTGTAACTTACACCCTAGCGAGATCAAGGTTTTAGACACTTTGATTTTGCCATGATTGACGTATATGAGTATGGACACTGAAAATGTGTTATAAGTATTTGGATACATAGTATGTTCATGGGTGAAAGTTCTTAAACCATGTGGTAACATTAGGATGCTACAATGCCTAGATTGAGTGAATGCATGAATGCATGAGTGTTGAATACAAGTATGTCATATCACCCTCTATTATGCAGTCGGTTGCAAAGGGGCTCAACCTCACACTACACCAAAACCCTTAAACCGAAACGGTTAGGATTTTGGTTCAGAAACGGCTTAGAGCCATTTCTAATTTGAAACGATAATGAACCATTTCAAATTCGTCCATCTAAAAGGGCAGCCCTACTCTCGTGCCTGTGTGGAGCCCACCGTGATATAAAGGTTTTATCTACATGTTCACTCCCCAAGTATAGGGTTGTGATGTAGTAATAAACTCGGTAAGACCGAGGTCGAATCCACAGGGACTGAAACTTGTACGTAATCTGAGAATAACTAGAACTGGAACTAGAATGAGATGAAATCTAAATTGAGTGTAATTTGAGAAATAATGTGAAATAGTAAACTAAAACTGAAGAAATTTAAAGGTAGGAAACTAGGGATTCAGAGGATCCACTTGTAGAGATCAAGGAGATCTTATGCCTGGATTAAAAATCAGGGAAATTAACTAAACTGCCGTTGATAAAGTTTTCAAGAGATGAAAGGTATATGAATTAGAATGGATTCCATCACCAAACCATGCCCAGGAGACAAAGCAAACAACAGAATTAAACTAATTACCAACTAATCAATGTATGAAGGTTAGGAAGGGTACCAACATCCAACCATGCCCAGGAGACGATGGTGAACAACAGGGCTTCCTGATGTCATAAACATAAAGAGGAAAAGAACATGCTCAAAGGCATTGCAGACCCATTGTAATTTCAGTCACAACAGACCATTAAAGACTAAAAACACATTCGCATAATAAAAATCCAAATCAACATCAAATTCAGTCTAAACAAAGGCACAAGCAAAGAGGCATCCCATCACGCTACAAGCTTCACCTCTTAGCCCTAGCTAAGAGGTTTAGCCACACATAGACATGGTGGACTAGATCTCTTAGACAAAACAAAATAAAAATAAAAATAAAAACAAAAAAATTAAACTCCCTGTTTCTCTCTCTCTCTGCTTCCACATCCAAACCCAAGCCTCTAGCCAAGCTCCAGATCTCCAGCCGTTCTCCTTTTATCAGGCTGGAAGGTCGGTTAGAGTGGAAGAACCCACCTACTTACGCACATCCTTATGCAAAAAGGAAACCACACTCCCTGTCTTCCACAGGGAAGAACGCAACAGCATCTTGTGTTCGAATTGAATCCGGGACGCAAGATCGTCCATTCCACTAAATCTGATAGCATAGACACAGTAAAGATTCCCTTATCTAACTTATAGACGGTCTGGATCACTGATCCTACTATGATCATGCTCTCCAGACAGTCCGGGACGTCTGAATTGATCGGACGCTCGACCTGCGAAAGAAAAGACGCTGGGATGATTGGTGGGGTCCACTTTGTTGTTCTGTTGATCAATCCAAGCCGGCCATTGTATTCAGGGTGAAATTTCGATCAATCATGAGCAATTTTCACTGTCTGTTGATGCGGCCCACAGAATCCGTGCTTCAGCCGTCCGACTACGTTTTGAATGCTATCTTCTTGTGTGTGCGTTGTTGTTGCAGATGTTCACCATGACTATGGTCGACGCCCCCTCTTTGATGCATTATACGTCTTGGATCGTCAATCTGACGGTTATCAGAAGCACAAAGGGGCCCACAGCGGCCGGATTTCCCGGATATCTGCGAAACAGGGACCTGCGTAATCTTCTTACGCTGTGAAGCTCAGTGGGCCCATGATAGGTGTCTTTGAGAAAATCCACTCCGTTCATTCAACTCGTGACGAAATTCTGGCTGGAGACGGCCTGTTTTGGAATGCTGCTGATGCGGCCCACCTGATTTTCTGATTTGCCATCCGTTAGATGTTGTGGAACTTGTTTCCCTGTGCACACGTGATGAATCTGAAATTTTCCATATGTACGGTCCGTTTTGCTTCTTGTAATGAATGGACGGTCCGGATCAGCAATACCGATGATGATGGTGGCCCACCTGACGTCAACCGTACCCCCTGCTGCGCAGCAGAAAACAGAATCTTCTGTTTTTTGGAAGGAAGTCGGGTCAACTTCTGCTGATCGACTTGGTTTGTATGGTGCACGGCGAGTGCTCGTATGCACTATACACATGCTACACTATGTGGGTTCCACTGCAATATTTCTGAGAAATCTAATCCGACCACCTGTTTTGTCTCCTCATATAATGGGTTAAGAACAAATTTGAGGCATATCCAGAGACCAGATGGGCCTAGAATTAACAGTCTATGGGTTGATCTGTCATTTGAAGCACTTCCACAGGGACCCGGGAGCTGAAATTTGACGTGTACGGTTCATTTATGATCTCCTGACCCTTGATGAATTTTCGAGCCGATCAGATGGTGGGAACTCAGTGATCTTGCATTCTGTACCAATTTCAGGCCACTTGAGCTTCAGTTTCTCGATTTTCTCGGGTCTCTAGTGTGTAATTCCGTTGATCTTAGTCCCCTGGGGTCCGTCCCTTGCTTTTGTGACATCGGAGTGCCAACTTCACGCTTTTAATACCCAATTTCAGTTTAAGCTCCTGATTGCATCCTGCAACAAAACACAATTAAAACCGGCCGTTAAACAGTATCATACCCGTAAATCCAGGTAATAAATGGGTCTGATATGCAATATTTGATCCTCAACACTACACCATTCATCCCCTTTCTCATATCATTTTACCACATAATATAGAAAATTAGTTAAAACCAAGGCTTAAGTGGACCACAAAGTAGGAATTAATAGTCCACCATTAAAAACTTACCGAGAGATGCGGAAGTTCTGAATTAAGCTGGTATGTGGTTTCATCAGATGCAGATTGTGTCCAGCTCCGACCGTCTTGGGAATGGGTAGGAGATTTGAATATCTTCCATGATGTATGTTTCTTATCCACACTGTCCATATAGTTTTTCATATCATTCTAGATTATAGGCCTAAAAATGAGGCAGATAAAAGACTCAAGTGGACCACACCATATGAAGCAATGGTGATAATGATTCTCACCGTTGAAACTTTTCTAGGGCCCACCATGATTTTTATTTTCCATCCAACCTATTCTTAAAGTTACATAGGACTGGATGAAGAGAAAACACAAATATCAGCTCGATCCAAAACTTCTGTGACCCCTAACAAGTTTTCAATGGTAAGAGTTTAATCCCCATCGTGTAGTTCACATCTGTACTGGATCTACCTCATTTTTTAACTTGTATCTTAAAATGATACGAAAAAAATGTATGAACGGAGTGGATAAGACCCATACATCACGGTGGCCACTCAAACCTCCTGCCCGTTCCCAGTTGGAGACCGGAGGGGTAGGACGCAATCCGCATCCGTTTTCATTTCATCCGGGCGAGAGTCGGATGCAAGACCTATTCCTCTTCCTCTCCCTTGCGCTAACCAGCCCTGCCCAACCCATCCTCCTTCTCTCTCTCTCTCTAACCTAAAATGCCCCGGAATTGGATTGTGTACTGAGTTACTCAGTACCTTAAGGGGTACTGAGTTGACGTGGAAAGAAGCTATTCGCGGTCGATCCCTCCTCCAAACGGCGACAGAAACGCCGTTACCCTCTTTCTCTATTTTTCTCTCTCTTCCTTATAAAGAAAGGAAGACGTAATCGCTCATCTCTCTCAAGTGGAAATCGGTTTGCTAGGTGCTTACTTACCATAACATGTAAACTTAGTTGGGCCCACCTTAAATGTATGTGATCTATCCACACCGTCCATCCGTTTTTACAGCAAAATTAAGGCGTTGAGCTCAAAATTTAAGCAAATCCAAAGATCAAGTGAATCATACCACCGGAAAACATTATGAGCAATGATTTCCACCGTTGAAACCTTGCTAGGCCCCGCTAGGCGCTGCATTGATTTTTATTTGTCATCCAACCAATTCATAATATCATAAAGACATGGATGAAGGGAAAACACAAATATAAACTTATCCAAAACTTCCATGGCCCAAAGAATTTTACAACAGTAGACATCCAATTCACACTGTTTTCTGTGGTGTGGTCCATTTGAATTGTGTATATGATTAATTTTTGGTCTTAAGCATTTAAATTAGGTAAAATAGATGAACGGAGTGGATAAGATACATAATTTTTTAAAATTTTATTTTGGTAGCTGAAGTTTTAAAAAAAATTCACCTCTGCCTCATTTTAGAACATATGTTTATGTATCTTTCCATGACTTCTCCATAGTTTTAATTTGGGCCAATATTGATCACGTAAGGAGTAGCTTGCATATATATGGACCGTTCATTTGGCGGTTTGCACGGTGGATGGCTGATGCCATAAAGATGCACCTTATTTCCACTATCTTATCCGTTTGATTGTTCCCCTGCAAATGGATGGCTAAATGCTTAAGACCAAAAATTTAAATGCTGAAGATACATAATTTATTATTATTATTATATGGATGGCTAAATACTAAATGCTTAAAAATTTAAATTATGAAGATACATAAATTTCCACTATCTTATCTGCTTCGTTCATCTATTTTACCATATAATTTAATTGCTTAAGATGAAAAATTAATCATATATAAAGTTCAAATGGACCACACCAGAGAAAATAATGTGAATTGAATGTCTACCGTTGTAAAATTCTTTAGCCCATGGAAGTTTTGGATAAGTTTATATTTGTGTTTTCCCTTCATCCATGTCTTTATGATATTATGAATTGGTTGGATGACAAATAAAAATCAATGTAAGGCCCAGCGGGGCCTAGCAATGTTTCAACGGTGGAAATCATTACTCATAATGTTTTCCTGTGGTATAATTCACTTGATCTTTGGATATGCTTAAATTTTGAGCTCAACGCCTTAATTTTGCTGTAAAAATGGATGAACAGTGTGGATAGATCACATACATTTAAGGTGGGCCCAACTAAGTTTACACAGTATGATAAGTAAGCACCGCGCAAACCGATTTCCAGTGGAGAGAGATGAGCGATTACGTCGGACGCGGATTGGCTACTCCCCCTGACACCAACCAATGGCTGGTGGTCGGTGCTCTGTGGGACCTACCATGATGTATGTGTTTCATCTATGCCGTCCATCTATTTTAACGTATCATTTTACAGTATGAGACCAAAAATGAGGTATATCCCAATCTTAAGTGGACCACATTACATGAAATAGTGTTGAATGAGTGTCGACCATTAAAAAACATTTTATGGCCATAAAAGTTTTGGATGATTTTTGTTTTTTCCCTTCATCTGGGCCTGTATGACCTAATCAACATATTAGATGTCAAATAAACAATATAGTGGGCCTTAGGAGGATTTTAATGATGGATATCCAACCACTATTGTTTTCATGTGGTGTGGTCCACCTGAGATATATATAGTCTAATTTTTGGTATCAAGCAATAAAATGATCTGTAAAAATAGATGAACGGAATGGATGAAACAAATACATCATGGTGTGGCCCACATAGCACCGACCACCAGCCCCGGGGCCGGTGTCAAGGGGATTAGCCAATCTGTTTCCGATTACGTCGCTATTTCAGAGAGAGAAAAAGAGAGAAAGGCGGTGACGGCATTTCGGTCGCCGTTTGGAGGAGGGATCGGGGCCCACATCTTACCGCCAGTAGCTTCTTTCCACGTCAACTCAGTACCCCTTGAGGTACGGAGTAACTCAGTACACAATCCGATTCCAAATGCCCCAAAATCTCTTCCCAAAACTTCTCCCTCTCCTCCAAAACCCTCCCCTCCAAAACCCTCCCCATCCCTCAGATCTTCCACCTTCAAATCCTCGCCCTCTATCATCCCCCTCTAGTCCCCACTCTCCGTGTCCCACCGCCGCATCCCTGATCCATCCTATCCCTTTGCCCTCGGTTGAATTTCGGAGGGTTTAGGGAGAGAGTGGAGGGTTTGGAAGTGAGGAAGACAATCGAGGCACTGGATCAGTTGAGCGGCCTGCCGAGGAGAGGCAATGTTGAGGTTTGGGAGATTCCGAGCTTGGTGGATCTTGGCTCAGCCCAACTTCAACGATGGCTCGGGTTCGATGATGGCTATGTTTTTTCTTTCGGATGTTCGTATGAGAGTCTTTGATTGTCTTTGATATACAATTGTTGATTTCAGACCAATCGATTTATGTAAAGCATTCTCCGGATCAGACTTTTTTTAAAATTAATTAATTTATTTATATTTAATGTTCAGTTTTCATGTTGATTCCTGGTTTGGATTTCATTAAGGTTGTTCATATTTACATAATTGGATTAGGTATTATGCAATGCTCGGCTTGAATAGTCTGTCTTTTCATTCAGGCCAAGTGTTCCAAGGAGTTCCCACTTTCTGTGATTTGGTCCATCTGGTGGGCAGAGTGGCAGATGGGCGATCGACCAAAGATCTCCTCCAGGCATCCCATATGTATTTTTGTTGTTAACCATCTATTTTCAGGTCAATTATTAGATGGCTAGGATTGCATGACGGTGGATGTTCGTGCAGCTTCACCCTTCAATGGTGGGGTGCCCCTCGGGATGATCAGCCTTGATTTCTAAGAGGTGGGCCCCACTTTATTAGATTGTTGGCAAGAATGGGAGCGTCGGTAATTCAAGAGAGCATTGTATATTCCTTCTTATCTGATTGAAATGCATGGAGAAGGGCGGCAATCTCCCTCAGGAAGCCAGACTATGGGAGTTCACTGGTCAGTGACTCATTTTCCACGCGAATCTGCTAAGAAACTCAATTAGAGGTTTAAATCTATATAATGTATGAGTTTACAAAGTATAATGGTCTTAGTGGATCTAACATGTTTTTTTTTTTTTTTTTTTTTTTTTTAATGATGAATGGTTTGAGCAATCTTTACAAAGAAGGGGAACTAAAAACTACCCCATCAGTAATTTTTAAAATCTGCATGCAAACTGTGTGTTCCCTTATGTTGGTCTTTTGCGTTTTTTGTTCCAGTAACTGTGTGCCTCTTGTTTAAAAAAAGTGCATGCAATAGTTGTATTTTCATTAACTACATTTTTGTTCCAATAACTGCTTTCCATTAGAGAATGATGCGACTTTCGCATTCTGCAATTTTTAACTGCATGTAAAGGATCCTTTGTTGTAACTACCATTAATGGCTGAGTTTGCGATATCATTATTTCGTGACATGATTTTGGTCAATTCGCATCTATCTTTTTGTACCACCTTCACGTCCATCCTGTTCAATGAGCAAGGCTAGTTTGCCTCTTTTACCTCTTTGGAATTTTTGGTGCTTGCCAGATGTCAACCTTCTTCTTAGTAGTGACATATCAGACAATGGAATTTTTTTAATGATTTTGATGTGCATTTGGGCTTCTGACCCATGCCATTCATTTTTCCTTTTCAATTGACAATATTATGTTCTTACAGAGCCCTTGTGAGCATGCTTTCTATTTGGAATGTGTAAGAAGCAATTCGAGCTGCTGTCTGTAAACCTACTTTTCATCTTTATACCCATAGCACAGTGCTAGATTGTTGGTTTGTTTGTTCTTTTTTTTTTTTTTTCTTTCTTTCTTTCTTTCAATTATTGTGGCATGCCTTTTTGATATGCATAACCTTCTATATTGATTCATGCATAACCTTCTATATTGATTCTTGGGGGCCAGGGTAGTTCATATAGTGATGTTTAATTTTCAAACTTTCCAATGCAATGCTTGGCTTTTACACTCAAGTGAATGTTTTTGTGTTATATAGATTTTACTCCTAATAAGCATGCTTCGGACCTCAAGGGAAAGCTGTTACAGTTTCAAAAACTGTTGTCTTCAATCATTTCACAAATAACCTCATTGCTATGATTTTACTCTTACGAGCTGGGTTCAATGCTCTTAAGCTAAATACCGTAAGGATTAGATCAGATAATTCGTTATCTTATTCGTTCCCAAAAGTTCAGTTTCCTTACCTGACAATTTCTCCGGGTCTTAGTCCAACAACATTGCTTGATTCCCCTATTTTCCTTTTGAATTCTCTAGTAAGATTTAATACTAGCTCGGTTTGCATTCTATTTCTGGTTGTTGTGGTTTGTCTCTAAATGGATGTCGGAAGCTAAAAAAAAAGGGACGAGTTGAGAAGCTGATATGGAAAAGATCTTCAACACTTCTCTTGATTTATTGAAAAATGGGATTCAAATTCCAAACAAATTGGAACCTTTTTACAAGGTATTTTCTTCATATTTTAGACAATTTATAGAATGTAAAAGAAAATTTCACCTAGAAATGCATTTCGATGCTTTTATGGGTGCCTTTTATTTTGAGTAAAAATCTTATGGTTTATGATTCCAGTCAAATCTTATAGAAGACAATTGAATCTTAGGTTGGACTCCTTCCAATAAAATCACGATTGAATCTTATGATTTTTTTCTGGTGGAGCAGAATCACGATTGAATCTTATGATTTTTTCTGGTGGAGCTTACAATTCACTAAATCATCTTATGATATTGCTTGAATCTTATGGTTCCATTAAGAAGTAGGAGTTGTGGTTGTTGTGACTAACAATGGATCTTTTGATTCTTTTCTTTATAAGTTGTTTGGGTCCTTTCTAGCCTCAAATAAATCTCTGTCACTAGCATTAAATTTGATTTTTTTTTTCTAGATTTGAACTGGCAACATGCTTAGAGCAATGGTATTCATATGAATTATGTGGCTGAAAGATGAGAGAACGGGGTTGGATGAAAAAAGTTCCAAGGCAGCATGAAGGTTATAAATTTGCCCCATTTAATAGCAAGAGCTCAATGTCACTATCAGTAGCACCAGATAATAATAAAGATGTTCAATTAGAAGATGTTGATACTGCACCTTTTGTGTTCAAACCTCACATGGAGTCAAATCTCTCATACTTCCCGAGCACAACAAACAAAGTAATGTACTACCTTTTCTTTTTGGCCATTGACAAAGCATTAGAATGGAGTCGTAAACAGAAGAAATGCATCTCAATCCCACATGATTCTGAGGAAGGATCCTTGTGCCAAACTCAACGTTTAAAAACATCTCAATCCTCTAGTTTAAAACTCTTACGTTTTAATATGATTTTTAGGGAATTTTCCTTGTTTTTTCAGTCACTTGAACTAGTTTCAATTGTAAGTACTTGGTCAAACCTTCAGGTAACCAAAGTTTTCTAAGGATGCAATCTAGTTCTTGAAACTTGGCCAAATTGGTATAAAATAAAATACTCACCAAATGTAGAAGCTTCCTCTAGTGGGTAGCACGTCTTTGCTAATTGTAAGGCCCAATATTTTTAGTTTGCCTTTGCTAAATTACTCATGATTAACATTATTCATTCATGAGCCCTTTTTGATATTTCCCTAACATTATATGACTCTGAATTGCTCTTTTTTTTTTTTTTTTTTTTTCTTTTTCTTTTTCATCTTCTGTCAAATTAAGAAGTCACTCTGGTTAGGCTGTGTTATGAACAACTTGACCATTGAATTTTTTACTTGAGGTATGTTGGTATCTTTTCCTAAATTTCCATCTCATTAACGAACTGGTAAGATTTGGTATGTGATTTTGATATTCTTTTACAGGATAGATGTGTTTCTCATAAAGAAGAAATAAGAAAACTACAACATCAACTAGTGGCTGCAAATGTGAATACACTACAACTATAAATACTCATCATAGTTTCATTTTGCTAGCAGGGCAAAAGTATCCATTCGCTTTTGATAAAGTATTCAACCATGAGGCTTCCCAAGAAGAAGTTTTTGTAGAAATCTCACAACTGGTTCAGAGTGCTCTTGATGGCTACAAGGTGATCGAAAAGGACTACATGTTGTATATGTTGAACATCTTTTTCTTCCCTCCGCTTCATGGGTTGGAAATTGGAACCTAAAATCTCTCTCCTCTCTCTCATATGTTTAAAACTCTGCACTTTCTACTTTCTAGGCCTGATTTCAATTTTGTATGTCTTCACTTTTAGTGGGGTATGAACCTTGCCCAACTCCACTGTGGTCATACCCTTCACAAGGGTTTATTCATAATTTTGTAGGCTTATATTCATGGAGTCATTGGTATGCTTTTTTCCTCTTTTTTCTCTTTTTTTTTTTTTCTTTTTTTTTTTTTTTTTTTGTATTTTATTTCAAATGGTGGTATATAGTAGTCTTCTATGTATTAGTAACTCTTCCTTTCAATGTAGTTTGCTTTATTGCTCCTTACTAAATTCTTGTTATATATTAGTAAGGGAAAATGTTTGTTGTGCTAATGTTGTGTGATTAATGGTACATGATTTTGTGGAATGCTTATAGGTATAAACTTGGTGTCATGAAGCATGAACTTTACAATTTTGTGCAAAATGATATATACTTGTTTTTTAACAGGTTGGTATATTCGCATATGGTCAAATAGGTTCTGGGAAAACCTATACCATGATGGGTAGGCCGGAAGATCCGGAGCAAAAGGGATTGACACCTCGTTCCCTAGAACAGATTTTTCGAACAAGCCAATCACTTTTATCCCAAGGGTGTTCATATAAAATGCAGGTCAGTGTCTAAATTTTTTGACTAAATATCTCCCTTTATTTTGATTTATGGGCAATCTTAATTTTGTTTAGATGTATTTTCCTTTTTAATGTTTGTAGGCATCAATGTTGGAAATATACATTGTATAGTTTACGTTCTTCTCTTTTCCTCCCTATGAGATGCCTTGTACAAGGCTTGGTTTATATTATTGGCTTCCATCTTCTAGCATGTATTCATCAATCTCAATTAGTTTCTACTAGGTGATATTGTTTGTGCTTCCTAGATATGAATTTACATGGGAGGCAACATTGTTTTTGTAACATCTCAGATTTTTGCCACTTGGAATTAGACGTCCTTCAGTAATGGGTCAATCCTAACACTTGCTTAACTTCTCAAACATTCAATTTAAAGGTCTCAAATTTATTCTTTAAACCATTTTCCTGAAAACCTCATTTTTCTTTCACAAATCTCATCTCTCATTATCTTATCCTTCAAACTTGTTTAAGTGCTTTCATGTTAGAAACAAATCTTGAAGTTCAAGTGAATATAACGACTCGGAAAAATTAGGTTATGAAATAACTAATCTAAAGCATTCTATAGGGTACCAAACTGCTGTATACGAAAGCTTAGCGAATCTATCGACTCCGTTACGATTCTACGACAAAAGGTGCGGACTTTAGGTGTATAGGTTATGGTTTTCAATGCTTTTAATGTCAGATAATGATAGATTCATGATTTGCATGCAATTGCATATGTACAAAGTGCTGTCTATTTTCCTGTTTATATGGTGCTTTATAACATGCTTTATAACATGCTTTGTAACATGCTTTATGACATGTTTGTTAACATGCTTGACTTACTTTGTTTATTATGCTTTACTCCACATGCTTTGGAATATGAATTGATTACTTTTGGGACTATAATTTTAGTCCAGACAATCGGTACTAGACTTGAGTTCGTGGTTGAGACTCATTTCGCCACGTAGGACGTGTTTGACAAACCCGAGTCGTGTGTTGCTTGTCGGCAGTGGTTAGGCCACACGAAGTGCTTATGCACTTTATGTCGTACAATTCAATGGGTGCTCGTGCTAGTCGAGCTCGTTAAGTAACCCGATTTGTCTTATGTATGTTTACCATGTTTGGACGCCTCTGCTTGAACCTAGGATACCAAACTTACCAGCAAAATCCCGTTAACTATGGTACCTTGATCCGCTAAGACTCATGAGCCGGGCATGGTGGTATGGGACACCGTGGTTAAGCTGTCGGCCTGCGCTGGGGCCATGTGCCTCCCCGTAGTGACCAGTGAGTAACCAGACTCGTGAGCCGATTATGGTGGTATGGGACACTATATTCATGCTGTCGGCCTACATTGATAAGGTGATGGGGGAGTGGTGCAATTGAATGCGAAACGGCCTTGGGACCCTTTGTAGTGACCTCGAGCATACTCGAATTTAGACGAGTTTTGCCGCGGTGTATAGAGTATGAACTAGGCTGCATACGTATAGTGATGAACCGTCAAAGAGGTGATGGGGGAGTGGTGTAACTATTTGTGTGACCACGGCAACCTCTGCGTGACCTAGAAACACATTATCGTATGAGATTAACTAGGGTGACGACCCTAGAATGGATCATGTTTGGGAATGATACAAGGGAGGTACCTTAGTTTCCAATGTATCTTTTGTTTGAAATGGACTAATAACAACTCGGTAATCATCTCATCATGCATTGCATGTACCTGGAAGATGTGGAGATTTTGAGGGATGAAAGCATGTTGAACGTAAGATGGTGTCGCATGAGAGTGGTTTGGCAAAGGCATCCATCATGACTGCATTCATACTTGCATTAATAAGAGTATTTAGAATTGTTGATTGTACTGCTTTATCATTATTGCTTAACTAAATTGATAACATGTTAACCTATGCTTTATTGTTCCACTGAGTTGATCACTTACTCCCACGATACAGGACGGTGTTCCGAACACCTACCATACTTTGTCTGATTGCAGATGGCGACACTACTTCTGAGGCGGAGCTGGACTTCTATGACGACGAGAATGCTTTCTCGTATATGCTATTTTTTGGCGGCTTCGTGAGAGTCGTGCCTTGATTGTCGGGGCTAGAGGGATGTTGACTAGATCACACTACACAACTTGGTATAATTTAAAATTATACTTGTAATTATTTAACCTGGTAACTTTATCACATTCTGGAGACTCACAACAGTTTATATATTTTATCTATCTATCACAGTCTGCGCTTGCAAATTAACTTGTCTTGGAGTATGATATGTTGTTTTGGCTTAATCTCACTCATGTTCAATGCACTAATACCGACCACATTCAATCATCATTCATTTTGTTGCATAAGTGATGCGTTGGAACTCGGGAGTTGAGTTTATGCTTGACCCCCGATTTTCAGGGCGTTACAGTTTTAGAATTTATCCATGATAGGGTGGTTCTTGTGTATCTTGGGTGTCTTAGTGACTGCCTTTCAAGATGAAACCAAGAAACTACTTCTTCTTCTTCTTCTTCTTCTTCCTTCCTTCCTTCCTTCCTTTGTTCCCTCCCTTCAAGGTTTATTTGCTTAAACTAATGTTTTAGTCAGTCCACTGAAACTATTAACATAATCTTTGCCTTCTTCATTTCTTTACAAAATTCAACTTTTGTTATACCCTTAGTCACTTTGAAGCATTATGTGTTATTTTTGTGGATGTTTGGTAGTAGTAACTGTTGTAGTTTCAATACATACATAGTTTTGACATTGATTATGAATTTGTAGTTATTGAAACTTTAAAGGTGTAAATTTTGTATGCTAATAATTTTCTTTTCTATTTTGCATGGAAATAATGTATTTATGAAGACCTTGGACACATTCTTCTTGATGATAAAGGTAAGTCCAACCATTCTTTTCTTCATTTTCTCTTTCCACGATTCTTCCAGATAATTTTAACCCTAGACATATAATATAATCGTCTCTTAGAACTATCTTTGCATTCAATTGTTTCTTTCAAGTGGGACTTTTGCTTGATCGAAAATTATTTTTGCTAATTATCAATACATGATTGGAACCATGATTCCCAAAGTAAAACAGAAATGAGATTATGGTTCAAAAAACAAAACAATTAATTTTAACTTAGAAGACTAGAGTTTAAGCCTTCTTAAATTTGTAATGTTGCTTGATCTCTATATGCTTTTTAGGCTTTCCGTAGATAGTCATGACAAGCATTTTAATGGTTATTCATCAACTTTTTTAGATCTTGGAAATGAACCTAGAAGATGAAGCTGAGGAAGATGGTGTTAATGCTGATCATGACTCATGAAGGAAGGGGAAGTGTGTCATTCTATAAACATCTACAAGTCAAGTGAGTTTGGATTTCTTTTTTCATTGATTCAGTATCTTTTGGATTGCTTTATCTGGATTAGACTACTGTGTTTTTTTCTTTTAATTATTATTGGATGGCTACTTAAGTTATATATATATATATTTTTCTTTTTTCTGTTAGCTATTTGAGCTAACTTTATTATTGGTTGGTTTTTGTCCTTCACAATTAGCTTTTCCTTGTCGAGTTTTATATGTTGTATTGAGATCATGTTTCAAATTAATGAAATTTTTCCCACCATTTTGTTATGATTTATTTAGCTAATTGATGACACATGTTGATTGAGCAATTTTCTTACCTTGTACAAAAATTAACAGACTTGTCGAATACACCTAACGCCAGATTGATAGATAGCATCTTGCTCACAAAATTTGATACTATTGACAACAAGGTATTTCGTTGTAGATTTTAATCAATCTCCACCTTTTTTTGTTTTTTATTCTCTTCTCGCGGTCATTTTGGGCTCTTGCATTTTGGAATTTTTAGGGTGTCCTTTTTTAACAAGGTGCTAGATGTACAATACTAGATCCTTCACTTGAATTGTACAAGTAGCGGTGGGCATGGCATTGTTCTTCTTGATTTGTAGATGAGGGGTTATGGACATAAATTATCTTTTATTAAAAGTAAATCTCTTTCATGGTAAGGGAGCTTTCTTGTTTCAAAGTTTGCCCAAGGATGTTCATGATGTTTGCTTATTTCATGACTTTAGAAATGCCTTGTATAGATTAGCTTATGTTTTTCTTTGGATTAATCTCTATTTTAATGGAATGCAATAAACTTCTGTTAATTTATTTCCCTTGACCCTAAATTTCGTGTGTTTATCAAAGTTTGAAATTGTTCCTAAAATTCCAATTAAAATTTGACCGTTGGTAAGATTAAGAATGCTTTAAAACCGTTCCTAAAATTTTGTTTCTAAAATTTGATATGGTACCCAAAACGGTTCTAAACCATTTTCTTTATTTATTTATTTATTATTTTTTTTTGTGTGATGTCTTGTTTAGGAACGGTTGAAGAACGGTTTAAAACCGTTCCTAAATGATGATTTTGGTGTAGTGTCACCTGCCTAACGTGTAGTGGTGATTCAAGTCCAGTTTGGCCAGCTCGGAAATGGGTCCGCTACTAGTGATCCTGGTGGGCATTGGCATTATTGTTGACCAGGCGAGTATTGAGGTCTCTTACTATTGCAATGGTTGCGAGCTATTGACCAGTACCGTGTACTAGACCCCAATGATGTTTCAGTTGGGAACCATTTCAATATGTGGATTAGATGATAATTGGCATGTTTGAGTTGCATTTGTTGTATATAACACTTGGTACTGCAAAGCCTTCGCTTTGCATACCATTGAAAACTTCTTGAGGCCACAACTAATCAAGCTAACATTTGTGTTTTCTCTTCTTCCAGGTATGTGTTGAACACATGTTAGATGGCAAATAAACCTCACGTTTAGCCCTATGAAGGTTTCAACTGTAGTTTGTTCAATCCATACTGCTTTAAATGGTGTGGTCCAATTCATCTTTGAATGTGCCTCATTTTTGGGCTCATGCCCTAGAATGACTTGAAAAACTTATGGATGAAGTGGATCTATTACATAAATCATGGAGAGGCTTAGAGAAGCTCTACACATTAAAAGTTGTGTTGTGTAACACGCAGTCTACTTCAACAAGAGAAAATAGGCATGTTTTGTGAGCTCATGTCATGACAATGACGTGTAACGAAGGCTTAGAAATTGCCTGCACCTTCAACATAGAGGATCGACAGTCAGTTTTTTTTTTTTTTTTTTTCACCTAGAACGGCCAAACGAAGTCCAATTAGTGTGCCCGATGTAGGCCCTTAATAAACTCCCTTTTATTTATTTATTTCCATTTCTTTTCTTTTGGTTGGCAAGCGCTTGAGCATGTGACTCGGAAAGTGGCACACAGTAACTCTGATGAAGTGATTTGGACCGTCCATTTGGTTGAGTCCAGTCTTCATAGGCCTCTCAGTAAACGTCACAGACAAATGATGTTTCTTACCATCAAATTAATACTATGTAAAATGGATGGGCGAGATTTGTACCAGAGAATAATTCCCAATAACAAATTGATGATTCATTTGGTGGACCCTACCATGATGTATGGGTTTGTATTTTATCCCACCATTCATCCATTTTCCACATCATTTTAGGGCATGATACCAGAAATGAGTTCTAAGACTTAAATCTACCTCATTTTTTAGGCTCATACCCTAAAATAATCTCACAAAATGAATTGACACAATCCACTCCCCATGGAAATGTAATAGTTGGGTGGTCCGGGTCATGGACACTTTCATGTCCAAGATGGATCAGAGTGGGCCCGATCAAAGGCAAACCATCGGAACCTTAAAACAGGCATATCTCGAAAATTAAAATAAGTTACTTGACGTACCATATATGATTTTGGGATAGGACGAGATACTTTATCCAACTAACTTGGCTCTGCTGGGTTACCCATGCTGAATATGCGAGATTCCATCCGATCGACGATCAAATTCCATGTTTATTTCCGTTTTTACTATTTATAGTAAGTTTTAGTTTGATTATAACTCTTTATTTATTGAGCTTTAGGAATTGTGTCCAACATGAAAAGTGCTTAGAATAATTAGGAGAATAACGTGGTTAAGCCGCATAGGACACTTACTATAAAAGTAAATTTACTATTTATGGTAAGTTACGAATTTTAGGGAATTTTAGTTATAGTTTGCTTCTGATTTCTCTCCCATTGCTTGGTATCCCTATTTAAAGGGTTGTGAACTTGTTTATTTTGGAAATTACTTAATCAATTTTCAAATTTATTAGAATTTATTTCTATTCTTCTTGCTTTCTTTCCTTGTGGATTTGAGAAGTCTCTATGAGGAGTTCAAAGAAGCTCTGTGGATTCGGGGTAGTTATCCTTGAGGAAGATGGTGATCGACTTCATCACGTTCATCCCTGCGTCAATTGGTATCAGAGCGAGGACTCCCCTTGGGCCGATGACAAACAACAAAGGTATGAACAAAAATCTTGTGGACAGTGATACAGGGATTCGTTATCTTTAGGAAAGAATGGAAGCTTTCCACCGGGAGAGACGGTTGACCATGCAAGGACTGCAGGAAACCCTCAACCGTATTGCGGATGCGCTAATTCCACCCTGAGCTCAAAGCGATGCTCAACCGTCCATGGTCACTACATGAAACAACCCCGATTTCTGTAGAGCACCATTAGATTATGGTAAATCGCAGACCACTACTTTGATCATGAGGAAGTCGTTATATATGTTAAAGGTAGAAATAGAATTACAGCGAGACAACATCTTTTGAACAAGGTCCACTGTAAGCCAAAAAGTCTGTAATGTGATCATCGATATCAGGAGTAGTGAGAATCTCGTGTCAAAAATAATGGTGGAAAAGCTGAAACTGAAAACAAAAAACATCCATCTCCGTACATGATTGGATGGATCAATGAGGTCAACAAAACAGAGGTAACCGAACAATGCACTGTCTCATTTTCAATTGGTAAAAATTATAAGGATCAAGTACTTTGTGGCGTAGTCAATATGAAAGTTTGTCATATGTTAGTCGACCATGGCAAAATAATATTGATGCTATTGCTACGCTTAATGGTCAGGATAACATATTTATATTTACTAAAGACGGTAGAAAGATTGGCCTTCTTCCTATGGGAAGGGAGAACCAACCCAAGACTTTTAAAATGGAAGGACAGTCTCTCACAACTGAACAGGCTTTTGTTAAACGATCTTAGAAAGAAAGAAATATATATGCATTAGTTGAAAAGAAAGAATACATGAGCCTGTGAACATGTAACACCCCGTACTTTTCAATACTCGGGTGTTACCATGACGACCTAAATTAGAATTACAAACTCGATTTAGTGATTTTGTAAGCAACGGTAAACTCATTTTAATTGTATATATATTTTATAATTATTTGTAGGAATACGTATGTTACTTAAATTATTTAAATCATGTATATTATTTAAACTAATACGAACCAAATTGTAGACCAACACATTATTATATAATCAATGTATATCAATTAACATTTACATTTTATAACTCTAATTATATACGAATGTATTATAACTAAACAAATAAATATATATATATATATGAAAAATATATATTTATAATGTAATCTAAAACATTACTTACCATTACCAATATTATTATAATGAATGTATGAGAATATTACATAAATTAATTATAGTACACTTTCGATAATTAATATTTATATATATATATATAATATTTTAAAGTAAATAAATAATCATTAATATAAAATATAAATGTAATATAAGTTGTATGTATGTTACATTTATTATTACTTAGTCTATAGTATTTTGGAACTAATGGATGGGCGATTTCACTTAAGAATACCATGGGCACGCAAACCACCAATTCAACACAAATGTGGCGTGTATGGCCCACCTAAGCTATGGATCCACCTCATTCTTCAAGACGAGCCCTAAATTGATGTGGCAAAATGCATGGCCGGAGTGGATCAGATCACAGACATCACTGTGGACCCCACTACCGCTGCGTGTGCACATCAGATACGTGCAGCCGCTGTGCACTGGAACATGGAGACTGGTCAGAGCAGCTCTGACTGAAATTTCCTAAAGAAGGAAATCCCTTCTTTCCTTTCTCCTGCGCCTGGCGCATTTTTTGAACGGACAAAGGGCGTCCATCCGGTTGAATCATGGCCCACCTTAGGTCCCATGTTTGATCCAAACCATCCATATTAAAGAGGGCCAAAAACCCTACAATTCAGGAACAGTTTCAGCCGTTGGATTACACATGTGTGCACACAAATTCAGTCACAAATCAAGCCTACAAAACCCACTGTTTTCCAAAAGCAGCAAACGTCTTGCTGGCTGCCAACTTAATGATCCATGTACACCCTTAGCCTCGAATCCCAGCCGTTGGTTTGAGCCTATCTCGACCATCCATTGCTGGTTCGCACGGATGGGAAACCAATGCAAGAAAACCACTGTTTGGCCCACGGTTTTGAGAAAACTGGACAGTGGGATTCAATCCAGGGCCGCACACTCTTCATCCGACCGGTCTCAGATGGTTTAGGGCATTAAAACAGAGAGGTTATATTGCAACGGGATCATTTGCTCTACTCCTTGCAGCCGCGCCTCTAAAATCTCTCGTTTCTTTCAAAACTCAAACCCACCGCAAGAACCAGTTCGAAGCTTCAAAAATAATGGTCAGGAAGCATGCTGGGATTGAGTAGAATCGATCCTACGGAGCAGATCGAAGCCAAGTTCGTCGGACTTCAAAACGCCATTAACAGCCAGCTCGTCTTCTCCAACCAAGGCGAGCGAGCGCTGACTCGGAGCATTGCTAGCCCGATTCGTCTCATTTGGAGTTGCGGCGAGGAAAAAAAAAAAGGAGAAGAAGAAAAGAAATAGAAACAAGAGAAAGGAGAGAGAAGCGGCGAGAGGGAGAAAGAAAGAGGAAATGAGGAGGTGATGGGTGGTTCTTGTCCCAACCCAATCATACAGTCGAGCGTAACCCGTGCCGGTCCCGGGCCGGTCAGTCGGGACGGTGCGGTGAGAGAAGGAAAAAGCGAGGGGAGAAAGAGAACGAGAGAGAGAGAGAGGAGGTGGTGCGGTGTGTTGCCGCACCCGTGCGAGTCGGGTCGAGTCATGGGTCGAGTGGGGATCCTTCCACGACACGAAAGGAAGAAGAAGAAAGTGGAGAGAAGGAGAGTAGGAGAAGAAGGCAAAGAAAGGAAGGAGAAGAAAGGAAGAAAAGAGAGAGACAAGCCGTGACTCGGTCGAGGCAGAGTCGACTCTTTGGCCCGAGGCTGGCCCAGGCCAAGAGCGGGCTCTGGACTTGTTTTGGGGTGGATTTTCTTTGAAGTCTATTTGGGAGCGAAAGAAGGAAGAAAAGAAAGAAAAAGAGAGAAAAAAAAGAAGAAGAAGAAGAAGAAGAAAAGAGAGAGTGGTAGTTGAGTCGACTCAATCTTAGGAGTTGACTTGGTTGAAAAGGAGTCGAGCCGTGTTGACAAGGTGAGACCACATTCTCCTCCTAAATTGAGATTGTTTTAATTGTCATTTGTTACTATTATTATCATTTTAAGGATTTTTAGATTTGGATACTAATAATCATTAGTAAATTTTCTCATACGGGTATTAGTTAATACATTATTAAAATATTAATGTTTTGCCTTGTCACCTTTAAAATATTATTATTAACTTTAGAACATACAAGTTATTTTCATCAAATGACTATTAGTATAACATTAGCTAAATGTTAGGTATATTATTAATATTAATAATTGTTTTGAGATTATTAATATTATTATTCATCGTGGGTTGTATTAGATAATTTAATATAATAGTAGGCATTGTTAATATTCCTAAAAATTAATAACCAATTCACTTGATTAATTTTATTCATCTAATTTCTTCCATCGATAGTATCATAAATGGCCACACAAAATAGGGTTCAAATCCCATAACCAAAACCTGGAAATCTATCCTTAAGCCTAAACCTTGTGGTGAAAACCTTAAGCCCTACACAAAACCCTAGACCTGGGTAATCCAACCGCTAGGTTGAGACCCTAAATAATGTGTAAGCTCGGGTCTAATTGTACAACTTTGCAATTGGTGGTAGGAATTGATTCCAAGGAAGCACTCACTTCTTAGCAATGGTGCAGGCGGTTCAAACATAAGGTGAGGACTCACCCTTTGAGCTTCCCACTTGATTTCATCAATCTAGATATAGATGATGACATGAATTACTTAACTGAGTTACTTACTTTACTATTGAACATGTTTTATTGTATAGTTAATTCATGTGTTGGACGATAAATGTTTCTTTTAGATTATAACATGCATGAATGGTTCGATGATAACATGCTATCCCTTATTATATACGTATTAATTTATTTATATGCTACCACTTGTGCTTGAATGATGAACTGAATGGAACTTACCTTGGACTTGTGATATTGCGGTCCACATTTGCCCTTTGTGGCTTGGATGTGTCATTGGTGCCCTTTGTGGCTTATTGGTTACATTTACACATCCGTGGTTTCCTAACCATCTTGCGGAGTTCAATCGTACCCTGATTTCCGGGTGGAGTCGAAGTTCGCTTTGTCGATTTTCTAGCCATCTTGCGGAGTTCACGTACGACATGATTTCCGAGTGGTTTAGGGTTTGTATGATGTTTGTCTCTTCATCTGTGGTGTTCATTCGTACCATGATTTCCGGGTGGAGCTGAAGTTCACTTTGTCGATTTTTCTAGCCATTTTGCGGAGTTTACGTACGACATGATTCCCAAGTGAAGTGGGGGTTTAAAGGGGGGATTTTCTATTCGCCTTGCAAATTCTACTTGTACCATGATTTTCGGGTGGAGCCGAAGTTCGCTTTGTCGATTTTCTAGCCATTTTGCGGAGTTCACGTACAACGTGATTTCAGACGCAATAGAAAATCATATGTTTGATTGTTTGGTTATCTGAACATGTTTCCTTACATTGCGACTGCTATTATATCTTGCTTATGATGAAATTGTGTTGGTTGACTTAAATTTCTGTAGGCATACTCATGATTATAAATTGCTCTGTTTAATATATCTAAATTTATGATTGGCGTTCTATATTGATTATAAATGACGAGTGTGCAATCTTGGAGGGTGCTCCTCACTGCGATAGCCATTGACGCTATCAAGCGTAACAGTTGATGCAGGTGTAGAGCAAGCCGACATCTTTTCATTGGGTTGCTTATAAGCAAGTCGCGTAGGCGAGAAGCTAGACGGGGTCCTTGCGGCCCATATTGAACCCCACCACTAGCTGATAAATCCTTATTTTTGCTTATACGAACTTTGTTATTTGGGATTGTATAAGTCCTGTATGGGCGCTACATTTGGAATTTTAAAATGATCAGAATGTTTTTATACAATGCATGGTTTATCCTAGCTTTATTGCTGTTAACTCTGATTAATGATAAATGGTTCAAATTTATACTGGATTTTATAAGTTAACACTCGAGTTTTTGGGAAACGGGTTATATACTCGGGTCCTGAAAACACGGGGCGTTACAGAACATCTCAGGGGATTTGAAACTAGTGTTACAGGAGTTTAAGGCAACTTTACTTGATGAACTCCCTAATAAATTGCCTCTCATATAAGATATACAAAATCACATTAATCTTATCTCAGGGGCAAGTCTACCTAATTGCCCACATTATTAGAAAGAATGTGAGATCTTGAAGGCATAAGCGAAGGAACTGATCGATACTAGCCAAGTCAAGGAAAACATAAGTACATGTATTATGCATGTCAGCTCAAGAGCCTAATGCCAAATACTAAAAAAGGGCTAATAAACATCGACATTAAAAGTTATCTCAGAATAATGAACCAAATCCCTTAAGTAACTTGAGGATGAGTTTTTTCCAAGCAGAGGGGTCTGATGTAGAACATGTCATATATACATTCCTAGCATGGTTGGACCGTAAATTGATAATAACTTTTGATACGGGTATCGTTGCAGCACACTAGATTGAATACCATGAACCGAAGCAGCATGAGAACTCGAGGACGAGTTCTTTTAAAGTGGAGGGGACTGATATAGAGCGGGTCACGGACACTTTCATGTCTAAGATGGATCAGAGAAGGCCCGATCAGAGGCAGACCGTCAGGCATATCTCGTAAATCGAAATAAGTTACTTGATGTGTAAGGCTCGTATTTTAGACCATACCGTTCTGTAGGCTTCCGCGATCCTTCCAGTCGAATTTTGGCAATCCTCGACCCGTATCCGACATCTGCACGTGATTCTAAGCTGAGTCCTGCATACCAAAGTCGACTCGACCTGAAACTTGTACCCTAGCAACCGTGTCGTCATCACGGTTCCAGCGCCATGACCAACGTACTGATCTGATACCCAGGTTAGAAGATGTAGACCCACGTTCATTTTTAGGAAAACGCCACACGTTACGAACTTCGAGGGAATCTCTACCACATGTCACATCAATCAATCAATCAATCAAGTCAAGTACAAGCCAAACCCGAAGTACAACAACCCATCCCTTCCCATTCCCAAAGTCAACTCTCTCTCTACCCACCCCTTTCTTACAACCCATCACTCACCCATCACCCATCACACATCACCCCATCCCTTTTCACCCATCACTTTTCTCTCTTTCTCTCTCTCTCTCTCTCTCTCTCTCTCTCTCTCTCTTCACTCCCAAGCAACCCAAAAATTTCCACACGTCCAAGCCTTTCCAAGCTCCCTTCCACAATAACAAGTGTGGTCCACTTTCCCACCTTCTCAACTCCCATCTCAACCATTCATCTTTCATCAACCTCCATTAAAATAGAAGGCAAGGAGCATAAGAGTCCAAGGAGCTAAGGAGAAGGCCAATAAGTGGGTGATCCACCGTTGATTTTAAATCTAAGGGCCTACTTGATGTGGGACCTACATGATGTATGCATTGTTTATGGGAGGGCCCAATAGTGGCAGGTCCCTCTCCTTTCTGTTTTTCTCTCTCCCTCTTTTATGGATGACGATGTGTGTGGCCCACCATGAAGTACATATTTTATCTAAGCCGTCCACCGAATGGCCCACATGACAGTCCATTTGGACAGGCCTAAATGAAAGAAAGCACAAGTACCAGTTGATCTGGATCTAATGTGGGCCATGTGTGTCGACCCCACCTTGATGTACATATCCATCATACGACTGCAGAGAGTGGTGCCCACTCCACATGTGGTATACGTGTGGAGATGGCCCACACGGTGCAGGAAACTAGCTTCCATTCAGCGTTCCGAGATTCTCTGGACGCTGGGTGTTTGGGATATTATCATATAATATTATATAATATAATATATTATATTAGGTATATAACATACAATGTTATATTATGTATTATATTAGCTAGTACATTACTCTGGGCCCACGTGGTGATTATCCACGTTGTAGATGATGGGCTGGATGTCCATACACCAGCTATATAGCTGATGTATTGACGTCAGCAAGTAGGTGGGACCCACTTCTCTGTTGTGATCCACCGTGCAAACGGTTGGCCACATCTGATGCATCCATCCCCACCGTCCAAAGGCAATAACGGTGGGGCCATCCGTGGGACTTGTAGGTCCTCCACACGTGGGACATGTAACCCACCTTTCAAGTGGTGGCGTTATATCCTAGCCATCTATCCATTTGACGAGATTGTCTCAAGCTTAAGGCAAGAAATGAAGCAGATTCACACCGGTAGTGGGCCACGTACGTGGATTCCCACCCTGATGCATGCGTTGTATCCCTACCGTCCATCTGGACGGTGGGAACCCACCTGGGACACAGTGACGTCACCAGGTACTGTGGTCCCTACCGTGATGTATGGTTTCATTCACCAGGGACGGTGGATTCCCACCTTGATGCATGTGTTACAACCAGCCGTTCATCCATTTGGGCTAGCTCGTCTCTGGTTTGAGACTAAAAATAAGTCTGATCCAGTCATCAGGTGGGCCACACCACAACAGCAGTGGGTGTGAATGCCTACCATTAAAATACCTTTGGGTTACAGAGGTTTTAAATCAATATAATATTCATTCTTCCTCCCTGTTCAAGCCTTTATGACCCTATGAACAGATTGGATGGAAGATAAGTACTATGGTGGGGCCCACTGGAGTTCAACAGTGGAAATCATTACCACCACTGCCATTTGTGGCATGGTCCAGATGATCTTTGGATATGATTCATTTCTTAAAAATAATGCTCTAATATGATCTCTAACAGTGGATGAAGGGTGTTGTTGGTATGGCCCATTTAATGTATTAGGGGCCACTTGATGAGGCCCGATTTGATATATTTGGGGCCCATATGATTCGGTCAATTTGTATCGGCCCATTTAACCCGGCCCATTTGACTCGGCCCATTTAACCCGGCCTGTTCGACTCGGCCATTTGACTCGACCTATTCGACTCAGCCTATTGATTCGACTCATTTGAATCGGCTCATTTGATTCGGCCTATTTGAATCGGCCCATTTGATTCGAATCATTTGAATCGGTCCATTTGATTTAGCCCATTCGATCAGCTTATTTGATTTATATGAGGCCCGATGAGACATATGTAAGGCCTTTGTGTGGGTCGAATGTGATGTATATGAAGCGCATTGCGATGTGAGATTCCACCATGATGCATGTAATGATGTTTTGACGGGCGTGCCTTAGGAGCAATGATAGTTTGATGCCCACATAGTCAGGATGATGTTGGTTAAATGTCCGCATTGTTGAAATGGTAGTAAAGTCCGCATTAGTTGAAGAAGGAATATGCCAATATGTCACGGGGGGGGGGGGGGAATAAGACTTTTTGAAGTTTTTATGATTTATTTAAAAATCCTACTTCACTAATCCAGTGATCATGCAGTTATCAGGATTACTCAAAAGTAACTCTACTGGCTTCCAAGCCTGGTAGAGGATCTAATCACAAACTATTTTAGAGATAAGCAGTATACATGCTAACTTATGATGGATATGACTGTGTAGGTGTGTGTGGTGTGATCAAATGTTCAGATATGGAAATATTAAAGTCAATCACACAATCATAAGAATAACAATTCAAACATAGTCATTTTTATAGTGGTTTGACGATGAGTCTACTCCACTCCTAGTAACCGAACTCAACCCTTGAGTGTATCAGATTTTACTAAGGAGTTATCACAATGGTTCACCTCTAACCTAAGGTTTTAAGTCAGGTTCACCTTCAACCTTTACAACCTACACTGAGGCTGACCGTTTATGCTTTCACGAGCAAGGGTCAATACAACGCACCCACTTTTAGATACACTGGCCAAGGATCTTCCATAAGACCCTACTGGGGGGTGAATAAGACTTTTTAAAGTTTTTATGATTTATTTAAAAATCCTACTTCACTAATCCTGTGATCATGCAGTTATCAGGATTACTCAAAAGTAACTCTACTAGCTTCCAAGCCTGGTAGAGGATCCAATCACAAACTATTTTAGAGATAAGCAGTATACATGCTAACTTATGATGGATATGACTGTGTAGGTGTGTGTGGTGTGATCAAATGTTCAGATATGGAAGTATTAAAGCCAATCACACAATCATAAGAATAACAATCTCAAACACAGTCATTTTTATAGTAGTTCAACGATGAGTCTACTCCACTCCCAGTAATCGAACTCAACCCTTGAGTGTATTGGATTTCACTAAGGAGGTATCACAATGGTTCACCTCTAACCTAAGGTTTTAAGTCAGGTTTACCTTCAACCTTTACAACCTACACTGAGGCTGACTGTTTATGCTCTCACGAGCAAGGGTCAATACAACGCACCTACTTTTAGATACACTGGCCAAGAATCTTCCATAAGACCCTACTGGAGGTTTTTACACGGTTGACCTCAAACCCTAAGGTTTTACTCGATTCACCTAAAACCTAGAGTTTTAATGGTTCACTCCTAACCAGATGTTTATGCTCTCCACAGAGTAAGGGTCCACACAACGCACCCACCACGTACACTCCTGCCGGAGGCCTCCTTGAGGACTTCAAAGGGTGAGAACCACTTAAAACCCAATCCTAGAAAGGAATGATCACAAGTGTCTTCTTGGACTCTGGATACTTACAAATAAGCTGATGAGTCCCGTTTAGTACAATGTCGAAGATCTCCTCCTCCTTGTTGATGAAGAGTCTTCTACTCCCTTGATCCGCAACACAAAATGATGTACCAATATTCGGCTTCGGGTTGAGTCAAGGTGAAGATGAAATCTTACTCTCAAAATATTTTCCTATCAGGAAGATAGAGCGATTCCAATCTTATGCATTCAAGACATCATAGCTTAATGATTTGCCATTAAGGTAGTAGCTGGAGGATCCTTGAATGCGGAAGTTCATTCCCCAATCCACTCTATTGAATGTCAATGATGAGGATGGATTGGAGGATGAACTCCCTTGAGAGAGGGCTTTCGATATAAGATATAAGTTGAAATACACAAAAGCTCTCTCTTCTTTCTCTCATAACAACAAAAGACAAGTCCTCTATAAATAGGTAAAAAGTTCCAACGGATATAAAACGGTCACATTTATGGCAGAGTTCAATATCATCGAGCAGGTTTGATATTATCGAGCGTATACTCTCGATAGCATCGATGGTCTGCTCGATGACTTGAACTCAATGTCATATACTTTTGAAACTTTTGTCAATTAGTCAATGAATTGAAACTATTGTCGATGTCATCAGATTTCGAACTTCGATTCCATCGATGACAGGTTCGATCCATCGAAACTTGAAAAGTGAGAGAGACTTGACTTTGAAATATTTCAGGATTTCATGAATGATCGGGGAACCATCGAGATCATCGGAATTTGAATGTCGATGATATCGAGATCAGAGTCGAGACATCGATAAATCCAGCGGATTTGTCTTTAAGCTTGCTGGACAGTTTATGACCTTGTTCGATGCAATCGACATGGTGCCAATATCATCGATATTTGAATATCGATTATATTGAAGGGCCCCCGATCATAGTTAAAAACATCCTGAAATATCTGCTGTAAGATAGGGCGCCCTCGATCAATATCATCGATGGACTTCCGATGTTATTGATATTTGATTTCAGATCATATCGGAAGAGCATCGATATATCGAAGGAATTTGAGATTTTCATTAAAAAATAGGGGCGCCAGAAATCTGCATGTTGATCCTATCGAGCCATTTTCGATGGACTCGAGATTTGAATATCGATGATATCGATAGGTGTATCGATACATCGATAATTCATCCAGATATGTTGTGAAGTTGCTGGACTTTTTAGTTCATATATCGATGATATCGATAGGTGTGTCGATACATCGATAAATCCGTCCAGATGAATATTTAGTTGCTGGACATTTTTGGTCCTCATATCGATATTATCGTTAAGGTATTGAAGACATTAATAGAGCAGGTCGATCATATTGAGGGTGTTTCGATAAAATTGACAAGGCAAGAAAAACTTAGAATTTTCCTGTTTTGAAAAAAAAAAGTTTTCTCACCTTGAAACCCTATGATTTCTAACTTATTTTTAAGGGTTTTATTCACCTGGTGTTTTGGGTTATGGGATGTGAGGCTTTAGGTTTACCTGTGGCGAGCTTACACACATCCAATTGAGCCAGATGCTTCAATTGATCTTCCTATCAGGCTCTGTAGATAATTTAATTTAACGCTCAAGTAACTTGACAAACTAGGGCACTTTCAATTGTCACTCTCCTTAGGGCCCATTAATAGGCCTATACTTGTAGTGTGTAGGCTGTCTAGGCCCATTTTCGTTATGAACAGAGTCCATCACCATATAACATATTTAGTATAAATCCATGATTCATGCTCATATGCATCATGTGTATGCTTGATATGAGGAGTGACCGATCATAGCATGTCTTCGAGCAAATTGTTTATGGGCTCCCTGATAAGCGGTGCTGCCCTTCATGAGAGAACGGTATGTGCAGGATTGTTGCATGTTTGGTAGAGTGATTCATGCACTTGCATTTGTGTGATTGTGATTATTGTATGTCTTAGCGACACTAGGGTCATAGTCTCCACAGACACATCGTGGATGGCTGGATTAGATATTGAAAATACTGTTTCTAGCATTGGAGTGTCATAGATGTCCTTGGGTGAAAATCCTTAAACCCGATGGTACCAAAGGATGACTCCAACGTCGAGACTGGGTGGATACATGAGCGTGTGAGGGCTGTATACCAGTAAGTTGCGTCTCTCACTGTGTCGTGATAGGTTGGAAAAGGGTGTGACCTTACCTGCCTGAGTGGGGGGGCAATTTTTAGGTTGAGTTTGACCAGCTTAAGGAATGGGTCCGCTATCGACGATCCGGGCCCGATATTGGCAGACGGATAGTGAGGTCTTTTCCACTCTCTCAGTTGTGCATTCGGATAGGGGCGACAAGTTGGCATAGAGTGTACTAGACCCTGGTGATTATCCAGAATGAGAACTGTACTGATATTTGATGAGTTGTATGAGGATTTGGATGAGGATTTACATACTTGAGTTGCATCTCATATCACATGGTCTTGATATGGCCAATGACATTCATACCTTGCACCGCATAGCCTTGGTATGGCTGATTGCATTTATGTACTCATCAGTATGATTCCGTATTACTCCGGCATTGCATTCTGAGCACGTTCATACTACGTATATACTTACACCACCCTCTAAGCTTTCTATAAGCTTATGTACGATTGATGTGTGCAGGTGACGCCAGGACGCAGTCGTAGTCTCATCACAGTTGGAGCGTGTAGTCGAGCTTTTGGAATTTATATTATTATCATTATCTTATATTTCCCTTCATACGCATTGTACTCAAAGTTTTTGTTCATAGTGGATTTTGTGATGGTGTTCTTGTGGTTATTATTCGTGGGTTATGCTTATGGTTATGCTTACACTGAAACAAAATCATGTTTGAAATCTTCCTTGTAGGATCACAGGATTGGAACATGGTGTTTGGGTGCTGGGAGCTGAGAATGGGGTACTACGAAGGCTGTCGGCGCTGGATTTGGTGATCAAGAATTTTATGAGCCTGGTTTCCGAGTTCGGGGCATGACATGATGTGCCATATATGTTTTTGGGGTAGGATGAGCTACTTTATCCAACCAACCCGTCTATGTCAGGTTGCCCACACCGAATTTACGAGATTTCATAAGATCGGCAGTCAAATTCCATGTTTATTTCCGTTTTTACTAGTTATAGTAAGTTTTAGTTTGATTATAACTCTTCATCCGATGGGCTTGAGGAGTTGTGTCCAACATGAAAAGTACTTAGAATAATTAGGAGAATAACGTGGTTAAGCCATATAGGACACTTACTATAAAAGTAAATTTAGTTAAGTTATGAATTTTATGGAGTTTTAGTTATAGTTTGCTTTTGACTTCTCTCCCATTGCTTGGTATTCCTATTAAAAGGGTTGTGAACTTGTTTATTTTGAAAATTAATTAATCAAATTTCGAGTCCAGAGAAGCTCTGTGGATTCAGGGTAGTTATCCTTCAAGAAGACGATGATCGACCTCATCATGTTCATCCTTGAATAACATCAATCCATGTCTACTTATTGCACACTGCGCCAAAATCGCGCAAAAATTGCTTGGTTTAACAACGGATTTAATCCGTCGCTAACAGAAAATGTCTGTCACCAATCCCGTCTTTCTCGAAAATTCGGTTCAAAAAGTCGCTGAATTTCGCGACAGACCAAAATCCGTCGCTAAAATCTTATTTACGACGGATTTGTGATGGATTGTGGTCCGTCGCAAATTCCCGCCCAAAATAGCACTTCGTGACGGCTTTTAGTTGCTTTTACGACGGATCCTTGTCTATCGTAAAAAGAATTTTGCCTTGAACATTTATTTATTTTTTTATCTTTTTTAGAATATGGTGAAAAATTATGTTTTTTTTTGTAGGCTAAGAAATGTTTTTTAATAGAATTTCAACGGTCTTATTGTACATATTTGTATTTAAGATTATTTTTTTATAATTGATTGAATGCAAATATATATATATATATATATATATATATTATTTTTATATCAAATGAGTGGAAATTATTATTATTATTTAATTTAAAACTAATATATAAATGATAGGTAATATCACATGAAAAAGAATATTAAGAATTTAAAAAAAATTAACAATGAGAAAAATTGAGATTTTGAAAAAAAAATCGTGATTTAATAAAAATCTATTTGTGGGGAAAAAAAAGAATATTGAATAAAGTTGATAATTTTGATAAAAGGAATTTGATTTCGAGAAAAAAATAATATCCTGAAAATGAAAATTAAAAAGATTTTAAAATGTGAAAATTTTGACAACGCTGGAAAATGAAAATATTTTGAAAAAGAAAATGAGAGTTTGTATTTTGAAAAATAAAATAAGATTGAGAAGTTCGATAAAAATTGACAAGTTAAAAAAAAATGCTTTTAAAAAAATATGGAGAAGTTCGAAAGAATTGAAAATTTTAAAATAAAACGATATTAAAAAATTGATACTTTAACAAAAAACAAACATTTTGAAATGAAAAATAAAGAAGTTGAAAAATTTTGTGATATTGAAAAATAATTGAAAATGTTCAAAATTTAAAATTAAAAGAAAAGGTTATTTATAAAAACACTGAGATTTTGAATATATATATATATATATATATATATATATATATATATATATATATATATATATATATATATATATATCATTTTAAAAAAGAAAATTGGAAAGTTGAAAACAAAATGATGCGTTTGAAGAAGAAAAAAAAATCGGCATTTTGAAATTTTTGAGGAAAAAAAAAATTAAAATTTGAGATTTTGAAAATAAAAATTCAGAATTTGTATTTTAAATTTTTTTTTTGAAATATTTTATAATAAAAATGATATTTTGTTAAAAGTTTTCAAAGAAAAATTAAGAGTAAAAAAATATACATTTTGAAAAAAAAATTGTGATTTTTAAATGGAAATTGAAATTTATTTGTGAGAAAAAAAATATTTTTTACTAAATTATTAGGCACATCCACTAATTGAACCTTTAACCATTTTTGGACAATCTAATCAGTCCAGATTGGAGAGTAACTAACTTCAGATGTTTAAATCAAATTTCACTCAAATTGTTGATTAATCTTGTATGCCCGATATCTTTCTCATATGTAGCATGATCGGGGCGAGTAACTAGTCAAATTGAGGGTATTGATCAGTAAAATAGAGTGAATGGACCAGACATGTAAAATGGGCTAAATATTCTGGTCAAAATTGTGACCCAACTTGTTGACCTCGTGAGAAACTAAGAGTTGATGTTAGTAAGTTTTGTGGGCCCCATCATGATGTGTGTCAAACATCAACACTGTACATTTGATGTGTCCCATTTAGGTTATGAGATATCTCATAAATCATCCGTATATGAAACTTAGGTGGGCCATACCATCTAAAACTATGTGAAGACATCTTAAAAAATATAAAAGCACTTGGTGGGGCCTACGTGAGTTGTGGATGCAGCTGAAACTTAATCTGATCCCTCATCCAAGTGGGACACACATAATGAGTGGGTTGGATTTGTGAATCACATTCAGGCAGACCCAATATATGATTATGAATGTTTTAAGGAAACCCCTCTCCACTACATTTAGGTTACTCATTAAACTCTGTGTGGTCCACCATTATTTATTTATTTTATCCACTCTATTCATCCATATTAACAGATAATTTGAGGTCTAAAGAACAAAAAGGAAGCATATCCAAAGCTCAAATAGACCACACCACAAGAAATAGTGTGATTGAACCTCTACCATTGAGAAATTCTTAGAGGCCATAGAAGTTTTGGATCAAGCTGATGTTTGTGTTTCGTCTTCATTCGTATATTTTTGATAATATGAACAGGTTGGATGGCAAATAAACACTACTGTGGGCCCAAGGAAGGTATCAATGGTGGAAATCGTTATTCCACACTGTTTTGTGTGGCATGGTCCACTTGAGTTTTGGATTTACCGAAAGTTTGGGATTAACCCACACCGTTCATCCATTTTTCGAGATCATTTTAGAGAATTATCCAAAAAATTAATCATATCCAAAGATTAAATGGACCACACCACAAATACCAGCAGGGGTGATGATTTTCGCTGTTAAAAAATTTGTAGGGCCCACCATAACATTTATTTTCCATCCAATATATTCATAAGGTCACAAAGACCTAGATGAAGAGGAAAAACAAATTTCATATTGATCCAAAACTTTCGTGACCCCCCAAAAGGGTTTCAATGGTAGACGCTCAATCCCCCACATGCATTCGATCGCGTGGTTCACTTGATAGTTAGATCTGTCTTATTTTTTGTCTCAAGTCTTACGACGAGCTCGCCATATGGATGGACAGTTTGGATATAACACATACCTCATGATAGGACCCACAAAACTTGCTGATGTCACCCAGCCCCTTCTCATTTGCGAGAGGGACGCGGATTAGATACTGACGGGTTGAGTAGCGAGATTCGCTACTGAAGTGACGTCACCAAGTTCTGTGGACCCCACTATGATGTATGTATTGTATCCACAACGTCCATTCATTTGGATATATTATTTTAAGGCATGACCCAGAGAATGAGGTAGATCCAAAGCTTTAGTGGACCCCACCAAAGAAAACAATAGGAAGATTGATGCCCATCGTTGAAACCTTCCTAAGGCCCACCATGATGTTTTTTTCAAAATCCAACTTGGTCAAGAGTTAACAAAAACATTAAAGAAGGGAAAACACAAATATCTTGATATAAAACTTTCGTGGACATTAGAAGTTTTTAACGGTGGTGTCACTCTCCCCACTGTTTACTTTGGTGGGGTCCACTAGAGCTTTGGATGTGACTCACTCTTTGGATCTTACCCTAAAATGGTCTCTCCAGATGGATGGATGGTGTGGATACAAAACATACATCATGGTGGGCCCACATAACTTAGTGACATCACTTCAATAGCAGTCTCGCCACTCAAGTTGTCAGTAGCCAATCCGCGCCCCTCTCAAACCTTTTGAGATTGAGTCCCGATCCTCTGTTTGATAAAAGCACGACTTTCGTGCTTTTTTCGTCGTTTACTAAATAGTGATTGGTCCATCTCAATCACCGATGTAATTACGCAATCACATAGTCCAGTTAGATGGCAGCAACCACAATTTTGCTGCTTGACACAAACAAAGGATCCGTATTCTTTGAGATTTGAGGACTGGTTAGGGCGCTAGCCCTAACCGGTCTCTATTTCAACCCCCCTCCCCCCTCTCTCTCTATTTATGTTGGCCATTACACAGAATGAAGATGATGGAACCATCCTGATATGCCCTTCTCCTTCTTAAATATGTAGTAAGTCTCTCTTTCTCTCTCTCTCTCTCGTCTCTCTCTCTCTCTCTCTCTCTCTCTCTTCCCCTTGAATCTTGACCCTTGATCTCTACAGATCTATGTCCTCGGATCTCTAAATCAGAACCCTAGGGCCCATTCTACACTTCGTAATTGGAATTCGCTGGTTTTCGTGAAATGGGATAATCAGTTTTTGATGTTTGGATGCAGTTTGCAATTTGTTAGGGGTTTGCATGATTGAAACCCTTTTTAGGGTTGGCATGCACTTTTTAGTTTCATAGGCAATCTAAAACTCACTATTACTGCAAATTGAGTAGTTTGTAAACTGTTTCTCTATTGATTTCGATGCATGCCCGTTCAAGTCCCAGACCACTCTCCATGAGAGAGCTCAGTTCATCAAAGCATCCTCTATTTTGATAATAATCACTAACTTCTTCCAGGTCATCCACCTAAAATGGCAAAGTCAGCATATATCAGAAGTCCACACAATGGAATTGAAAATAAAAGATAAAATTACCTATTGAAAAGCAAGAGAAATCTAAGAAATACTCTGAATAAAAAATCTGGTTTAGGACTACATTTTCACGTAGTGTAATTGATTTTTTTTTTTTTTTTATGCCCAGTGGGTGGGCCATATGCCAGAAGTCAGGCAGATTGCACCACCGATCATCAGACATTTGATAGGTGCTGGATGGTTAAGTTTTTTTTTTTTTTTTTTTTTTTTTCAATTACTAAGATATTTGGCTTACAACCCATTTAAGATGTACTGGTATCAGTGAGCATCAAGCTTACATCCTATACATTCCCTTGTTGGGCCCACTTAAAATTTGGAATATTTTCAGTTTTTATGTGCCTTCTAATCGCTTTCGGTTTCACACCGCTAATGTGGTTAGATGACAAATAAAAAACAATGTGGGCTTCACAGTCCATTTAAAAGTTGGTGTGTAGTGTTATATGATGTTATCCTTTTTTACTCAAATTTTAATCCTAGTAAGTCATGTTAGAATTTAAATTGCTTTACACTCCCATAATAGGCACAATTCATATTCACTTTTTTACACAGACATTTGGATCATTTGGTTTTTTTAGTGTATGCATAGCTCTCATGTGGAAAAATGCAGGCATGCCAACTAATGTAAATGAGATCCACACTATCCATCAGGTACACTGCCTCATGCTCACCCTGAAACTCAAAAGTTAGGATGGCCCAAAACTTAGGTATGCCACACCATAGGGAAGGATTCGGATGTGGATGCCCACCAATCAATCTCATCTCTTTACAGGGTTCTTATCATTGATGGATACTTTGCTACTGCACATGTTACCTTTGTAGATATTGATTGATCTCTAACTGGTTTTGGGCCTTCTTTCCAGCATGCAGATATTGAACCTTGTTAATGTTCAGTGTCATTCTGGAAGTCTACTTGTTAATTCATGTTTTCTCACATAAAAGCTAGTTTTAAGTGACAGTTTTTCTATTGACAGGCTAAGAACCGAACTTCAGTACATCAAAAGAAAGGAAAAAAAAAACAATAATAAAAGAATAAAAAAGAAAGAAAAAGAAGGAAAAAGAAAGAAGAGAAAGGAAACCATCTGTCCTCAATTCTCATTAAACTTTCAAGGAACACTGAAACAAATTCTCATCTTATACAACGCAACTACCAAAAAATTTGCCAATATGTTTGTTGATCTATGCTGGG
Source organism: Magnolia changhungtana (assembly GCA_030180095.1). NCBI lineage: Eukaryota > Viridiplantae > Streptophyta > Magnoliopsida > Magnoliales > Magnoliaceae > Magnolia > Magnolia changhungtana. Next base: position 2,023,180 of record JASAUF010000293.1, read on the forward strand.
AATTATAATTTCTAAAGTTTCCTGCATGGTTGATTAGGCAGAAAGAGTACTTTTGACTTTTAATTTTCTTTTTGGTTATTTGAATTCTCTTTTACAGGCACAAATTCATCAACTCAATATTTGCCAATGCATTCATTTTTTTCCTTTTGATAGTGGTATGACCAATTAATTAGCAGATCTTGGTTTGCATGACTATAACAGTGATGTAACTGTTCTATCTATCATCTATCTAGCTAGCTACCTATCTACCTAACTTCAACAACAAAACTTTTTATGATGACTGCTATTAATGAAATTAGAATAATCTCCTTCGTGACACACAAGTTAGGATTTTTCTCATGTTATGGTATTTGTTCCCATAACTATCATCCAAAACTATTTGCTAAGGTTGCATGTGCCTCTATATGTGGCCATATGTGCCACCTAGCTTGTGGGATATATGAGCTGTTGATCAGGTGAGCTTCAACATGCAGATGAACGGGCCCAAAAATCAGGCTAGTCCAGTCATCTAGTGGGATAGGTTGTCACATGTATGTGGCTGTTCTATCCTACATGTCTGTAAGTTGCCACTCATGTTTTACTCTAGGAGAACTCCACGGATGTTGAATTACTCATGCTGTAGCATGTTAAGCTTTGCTGATGTAGACTGTTTAAAACGGTACTATGAAATGTCTTGGATTTCTTCTGAATTAATGTCCTATTCCAAATATGGAAAGAAAATTTTTAAAAAGTCAAATTATAGAAAGTTTCATGACATGTTGCTTTTAGGAGTAGATATTCAATGCCATCTCTTCCATATTTCCATGGCTCCACTAAAAAATACTTTGGACAAGCATTTGCTGCAGTTGGTCATGAGAGAAATCCATTGATAGATTCAAATGCATTCCCACTGTTTGTCAAAATGTGAAATTTATTAAATTCAAACTAGTAAGAAATCCTAGCATTTCCATGATGTATGTTTTTCTTTTGTGTTTTGCATGATCAAGTTCAAGTGAGACGTAGGAGGGCTTGATGCGCTTGGTGAAAATCTTGCACTGGTAGATAAAATCTTGCACTGAGGAAATATGCATAGCACAATACCAATATGTATTATTTCCTAATGCTAAACTTTCAGTTAAATGCTAGGTCAGACTTGTTTATACATGAACTTCATATGCTATTCATGCTTCACATGCAAAGACCTTAATATCATCTATAAGCTTTATAGGTCAATGTCAACACCAAAGCTTAATTATCCATTTTTTTTAATTCTTTCATTTTTATAGAAAGAATTTTCCTAGTTCACTGACTTCCTTTTACCTAAATAGTTCGCTATCATCTTGATGAGGACCCAAAGACTTTGAAGGTGTTTCCCATTCCACTTCATGATGCTAGTGGCTAAACTTTGCATTATGACTGACTTAGCATTTCACCTGATGGAAAGATATTAGCAGCAAACCATGGTTCCACATTGCATGTACGCATACATCTTCACTCACCTTTTATCATTCACCATGCTTTCAAATTGCAGGATGTTTTGTAGGCTTTCTAGTCAATAGCATCTCCACCTACAAAGCCAATGAGAGTTGCATGTGTGAGGCTTTTTGGAAGGAGGGATGATTGTGATGGATTTGAGAAGCCTGCTTAATTGTTTTTACTTGTTTGCTCCAGCAAGTGTATCTGCATCTAAACCTGGGTAAGCTCTGCCTCTCTAGATCCTTTTACTTATGCTATCATCTTTTTTATTTCTTCGTTATCTTTTATATAATTTCCTCTCTCTGTGTTGGGATCTCTATGTTGGGCTCCAACAATACATCCAATGGTTGGGAATTAGAGACTGGTTCTAGGTCTATGGGGCTATTAATTTGTCTCGAGAGGAATAGGTAAAAGAAATAGAAAACTGGATGGCTTTTATCATGTCTGGGGGCCTGTAGTGGACTGGGGAAAGAGGGAGAAGAAACGGGAGACTGAATATCTTGTTCATAGGGAAGCTGAGTGTAAGACCCTAACCTGAGTATTCATTTTGTTCTGATAGGTCTTGCTGTCCTACCAGTCAAATCCCGGCAACCCATAACCTGTAGATTTTGTTTACGGTCATCCTTAAATCCCGTCATGCTAACCCAACCCGAATCGACTCGAAACCTCTACCATTACGACCGCATCAACGTCGCGGTTCCAACGCCATGTCTCATGCATGAATCCGACATGTACATCTTTAGATATTGACCGCACCATTTTTGGCCATTCATCATGCATGTGGGACCCACCTAGGCCATGGGCATGTTTCCCCATGTGGGCCCCACCTAGAGCACTCTATCCCATGCACCCTATTTCCCATCATGCCTAACCTCTAGTTAGCAATGATGGTTTTCTTAAAAAGAAAACCCATCATTTGATTTCTCCCTAACCCATGCTATCACCCTTCCCTAAGCTACCCATCTCCCAAAACTACTCATTACCTTGCTAGAAACCCCTCATCCCTCTCTCTCCTCTCTCATTTCTCTCATTCTCCCTCTCCCATGGTGGAAAACGTCCACCTCTCCTCCATTTTCCAATAAGTTTTCCTCTCTCTCCCAATCCCACCATTACAACATCATCTCCTCCATTAAAACCTTCCCTTTGGACCATTGGAGCTAGTACCTTGAAGATTAGAGGAGATCTTGGAGGTGGGTGTTGCTTGAAGCTCTCTTTCTTCTCCTTCTTACATTTCCTTCCTAGAATGTTTGGAAGCATGTAGGACCCACCAATCAATGGTGGAGGTCCTAAATGACTCCAAGATGAGAGGCCAAGAGCCTATTTCATGCATGTTCACTTCCATGGTGGGTCATTCTCCATGGACACACCATGATGCATTTTTCCTTTGATCTAGCACTTCATTGGTCATCTAGACCTTGCATGCATGGTAGGGATAACATCCCTACCTTAGCAACTTCTTTGATTTGTAGGATAGCATGCATGTAAGATCTATGTACATTATATGGTGTAGATGTGAAGGTGAAGGGTTCATAATGACGGAACCCTCCCCATGGCCGTGATCTCTCTCCCTCTTTCTCTCTTTCTCTATTTCTTCCCCTTTGGATTGCTGATGTGTGTGGCCCATTGAACTAGAATTTTTATGGTCTAGGCCTTGGACAATGATGGTCCCCCTTGATTTTCTTGGGATTTTTGCAAGGACATGGAACTAGAATTTTTATGGTCCCTTAATGTGGACCCCACTTGATGTATTTGGGTATAAATCCCTCTGAATATTTTCTATGGACTAAAATATGAAAATTTCATGCCCATTTGTTGCATTGCTTTTGGGCATTGTTTTAGGCCCATTTGTGGTGCTTTTTATCCCCGGTTTCTGTGGGGGGTTTTCTGGGGTATGGACCCCACCTTGATGTAGGATGGGCTCGCATCAATTATCCTATGATTGAGACCTATGGGATGGGCCAAAGAGGGCTGAACGTCTAAAACTTTCTCTACAGTCTAGCAATGTTGCATATTGGAAATGGACCTAGTATACCTTGAATTTGAGGAAAGTGGGCCACTCCAGTGGACCCCACTTACTGTCCATACATTGGAGCACCAAACCCACCCATTTTTCCAGTGATTTGGGAGGCCTAGGTCCTCCCCATGAGGTGTCAAACATGGGGACAACAACAATTTCAGCAGCATAATTTTTCTAGTTAATACCTTGCTGTATTTTTTTGTGTGTGATTGTTTGGGATGGTGTTTGACCCCAAAATTTATCTCTATGGTGGCCCACCTTGCTGGGACCCATCCTATGTGAACATAGGCCATCAGGGCCATTAAATTTTAGGGTGGATGTGGCTGGACAGCCACCTTGCTGGACGTCCCAGCTGGTTGACGTCCAATAAGGGTGGCCGTCCCACCTCCTTGTGGCCCACCTTGATGAAATGTTTCATCCATGAGTCCATCCATTTGTGTGGCCCACTCCTAAGTGGGATGTCGATGGTGGGGCCCACTTTAACCTTTGATGTGGGCCAGACCGTCCAGCCCATTGGACTGCCCACCCCTTTGTGGGACGCCCACTACATTAGGCTCCTACTGGACTTTCAGTCCAGCAACAAGGCCCACTTGTTTTATGTGTTGTATGTGCACTCCATATGTGGTGGGGGCCCCCTGTGCATGTTCTTGGCCACCCTGGGATTTAAATCCACTTCATATTTACCAGTTTTTGGGCTCCAACAGGCCCAGATAGCTGGTGGGCTGAAAATCCAGCATGGTACGTTATAAATATGCATTGTTTATGGCTGGAGTTTTAAGGGTGTGGGGCCCACCATATTGGAGGATTTGTGGGAATGTTTCATGCTTTTGTTTCCCTAATTTTGGGCATAATTAATGCATCTTGGGGGCCCGCTTTAATTGGGTTATAAGGACCCTTAAACAACTAGATTTTTAGGACTTCTTGTAGGCCCAAATGGTCTAGGAAGTCCTAGCTAGGCCTAGTGGATTTATGCTCTATGTCCATCATTATGTTGGGTTAGTTGGGTTGAAGTATATATGTGTGGTTGGACCCTTGGTTGCCCACTAAATCAACTAGATTTTTGGGCTAAGGTTGTAAGGCCCAATTACCTTAACTTAGATGTGATTCTTGCCCATGTGTTTGGGATAATGGGCTGCCCACTAGGCCCACCATAATGTATGGATTTGGTGACCTTATTCTTGGGCCATAACCTTCCCTATGGGCCCATGTTATTGTATGTGAATTGGGCCATGTATTGCCCCTTTGGACCCATGTAATGTATGTAGGCCTTGGGCCACTTTATTGAGGCCCAACATGTGCTGTAAGTAGTGTGTATGTATATATAGCTGCCCATTTCCTATTTATGATTGTGCTCGGGCCACGGGCCTTTATTCTTCATAGATTGTTATTGGGCTGCCTCTTTGGGACAAATGATGGTTGAATGTCCACATTTGTATACCCTTTTAGGCCTGACTAGGCCCACTTACAACTATGGGTGTTAAATGTCCACCATAGACCCTTGTTAGGCCCATTCTTATCATTTAGGCCCATGTCATTGTTTATCTTAGTCTCGTGAGCTACCCCAGGCTATTGGGCCCCTACTAGAGGTTGTGTTCCTTATGGATTTTGTCTAAGTACCTAGACCCTACTTAGTTAGGAGGAGAGTACAACATCACCGCATGACATACTTGCTTATCTTCATGACCCATTCCCACATGCATCATATGTGTGCTTGGTTGAGATTATGATTGGTCATAGTTATGCCATTGGGTAAGATATTGCGGTATTCCCTGAGGGATGGAGTTGCCCCTTTTGAGCGCATTGGATACTCGAGATTGATGCATGGCTGATTGTGTGATTCATGTATCTGACATTGCATAGCACGTGGATATTCACCCTTGCTTCATCAGGGTCGTATCCTCCACAAGTATATCATGGATGGTTGGATTTGGACACAGAAAATGTTACTTGAGCATTTAGGGCACTTAGGATGTCCTTAGGTGAAAGCTCCTAAACCTTCATGGTACCAGAAGATGCCTCAACGCCAAGACCCAGTGGAAAACATGAGCGCCTGAGTGACTTATACCATTAGGTTGCGACTCTCACTGTAGCATGGTTAGTTGAGATGGGGTGTGGCCTTACCCGCCTAAGTGAGGGGGCAATAGCTAGGCTAAGTTTGACCAGCTCGTGAATGGGTCCACTACCGGCGAGCTTTGTTGGTGATTGGCTGTCCATAGGCGAGTAGTGAGGTCTCTTACGCTTGCTAGGTTGTGCGGCTAGGAGAGCGGCAGTCGGCAGGTAGTGTATTTGACTCCGGTGGATTCCTTAGAGTGGAACTATATTGATATATGTATTTGCAATGAGGATTGACATGATTGCATTACACCTTGCATATAGCATTGGCTATGTAGGTGTCACACCCCAAACCCAAAAATTCGGCTCACAAAATTCCCGATTGCCGAATCCGGTGCCGACAGCCTCCATTGTACCTTATTCTCGGCTCCCAGATTCCGATCCTGGGATCCTATAAGGAGGATTTTTTTAATGTACATTTAACTCGTAAGAAGTATAACCACAAGTTTACCTAAATCACAAAGACAACATCATCATCACATATCCACTAATATAAACATTTGAATACAAAGCCAAAAAAGGAAATGCATATGTTGAGAATTAAAGCTCAAGAAGATCGCTGCACGCTCCAAGCTCAATGTTGCTGCGACCTAATGCCACCTGTATGCATCTATCGTGCATAAGCTTATAGAAAGCTTAGAGGGTGGTGAAAGTGTGTGCGCAAGATAAGTGCCAAGCATGTAAATATCAGAGTAAGTGGAAATATTGCAAGTTTATAAATCATTTAATATCAGAATATGCAATGTAGATCATAATGAGGCAAATATTATATACTGAGGATGCAATGCAATATGTAAATTCTACTAAATCCGTTTAGGCCATATAAGTGCATAGCAACCCAAAATGCCATATGCCATCGATATAATGCAATATGCAATGTGAATGAAATGACCAAGCTGGAATGTGAGGTCGGGATGATAGTACGTAATATCGCAGGCTATGGGGTCCATCACAAGGGACTTCTATCTAAACCAGTCTCATACCAAAATTTGGATAACCAGACTCAATGTAGTAGACTCCTAATCTCAGGTTAGTCCCACGCCCCAACCGAAATCCTTGCCATTACGAAGGTACACAACAATTAGTAGTGCACCACCAGCCCGAGTGGATAGTGAATGAATGAATGAATGAATATAATGCTGAGTATGTAACTCCTACTCCACGAATCAGTACTGTACATCTCTGGGATCATCACCGGGGTCTAGTATACTTTACGCCACCTACCGCCCCATCAACCTCACAACTGGGTAAGTGGAAGAGACCTCACTATTCACCTGCAAATATCGGGCTCGGCTCATCGATAACGGACCCATTCCTCAAGCTGGTCAGACTCAGCCTAGCATTACCTACTCCCTCACGTGGTTAAGGCCACACCCCTTCCAACCGACCACGCCACAGTGGGAGACGTGGCCTACCGGTAACGACCCTCATGCACTCATATATATCCACTTGATCTCGACGTTGGAGCGTCCTCTAGTAATAAGAGGGTTTAGAGATTTTCACCCAGGGCCATCTATAGTCGCTCGATGCTAGTAACATATTTTCGGTGTCCCATTTGGCCATCTACAACATACTTGTGGAGGCTACGGCCCTGATGTCGCTAGAGCGTACAATAATCACAACACATAATGCAAGATGCATGAGTCATACAATCCAGTCATACATAAATCTCGCGCATACTGTGCGCTCATGTGAGACGATCTCTGCATATCAGGGAGTCTTATTGTAACGACCTGAAAATTTCCGTACATTGGGTCGAGTACCACCTCGACCAGAAATCACGTAGATTAAATCCTTTAGAAATTTAACAAAGTTAACTAAGTACTAAACTCAATTAGCAATGAAATCCGTTAGGATCTCTTTAAATACGATCCGCAAGACCCAAAACTTGCGGAATCATCGACGCTTCTTAGGTTACCCTAAAGTTTAGAACCAAACTCATTTCCACCGCTCTCGGGAATGAAACGAAACTTCAGTATTAGGTCTAGATCGCACATCGGAGTCCGATTATCACGAAGCTAAGGAACTAGGACCGCCCCACTGGGCTTAACAAACATCTCAAAAATCAGCTCCATCCGATGTTCCATGGCCATTCGTTTCGATTCGGAGCGAGGGAGTGTGCAAAACACTATTCCCATCCAAAAATAAATATCTGGAATAGTGATCTGGTATCATTCGTTGACGCGTCAGTATTAAGCAACCTGACCGTCAGAATCAGACCAAATTACACCCTCGGATTAAGAAAAATTTCAGGAACATTTACATGTACTTGAAATTTCTGATCATGGCCCACTGACCGTCGAACTGAAAGTGGTCCGCCACGTGCGATCTAGGTATCCGAACGAGTCAAAAATGTAATCCCACGTAGATCCATCGATGGTGAGCTTAAGTCTGACGTTTGGTTCAAGGAGGGCTACCAGAACTTCCCTTTTGAGCTGGAAAAGCGGCGAAAATCCTATATTAGCAGTACCCCTTGAACCTGAGTCTAATTTCGTAATGTTTGTGGCTATAAAAGGATCTTAGAACAGCCCCTCTCACAGCCATACGAATTTTGGAGAAAACCCTAGAGGGAGAGAGAGAAAAGAGAGAGAAAGACTTGGAGATTATTGTCGATTTCCCTCCTCCTGCTTTGGCTTGTTACACGGCCTACACTGCCCTATTCTAGGCGTTTTCCCGGCGCTTTCCGTCTCATTTGAAGGTAAGAAACCCTAACCCTAGGTCTGATTTGAAGTGGGATCGATGTGGGATGTGTACCGACTAACCGATTCCGCTCTTTAGGCTAGAAATCTCCCGTAGACGGAAGTTCTACTACCTTCTTCGATTTGTTTCGTTTCCAAAGGCAAAGGTGAGGACTTTAAGTGTATAAGTTACGATTTTCAACGCTTTCAATATCAGATAATGGTAGATTCATGATCTGCTTGCAATTGCACATGTACAAAGTGCTTTCCGTTTCCTGTTTCGATTAACGTTGTGAAATATGGAATTTCACATATTCTAGGTATACGTAGAAATACCGTATACGTATTTTTTTTGGATAAATATTTGACATGTTTATTTAATGTATGATTATATAATATATGAATAAAATACTAGTTTAGCGAAAGGAACCGCTAAAATATATGTTCACTTGTAAATGCGACGTATGTTGAAATTACGTATTTTTAGAAATACCGTATACGTATTTCTTTTGGAATAATGTTTGACATATTTATTTAATATATGATTATACAATACATGATTAAAATACTAGTTTGGCGAAAGGAATCGCCATGCAATCTATATTCCTTTGTAATCACTATGTATGTCGAAATTGGGTATCTGACGAAGTACCCTATATCGTATAAAATTTGCTGATGTGATTGCCATGTTTAATTCTTTGTATGAATATGATGTATATGTATAAAATACTAGTTTGGTAAAGGGACAATCCTAGTACACATTTCTCTAGCATACGTCATGTATGTTGAAATAGTGCATTCCAAGTGTTGGTGAAATCACTTGTGAGTGTAAGTGCTTAAGTGTTAGAACCTTAGGTAGGTCTTTGAGATGGGATTCTCCGCTACCTTAGAGTCACATATGACACTCTCCATGTGGTTGTTCACTCTAACCACTCACCTATGACATCTAAGTATTTGTAACCCTATTTGCATAAATGCTTTATAATATGCTTTTGAACATGCTTTGTAATTTGTTTATTACCATGTTTCATGATATGCTTTGTAACATGATTACTAGTGTCCTTGAATTACCATGTATCATACCGTTCTTCATATGCTATGGTTAGGACTTGACTGAGCTTGGGACTATGATCATAGTCCGGCATCCCAGATATCGAGACTTGAAGATGTGGTTGGGATTCGTTCGCCACGCATGATGTGTTGGCGAACCCGTGTCGTACTTCGGTTGGCGATAGTGGTTGGCCACACGAGGTGCTCACGCTTCATATCGCCCAACTTGTTGTGCGCTCGAGCTAAATGAACACGTCAAGTAAACCGTGTGTCTTATGTATGTTCACCATGTTTGGTCGCTAATGCTTGAACCTAGGGTACCAAACTTACCGGTGATAATCCCGTTAACCATGGTACCTCGATCCGCTAAGACTCATGAGCCGGGCATGGTGGTATGGGACACCGTGGTCGAAGGCATGTCGGCCTCTGGCACACGTGCCTCCCGTAGTGACCGGTGAGCAACTCAACTCGTGAGCCGATTATGGTGGTATGGGACACTATATTCATTGCTGTCACCTACATTGATAAGGTGATGGGGAGTGGTGCAACCTTTATGCGTAACGCCACGACGACCCTTTGTAGTGACCGCGAGCATATTCGAAGTTGCGGCGTGCCTTAGGGTTCACCGCGATATATAGAGTATGAACTAGGCTGTTTACGTATAGTGTATAGTGATGAATCGTTTAAGGGGTGATGGGGAGTGGTGCAACCTTTGTGCGTAACGGCCACAGCGGCCCTGCGGTGACCAGAAAACACACCATCGTCGATATTAACTAGGGCCGACGACCCTAGATTGGATCATGTTTGGTAATGATACAAGGAGGTACCTTAGTTTTCCAATCCTCTTGTTTTGAAACGAACTAATTAAAAACTCGGTAATCATGCTCATCATGCATCGCATGTGCCTGGAAGATGTGGAGCAATGTGGGATGTAAGCATGCGCGAACGTGAGATGGTGTCGCTGAGGAGTATGTCGGTGAGGGCATCCATCATAACTGCATTCATACTTGCATTAATCAGAGTAACTAGGAGTGTTTGATTTACTGCTTTATCATTACTGCTTGACTATATTGATAACATGATAACTCATGCCTTATCGTTCCACTGAGTTAGCTACTCACTCCCACGTTACGGGACGGTGTTGCGCACACCAACCGGACCTGTCTCGAGTTTAGGCGATCCGACTATTCTGGAGGCGGAGCCCGATTATGACGAGGACCAGGAGGAGTTCTCGTATATGCAGTTCGCTGGCGGCTTCGACTAGGCTGCCGGGACCGATGGGATTTACAGGGATTGTACCTAGTTTATTTTGACATTTTGTTTATAAACAGACATGTATATTGTGACTCAGAAGGATTCATACTCTGGAGAATGAATCGTTTATTTTTGTTTCCTTACATACATATATATACAATTCAGTCTTCCACTTGCTTTTATACAGTTGATCTGGAGTATGAATTACTGCTTTGGTATAATCTCATTCATGTTTACTGCTCTAACACAGACAACATTCAAATATCATTAAACATGTTGCATAAGTGATGCGTTGGAACTCGGGTGTTGAGTTACACTCGACCCCCGATTTTCAGGGCGTTACACTTATAATAATCTGCCCAATGTCATATGTAATGGTCAACCACATCTCATAACAAACATACTGATGATGCGTATGGGTATGTATCATGATGTTATGCTGTCATATACTCATAATCGGTATCGACAACCGGCATTGATAATCAGTCTCGACAATCGGAATCATCCTCGACAATTAGAATTGGCCTTGACAATTGGAATCGGCCTCGATAATCAGAATCGGTCTCAACAATCGGAATCGGCCTCAACACTCGAAATCGGCCTCGACAATCGGAATTGGACTTGATAATCGGCCTCAACAATCAGAATTGACCTCGATAATCGAAATCGGCCTCAACAATTGGAATCGGCCTCGATAATTAGAATCAGTAATCGGCCTAACAAAGGGCCTAAGTGAAGGTCATAATGTGGACATTTAACCATCATCGCCCATCAATGTGGACATTAACCATCATTACTCTCAAGGAGTGGCCCACATAGAGCCAAACATATCGTGGGCCCATGACCTCACATAAGGACCTAATACACATCATTATGAGCCTCACTCATGGGCCGCACATGCATCACATTGGGCCTCGCTCATGGACCTCATGTACACAACAGGTGGGCCCTGCACATGGGCCTCAGATACATCACACGGGCCACAACCCATGGGCCTAATGCACATCATAATGGGCCTCATTAAATGGGCTACAAAAACATCACAATGGCCACGCCATATGGTTTGGAAATAGATCTCATTGAGCCTTACCAAATGGGCTGGAAATACATCACAATGAGCCACAAAATATGGGCCTAAAATACATCTCAATGGGCCACGACCAATGGACCTCAGTACATCATAATGGGCCGTAACCCATGGGCCTCAAATACAACAAGTGGGCTGCATCAATGGATCGCACCAATGGGCTGCATATACATCAAGTGGATCTCATTAATGGGCCTCATATACACATCAGGTGGGCCCTGCTCTTGGGCCTCAAATACATAACATGTGGGCCTTACACATGGGTCCCATATTCATCAAATGAGCTACGTATCTGGGCCTCGAATACATAAAAAGAGCCACGCATCATGGGCCTAATACATCTCACAATGGGCCTTGCACCTAGGCCACGAATACATCACAATGGGCCTTGCCCATAGGCCTCGAATACAACACAATGGGCCTACCCATGGGCCTCATATTCAAGCAGGTGGGCTCCATCATATGGGCCTTAAATACAAGGCAGGTGGGCCTTATCACATGGGCCTCAAATATACATCATGATGGGCCTCATGGATGGGCCGCACCAATGGTCCTTATATCCACTACAAAGGGCCTCAAGTGAGAGCTTGGATTACACCAAAAATCGTTTCAGTAGTTGCAGGTGTAACATGTGTATCACTGTACACTATCATTCTATGGGGCACATGGCTCACTAATGATGATCAGCATTGTCCAAGCATAGTCCATGTAAATCAACACTGTCCAAACATTGGACATGTAAATTAGGATCATCCAACATTGGATAGCACCGTCCAAACACTGTCCAACACCGTCCAGCACAATCTGGATAGTGTGGATGAAATAAATACATCACGATGGTCCCATGCTAGCAAAACAGATGGATGACTTGAATAGATTTCATTCATCAGAGGTGGGTCCCAGTAAAATCAGATGGACGATGTGGATATAAAGCATTTACATCAAGGTGTGGCCATTGTCCAGAAGATCTGGACAGTGCAGATATAATAAATACATCAATGTGGATCCCACCCACTCGTGTGGGGTGGGCTACGTGAAATGGATGAGCGGTGGATATGCAATACACACAACCAAGGTGGGACCCTCAGAACTTGCTGACGTCAATTCAGCAGCCGTCTGCTACTGGGGTCCCACATCCTGGTGCTAAACCAGACGGACGACGTTGATATAGAATATATGCATCCAAGGTGGGCCCCACCCCACGTGCAACACATGTGGGTGGGTCCCATGCACCAGATAAAATGGATGGCTGGTATGGATATAATACCTACCTCGTGATAAGGTCCACAGAACTAGCTGACACCATGCCAACAGTTTCATGCTGCTGGCCATATGGACGGTCCAGATAGGCCACGTATGTGATGTGGGTCCACACGTGTGGAACCCTCCAGCCCACATGAAGCTGATGTTTGTGTTTTACCTACGTCCAGCAGCGCTGGACAATGTACATACAACACATATATATAGTGGGGTCCACATCAGTGGGCCAGCCTGCAGATCAAGCTGATACTTGTGTTTTTTCCTTCATCCAGACCTGTGTGACTGACCGGTCATACAGGCCCCAAATCGGGGTCAAGGTGGCCCACTTGTTGGACGACATGGATAAACTACACACATCAAAGGTGGGCCATCATACAAGGGAGAAAAAGAGAGAAACGGTGAAAATGGGAGGGACTCCACCACTATGGGCCCCTTTAAGATTTAAAACATACATCAAGATGGATCCCACCATATGTGGGCCCTCTAATCATTAAAATCACACAAAAATCACTCACCTTTCCTTCTTCCTCCTTAGTGCTCCAAGGCTCCTAAGAAGCTCCTTCAATGGTGGAGATGATAATCTAAGGGTTGGATTGGGTGGTAGGAACGTGGGCCACACCAAGTTCTCTCATGGAGGTTGGGACGTGGGTTGCTTGGAGAATGAGAGAGAGAGAGAGATGAGAGAGAGAGGTTGTAAGAGAGAGGGATGGGGTGTGATGGGTGAGTGATGGGTGTACTTTATTGCAAGAGAAAGTTGACTTTGGGGAGGGTGGTTGTACTTGGGGATGGGTGTGAGTGATGGGAGTGATGTGTACTTGATTGATGGGATTGATGTGATGTTCTCTTGAGTTTTGCAACTGCACTGTATTTTTTTTCAAACTAAATGCGGGCCCATATCTCTTGGCCCGGGTATCGCCTCAGCCCGTGAGACGCGATATCGGAACCGCGGCGACGGCGTGGTCGCTAGGGTACAAGTCTTTGATTGAGCCGAGTCTGGAATGGGGAATGCGACTCAGGATCACACACAAATGTCGGTTACAGATCGAGGGTCGCCGGAATCCGACCGCGGAAGCCTATGGAACGGTACGGTTTAGGATACGAGTCTTACAGTAGGCCTCTTATTACATATCCTTGGTATGGCTGACAATATTGATGGTATACATGGTTCTTGCCGCATTTCTGCATACTCTGATATTGCATTCCTAGCACTGGTATTACACACACTTACACCATCATCAAAGCTTTCTATAAGCTTATGCACGATTGATGTGTGCAGGTGATTCTAGGCAGCAATAGTAACAAGGCAGGAGCGTGGAGCGTGCCGTGGACCTTTTGGAGATTGCCCTTATATAGTTCTTCTATTTTCCTTTTGAGTCGTGTATGTTATAAAAGTTTAAATTCTTAGTGAATTTTGTAATGGTGTTCCTATAGTTATTATATGTGGCTATGATGTTATGATCTTGGGGATGCTCTTTATAAACTAGACTTATGTTATGAAAATCCTCCTTGTGGGATCCCAGGATCGAAACCTGGTGAATGGGTGCCAAGAGTCAAGAATGGGGTACTACAGAGGCTATCAGCACCAGAATCGATGATCGAGAACCTGGTAAGCTTGGTCTCCGGGTTTGGGGCGCGACACTAAACCCAAACTCCAATGGGGAACTGTATGCAGAAACAAGAAAGTTTATTACACACTGGATCCCTGTAGCGGTATAGCTTAGTGATGTTTCACTTTGTTTTGAGATTTCAAGAAACTATTATACTTTGCAGATTGTGGGATTTGTATTTAATCTTTTCTCATTTGCTTTTGTTAAATACCTTATTTAAATAGGAAACATTGGTGATAATGATGCTTGTGGTTGAAACCTTCCTAGGACCCAGTATGACATTTGACTGCCATCCAAGCTATTCATAAGGTCACGAAGGCTTGGATGAAGGCAAAACACAAATACCAGCTTTATTCAAAACTTCTATAGCTCCCAAGAAATCTTTAATGATGGATATTTATCCTAGTGTGGCCCACTTGAGCTTTGGATATATTTCATTTGTGGGTTTACATCCTAAAATGACATGACAAAATTGATGTACGATGCTGATAAACCCATAAATCATGGTGGGCCGCTCACAAACTGTTTTTAGCAAAGGGTTGTGAGCGGCCCACCATGATTTAGGAAAAATGTTTACAATATTAAATAGTCTATTAACGCACAAAAGGTTATTTCTGACTATTGGTTTTCATAAAAATTTCTCATTCTGATCCAGTATGTTATAGTTTGTCATGTGATTTCAGGGTATGTTAGGGCTAAATAGTTTCTGAAATGTCAGGTCCAATTGCAACACAAGATGAAGCAAGAAGCAGATCAATTTTGGCAATGAAAGACTTCTCATGAAAAGGTACTGTTGCAGGTACTACACTTTTTGTTCCATATTTGTTTTAAGATTGACATTCTTTTATGACATGTTGATGCATGTTTTGAATGACCCTACTATTTGTTGGCATGTAAATTTGGAACTATATTCTTTATGTGCTTTACATTTTTTTTTTGCATAGATTACGCAGAGGTCAATCTTTAATTGATTGCAGGCTGCTGGAAGCTTGGAATAAAAAACTTAAACTGTAGCCTATTGCTGGTCTATATGAAAGCATACATCAAAAGGAAAACTATTCTCTTCTAAGGTAGTTGATTTCTCTTGTAAACAGTTGAGCATTTATTGCCACTTAGTTATTGATTAAATTAATTCAAGGATAATGAAATGATTCACACAAAGATAGCTTTGACTGGCTTTGAAGTTCTGCAGGTTGTGGTAGGTTTTATTATACTCTTAGTCATTATCTCCAATTACTAGCAAAGTATAAAAGCTGGAGCAAGCTGCTTCTGTTTTTTCTTGTAGATGGGTACTACAACAGCTTGTTTGCTTTATTTTCTATTCATTTGAGTGTTGTTGTTATGGTTTTTTTTTTTTTTTTTTAGCTTTAAGAAGTCTAGTAATGTGCAAGGAGGCCAGTCTAGAGTGGGGTCAACAACCATTAATTCTGAATCAAGCATTGTTGTTGCTGCTTCACGTGCTGTGCAAAATGGTGCACATGTTCAATCCATGGTTGAAAACCGTTCCTATAGAGGAATTTTGGTGTAGTGACATGTGGGCCACACATTGATGCATGTGTTTAACCTTGCCATCCATCCATTCGCACCCTTCACATTTGATATTTTGGTTGTGTACAAGTTGACAAAACATCTGTTGTGAATTTGGTGAATTATTTCCAAATTTGTGAATGGGATTCTTATTAAACAATCATGTGAATTATTTTTTGAATGACTAATAGGTGTAAGATTAAAAAAAAAATACAAACAAATTTGACAGTAGATTTTTTTAATTTGTAGATATTTTAGCGATGGACCACATCCGTCGCTAATTTCTGAACAAGTTGATAACAGATGATGGATTTGAGGTTCGTCGCTCTCCTCATATTAGCAATGGACCATATCCTTCGCCAATATTTTTAATAACGAATAATTCGGGTGGTTTTTCTGAATTTCAGTGACGGTTTTATTTTTGCGACGGATCTTATCCGTCGGTAATCTGCGACGGACCTTATCCGTCACAGATCGATGACAGATTTTATTCGTCACAAGAAAAAGTAAACAGCAACGAACTCAGCGACAGACGAAATTCGTCGTTTATTTGGTTTTACAACGGATTTGGTCCGTCGTATATTCACGATTTTGGCGTAGTGGCAAAGCAGGGACATTTTGTTTTAATGCTGGTCCGTCGTATATTCACGATTTTGGCGTAGTGGCAAAGCAAGGACATTTTGTTTTAATGCATAGGATTGGTACACATCATACTCATGTTGTCAGCACTAATTAAATGCAGTGTGATGATGTGGCAAATGTCAATGGTTGGTAGGATGTGGATTGGCTGGTATACCAGCCATCACCGACTTCGGTGGTGTATATATGTTACGTGCAAGGATGACAGCCTAAGGTACTCGAGCCCCATCATGTTGAACGGTGGTTGAAAAGATATCAAAAGTTAATTGAGACCCACAGTGATGTATTTATTATATCCACACTGTCAATCCACTTGGCTAGATCATTTTGGATCTTTAAAGCTCAAGTGGACCACACCACTATTACAGTGATTCCCACAGTTAAACCATTCATAGGGCCACGATGATTTTATTTTCCATCCAATATGTTGATAAGGTCACTGCCATAGGTAGTGGCCGGGCCGCGTGCATGGAAGCGGATTGGCTGGTGTACCACACGTGCTTAGCTGGTGTAGTTACGTGTCGTGCGAAGACGAGCACCAACGCTCCTCGAGATCTGAGTTGTAAGAATGGTTCAAAGGAGATCAAAGTTATATGAACCCCATCATGATGTATTTATTATATCCACACGTTTCATCCATTTTCCAAGATCATTTTAGAGCATTAGAAAAAAAAATGAACTATATCCAAAGCTCAAATGGACCACACAAAAAATAGCAGCGAAGATAATGATTTTCACCGTTAAAACATTTGTAGGGCACACCATAACATTTATTTTCCATCCAATCTGTTAATAAGGTCAAAAATACTTGTACGAAGAGGAAAAATAAATTTCATATTGATCACTTCTGTGAACCCATAATAGTTTCAATGGTAGGAGTTCAATCCCCCATTGCTTTTTGCAATATGGTTCAATTGATCTTTAGATCTGTCTTATTTTTCAGCTCAAGCTCTAAGACGATCTTGCCAAATGGATGGATAGTTTGGATATAACACATACCTCGTGATGGAACCCACAGAACTTGCTAACGTCCATTAGGGGTGTACATTGACTCGAACCGAGTCGAGCTTGCCTCAGCTCGACTCGGCTCGGCCACTGGCTGACCTCGGCTCAAACTCAGCTCAGCTCGGTCCTCGAGCCTGACTGGCCAGCTTGGCTCGGTTTGGTCAGCAGCTTGGGCCAAGCTCGAGCCAAGATCAAGCCGAGTTCGCCATTGAGGCATTTCCATAAACACCTAGACTGCACCTTCAAAATCCTTCGTATATGAAACAGAAACAACGGTTTTACGAGTATTTTATCAAACACCTTCTAAGCAACATAAAAACCAAGAAAAAAAGGATATTTGTTTCATGTAAATACCTTCCTTGCCACTAGCCACACTTCATTGAGTCATTTTATCAAACACTTGGTGAGCAATATCAATGGCAAAGTAACTGAGTCACCAAACTGGTTTGATCCGAGTTCGATTCGAGCTGGATTCGATCTTGAAAAGGCTGAGCTAAAAGTTCTTGGGGGGGGGGGGGGGTGTGAATAGGACTATGCCAAATTAAAATTTAAATGTGGAATTAAGAAAGAACTAGAACAAGATAGCACTTATCAATCCCAAATAGTAGAAATAAATAGTAACCTCAAATGCACAAGTATTGAGAGGTTGATACAGATGTTGTTCCAAGGACAACCTTATACAAAAAACCAATGGCTTGTGGTAGGACAACCTGATTTCTAGAACGGTCTGTGTATCAAAGTCCTAAACCAATACAGAGGAATAAAAAATAAAACAGAAATAAATATCTACTGCTATTACAACATTCACCACATGTGCAGAAAATAAATTACAATCATTCACCATAGTGGTTCGCTTGTGTGTACACCAACTGTTAGAAAATAACCACACAACTACTTCACTCCCAATATCCTCACCTACGGGATATTGGCTTTCACTATGAAATAGGTTTTCCAAGGTTCACCCAAAACCTTCACAATTGAGTTTTCAAAGGGCTACTACAATTAAAAGCCCCACTCATTGAGATTTTCTGGCTATCTCAGTCAAAATCAAAAATGAAAGATTTTCTGGTAATCTTACAAACCAAATACAAAAAATTGAGATGTACTTATCTGAAGATTCTTCTTCTGATGAAGCCCGATAGAACCAATTCGATGTAGATGTTCAATGTCCAAACTCACCTATGAAAGGGTTCTTAGATCTAAATGATTTTTTTATTAAATTAACATGGGCTAGCTTGATTTGATTTTGATCTCAAAAAAAGGGTAAAATCAATATTCCCTTTTCAAAAGAAATAGAATTGAATAGAGATCACAAAATTAAATATAAAAACGCTATTAAAAGAATCTTAAATACTAACCAATTAGCTTCTTGAATGTGGGGACAAGTTTTCTCAGAGTTGTGACTTGAATATCTTGGAATGAATTGAAAAACTCTGAAATTCGTCCTCAATTTATAGGCAAAAATACTATTCACTCGACTGGCCTAGTGGTCAACTTGACTGGTCGAAGGACCAACAATATTTCAAAAATTCTAGTACGATAAGATAAGATCGCTAATCGACTGGTCGAGTGGCCTGCTCGACTGGTTGAGCCCTGCACTCAACTGGTCGAGTGGGACCTAGAAATGTTGCTGGACTTTGAGTCGAGCCTGCATGACCAGTCCAATACTATTCACTCGACTAGTCGAGCAGTCTCCAAGAATGGTCAAGGGTCCAACAAAAATTCTAAAAATTCACAACAAACCTTGGATTGGTCGAGAAAATTCTTAGACTAGTTGAGCCAGTACTTGGATTAGTCGAACCATGACTAGGACTAGTCGAAAAATGACCTAGAAAATTATCAAATGACCTATGATATAAATGTAAATTGTATGACCTATCCTAAAGTCAATCTAGGGTCAAATAAACCTTATTTGTGAGATGAGATCATCACATATCATTCTCTTGATGTAGTTGAAGCTTGAAGACATGATCTAGTACATGAACTTCTTGATGTTGTTCTTGAGTCTCTTGATCTTATATTTGAACTTCTTGATCTTGTACTTGAATGTAGGTAACGATGACATGAAGTTGATCTTTCAGTAACAATTACACATGATACAGATTCCAAGAGGTTTTGGCACTATAAAATTTAACAAACCTAGGAGTTAGATAAGATAGTATTTACAATCTCCCCCTTTGTCAAATTTGTGACAACACCAAATAAATAATATTATACATAACATGCACAGTAAAGAATCATGCATCATACATGCACAATAAAGAATCATGCACTAGTTAAAAACTGGTCAGAAAAAATCAGCAAAACAATACTCCCCCTTAATACATTACTCCATAGTATCCAAGAGAAGGGAAGAAATTAAATATGTACCTAACCACTTCTCCACATCTTAACGTCCACTCCATAGAATCCAATATCATTATTAAATTCATGACATACCAACACAAATCCTCCCCCTTTTTGTCACAATATGACAAAGGAAAGAACTTATAAATGATGATGGAAGTAATAAGAGCAACAAGTAATGAGAGTAAGAAGTTCAAGATAACATAAATATTGTTAAGATAACCATTTAAACATGTCCAAGCGTATAGAGTTAAGAGAAATCCAAGTATAAAAGTTATTACAAATCAAAGATTTAATACTAATCTGAACCAGAGGAAGGAGCATGTATGGAAGGATCTATTTGATGTAGTTCCTTGTTAATGAGCCTAAGATATTTTGCGCATGTAATTAAATTGAGTTTCATGGGACATGCATACAATATACCTTTTCCTCAAGGGAACGCAAACGTTCATCGAAATCAAACGGCTGAAAATCAGGATCAGCTGCTGAGTCTAATTCAATCTCATTAAATATGTCATCCATATTGACATCATCTGAAGGCAAAGCATCCTCCTTTTCAGTTGCTTTAGCTACTCCTCCAGCACCTACATCAACTTGGCCTGGAGCCAACCTCAAATTCATCTTATTTATGTTTGAGTTATTGAATGGTAGATAGTTAATAGGAGCTTCTCTAACTGGCATAACTACAAGACTATGGGTGGCTAAGACAGTCATAAGATAGGCAAATGGTATATCACTATGATCTAGATGGAGACGGAGTTGAATCATGATGTAACAGATAAGTGATGGAAGATACACAGAGACACCAGTAACAATAGAGTGAAGAATGCGGACCATGAAAGTGGTGAGCTCAGTTTTATTACCAGGTCTTGGATAGACATTAGAAATGAATATAAAATAGTGAACCCTGTATCTAGGTAACATAAACTTAGAAGCGAGCGCATTTCTAGAACTCCATTCCGCATTCATGTTGCATAGAACTTTAGTGATTAATCTTTTCTCAATTTAGACGGTTTTGCTATAAGAGTATTAATGGGAATAACATCATCATTAACTGGAAGGTTCATTAATCCATAAATTAAGTGACGGTTCACATCAATTGGACCTTCTCTTGTTGTAATTGTACATGTAAGATTCTCAGAAGAGAAGTTAGTTATGCAAGCATACATGGCCTGCGCAATGGAACGGTATGCCGGACCACCCCAATTTAAAATATTATCCCATTGTACAGATTGAAGGAGAGGAACAATGTCAAAAGGTGCAAATGATCAGTGTTAACTATCCGTTCAATTATCACGTTGCGTAAGCAAATATTCCGCACACACTCGGGATCTTCTTCGGGTGACCGAAGATAGCGCACTGTGATAAGAGTAGAATAAGAAGAAGAGGGACCATGAGATCCTTTCTTCTTATTTCTACTCTCCATTGCAGCAAGAAAAACAAGGAATACAAGGAATGCAAGAGAGGAAAGAAGGGTTTCAAGAAAATCAGATTTTTAGTTAGAAAACCCAACAAACCACCATAAACTTTGAAATAAATAACGAAATCAAGGAAATAGAAGATCAAAGAACTCAAATCTACAAGAAAATTGAAAATGAAGCACTAACTGAAGAGGAATCGAATATGGGTTTGATCGGTCGTGGTAGGGCTTGTTAGAGAAGAAGAACCAATTGAAGAAAAATGTGTTTTTCCCCAAATAAAAGGCAAAACCCGAGATCCACGATTAGTCTGTACATACTCAATCGGTCGAGCCATGACTGGTCGAGTGTGTACTCGACTAGTCGTGCACCACTGAAAAATTGTAAATTTGCATTTATTTATATTTAAAAAAGAAAAAAAATAAAAATATACATTATGATACAAATAGGCACAAATCATCAGTTCATATTGCACATACCAAGATCAAATTTCAATTTTGCAAACTTGTTTTTATCAAGAGGTTTTGTGAATATGTCTGCAAGTTGATTCTCGATCTGAATATATTCTAATAAAATTATCTTTTCTTCCACCAATTCACGAATATAATGATATCTAATGTCAATATGCTTGGTTCGCGAATGTTGTATTAGATTTTTAGAAATATTAATTGCGCTTGAATTGTTACAATATAAAACTATAGATACTTACCCAATTCCGTAATCGCTTAACATTCTCTTCATCCACACAAGCTGAGTGCATGCATTACCAGCAGCAATATATTCAGCCTCAGCTGTGGAGAGTGATACGGAACTTTATTTCTTACTTAGCCAAGAAACCAAACAGTTTCCGACATAAAAACAACCACCGCTGGTCGATTTACGATTATCAATGTTACCAGCCCAATCAACATCTGTATAACCAGCTAATTGCACGCTAGTATCATATGGATACTAAAGACTAAAATTAGCTGAACTAGCAACATATCATAAAATGCACTTAACAACAATCAAGTGTGACTCTTTAAGGTCCGGTTGATATCTAGCACAAATTCCTACACTAAAAGAAATATCAGGTCGACTCGCAGTTAAATAAAGTAAACTACTTATCATACTGGATACAACTTTGGATCCACACTCTTACCTGTTGAATCCTTAGAGAGTTTTATAGTAGTACTCATTGGAGTGTCAAAATTTTTTCCACTCTCTAATCCGAACTTTTTAACTAAGTTCAGAGCATATTTGGTTTGAGAGATAAAGAAACCATCAGGCAGCTGCTTGACTTAAAACCCTAGGAAATAGTTTAGTTCTCCAACCATGCTCATTTTAAATTTAGATTTCATAAGATTTGCAAACTCAATAATTATGTTAGCACAGGTAGATCCATAGATAATGTCATTAACATAGATTTGTACTATTAGTATATGATCATTATGTTTCTTAACAAACAATATCTTATCAACACTCCCCATTACAAAGTTATGACTTAGTAGAAACTTAGTAAACTTTTCGTACCATACCTTAGGAGCCCGTTTCAAACCATAGAGTGCCTTTTTCGGGCGATAGACATGATTAGCATGCTTAGGGTCTTCAAAACCCTTTAGTTGTTTAACATACACTTCTTCATGCAAATTGCCATTTAAGAATGCACTCTTTACATCCATTTGATATATTTTGAATTTTTTAAAGCACGCAATGGATATAAATAGTTTGATTGATTCAAGACGAGCTACTGGGACAAAGGTCTCATCATAATCAATGCCTTTAATTTGAGTGTACCCTTGTACAACCAGCCTAGCCTTATTTCTAATAGTATTACCAAGTTCATCAGACTTATTTTTGAAAATCCATTTTATTCTGATAATGTGTTTATCTTTTGGTCTTGGAACTAAGTACCAAACATCATTTCTAACAAACTGATTGAGCTCTTCTTGCATTGCTACCATCTAGCTTTCGTCAGTAAGGTCTTCTTTTACGCTAGCCGGTTCTATCTGAGATGTAAAGCACACGTACTTGTACATATCTTCTAGTTGTTTACGAGTGTGCACACCAGTGAGAGGGTTTCCAAGGATTTGATTAGATGGATGGTTTTTAATTGTCCGTAGTTCAGTGTTATTTTAACTAGATGAAGAGTCTGCTTTATCAAATAAAAGGACTTTATCATTTTCTGAACTTGAGACAGGTGTATTCAAGTGATCATCTATGACCACATTAATGGACTCTTGAATTACACTGGTTCTCCTCTTGAATTACACCAGTCCCCTTGTTAAGAACCCGATATGCTTGACTATTCAGACCATACCCTAAAAATATCCCTTCATCACTTTTGGTGTCAAATTTACCCAGATTTTCTCGGTCACGTAAGATGTAGTACTTACTGCCGAAAACTCGAAAGTATTTGACAGTAGGCTTCTTATCAAACCACATTTCATAAGCCATTTTACTATTTGATTTTCTAATAAATGCAGTTAATTATATAACAAGCAGTATTTACGGCTTCACCCAAAGATTTTTAGGAAGCTTTATACTATTTAACATTACATTTGCCATTTCTTGAAGCACTCTATTTTTCTTTTCACTACCCCATTTTGTTGTGTTGTTTTGGGCGCAGAATATTCATGTGATATTCCCTAGTCACTGTAAAATTTCTCAAAACTGCTATTTTTAAACCCAGAACTATGATCACTACGGATCTTAGTGACTTGTGATTCTTTTTCAGTTTGGATACATTTAAGTACCCTTTTTTACTTCGTCGAGAGTTTCTGGTTTCTCTCTTAAGAAGACTACCCAAGTATACCTGGTAAAGTCATCTACAATCACCAGAATATACTTCTTACCACCTCGACTCTCCATTCTAGTTGGTCCAATGAGATCCATGTGGAGAAGTTTGAGTGGTTTAGATGTGGCATTGGAGTTCACCTTTTTGTGAGCACTCCTGGTTTGTTTACAAATCTGGCACTCACCACATACTTTATTCCCTTTCTTTACTTTGGATAGACCTCTTACCAATTCTCTTTTGCTCAATCTATACAAGTTGCGGTAGTGTACATGTCCTAAGCGCTTATGCCACAATTCAGTCTCAGCAATTTAGACAATGTAACACGATAGCTTAAATGAGCTTGAATCACTAACTATGTAGTAGTTCTTAGAAGTTCTGCGACCAGTTAATATTACAGAACCATTCTTATTTAAAATTTCACACCCTTAGTTGGTAAATTTTATACTATGATTATTATCGAATATTTAAGAAATGCTTAAAAGATTATGTTTTAAACCTTCTACATATAAAACATTCTCAAATAGAAGGAGATTAAAGAGTTGAATCGTACCTTGGCCAACAATTCTGCAGTTGTTACCATCACCGAATGTGACTAAACCATCAGTCATGTCTTTAAGACCAGTGAACAGACTTTTGTCACCTGTCATATGTCTAGAGTAACCACTGTCTAAGTACTACTTTGAATGGCACGAAGCCTTAAAGGCTGTGTGGGCAACCAAACAAGCAACCTTAGGGACCCATTTCATTACAGTTTTGGGTTTATGAGCATAGTTGGTCTTCTTATGTTTATAGTTGTTATAAGTCCAACCCACTGAGTTAGATTTTAAGAGCTCTTTAAGCAAGTTAACAATTTTCTCAGCTAAAGGATAACGATTTTAATTTTTATAGTTGATATGGTTGCTTTTAGGTTTTAAAGTCTGAAAAGTTTTGTATTTATAAAATTATTTTGATTCAAACTTTTCTCTTTTGAGTTAGAAGACTTCCCTTTAACAAATTTAGGTGGAGTATTCTTATATTTTATCATAGCCCAATCCTGATTGATCGCCACATTTTCTAGATCCGGATAAAAGTTTTTCTAATTTAGGATCACCTTGGGCATACCTCCATGTGTCCTTCAAACTCAAAAGTGAAGAGACTTCTAGTTTTAGCTTTTTATTTTCAGATTTTAAGTTTTTAACTTGGGACATTGTGAAATCTAAGTCGCACTTAGTTTTTTCAAAGCAATCTGAAAAGTGTATTTTTTCTAAGACTATATTATCAAAATTTTCTTTTAGTTTTGAAAACTTTTCTTTTTGAAGTTTTAACTTTACAGCTATTTTGCAACTTTCCCTATATAGGGCATCATAAGCATCTTGAAGGTCTTCTTCATTTTTATTGTCACTACCCAGATTTTCTTCACTGGTTGAATCGTCATTATCTGAGAAAGTGAACTTGGCTAAAGTCATTAGGGGTTTAACATCATTAGCCAACTCAGTTTCAGAATCTTCTGACTCGGAAGAGACTTCAGAGCAGGAAAATTCATCCCATGTAGCCAATATACCTTTCTTTTAGACTTGTCATTCTTAGGATATTTGTTCGCTAGATGCCCATATTCATGGCAATTGTAGCATTGGCTGTCTTTTAGAGATTACCAATTTTTATGTCTAGGTCTTTTCTTTTCAATAGGTTTTTGTAAATCAACCCTCTTTTTACTTTTGAAAATCTTATAAAACTTTTTGACTAAAAGAGCCATATCATCTTTAGAAGTTTTTAAATTAGAATTATTACTATTTTCATGAGAAATAATTTTAGAAGACTTGAGGGTGATCGACTTACCTTTAGGAGCCTTAAAATTTAACTCATAAGTTTGAAGAGAAATAACTCTTCTATTCTCATGTTATCCGTATCACGAAGTTCTTGTATCACAGTCACTTTTGAATTGTACCGATTAGGCAACGAGTACAATATCTTTGCACAGACTTTACTTTTCGAGATCCTATCACCAAGACCACACATAGGTTGACAATGTCATTCAATCTTGTATAGAAGTCCATGAAAGTTTCACTTTCTTCCATACGTATTTCCTTAAATTTAGTTGTGAGGATTTAAACTTTAGATTTCTTGACAATTGTTGTACCCTCGTGTGTCATTTTCAAAATATCGCAGGCTTGTTTTGCAATATCACAGGATGTAATTCTCTTGAATTCATCCGGTGATATTATATAAGTAATAACATTTAAAGCCTTTGCATTGGCACTACTCTCACTTTTCTGATGAGCGGTCCAAGAAAAGTAAGGTGTGACTTTTATTGTTTTAGATTCATCAGTACCAATCACTTTAGTCGTAGGAGGGGTCCAATTGGTCATTGTGGCTTGCCACACGCTCTCATCAATGGACTTTTAAAAAATCCTCATTCTGTCTTTCTAATAGCATAATTGGAGTCATTAAATGGTGGAGGCTTAGTGATTAAGAGGCTATCAAAATTTGACATCTTAAAAAGCTTAGATCGATTAGCTCAGGAATTTAATCCAAATAATAAAAATAAAATGAGCTATTAGGCTTTGATACCACTTGAAAAGGCCGAGCTAAAAGTCCTAAAGGGGGGGGGGGGGGGGGTTGAATAAGACTATGCCAAATTAAAATTTAAATGTGGAATTAAGAAAGAACTAGAACAAGATAACACTTATCAATCCCAAATAGCAGAAATAAATAGCAACCTCAAATGCACAAGTATTGAGAGGTTGATACAGATGTTGTTCTAAGGAGAACCTTACACCAAAAACCAATGGCTTCTCGTAGGACAACCTGATTTCTACAATGGTCTATGTATCAAAGTCCCAAACTAATACAGAGGAATAAAAAATAAAACAGAAATAAATATCTACTGCTATTACAACATTCACCACATGTGTAGAAAATAAATTATAATCATTCACTACAAATGCACAAAAATAAACATTCTTCACAACTCCAGAATTATAGTGGTTCGTTTGTGTGTACACCAACTATTAGAAAACAGCCACATAACTACTCCACTCCCAATATCCTCACCCACAGGATATTGACTTTCACTATGAAATAGGTTTTCCAAGGTTCACCCAAAACCTTCACAATTGTGTTTTCAAAGAGCTACCATAATTAAAAACCCCACTCACTAAGATTTTCTAGCTATCTCAGTCAAAACCAAAAATAAAAGATTTTTTGGTAATCTTACAAACCAAATACAAAAAATTGAGATGTACTTATCTGAAGATTCTTCTTCTGATGAACCCTGGTAGAACCAATTTGATATAGATGTTCAATGTCCAAACTCACATATGAAAGGGTTCTTAGATCTAAATGATTTTTTTTTCTTAAATTAACTTGGGCAAGCTTGATTTGATTTTGATCTCAAAAAAAGGTTAAAATCAAGATTCCCTTTTCAAAAGAAATAGAATTGAATAGAGATGGCAAAATCAAATGAAAAAAAGATATTAAAAGAATCTTAAATACTAGCCAATTAACTTCTTGAATGTGGGGACAAGTTTATCAGAGTTGTGACTTGAATATCTTGGAATGAATTGAAAAACTCTGAAATTCATCCTCAATTTATAGGTAAAAATATTGTTTACTTGACTAGCCTAGTGGTCAGCTCGACTGGTAGAAAGACTAACAATATTTCAAAAATTCTGTCGCGATAAGATAAGATCGCTACTTGACTGGTCGAGTGGCTTTTTCGACTGGTCGAGTGGCCTGCTTGATTGGTCAAGCCCTGCACTCGACTGGTCGAGTGGGACCTAGAAACCTTGTTGGACTTTGAGTCGAGCGTACACAACCGGTGGAGCACTGTTCACTCGACTGGTCGAGCAGTCTCCAAGACTGGTTGAGGGTCCAACAAAAATTTCAAAAATTCACAACAAACCTTGGATGTTCGAGAAAATTCTTAGATTGGTCAAGCTGGTACTTGGACTAGTCGAACCATGACTAGGACTAGTTGAAAATTGACCTATGATATAAATACAAATTGTATGACCTATCCTAAGGTCAATTTAGGGTCAAACAAACCTTATTTGTGAGATGGGATCATTACATATCATTCTCTTGATGTAGTTTAAGCTTGAAGACATGATCTAGTAATTGAACTTCTTGATGTTGTTCTTGAATCTCTCTATCTTGTATTTGAACTTCTTTATCTTGTACTTGAATGTAGGCAAGGATGACATGAAGTTGATCTTTCAGTAACAACTACACAAGATGTAGATTCCAAGAGGTTTTGACATTACAAAATTTGACAAACCTAGGAGTTAGATAAGATAGCATTTACAGATCTGAGTCGAGTCGAGCTGGAGCCTACTCAAACTTGGCTCGAACTCATTTTTGAGCTCAAAAAATCAGCTCAACTTGGCTCGAACTCAGCTTCGAATCGAGTCAAATTGAGCTTATTCGAGTTGAGTTGAGTGAGCTAATCGAGCTAGCTCGTTTCATGTACACCCCTAATGTCCATACACTAGCTATAGTCGGTGTGTGGTACACCAGAAAATCGGCTTCCCATGTAGTAGTACCATCAATTGACAAACCGAATGTATCATTATCTCCAAAAAGGAAAACGAACCAGCTACGACAAATGGTACTATAACTTGTGAAGCCATACCATCTTTTCCCCACTAACCTACCCACTTGAATCAACACCATCAAAACAATAGGTCCCATCATAATCTCCCAGCCGGCAGCTAGACTATTGGTTGGCCATGGATCCCAATGGTCTAGCCAACCCGGCAAACGGACAAACTAGATTTTCATGGTGGAGCCTACCGTTTCCATAAACTAATGTCCTACATGAGATGCTAAACAGAAAAATAACATGATACATTCTGCATGCAAGTAAAACATATGGTCAAGGAGCTGCGTAGATTACCAGAAAAGAGACCAAGGAGGAGAAGGAGATGATAAAGAAACAACCAAAGTAGGAGTCGGAGATGGTAGCCCTAGCAAAAGGAGCGAGGCTGCTACATCCGTTGATTACGTTGTAGATCTGCGTTGCATCTATGCTCTTCACGTTGAACTTCTCTATTAGATACACTATTAGGTTTCCATTGGCCCTAAAGATGGCTAGCACGATAAACATCACACTCCTGGTGTACGTGGCTGCACCCCATCATCATCAGATTAGTGTACTTAGAGAGAGAGAGAGAGAGAGCTGCGACAAAAGGGAAGGTAATCCAACCACCGCGTTTGACATCGGTTGATAGTTCGAGTGGGAGGGAGCCATCTATATTGGATTCACTACAAGAAAAGGGGGCTTTAGCCTCGGTTCAAAGTTGTGGCTAAAAAGGTCAAAAATTGAGGCTAAAGCCTTTAGCCTCAGTTATCCAAATCGAGGTCGAAACCCCCGTGGCTAAAGGCTTTAGCCTTAGTTTTACCAACCGAGGCTAAAATGACTTTTATAACCTCGATTCTTCAAGTGAGGCTAAAAGAACCTTTTTAGGTTCAATTTTCTCAAAATGAGGCTAACTCAAAATTTTAGCCTCCATTGTTTCCAGCTGAGACTAAATCCAAATTTTAGCCTCAATTGCCTCCAACCATAGCTAAATCTATTTTTAACCTCGGTTCTCAACAACCGAGGCTAAAGCCTTTAGCCATGAGAGTTGTAGTCTCAGTTTAGGTAACTAAGGCAAAACTGAGACTAAAGATAGATTTAGACTTTGTTGGCATCAACTAAGGCTAAATTCAATTTTTAACATCATTTATCAATAATCGAGGCTAAATCTAGTTTCTATCAACAAAAGCTAACAATATTATAATCAACCAATGATTGAACCTGTGCATGTTTCACATTTCACCCATTTAACATCCATCAAGACAACAATCAACAAAACAACTAATGGTCTATTTAAAATTTTCAGAACTATTTCAGTAAGGTCCCCTTCCACATGATATTTTCTCTCGGATCGGAGCATCACAGCCAAAGGAGCATCATTTCCATGAGTTACCATCAATCCTGTGAAAGGGAAAACAGAAAACTAAATTATGATGAATATCATTAGCTTAGAAAGAAGAGAATGATCGGTCTTAAAATACTCACTGGAGATTATTGTATAATTTTCTCAACTAAGGGGAATCCAGCCAGTAAAATGGTAATTTCCAACATTCCTGGCAACACAACAGAGATGTGAATTATTAAGAGGTTCAATAGGTTAAAAAAATACCAAAGATTTTTTTTTGAAGGGCTAGTTTCCAAATTAATTAATATTGTATATGATCAATTAAGATGGAAATTTTTATATGTATGGGCTGCTTAGACGTGAAACGGGCAACTTTGGACCCAACAAGATATTCTCACTTATATGCAGAAGAACAAACAAACATGAGATAGTGATTTAAATAGGAAAAAAAAAGACCAAATACATGTGGTAAAACATTTACGTATGTAACTAGTTTCCTAATAAAATACTTTACCATGGAAAGCATTTACATATGTAAATGGTTTGCAAACAAATGTACCCTAAATGCTGCATGCTTCCACATATCATATTTACATTTCTTTTTTACAATACAGTAATTGGTTATGCAAAAGATGTAAATCTCTCAAATTTCTCGCAAATGATATTAGAATACCTGGGGATCTTATCTCAGAATTGTTTGTAGAAGGAAATGATAATCAGGCATGTATCCAACCCGTATTAAGGTAGAAAGCATAGCTATCATGTGAATACATAAAGACATGAAGGTGTATAATGAATATCCATTTTTATCACACTGATTTTTGTATATTAAATTAAGATACAATAGAATAACAAGTCTCTGTGGATGAGATGTTGGAGAAGGAAGCACATTGTGAGACCCGACCCGAGTTCGCATGTGTATGTGTGAGTATGCATCTCGTTCATCTTGGTCCCACGGTTGTATCGGTCAAATTTTGGCGACCCTCGACTATTGGATAGTGTTTGTGGTCATCCTTAAGTTTAGTCACGTAAACCCAACTCGAATTAAGCCGAAACCTGTGCCATCTTATTCGTATCGCCGTTGCGGTTCTGATGTCGCGTCTTGTACATCCATCCGACGTGTAAATCATAAGATGTAGGCAATTCAATTCTAGCCATTGATAATGATTATGTGGCCCACCTAGTGAGGAGAGCACATTTTTTAAGGTGGCCCAATCCCTTTTTAGTGCAATTTCCAACAAACACCACATACACTACCTAGAGTTCCATCTCACACACCACCTACCCTTAAATACCACTCACATGCCTACTAACCTATTAAACCTACAACTTTAGTTGTAACTCCCTACTTGCAATCATCTCCCCTCTCTAACCAAAGTAAGAAAACAATGATTATTTTGCTTAAAAGGATTTTCTCCTCTTTTTCCCTCATTTTCTCCTTTCTCTCCCATTCTAGAACCTCCAAAACATCCTACCTTGCTGAAAATTTCAGCCACATTTCTTCCATTTCCCTCCTCATCTAACCCTCCACTTCTCATCATGACCCTTCATCCATGGTCCTTGAAGCCTAAGGATTTCAATATATCAAGAACTTTGAAGATCCAAGCAAGGTGGGTGCTCTCCTTAACTTCTCTCTTTCTTCTCTTTTTTTCCTTTTCCTTGCATGCATGGAAGCATGTAGGACCCACCAATCCATGGTGGAGGTCCTACATGGTTCATAGGATGAAGGCCATGGGCCTAGATCCTACTCATTTCCTTCCATGG
The DNA here is from genome assembly GCA_030180095.1 of Magnolia changhungtana. Lineage (NCBI taxonomy): Eukaryota > Viridiplantae > Streptophyta > Magnoliopsida > Magnoliales > Magnoliaceae > Magnolia > Magnolia changhungtana. Next base: position 2,055,075 of record JASAUF010000293.1, read on the forward strand.
TGGGCTATTCTCCATGGACCCACCATGATACCTTCTCCTTTATTCTTACATCTCATAGGCCACCTAGGCCTTTGAATGCATGAAGGGAGGGTGTCCCTACCCTCAAGCAAATTATTTTGATGCATAATAGCTTGCTTGTAAGTGTATACATAGTGGATGGTGTGGATTGTGGAGTGGAAGGTCCATTAGTAGTGAGGCCTTCCACCAATGGCTGATTTACTTCTTCCTTCTCCCTTTCTCTCTATTTTTTCTCCTGTGTACTCTGGTGATGTGTGGCCCACCAAGGAGAGTTCAGCGACATCTTAGACCCTTAGCTAAATGGGAAGTCCAAGCCCACTTTGACTAGATGTCCAATCCCACCATGCATGCATGGTTTGGGTGGCCTAAAAAATGTCTCTTTCATGGAGGTTGGAATGAGCTCCTGGGTCAGAAATTTTGTTAACCCATCAAGGTGGACCCCACATGTTTTCAGGGCCATAAACCCTTTGATTAATTTATATGGGTTGAAATATGGACAACATCTGTTGCTGTCCAGATTTCAGGCCCAGTTTAAGCATGACTTTTGAGCTAATCTTTGGATCTGTTTGGATGTCCTTTTCTACCAAAATTTTTTAGAAGTTTTCTAGAGTGTGGACCCCACTTTGATGTGGAATGGGTCCCACATCATTTCTCCTATGCTTGAGGCCTATGGGATGGGCCAAAGTAGGCTGACTGTCCAGAAATTGTCCAGCAACAATGCATGTTAGAAATGCTCATTTTTTATCTTGATTTAGGAGTAAGTGGGCCACTCCAGTGGACCCCACTTGCAGTCCATATATGAGACCATCAAACCCACCAATTTTTCAGTAATTTGGGCAAGTATAGGCCCACCCCATGTGGTGCCAAACATGGGACAATAGTATTTTCTACACCAGCAGATTTTTTTCTGATATTCATTGCTGACCATAATTTGTATGAATTAAATAAAATACTTATAGTACCTCAAAATTATAAAATTTTGCAGAGAGGTGTCCCACCCATGGTAGGACCTACCTGTAAAATTTTAGGGGCAATGGATCCCATTTGGGCATCCAAAAGGGTGGGCCAACATAGTGGGCTGCCAGAAATTTCTGCTGTGCAGTCCAGCAGCATAGTTTCATATAAATAAAATTTTTTAAAATATTTTCTTAGAAGGTGGGCCATATTTCTGGGTCTCAACTTCTTATAGACTTGACGAGGAACCTTGGGCCCAAATTTTAAGAATTTTGGAGGCCCAAAACCCACCCTTTTGGATGGCCCAAATTCAGGACGGTTATTTCAAGCAACATCTCTTCCTGGATAGATTGTAACTCCAGAATTTATTAAAATACTCTAAGTATCCAAAAATTATTAAAATATACAAGGAAGTGTCCCACCTATATTAGGACCCACCTACAAAATTTTGGGGCCAATGGACACCTATACACACCGTGGCGAGGGCCTGACTAGCCCACCACAATGAGACATCCAGGTCAGTCTGATTTTTTGGACAGTCTGTTTCATTTAAATTAATTAAAATACTTTTAGGTGTCTAAAAATTTAAAATTTTTGTGGGGGTGTGGCCTACCTATGGAAGTGTCATTCTGCAAAATTTTAGACCTAATGGACATTCGAGCTGACCGTGGTACAACCTGCAAATTTGGACAGTTTTGGGTAAAATACCCAAGCCCATAGGACTACCCATCGTGGGACGCCCCTACCTTAGGCTTCTGGGCCTGCATTCCAACGGCATGGCCCACTTAAATATGTGTTGTATATTTCTCCTCTCATCTGATGGGGCCCAAAGTGATGTGTGTGGGCCATCAGAGAAATAAATATATTATAAATAAATTTTATTGAATTTCTAGCAAGCAAAGATAGTGGGTGGGCTGGAATTTCAACATTTGGCCCAAGGTTGCTACCTACAAATGTATGCTTTGGGGCAGCATGGATAACCATATTTGGGGACATTATTGACATTATTACACATATCCTGCCCTATCTTGATTAGATTGTTTGGGCTTAATTAGTACACTCTTAAGGCCCACCTTAAATGGGTTTTATTAGAACAATATTCATAGTTGGCTGTTGGGTTTCCTAGGCCTAATGTCTTGAAACTTCCTTGATAGACCCCTGACCTTTGGGCCTATATTTAATACACTATTGTGATGGGTTTTATGGGCCAAAATACTCAGGTAGTTGGGTCCTTGCTTTACCATTAAAGTAAACCATACTTGGGCTGAGATTTGAGGCCCAACTTGTTTTAAATATAAGGATCACCCATATGTTGGAATAATGGGTTGCCCATTAGGCCCACCATAATGAGTGGACTCATGATCTTTATAGTTGGGCCCAACCTTGCTTGAGGGCCTACCATATTACTTATGTATTGGGCTTTGAGTATGAGCCCACTAGGCCATGGATTGCCTTAGGCCTTAGGCCTTAGTTCATGTTTAACTAGTAGCGGGCTACCTCTTGGGAACCAGTTGAGGTTGGATGTCCTCCTGGGTGGTCCTAAGGTAGGCCCATGGATTCTTTTATGGATGGTTAAAGGCCCACCATAAGCCCTAGGCCATTTGTTTTAGGCTCAATGTGTATATATGTGGAACCTACCTTAACGCATGTTTGGTTGAGGCAATTCAAGCCTTGGATCGCCCGATTGTGAATGCACTCTCTGCCTTGGGTTGCTGCTGGACTCACAATCCAGTAGCAGGCCTACTTGATCTTTTCATTATATACACACACTCTCCATCTGGTGGGATCCCCTAGTGAGTATAGTTGGCCTTCATGAGATTATTTCCACATAGTTAACTAATTTTTGGACCTTAGCAGGTCCAGGAAGTCAAACGGGCCAAAAGTTTATCAAAGGACCTTAAATGAAAATTTTATGGTTAAAACTTTATTTGGCTGTATGACCCACCATATTGAGAACTTGTGTACGTGTTACATGCTTATATTTTATAATCCTTGGGCTTAATTAGTGCATTATTTTAGGTCACCTTTAGTGATCACATGAGGACCCCATCTTAGATCAGATTTTTGGGGCATTCCATGGGCCCAGAGTAGGTTAGGACATCCCAGCTTGGCCTAGCCATATATCGGGCCTACTTCCACCATTTTGATGGATTTGTCGACTGAGATAAGGATAGTATTGGGCGCTTGGTTGCCCATTTAAATTGCTAGTTATTGGGCTGATGTAGTAGGGTCCATTTCATCCAAACTTAAGCTTATTTTTAGGCCGTATATTGTGTACGTGCGCTGCTCACCAATTCCAACTTAATGCATGGATTCTATGGCCATTGGGAATTGAGCCTTGGGCCTTAATTTACCTCTTGTGGCCCATGTTGTTAAAAGTGGTATTATATCTTTTTATGGTCTATTATGAGGAATATATGTATGTAGTTACCTTTATTTTTATGTTAAATGTAGGCCTTGGGCCTTCTATCTATATAGTTCATGGTTGATATGCCTTTTTGGGGAATAGTGGTTGAATGTCCCCATTATGGTCCCCTCTAGGCCTGGTTGTATTTAAGAGTGATTGAATACTCATCTTAGACTCTTGCTAGGCTCATTTCTACATTACTTAGACCTATAGCTTGTATACTTTGTCTCGTAGGCTACCCCAGGTAAATGGGCCCCCACTAGAAGTTCGATTTTCTTAAGGATATTGTCTAAGTACCTAGTCTTGGTTCCTTCTTAGATAAGAGGAATGTAATATACATTTAATATCTCCATATAGTATGATTAAATTCATCCTCATAACCTTGTACATCATTGCATGCTTGGTTGACACTGTGTGTGTGTGTGGTCATATTGTGTCATTGGGCATTGCATGTTACCTTCTTTGAGAGACGTAGTACTCCCTCTTGAGCACGTTGGATACTTGGAATTGATGCATGGTTAATTATGTGATTCATGCATCTGGCATTGCATAACATGTGAGCATTATCGCCCTTGCTTCATCAGGGTTGTAGCCTCCATAGATACATCATGGATGGCCATGTTTGGACACTAGAAATGTTACTTGAGCATACCGGGTGCATAGGATGCCTATGGGTGAAATTTTCAAAACTTCCATGGTACCAAGGATCTGCTCCAACGCCATGACCGAGTAGAATATATGAGCGCACAAGGGATTTATACCATTAGGCTGCGACTCTCACTGTCGTGTAGTCGGTTGGATAGGGGTGTGGCCTTACTCGCCTGATGTAAAGAGGCATTGCTAGGCTGAGTCTGACCAACTTGTGAATAGGTCCGCTACCTTCAAGCCTTGCGGGTGATTGACTATCTACAGGCAGGGTAGTAAGGTCGCTTATGCTCGTTTGACTGTGCGGAGTCTGTAGAGCAGCAGTCATCTAGCAGTGTAATGGACCCCGGTGATTTCCTTATGATGGAAATGTACTTGATATGTAGATTGGATATGAGCATTGACATTACTTCAAATTGCATTTACATCTGCTGTATAAGCCTCACATTGTATCACCTTGGCATGGCGCCCGGTACTCATTGCATTATAGTACTCATTGCATTATATAGCCTTGGTATGATTTCCTGCATTATTGTACTACCTTGGTATAGCTTCTTGTGTTCATAACAGCCTTAGTAAGGCTGGTGGTGTTGGCTTTGATCATGTTTCCTTCTAGTATCTCCTATTATTCTTCTGTACACTATTATCACACACTTACACCACCCTCTAAGCTTCTATAAGCTTATGCACGATTGATACGTGCAGGAGATCCTAGGCAGGCATTGTAGTAGCAGAGCGTGGAGTAGAGTTGAGCTTGAGGACTCCAGTGCTGCTGACTCTTTTCTCTCTTTTTCCATTATCTTATGTATATCCTTTCGGACCTGATGTAAGCTTGTAAAAGTTCAAATTCTTAGTAGATTTTGTGATGTGTATCCTTTGTTGTTTCTAGATGTACTTGTTGTGATCTTAGGTATGCTCGTATTAGAATGATTATACTGTTATGGAAATTCTCCTTTTAGGATCCCAGGATCGGAACCTGCCTCAAGTGCTGAGAATGGGGTTCTACGAAGGCTATTGCTGCCAAAACTGGCCATCGGGTTCCTTGTGAGTCCGTTTACTAGGTCTGGGGCGTGACAGGAGTTGGTATCAGAGCATTGCAAGTAATTTTGGAATAACTTGGGATAGTATCATATATCTGCTGCGAGCTTAGGACAAGTAATGTCCCGAGTGTGTTTCCCTCGTTCCGTTTGAGCCTTCAAGGATTCTAATTCCTAAGTGTCTATAACCTTTGTTCTTTCTGTAGACCATGCTATCTAGTCAAGGTGCCCATGAATGTGACGCCCGTGGCCATGGTGCCCATGGACATGGTTCTCATTCTACTCCAGCGATCCAAGTGACTTTTGCTTCACCATCTGAGATTCTTATTTCCCCTTTGGAGCATGCCGTACCTATTCCTAAGGCTCCCGCCGTACCTATGCCTTCGTCAGTGGCTAGTGATACCCCCGTTTATCTGATGATTCCTGTAGGAGCTGAGCATCTCCAACATTTGATGCAGGTCATCACTGATGTTCTTCAGACCCGTCAGCCCATTCGTGAGATGCCCGGACAGGCAGAACAGGAGTGTGCGAGTCCCCTTTTGTGAGATTCGACTCTATAGCAAGCTCTATTGGTGGTATTTTTACTTTAAGGCGAGGCCGAGTGGACCAGTTCGCAGAGGAATCGTGATCAGAGGAGAGGCTGGAAGAGGGAGGCCCCCTCTAGTAGCTCCTGATAGCGTCGACAGTGGTAGAGGTACATAGCCTACCGAGCTGTCAGAGCATCAGCATCACATACAATGGCTTCTTTATCATCATCAGCACTGCTGACCGCTTCATCTTCCGGCGCCTTTTCCGGTGTTTACTTCAGTTGTGGACAAGCCGGGCATCAGAGGCGCGAGTGCCCTCTCCCCTTGCAACAGCGACAGTGGCTCTCACCACTGAGACCCCAACAGCAGCAGAGACCGCAGATGCAGAGGAGACAGACACCTACCCAACCACCTCAGGCTTGATTCTACGCGACTCAGCAGGACCCGTAGTTATTAAGGGAGTCGTTATGGGTATTCTCCTTGTCTTCATATGTAAGTCTTATATTTTGGTGCCTCACACCCTTTTTGTATCCAAGGGCTTTTGTTCACTTATATTGCTATTAGAGTCTACCGTAAAGGATTGTCAGTATTGACATTTTTAGGAAGATCGTTGTGTTAGGTTAATGGTATTATTGTGTTCCATTTTGGATGATGGGATGTTCTTGCCCGCTGAATAGTTTTGTATTCCCAACGTCGGGCTTGTTTTGTTGTCAAGGCAATATTCCTGGTTAGGAATGGTAGGCTAGATTGCTAGTTTTGTGGCCGAGTGTGACTCTTGCCAGCGTGTCAAGGCTAATCATCTGAGACCCACCTAGTCCCTTGTAGCCGTTGAGTGTTCCAAAGTGGAAGTGGGAGCACGTATCGATGGATTTCATTGTAGGTTTGCCGAGATTAAGAAGTATTATCCCCATTTGTTTGATGATTGATTACTTGTATTGCTTGTGTTGCCTTCTCTTGATTGACGATTAATATATATGATGATGTTTATGCGTTTTGTTGTCTCAGTTTTGTCAATTTCGAGGATGAAATTTATTTATTGGTGGGGAGGATTGTGAGACCCGACCCGAGTTCGCATGTGTGTGTATAAGTATGCATCTCGTTCATCTTGTTCCCATGATCCTACAGGTCGAATTCTGGCGACCCGCGACCATCGGATAGTGTTTGCGGTCATCCTTAAGTCCGGTCACATAAACCCGACTCGGATTAAGCCGAAACCTGTGCCATCTTATTCACATCACCGTTGCGGTCCCGATGTCGCGTCTTGTGCATCCATCTGACATGTAAATCATAAGATGTAGGCAATTCAATTCTAGCCCTTGATAATAATCATGTGGCCCACCTAGTGAGGAGAGCACATTTTTCAAGGTGGCTCACTCCCTTTTTGGTACAATTTCCAATAAACACCACACACACTACCTAGAGTTCTATCTCACATACCACCTACTCTTAAACACCACCTACACACCAACTAATCTATTAAACCTACAACTTTGGTTGTAACTCCTTACTTGCAATCATCTCCCCTCTCTAACCAAGGTAAGAAAGCAAGGATTGTTTTGCTTAAAAGGATTTTGACCTCTTTTTCCTTCATTTTCTCCTCTCTCTCCCATTGCTAGAACCTCCAAAACATCTTACCTAGCTGAAAATTTCAGCCAGAATTCTTCCATCTCCCTCCTCATCTAACCCTCCACTTCTCATCTTGACCCTTCATCCATGGTCCTTGAAGCCTAAGGATTTCAATGCATAAAGAACTTTGAAGATCCAAGCAAGGTGGATGCTCTCCTTAACTTCTTCTCTATTTCATCTCTTTTCTTTCTTTTCCTTGTATGCATGGAAGCATGTAGGACTCACCAATCCATGGTGGAGGTCGTACATGGTTCCTAGGATGAAGGCCATGGGCATAGATCCTACTCATTTCCTTCCATGGTGGGCCATTCTCCATGGACCCACCATGATGCCTTCTCATTTATTCTTGCATCTCATAGGCCACCTAGGCCTTTGCATGCATGAAGGGAGGGTGTCCCTACCCTCCAGCAAATTATTTTGATGCATAATAGCTTGCATGTAATTGTATACATAGTGGATGGTGTGGATTGTGGAGTGGAAGGTCCATTAGTGGCGAGACCTTCCACCAATGGCCAATTTACTTCTTCCTTCTCCTTTTCTCTCTATTTTTTCTCCTATGTACTCTGGTGATGTGTGGCTCGCCAAGGAGAGGTCAGCAACATCTCAGACCCTTAGCTAAATGGGAAGTCCAAGCCTACTTTGACTAGATGTCCAAGCCCACCATGCATGCATGGTTTGGGTGGCCTTCAAAATAGTTCTTTCATGGAGGTCAGAGTGAGCTCCTGGGTCAAAAATTTTGTTAACCCATCAAGGTGGACCCCACATGTTGAATTAGGGCCATAAACCCTTTGATTAATTTATATGGGTTGTAATATGGACAACATATGTTGCTTTTCAAATTTCAGGCCCAGTTTGAGCCTGACTTTTGAGCTAATGTTTGGATTTGTTTGGATGTCCTTTTCTACTAAAACTTTTTTAGGGGTTTTCTAGAGTGTGGACCCCACTTTGATGTGGAATGGGGCCCACATCATTTCCCCCATGCTCGAGGCATATGGGATGGGTTAAAGTAGGCTGACTGTCCAAAAAATTTTGGACAGTCCAACAACACTGCATGTTAGAAATGCTCATTTTCCATCTTGATGTGGGAGTAAGTGGGCCACTCTAGTGGATCCCACTTACTTTCCATATGTGGGACCATCAAACCAACTAATTTTCCAGTAATTTGGGCAAGTATAGGCCCACCCCATGTGGTACCAAACATGGGACAACAGTATTTTCTACACCAGCAGATTTTTTTTCTGATATTCATGCTGACCATAATTTGTATGAATTAAATAAAATACTTATACTACCTCAAAATTATAAAATTTTGAAGAGAGGTTTCCCACCCATGGTAGGACTTACCTGTAAAATTTTAGGGGCAATGGATCCCATTTGGGCATCCAAAAGGGTGGGCCAACATAGTGGGTTGCCAAAAATTTCTTCTGTGTAGTCTAGCAGCATAGTTCCATATAAATAAATTTTTTAAAAATATTTTCTTAGAAGGTGGGACATATTTCTAGGTATCACCTTCTTGTAGACTTGATGAGGGACCTTAGGCCCAAATTTTAGAAATTTTGGAGGCCCAAAACCCACCCATTTAGATGGCCCAAATTCAGGACAGTTATTTTCAGCAACATCTCTTCCTGGACAGATTGTAACTCTGGAATTTATTAAAATACTTCTGAGTATCCAAAAATTATGAAAATTTACAAAGAAGTGTCCACCCATAATAGGACCCATATAAAAAATTTTGGAGACAATGAACACCTATACACACAGTGGCGAGGGCTAGACTGGCCCACCACGTTGGGACATCTAGGTCAGTCCAATTTTCTGGACAGTCTATTTCCTTTAAATTAATTAAAATATTTTCAGGTGTCCAAAAATTTGGAAATTTTGTTTTGGTGTAGCCCACCTATGGAAGTATCACTCTACAAAATTTCAGACCTAACGGACATTCGAGCTGACTGTGGTGCGGCCTACAAATTAGGTCAGTTTTGGGACAAATACCCAGGCCCGTAGGACTACCTATCATGGGACGCCCCTACCTTGGACTTCTGCACCTGCATTCCAACGGTATGGCCCACTTAAATATATGTGTTGTATCTTTCCCCTCTCATCCGATGGGGCCCATAGTGATGTGTGTGTGCCATCAGAGAAATAAATATATTATAAATAAATTTTATTGAATTTCCAGCAAGCCTAAATAGTGGGTAGGCTGGAATTTCAACATTTGGCCCAAGGTTGCTACCCACAAATGTATGTTTTGGGGCAGCATGGCCCACCATATTTGGGGACATTATTACACATATCTTGCCCTATCTTGATTAGATTTTTTGGGCTTAATTAGTGCACTCTTAAGGCCCACCTTAAATGGTGTTTATTAGAACAATATTCATAGTTGGCTGTTGGGTTTCCTAGGCCCAATGTCTTGAAACTTCCTTGATAGACCCCTGACCTTTGGGCCTATATTTAATACACTATTGTGATAGATTTTATGGGCCAAAATACTCAGATAGTTGGGCCCTTAGTTGCCCATTAAAGTAAACCATACTTGGGCCGAGATGTGAGGCCCAACTTACTTGTTTTAAATATAAGGATCACCCATATGTTGGAATAATGGGCTGCCATTTGGCCCACCATAATGAGTGGACTCATGATCTTTATAGTTGGGCCCAACCTTGCTTGAGGGCCCACCATATTGCCTATGTGTTGGGCTTTAAGTATAAGCCCACTAGGCCATGGATTGCCTTAGGCCTTAGGCCTTAGTTCATGTTTGACTGGTGGCGGCCTACCTCTTGGGAACCAGTTGAGGTTAGATGTCCTCCTGGGTGGTCCTAAGGTAGGCCCATGGGTTCTTTTATGGATGGTTAAAGGCCCACCATAGGCCCTAGGACATTTGTTTGAGGCTCAATGTGTATATATGTGAAACCTACCTTAACGCATGTTTGGTCCAAGCCATTCAAGCCTTGGATCGCCCGATTATGAATGCACTCTCTGCCTTGGGTTGCTGCTGGACTCACAATCCAGTAGCAGGCCTAGTTGATCCTTTCATGATATATACACACTTTCCATCTGGTGGGATCCCTCAGTGAGTATAGTTGGCCTTCATGAGATTATTTCCGCATAGTTAACTAATTTTTGGACCTTAGCAGGTCCAGGAAGTCAAATGGGCCAAAAGTTTATCAAAGGACCTTAAATGAATAATTTTATGGTTAAAACTTTATTTGGTTGTGGGACCCACCATATTGAGAACTTGTGTACGTGTTGCATGTTTATATTTTATAATCCTTGGGCTTAATTAGTGCATTCTTTCAGGTCACCTTTAATGATTACATGAGGACCCCATCTTAGATCAGATTTTTGGGTCATCCTATGGGCCCAGAGTGGGTTGGGACGTCCCAGCTTGGCCTAACCATATATTGGGCCTACTTCCACCATTTTGATGGACTTATGGACTGAGATAAGGATAGTATTGGGCCCTTGGTTGCCCATTTAAATTGCTAGTTATTGGGCTGATGTAGTGGGGCCCATTTCATCCAAACTTAAACTTATTTTTCGGCCATATATTTTGTACGTGGGCTGCTCACTAAGTCCAACTTAATGCATGGATTCTATGGCCATTGAGAATTGAGCCTTCGGCCTTAATTTAGCTCTTGTGGCCCATATTGTTAAAAGTGGTATTATATCTTTTTATGGCTTATTATGAGGAATATATGTATGTAGTTACCTTTATTTTTATCTTAAATATAGGCCTTGGGCCTTCTATCTATATAGTTCATGGTTGATATGCATTTTTAGGGAATGGTGGTTAAATGTCCCCATTATGGTCCCCTCTAGGCTCGGTTGTATTTAAGAGTGACTGGATACTCATCTTAGACTCTTACTAGGTTCATTTCTACATTACTTAGACCCATAGCTTGTATACTTAGTCTAATGGGCTACCCCAGGTAAATGGCCGCCCACTTGAAGTTGGATTTCCTTAAGAATATTGTCTAAGTACCTAGTCTTGGTTCCTTCTTGGTGAGGAATGTAATATACTTTTATATCACCATATAGTATGATTAAATTCATCCTCATAACCATGTACATCATTTGGTTGACAATGTGTGTGTGTGGTCATATTGTGTCATTGGGCATTGCATGTTACCTTCTCTGAGGGATGTAGTACTCCCTCTTGAACACGTTGGATACTTGGAATTGATGCATAGTTGATTGTGTGATTCGTGCATCTGGCATTACATAATATGTGAGCATTATCACCCTTGCTTCATCCGGGTTATAGCCTCCATAGATACATCGTGGATGACCATGTTTGGACACTAGAAATGTTACTTGAGCATACCGGGTGCATAGGATGCTCATGGGTGAAATTTTCAAAACTTCCATGGTACCAAGGATCTACCCCAACGCCGTAACCGAGTGGAATAAATGAGCGCATGAGGGCCTTATACCGTGAGGCCACGAGTCCCACTGTCGTGTAGTCAGTTGGATAGGGGTGTGGCCTTACTTGCCTGATGTAAGGAGGCATTGCTAGGCTTAGTCTGACTAGCTCGTGAATGGTTCATTACCTTTAGGCCTTGTTGGTGATTGGCTATTCCCGGGTTGGGTAGTGAGGTCTCTTACGCTCGTTTGACTGTGCGGGGTCTGTAGAGCAGTAGTCATCCAATACTGCAATGGACCCTAGTGATTTCCTTATGATGGAAATGTACTTGATATGTGGATTAGATATGAGCATTGGCATTACTTCACATTGCATTTGCATCAGCTGTGTAAGCCTCACATTGCATCGCCTTGGCATGGTGCCCAGTACTCATTACATTATATAGCCTTGGTATAGTTTTCCGCATTATTGTACTACCTTGGTGTAGCTTCTTACGTTCATGACAGCCTTGGTAAGGCTGGTGGTATTGGCTTTGATCATGTTTCCTTCTTATATCTCCTATTATTATTCTGTGCACTATTATCACACACTTACACCACCCTCTAAGCTTGTAACATCCCGGATTTTTGCCAACCTGGAATTAGACGTCCTTAGGCAATGGGTCGATCCTAATACCTTATTAACTTGTCAGAACTCAATCACAAAGTCTAAAATCGCTTTTGAACTCATTTCCTTAACAAATCTCACCTCGCACCACCTCGTTCTTTAAATCTTTATAAGTACTTTCACATTAGACACAAATCTTAAAGTTTAGGTGATGAAGAACAATACGCAAACTCAGAATACTATAAATAGTACATACATAAATAAAATGGGCTTTTGACCATTAACCTTATAGAATCATCAACGAATAGGTTATTTAGAACATCAGCCTCTTCTGCCCTAAGACCTTCTTCTGTTGTAATTAGGGCGTGTTTTAGTTAAGTATTAATAACCTGAATTACTTTATATACAAACTACAAAGGCCTAAGGATCAATCTCATTACCCAGTTGCTCTCGGGAGCACATTGAAACTCCGTATCAGATCTGGACCGCACGTCGGAAGTCCGATTACTACAAAATTATATAATTAGGACCGCTTTACTGGGCTTGACAACCATCTCGAAAATCAAATCTAAATAGTGTTCCATGGCTATTCGCTTGTGCCCGGAGTGAAGAGTGTGAGAAAACGTAGATTTCTTTAGAAATCAAATCTCATTTAAGTAATCTGAGACTTGTCACTTGCGGGCCTGATATAAGCAATCAGACCGTCAAAAATTGACCCAAACACACCCTCGGATCAGGGGAAATTTCATACACAGGTCAGTATACTTGTGGCCCTAATCGAGTTCCGGTGACCGTTGAACTGAAACTGGTCTGCCACGGGCGATCTGTAAATTTGATCAGGCCGAAAACGTAACTCGACCTGGATCCAATGTCTGTGAGCTTAAGTCCAACCTTTAGCTCAAGGGGGGCTTCCAGAAGTGCTCCGTTGAGACGGAACTGTCCGTATTTGGACATAACCTAAGTATAACTTGGCCCTAGGTCTAATTTGGTGAGTTTTGGGCCTATATAAGGACCTTAAACCCTCACTCTCTCATCCCATACAAATTTGAGAAAAACCTAGGAGAGAGAAGAGAGAAGAGAGAAAGTGTGAGAGCAGTGAGAGATTCTTCCTGGTGCTCTACCCTGCTACCCTACGTGATTAATCATCACAATCTAATCGCTTTTTCGGCGATTCCGGCTTCGTTCGTAGGTAAGAAAACCTAACCCTAAGTTGTTTTAGAGTTTCCAAGAGTGTAGGTGATGGAATAGTTGACCTATTTCATGATTCAGGCTGTCGTTGTGCTGTAGACAAAGGTGTTGGGTTCAAACTGGTTTCGGTTCAAGTTTACCGACAAAAGGTGCAGACTTTAGGTGTATAGGTTATGGCTTTCAATGCTTTCAATGTCGGTTAATGATTTATAACTGACAAGGGTGCTATTTGACATGCAAAATGCGTCGTCTGTTTCGTTATACGAGTTTACATGAAAGATGTAGGATATAGCCTAATCTATGCATATGTTGAAATGTTTGAAAATGTTTGGAATTTCGATTGGTGCTTAACATGTTTATTTGTCCTAAATATATACTTAGTACATGTGCAACAACTCCTTAGCGAAAGGACTTGCCCTAAATCACTCCACGGCAATAATGTGAAATATGTGTTAAAGTGTGTAGCCTAAGTGTTTGTGAAAATGTTTCAATAAACATGGAACTTGTATCCATGCATGCCATGATCATCTGCCATGGGTACAAGCACGTGATATACAGGGCAACTCCCTAGTGGAAGGATTTGGTCTAGCTTATGTGTAATCATCATACGTCATGCATGATGAGGTGTGCAGTTTATATGTTTGTGAAAATGTCTGAATGTGCTAGCAATCACCTAGTACACCTTGTATGAGGATCGAGAGATGAATCTCGGTTACCTTAATAGTGTGAATGATTTCTTATATGTACGCTCTAATGTATGGTCTGTTTTCACTTATGGAATGATTGTGTGCAAAATCATGTTTATGTTGTATTTCATTATATGCTTATGTGATTGTAAACTTCATGACTTATGAAATGCATTACTGTCTTGTTTGACTCACATGATTACTTGATGAGTGGATTGAGTTTGGGACTAAGAGTTAGTCCAGGCGATCGATAACGGAATGGAATTCGTGACTGAGATTCATTCGTCACGTGAGATGTGTTCGACGAACCCGAGTTGTACTTCGGTTGACGATAGTGGCTGGCCACACGAAGTGCTTATGCGTTTCATATCGTTCAACTTGTTGTGCACTCGAGCTAGCCGAGCTCGTCAGGTAACCCGATTTGTCTTATGGATGTTCACCATGTTTGGACGCCTTTATTTGAACCTAAGGTACTAACCTTACCAGTAGAATCTCGTTAACCATGGTACCTCGATCCACTAAGGCTCAGGAGCCAAGCATGGTGGTATGGGACACCGTGGTCGAGCTGTCGGCCTATGCTGGGGCCACGAGCCCCCCCGTAGTGACCATTGAGCAACCAGACTCGTGAGTCGATTATGGTAGTATGGGACACTATATTCGAGTTGTCGGCCTGCACTAATAAGGTGATGGGGGAGTGGTGCAACGATTCCGTGTAACAGCCCAGCAGCCCTTTGTAGTGACCTTGAGCGTACTCTGAGTCTATGTGGAGGCGATGACCCTTCCGTAGCAGCAAGAGTACAAAACTAGGCCTGTATTGATAAGGTGATGGGGGAGTGGTGCAGCGATTCCGTGTAATAGCCCTAACAGCCCTTGCAGCGACCTAGAACCACACATCGTATGAGATTATCTAGGATTGACGACCCTAGAATGGATCTTTGTTTGGGAATGATATAAGGAAGGTACCTTAGTTTCCCAATCCTGATGTTTGAAAGGTACTAATAACAACTCGGTAATCATGTTCATATCGCACTGGATGTGCCTGGAAGATGTGGAGCACTGAGGGATGAAAGCATGTCGCGGACGTAAGATGGTGTCGCATGAGGGAGTATGTTGGTGAGGGTATGCATCATGATAGCATTTCATACTTGCATTAACAAGAGTACTTAGGATTGTTGATTGTACTGCTTGACAGTTTTGATAACATGTTAACCTATGCTTTACTATTCCACTGAGTTGATCACTCACTCCCACGTTACGGGACGGTGTTCCGGACACCCACTAGAATTTGTCTAATTGCAGATGGCGACGCTACTCCTGAGGCGGAGCCGAACTTTATGATGACAAGGATGCTTTCTTGTATATGGTGGTTTCTGGTGGCTTCATGTGAACCGTGCGACGGGGTTACAGGGATACTGACTAGATGCCCTTACACTTGTTATTTGGTATTGAATCGCACATGTATATTCATTATGGTCCATTTTGGGAAGTATACATGTATTATTTAACCTGGTAATATTATCACACTCTGGAGACTTACCTTAGTTTATATATTTGATATATCTATCATAGTCTTTCGCTTGCAATTTAACTGTCTCTGAAGTATGATATGTTGTTTTGGTATGATCCCATTCATGTTTTAATGCTCTCATCATAATCATCATTATCTATGTTGCATAAGTGATGTGTTGGAACTCGAGAGCTGAGCTTTGCTCGACCCCCAATTTTCAGGGTGTTACAAGGTGGTATCAGAGCATGATTTGGATTAAATCGGACCTAGGTTATGGTAACACGATGCACTCTGACGCACTCTGAATTAGGAAAGGGGCGATAAAACTTAAAAACCACATTAGAATCCCAAGTTTAGCCAATCTCACCACCACCACAGATTAGATCTCTATTGCTACTAAGTAATTCAGTAGGCCACACAAAAGATCACAACAATAATAAAATTTAGGACCACAAAGGGAAGAAAACATTTAAGTTCAGATGTTCCACCATTCCACTCTATCCAGGACCATCCTTAGTTAAACCATAGATCATCAAATCATTTCTTTTTTGCCTCCAAGCACATCCTTTTGGGCCTTTTCTTTACCCTTTTAGAACCTTCAACTTAAAACCAACTCACCCCCAACCGGTGTTGTTCTTGGTCTCCATCTCACATGGCCAAAGCATCAATGCCTACTTTCCCTTATCTTATTACCTATGAATGATACCCCAAAGTTCCCTCGAATGCATTCATTTCTATATCTGTCATTCCTCATCTTGACACCTATCCATCTCAACATCCCCATTTCAACTACACATCCTATGAACATGTTGTCGGTGACAGCCTAAGATTCTAGTCCATAAAGCATGAATGGTCTTATAACTATCCTAGAAGATCTCCCCATTAGTTGATTTGGTATGCAACTATCACATAAAACTCCAAAGGCACATTTCCACTTCATCCATCCAGCTCTTACTCTACAAGCAACATCCCTCATCAATCTCACCACCTCATTCTTCAACTTTTCTAAGTCCTTTCATACTAGATATAAATCCTAACGTATAAATGATGAATAATAATACTTAAAACAAAAATTTACTATAAATAGTAAATATATGTATAAATTGGACTTTTGACCATTCAAATTATGGAATCTCATGAAATAAATAGGTTAGTTGGATAACATAGCATCTCCTACCTCAAAATCATATATTACACATCTAATAAAATCATTTCAGTTTGTAAATTGGACCCAAAAATGCCTCAAATAGAGTCGGGAGCCAAACGGAGCACTTACGGGGGGACCCATACCTTTTTAGGGCCTAGGGGTCACGAGGACCTCGCCAAATTGGCGAGGCATTGCCGGTTAGTCCAGAGGGTGGCGAGGCCCTCGCCGATTTTCGTGCCCGGCCGGGTGGGCTGGTCAGGCCGATGCTGTTTAGGGGTTAGGGTGACCCCCTGGTACATGGGCCGTGGTTTAAAACCACCCTAAATGCATACCTCCTTCACAAACTACCCCTCCAAGCTCTCCCTTTTCTTCAAAAATTCGATTTTCTCTCTCAAACCTTCCCTTCATTAACCTATTTCATCATTTTCTGTCAAAGCACACATACCTCCACCGTTTTCAACAATACCTACCCCTACCCTCTTCATTCTCTCTCATTTGAGCTCCTACACCCCCCCCCCCCTTTGAAGCTCAAAATCGTGTAAGCTCACTAACCCATCCATTTTCTTCACTCTCCTTCTTCAAACCCTATCATTTGGGCCTTTACAATCCCTGTTAAGGCTCAAATTCGTGGAGAACCAAAGACTCCAGCCTGTATTCCCCCTTATCTTCGCTTTTCCATGGCTCTATTCGAGCTTATTACTGCAGTATTTTCGATTTCCACCTTCCTCTCTCTCATGGGAAAGAGAAAGGGTGCCCCTCCTCCATCGCCAGACTCGGATGTCGTAGTTGGTTATTGCTGCGTTAGAATCTTTGTGTTTTCATGTTGATAGAATGTGTAGAATGTTTGACTGGTTGGAGTTGTACATGACAATTGTGAACTCCTTCCACCCTCCACCATTACTCCTCTTGGCCTCACCATTTCACACCCATATGGGCACAACAATCCACATTTTTGTGTCCCATAACTTTCATAACCTCCAAATGTTAGGACGTTTAGGGCCCGTTTGGCCAACTGCATTAGGTGAGCTTACGGTGGATGGAATTGTAAAGGTAACAATAAAGGTAGGTGTAAGGTATTGTCCTTAGATTGGGTGTATCCCATATTTTCCAATACCATGTTTGGAGTGTATGCAATTAAAAGTAAATCCTGAAATTTTCCTTTCCAAGTACACTTAGAGATTCATTATCATGGGATTTGGAAATCCTATCTCACACTTTCCAACACAAGACTCATTTTCCAAAGCCTATGACATTAATTTTAATCCCCTCACACCCTCCTACCAAACATGCCACTCCCAAATCCCGAAGTGGGATTAGCAATGCAAGCCCATTTAATACAACTTATGACCACTGGCCAAATAGGCCCTTGGAATTTTGGACCTAGAGTGGTGTTCCTAGATACGAATGACCTAACAGTAGGGAAATCCAATAGATTGATAACGTGAACCCTAGGACCTCCTTAGTTGGTGTGGTCATGTGTGAAGTGCTCGAGCGTAGTTACATTCTAGTTCGGGCAACTCAATTCTGATCAGACAACTTTGACCCTAAGCGATAAGACAATTTGTTATATTAGAAAGAGTATAAAATCATCTAGTGTATAAGCATAGACTTTGGATTACAACTAGTGTATTACCACTACTCCTAAATTAAGACTTGACTACTGGTTAGGTTAAGGTAAAGGACTAATTAGTTATGCTAAGCCAATTGAAAAATAGACTTAGTTATTCGGCTTAATCGACTCAGACCCACTACACAACTTTCCTTCCGTGTTGGCCCAACTACTTACAACTAAAAGTTTATAACTTTGTCTTTGAGAAGTATTAGGAGTATATAGCCAATAGAGACTTTGTCTTTTAGGCCTAAGGAATTGCCCAAATGGGCAACAGACAGTTAGGAATTAGGTCCCAAATTACATGCTATGTCGACATACATATTGTGTATATGAACTTAGAAAGATAGCTTGCCTGTTAAGCTATACATGATTAAATAGGATAACTCTGGACCGTGACAAAACTCTTTGGTAGAATTAGCCATCTTGCCTCAAACTCACACTTGCCCCTGAAATCAACCACAATACCTCTCATCTTTAGCTCCTTTCTATAATCATAGGTATCAATGTCATAATACGTATCATCGATGAAAAGAAGATCAATGTATTGGTAAATCGCTTCTCATGTCATACTAAAGATAGGTTTCAAATTTCAACTCGTTCTGACATACAGATCGATGTACAAATTCTTAAACCCTGAGAATAGAAACAATTTTAAGGGGGGTAGACAAGTTATGAACCCAGTTGACGTAAGTAGGTATACACGTCTACCCGTTCATAGGTGCAGCGGTGGTATGGTTGGCCCTTGCCCCACTGGCCCAGGATCGAAAGAAATTACTCCCAGTTATACGTAAGGTTAGGTCATTAAATAGGATCTAAATCTTCCTTAGAATGCCAATAATGAAGTCATGGAAGGAAATCAATTAGGGTTCAAGTACTAAACAACTTCATAGTACATAATAGGTCGGGTGCGAACTGAGTTAGAATAGCCAAGGTCAATACATCTACAACTGTGCTTGTCGATTACGAACATAATAGAAGCCCTAGCAAGTTCTACTATGAGAAACCATTTTAGGATGATCTAGTAAGATTTGACTCATCGTTTCCGTGGACATAGATAATATTGAGGACTCTCCTAGACCAAGACCCAACAGACTACTTCATAGATAGGAAATTTGAGCCTTTCAATGATGGACATTCCCTACATTTTTAGAGTGATCGGACTACGGAGTTACTGACATATACAACTGTGAAGTATTCGCGGCTTAACCCAATTCTCAATCCTGGGTAACTACCAATGGACTCACTGCTTGGCCAAACAGAAGACCAGGAGCCACCAGGA
Source organism: Magnolia changhungtana (assembly GCA_030180095.1). Lineage (NCBI taxonomy): Eukaryota > Viridiplantae > Streptophyta > Magnoliopsida > Magnoliales > Magnoliaceae > Magnolia > Magnolia changhungtana. Next base: position 2,074,680 of record JASAUF010000293.1, read on the forward strand.
CTAGGAAGGGATATGATGAGCTTTCTACCCTGTCCAGGTAAATGATCAATGTATTGGGATCAAGCCCACTATAACCGTCTCTCTGTGTTGGTCAAACATTGAAAACAATTATCTTACTCTAAATAGGTAAGAATTGTCATCAAGACATCAAATAGATGACGGAATAAATTGTATCAACCTGTTAGGGGATAAGCAAGGGATAAAAGAAATAAATTTTTAAGGGGGGTAGTGCCTAAAATGTACTAGACTAGCATGCACAATATACACCCTACCACGCATATAAACTTGAAATCAATAAGTCTTAGGCAAATGAAATAATAGAATTCTTACTTATTACCTTTAGCCAATTTCGGGGATGAAATTATTTTTAAGGGGGGCAGATTGTAACATCCTGGATTTTTGCCAACCTGAAATTAGACGTCCTTAGGCAATAGGTCGATCCTAACACCTTATTAACTTGTCAGAACTCAATCTAAAGTCTAAAATTGCTTTTTAACCCATTTCCTTCACAAATCTCACCTCGCACCACCTCGTTCTTTAAATCTTTCTAAGTACTTTCACATTAGACACAAATCTTAAAGTTTAGGTGATGAAGAACAATATGCAAACTTAGAATTACTATAAATAGTACATACATAAATAAAATGGGCTTTTGACCATTAACCTTATAGAATCATCAACAAATGGTTATTTGGAACATCAGCCTCTCCAGCCCTAGGACCTTCTTCTGTTGTAATTAGGGCGTGTTTTAGTTAAGTATTAATAACCTGGATCACTTTATATACAAACTACAAAGGCCTAAGTACCACCTCAGACAGAAATCTTATAGGACTAAGAACCACCTCAGACAGAAATCATACAGGACTAAATCCTTTAGAAATTAGGTGAGAACTAGCTAGTGTTAAACTAGAGTACCTATGAAATTAACACCAATCGCTTCAAATACGATCCGTAAGACCCAAAACAAGTAGAATAGTTAGCGTTACATTACCCTAAAATCTAGGAACAATCTCATTACCCAGTTGCTCTTGGGAGCATATTGAAACTTCGTATCAGATCTGAACTGCACGTCAGAAGTCTGATTACTATGAAATTATATAATTAGGACCGCTTTACTGGGCTTGACAACCATCTCAGAAATTAAATCCAAATAGTGTCCCACGGCTATTCGCTTGTGCCCGGAGTGAAGAGTCTAAGAAAATGTAGATTTCTTTAGAAATCAAATCTCATTTAAGTAATCTGAGACTTGTCACTTGCGGGCCTAATATAAGCAATCAGACTGTCAGAAATCGACCCAAACGCACCCTCAGATCAGGGAAAATTTCATATACAGGTCAGCGTACTTGTGGCCCCCTCGATCGAGTTAGGTGGACCGATTGAATCTGGTCGGTTCGCCACAAAGGACTCTGTAGAATTCAATCAGGTTGAAAATATAACTTGACCTGGATCCAATGTCTGTGAGCTTAAGTCCGACCTTTAGCTCAAGAGGGGCTTCCAAAAGTGCTCCGTTGAGATGGAACTGTCCGTATTTGGACATAACCTAAGTATACCTTGGCCCTGAGTCTAATTTGGTGAGTTTTGGGCCTATATAAGGACTTTAAACCCTCACTCTCTCATCCCATACAAATTTGAGAAAAACCTAGGAGAGAGAAGAGAGAAAAGAGAGAGAGTGTGTGAGAGTAGTGAGAGATTCTTCCTGATGCTCTACCCTGCTATCCTATGTGATTAATCATCACGATCTAATTGCTTTTCTAGCGATTTCGACTTCGTTCGTAGGTAAGAAAAACCTGAACCTAAGCTGTTTTAGAGTTTCTAAGAGTGTAGGTGATGGAATAGCTGACCTGTTTCATGATTCAGGTTGTCGCTGTGCCGTAGACAAAGGCGTTGGGTTCAAACTGGTTTCGGTACAAGTTTATCGACAAAAGGTGCGGACTTTAGGTGTATAGGTTATGGTTTTCAACGCTTTCAATGTCAGTTAATGATTTATAACTGACAAGGGTGCTATTCACATGCAAAATGCGTCGTCTGTTTCGTTATACGAGTTTACATGAAAGATGTAGGATATAGCCTAATCTATGTATATGTTGAAATGTTTGAAAATGTTTAGAATTTAGATTTGTGCTTAACATGTTTATTTGTCATAAATATATGCTTAGTACATGTGCAACAACTCCTTAGCGAAAGGACTTGTCCTAAATCACTCCATGGCAATAATGTGAAATATGTGTTAAAGTGTGTAGCCTAAGTGTTTGTAAAAATGTTTCAATAAACATGGAACCTGTATCCATGCATGCCATGATCATTTGCCATAGGTACAAGCATGTGATATACGGGGTAACTCCCTAGTGGAAGGATTTGGTCTAGCTTATGTGTAATCATCATACGTCATGCATGATGAGGTATGTAGTTTATATGTTTGTGAAAATGTCTGAATGTGCTAGCAATCACCTAGTACACCTTGTATGAGGATCGAGAGATAAATCTCGGTTACCTTAATAGTGTGAATGATTTCCTATATGTACGCTCTAATGTATGGTCTGTTTTCACTTATGGAATGATTGTGTGCAAAATCATGTTTATGTTGTATTTCATTATATGCTTATGTGATTGTAAACTTCATGACTTATGAAATGCATTACTGTCTTGTTTGACTCACATGATTACTTGATGAGTGGATTGTGTTTGAGACTAAGAGTTAGTCCAGGCGATTGGTAATGGAATGGAATTCGTGACTAAGATTCATTCATCACGTGAGATGTGTTTGACGAACCTGAGTTGTACTTCGGTTGACGATAGTGGCTGGCCACATGAAGTGCTTATGTGCTTCATATCATTTAACTTGTTGTGCACTCGAGCTAGCCGAGCTTGTCAAGTAACCCGATCTGTCTTATGTATGTTCACCATGTTTGGACGCCTCTGTTTGAACCTAAGGTACTAACCTTACCAGTGGAATCCTGTTAACCATGGTACCTCGATCCACTAAGGCTCATGAGCCGGGCATGGTGGTATGGGACATCGTGGTCAAGATGTCGGCCTACACTGGGGCCACGAGCCTCCCCGTAGTGATCATTGAGCAACCAGACTCGTGAGCCGATTATGGTGGTATGGGACACTATATTCGAGCTATCGGCCTACATTGATAAGGTGATGGGGGAGTGGTGCAAAGATTCCGTGTAACAGCCCTAGTAACCCTTTGTAGTGACCTCGAGCGTACTTTGAGTCTACGTGGAGGCGACGACCCTTCCGTAGCAACAAGAGTACAAAACTAGGCCTGTATTGATAAGGTGATGGGGGAGTGGTGCAACGATTTCGTGTAACAGCCCTGACAGCCCTTGCACCGACCTAGAACCACACATCGTATGAGATTATCTAGGATTGACGACCCTAGAATGGATCTTTGTTTGGGATTGATACAAGGAAGGTACCTTAGTTTGCCAATCCTGTTATTTTAAAGGTACTAATAACAACTCAGTAATCATGTTCATATCGCATTGCATGTGCCTGGAAGATGTGGAGCACTGAGGTATGAAAGCATGCCGCAGACATAAGATGGTGTCGCATGAGGGAGTATGTTGGCGAGGGCATGCATCATAACAGCATTTCATACTTGCATTAACAAGAGTACTTAGGATTGTTGATTATACTGCTTTATCATTACTGCTTGACTGTTTTGATAACATGTTAACATATGATTTACTGTTCCACTGAGTTGATCACTCACTCCCACGTTACGGGAGGGTGTTCCGGACACCCACCAGACTTTGTCTGATTGCAGATGGCGACGCTACTCCTGAGGCGGAGACGAACTTTATGACGACGAGGATATTTTCTCGTATATGGTATTTTCTGGCGACTTCATGTGAGAGTACCTTAATCGACAGGGTTACAGAGATACTGACTAGATGCCCTTACACTTGCTATTTGGTATTGAATCGCACATGTATATTCATTATGGTCCATTTTGGGAAGTATACATGTATTATTTAACCTGGTAATATTATCACACTCTGGAGACTTACCTTAGTTTATATATTTGATATATCTATCACAATCTTTCGCTTGCAATTTAACTGTCTCTGAAGTATGATATGCTGTTTTGGTATAATCCCATTCATGTTTCAATGCTCTCATCATAATCATCATTATCTATGTTACATAAGTGATGCGTTGGAACTCGGGAGCTGAGCTTTGATCGACCCCCAATTTTCAGGGCGTTACAAAGCTTCTATAAACTTATGCACGATTGATGCGTGTAGGAGATCCTAGGCAGGTGTCGTAGCAACAGAGTATGTAATAGAGTTGAGCTTGAGGACTCCAGTACTGCTGACTCTTTTCTCTCTTTTCCCATTATCTTATGTATGTCCTTTTGGACCTGATGTAAGCTTGTAAAAGTTTAAATTCTTAGTGAATTTTGTGATGTATATCCTTTGTTATTTCCAGATGTACTTGCTGTAATCTTGGGTATGCTCGTATTAGAATGATTATATTATTATGAAAATCTTCCTTGTAGGATCCCAGGATCAGAACCTGCCTTAGGAGCCGAGAATGGGGTACTACGGAGGCTGTTACATCCAAAATCGGCCATGGGGTTCCTTATGAGTCCGGTTACCGGGTTTGGGGTGTGACACATAGTCCTTACCTACTTCGAGTAAATGAGAATTTTGTCAAACTCTCTTCGTTCAGAGAAAGCAGCGACAACTTTTGGGGTAGCCCTTGCCTTCATATATATTTTCAGTGCAAGGTCGTTGTCCGCAGTCTACAATAGAAAAAATAACTAAGATTTGAAAACACAATAAATGATAAATAGTCTAAGCTGCAAGATGGATAAAAGAAATTGTGAAAGTAACAAAGACCAAATAAAACTAACCCCTGCATGAGTATAAGATTAATTTTAGTGCAACTTAAACACCAATTATAATCAATATATTTTCCATGAATTATCGAGGGTAAATTATTACCATTACCATATAATGAAACCATTGAGCGACTAGGAAAGAAAAAGGTCCAAACCAACCTTCACAAAATCCCCTAGTTCCTCACTACACTCAAGCTTGTCCTCAGCTAACCAATTCTCTAATAACATTATGTTACAGGCTCCAATCTTCTAATAGCATTCACAAATGATGCTTTCATCAGTATAGTCATTCATAACACTGACCTCACGACTTTGGGACTCACATGAGAATTCAACTTCTGCATAGTTGGAAATTGAGGCAATGTTTGTGCTTAAGACCAATTGCTCTTGCAACTCATCGATCCCATTACCTGCATTCATACGATGATTACTAACAAACAATGGACTGAGAATAGATATAAGAACAGGTACCCTAATAAAGAAAGAAATTGCACATCAGATCAAAAGTACCTTTGATTTTGTTCCAAGCAACCATAGGACCATAGAAGCTGGAAGAGTGTTCCCGTTTCAAGTACACAACTAGAAGCAAGCTTTCTGATACTCAAAAGCTATCATGGTCTGGTTTCCATGTGGAAAGTGCATAAATGATCCGCCCCTTCCACCCCTGAAGCATCCACTGGCTATCTTCGTCGATGACGAAATCCTTATGGTAGTAACTCCTCACCCTATCCCTTGCTTTCCCCATGATATCCTAATTCAATGGGAGTTGCTTGAACCTAGCCAGGATCAGAATATCTCAATTTAGTTTAGGAGTTGGTAAATATCAGGTACTATTTAGTAAATCAGCACCAATCCTACAAATCATGGATTGGTGCACATGGCGATTAACCAAGACTGCCCAATCACTAGGCCACGTCTTGGATGAGGCACAGACTAAAACTCTAGAAGTTTATACACATCCCATCATTCACCCTTTTTTAGGGGTCAGAAACCATTTCGATCATGGCTCATAAGGGAAAAAAGGCTATACAGATGGAATGGTTAAAATATTCCTGATTACTGTAATTTTTTAAGCTTGGGCCCATCCATGAGGTGGCATTCAATTTTTACTTTTCATTTTTACGGCCATCATATACCTTCCATCTGGTGATCAATGAACACTGAGAAACTAAAATGAATGCTTGCACTGAGGACAAGAAGGATTCTGTTTATACGTAGCCCATATTAGGATGCAAGTCACACTACACAAAGTAGACAATGCAAACAAAGCAACAGTTAGTATCATCTAGACAACACTTCCAGGCCTTATAATCCTTTTTATTTTTTTGAAGAAATGCAGTTAGGGCTGTCTTAAAACAAGCAAAATCTCAGTTGATATATCAAGAGTCCTAAGCTCAGACAGGCCTACATATTTCCTCCAATGTATGTGCTAGGCACCCAACAAAAGCTAAAATGGCAAAAATTTCTCAAACAAGCTAAAATAAGTACTTATAGACATTTGAAAACCAACATCTCCCTAGAAAGTAGAAAGCAGACGAATAACATCATTTCTCTCTGGATACTTTTAAAAGTGACGTACCTATCTCTCTTCTATTTCTTCTATTTCTTCTCGGCTTTAGCAACCTTCTTTAACCTTACTCCCAAGTGACGCTCATTCGTCCGTTCCAAGCGAAGCTGAAATGAGTTTCTGCCTTTTCTAAAATGCATTTTAGATGGCCCTAAGGTGTTTCTAGCTACCATGGTATAGATGAACTATTTCACATATGTAGGTTACAACTACCATCAAGAAACATGTTTTCCTGAATGGTGTGGATCTATTACCAAAAAAGGAAATTGTTTGCATCTGTTTTCAACAAACTCGCAATTTCTGCAAGATGAACAGACACTCTCAGCCAACAAACTATGATGTACTTGGCCACGTGTTTTCTTATTTTACAATACTTACAGCAGACAACTATTTTAATTTTTTCTCTACAATTGCTAATATTTTTAATTTATAAATTACTGCATATATAGATAAGTTAGGTTGTAGCTTTGAGGCAACACGACCCAGATGAACATGAAGCCAAGTTGACTTTTCAGGTTCTTAAACTATGATCCTTACACAACGTACAAAACCATTACAAAAGGATTGCATGAACAAACATAGAAACAGATGATACAATCTTTTTAGAAGTGAAAAGCTTAAGGTGTGAGACACCCATTGTTTTAAATAGCTATGCTTACACTACGTAGCATAGCATGGTACGTCGCATGTAGCTCACATGATGTTTTCAATGATTTGTTACATTTTTCCATTTTCAATAAAAATTAGTTAACCTTTTTAATGCTTTTAATAAAATAATAAAGAAAAAATGGTATTAAATCGGTTTCATTGCTCTTTCTTCACCTTTAAAAAACAACAAGCATTTTCCAATCAAGTTTCTTTCTCAGCATGTTGCATATTTGCATAAATAACATTAGCATCCTCCACAGATCTTTAACTACATCTTAGCAACAGTACCCACAAATTTTATAGTTTCAGTCCTAAAGAATTCAATTTAGCCAAGAGGAAGTGACAAAAAATAATGATGAAACCTTAGCATTCACAGCGAGAAGTAGCTGACAAATATCACCACGAGGGATATTTGCAATAACTCACTACAACTCCAGTATTATTTCACCACTCAAAACTAAAAGGTTGTAGTAAAAATGATATGAAAAATGCTTATGGAAACCAAATCAAATCCCCTATTCATACAGCTAATGCATTAAAAAAAAAATCCCCTATTATACATGCAACAAAACTGCTTCTCTCATTCTACTGACAACTCCCTTCATCACCACAGTCAATAGGCGGATCCAGCCCCTGTATTGGAAGGATCCATCTCCTTTGGAAGGTTTGGACTATTAAGATCATTTTTATCATGTGTAGCCCACTTGATCATTGGACCAAGCGACCAGCCTGTACTTTTTTTTTCCTATCTTGCTCACTATTAACTAGTCGGAGATTGATCTAAATTCGAACAATTTTCAATTAAAAGAGGAAAAATGCGGGATTGATTCTATTGTACATTACCTTACAATTCCTCAGTCGAATCTCTTGATAAAAATCCTTTCCGAATAATCTGAACTGATGAACGATCTACCTGTAACACCAAAAGAAGAAAAAAAATAAGGATTTTAGATTTTCTACAAATGAAATTGGATAGACGGAAGGACCTTATGTAATAGGGAAACAGAGATTGTTTAACAGTGAAACAGAGAAACAGAGGTGATTGTGTCCCACCAAAGGCCAAAGAAAACAGGGAAAAGCTAGGGTTTCTACTGACCTTACATAAAACAATGTTGAAAGGACCTTGATCTGAAAGAGGCTTGTTGTGGTTGATTGCAACAAATAAGATCCCCTTCTTCCATCACGGATTTTTTGATAGTTGTTCATTAGTAGCAAAGATTCAGTAAAATCTCCCAAAAATAGCACCAAAACCTAACCCTAGATCATTTCGATCTATGAGATTCAGCAAAATCTCCCAAAAATAGCACCAAAACCTAATCATAGATCATTCCGATCTATGAGATTCAGCAACATCTCCCAAAAATAGCAGAGAAAATGCAATCTAAAGATAGGGAAGCTCAAATCTCATTAAGAAAAGATAACAAAAGGCTGAGATTCAAAGCTCTCAGTTGGAAATCATAACAAGAAAATGCATCTTGTTTATCTAGCGTGGGAAGCAGATTGTGACCTACCTGGCCTGCAAGGAAATTGACTCCATCCCTTCTTTGGATCTCACAGAGAGAGAGAGAGAGAGAGAGAGAGAAAGAGAGAGAGAGAGGAGAGAGAGAGAGGAGGGAGACGGGGAAGAGAGAGAGAGAGAGAGAGAGAGAGAGAGAGAGAGGAGGGAGACAAATTGAGAGGAAGAGAGGGAAGATAGAGGATTAGGGCGAGAGAGATTGAGAGAGAGTAAATGGGAAGCAGATTGGCTGGTGTACCACACACCAGCTATATAGCTGCTATATTGATGTTAGCAAGTTAAGTGGGTCTGGGTCCCATCATGATGTATGTGTTATATCCAAACTATCCATGCATTTAGCGAGTTAGTCTTAAAGCTTGGGACTAAAAATAATATAGTTATAAAGATAGTGTGACCATAACTGGGAAAGGCATCTGTTGGTAGGACTAAAATGCTCCTATATTTGTGACTTTTTTTTTTTTTTTTACCTATGGCCTATTCTCAGTGGGATGCTTGAGATGAACGGTCAGGATATTATACATGTGTGTCATTTGTCCATGCCAGCCGTTCAAAACTCAAGCCTGAACCAACTTGAAGCCTAGTATCTGAGCAAAAAGATGACCAATGAAATGGCTTCAGCCCAAGCACCATGGCCCACTGTTAACAGCCCAGGAAAATGGATAATAGAGTTTATCGAATTCGATGGGCTGATCTAGCCGTTGATGCTAGGGTTGGCAATGGGCCAGGATTGGGAACCTGAAATAGGCCCAAGTACTGGGCTCGTATTTGAAATATTAGCCTTGTGGTCACAACGGGCTAATGGAAAATAGCCTTGTCTGTTTACCCATTCCATTCATCAAGTGGGCCACTCTTTTAGAAAAAGAATGGACGGTTTAAAGACACTTGTTACGGTTTCTATTCTGCATACACGTGTAGTTGAGATACTTTTTAACTAAGAGTTCAAGTTTCAACAATCTGAACCGTTCATATGATGAGACTTGTGGTGGATGGAGAACACTTTTAAACCTTTGATCATTCAACTCTTTTACTTGCTGGGCCAGATCATTCAACATAGTTGATCACTAAGCAATGGGCCCCACTTGTACAAGTCGAAAAATCCAAACTTGCACCATAAGTTCCAATTTTGGACATATGACCATCTTGTCCAGTGACTCATTAGGTGGGCCTAGTCCATTTCCACCCCTAACTGGAGACCTGGCAAGTCATACTTCAGAGCGACAAATTTCTTTAATAAGGATAGTGACCATTGATTTAGTGGCCACAATGCCAAACACATCTTCAACTTGCAAACAGAAAACTATGATAGGGCCCAAAATTGGTTTAGTCTAAAAATCAGGTCACGTCAGATCAATATTTGCAAAATAGACTTTTAGCCTCGGTTCCTATGTAACTAAGGCTAAAAAGTAGACTTTTGGCCTCAATTCTTATACAATTGAGGCTAAAAAGTAGACTTTTGGCCTTAGTTCCTATGCAACTGAGGCTAAAAATTAGACTTTTTGCATAAATTCTTATGCAACTGAGGCTAAAAATTAGACTTTTCGCCTCGGTTCCTATGCGACTAAGGCTAAAATGTATACTTTTAGCCTTGGTTCCTATGCAACTGAGGCTAAAAAGTAGACTTTTGGCCTCGGTTCCTATGCAATTGAGGCAAAATAGTATACTTTTAGCCTCGGTTCCTATGCAACTGAGGTTAAAAGTAGACTTTTGGCCTCAGTTCTTATGCAATTGAGGTTAAAAAGTAGACTTTTCGCCTTGGTTCCTATGCAACTGAGGCTAAAAAGTAGACTTTTCGCCTCGATTTGTATGCAATGAGGTTAAAAAGTAGAATTTTTGCCTCTGTTCCTATGCAACTGAGGCTAAAAAGTAGACTTTTAGCCTTTGTTCCTACGAAACTAAGGCTAAAAAGTAGACTTTTCGCCTCGGTTCCTATGCAACTGAGGCTAAAAAGTAGACTTTTCACCTCGGTTCCTATGCAACTGAGGATAAAAAGTAGACTTTTGGCCTCAGTTCCTATGCAACTGAGGCTAAAAAGTAGACTTTTGCCTCAATTCCTATGCAACTGAGGCTAAAAGTAGAATTTTCACCTCAGTTCCTTAGCAACTGAGGTGAAAATTGAACTTTTAGCCTCAGTTCCTTAGCAACCAAGGGTAAAAAACACATTTAGCCTTCATTTTTTCAACTAAGGCTAAAAAATTATGGCTAAAGGCCTATTTTCTTATAGTGATTGGGATTGGTGTTGCTGTATGTTTTCCATTCTCTTTTTCTTCCCCTCTCTCTTCGCTCTGCTAATTAAGTGCAAGTGAAGATGGACGTGGCTTTTTCAAGAGGTGGGGAGAGAGAGAGAGGGTCAAAAGTGTTGATGCCTCATGGTGTCATGAATAGTGATCCACAAACGGAACATATAACTATTTAAATTAATTACTTTTCTTGGACCATTGCCATGGCGCGGATTAGATACTAACAGGTTGAGTAGCAAGTCGGCTACTGAAGTGACATCACCAAGTTCTGTGGGCCCCACTATGATGTATGTGTTATATCCACACCATCCATCCATTTTGAGATATCATTTAAAGTCATGAGCCAAAGAATGAGGCAGATAAAAATCTGTAATGGACCCCATCAAAGAAAACAGTGGGGAGAGTGATTCCGTTGAAACCATCCTAAGGCCAACCATAATGTTTATTTGAAATCCAACCTATTCAAAAGTTAAAAAAGACATGAAATAAGAGAAAACAGAAATACCAGCTTGATCCAAAACTTTTTTGGCCTTTAGAAGTTTTTAATGGTGGACGTCACTGTCCCCATTGTTTTCTATGCTAGGGTCCACTGGACCTTTGGATTTAACTCATTCTTTGGATATTGCCCTAAAATGATCCCTCCAAATGGATGAAAGGTGTGGATACAAAACATACATAATGGTGGGCCCATGGAACTTGGTGACGCGACTTCAGTAGAGAGTCTCGCTACTCAACCTGTCAGTAGCTAATCCATGCCCCATTGCCATAACGCAAGCCAAACTGTTGGTAGATTCACGAGAGTTTCAACACAGGGTTTGAGTACCCATAGGTAATGAAATCCCACCACGGCACGGCATGAGTGTGTGTGTAAAAAAAAATAAAAAACAATTGGTGGGTAAGCCACTAATTGAAGGGTTAGTATTATCCATGTATTTTGTTTCACTGTGAATGAGAAGAATATATGGTAATGATGGGAGATTTGAACCGTCTTCAATGTCATTGAACCACTTACTTCCATACCATTGAAGGTTGTTCGATGTCATCGACAGTGAAGTTTAATTTTTTTGAATTTCTGTACTTTGCACTTTTGACTTCATTCTTTCTCTATTTAGTTTCCATGAATCTTGAGGTCTTGAAATCTTCAATCTTAGTTTCCTAAGATCTGCCCTTGCCTTGGTGATTCTTGAGCATCAAATCCAGACTTTTAACATTCTTTTCAATCCAAGCTCTCGGATTCACCTCGTAAGATAAACATGTATAAAATATACCAATTAAGCATTATTATGTTCATAAAACTAAGATATAAACCTAGGAAAATATGTAATATTTGACACTCAACACCTCGCAGCCGAGGCCTACAATCAATTTTCAATTTAGTTTCAAATTGATCCTGCAAATAAGGTCTCTAATCAATTTTCAGCACATATCGCGTGCAACAAGGGTTTCAACTCAACTTCAATTAGCAACTTCCTTGGCCGGAAGCCCTGGAACAGCACTGGCGAATGCCCACAATGGGGGTCAGTGTCAAACCCAGTTCAACCAATAGAACGTGGCAAATACCCAACAAGGGGTTCACTTCCTAACATCTCAACCTCCCTTGATCGGGAGTGCTTTGCAATTTCAATTCCCCGCACATGGGAACATGGTTACATCATAACAAGCTCCCCCTTACGGGAGTCATAGGGTCAAAGAAATCAATCACTATGCTGAAGAAGTGGAACGAGCCTTGCCATGGAGACGTTAATACCTCAAACAAGTCGAACTGAAATAGAAGAGTTGTAGAAGCAACTCGAAACGATGTAAAATCAACTTCAGAGATAGCAAGGGATCGATCTCCCCTCAATAAATTTCAGGGACACAAGTCCCTTTCTAGATGCACAAGTACCTCGAAACTTCGAGGTAACCAAATTCAAGAGATATGACGGTAGCAAATGTCCTATGACACATCTTAAGGCATTCTATGGAGAACTGAATGCAGTGGTAGGAAATGAAGGAGCTTTTATCTACCTATTCCAAAAATCTCTATAGGGCAATGCCTTGGACTTGTACACTTCCTTGGATTGTCACTGAATCAAGACCTGCGAACAGATATCGCAGACATTTGTCAATAGGTTTGCCTACAACCTCAACATGGCTCCCATAAGAGCAAACTTGGTAGCCTTTAGACAAAAGGTAATGAGACATTATCTACATATGTAGGGCAATGGCGAGAGATGTCTGCTATAATGCGCACTCCAATCAATGACAAGAAGCAAATCACTATGATTTTCCATTCAATAAATTCGGGCATTTCTGATACCGGATCTCACATCCTTATGCGAACTTCGCTCAACTCATCCGTGCTGAAGAACAAGTGAAAGCAGGAATACCCGTAGGAACAATATCCTCGTGGCCTCATCCGGCTACTCCAGTCAAACAGAGCAAGGTTGAGGGAAGACCCCATAAGAAACGGGATTGGAAACAACAACAGTACTTCCCATCGCTCAATAGAAGCCAACATCAACGCTACATCTTAAGGCACCAAGCATGCACCTTAACAAGGATGCCAACAGTACCAGCAGTATCGTTCACAACCCTAAGTGCAGGGCTGCGCAATAATAATAACTCGGTGAGACCAAGGTCGAATCCATAGGGACTTGCTTAATTTGTACGTATTCTGAAATAAACTAGAACTAGAAATATAATCTAAAATCTGAAAATTTAGAGAGATGTTTATTATAGTAAAAATACATTAAATCGCTATATTCTTTTGGGTTGAACATATACTGCTTCATCAATTTCCCAAGAAAGAATATCACTGTAATCAATCTTTGGTTACATCTTCGATTCGACATCTGAAGATAATTATCATGTATTTATTTTATTTCATTTGAGTTTTTCTGAGATAGCCCGGAAATCTCAGTGGGTTATTTTGTGGTGAGCTCATGAAAATTACAAAGAGGGTTTTATTATGATAGCCCATGAAAATCATAAGAATTGCATCAGGCTGTAAAGGTGACTATGAAAACCTTGAAATAGTGAAAGCCAAAATTACGAGGGTAGTAATTTTGACTTTCACTATTTTTAGTAATTTTGGAAGTGGAGTAGGTGTGGAGTTAAGCATCGAACCACTATAACTCCTTATGCATTGATTGTGATTGATTATCTATTTATTGTAAATGTTTTATTTATTTTGATTGTATCTTGCAAGTTTGAAAGTTTGATCTCAAAGACGTCGTGAAATATGGTTGTCCTACTTAAATCTTTTAGGTGAAAGTTGTCCTACAAACTATTTGAAATCAAGGTTTCAATACTCCAAGCAATTGAGCTTAATAATTATTTATTTATTCTGCATTACATCGAAATATTTAGTATTGTCCTATTTACCCCCCTCGAAGGACATTGATAGCTCATCTTTCATCATCTTCTTCTTCATCTGAGGAGGAGGCCTTTTCAGTTGGTTACACATCTATCTGCTTATTATCCCTTAGATCTGGGATGACCGTAGTGGTGAAGGTCAATGACTTTTGGTCCTCATCGCTTTTAGACTCACTTGTTTCTGATTTAAAGTCTTCAATATCGCCCCATGTGGCTGTCATAACCTTTCCTTTTAATTTCTTTGTGGGACATTCAGTAGATAGATGGTCTACTTTCTACAATTGTAGCATTGGGGCTCTTTATACTTTTCGATTGATTTGCCCATTTGGCGCTTATGGTCCGATTGTTTCCCCTTGTTGTTGTATGTTCTTCTACAGTTCTTGTTGAAGAATTTTTTGAAACTCTTAGCCAAAAGGGCCACCTCCTCATCTCTATTATCTTCTTCACTTTCCTCCTCAAATTCAACTTTGTTTTTAGAGGTCTTGAGGACATGATGTTTGGATTTTGTGGGAGTTTTAAAGTGTAGCTCAAAGGTTTGTAGAGAACCCACTAGTTCCTCTACTTTCATTTAATCAATATTTCTACACTCTTCAATCGTGGTGACTTTCGAGTTGAAGTATTTCGATGGGGATCTCAAGATTTTCCTACAGATTTTAGGTACCGGAAGCCTCTCTCCAACTCCATGAATGTCTCATGTTCATCAATTTTTATATTTTCAAATTGGATTGTTAAGAGTTGCAGCTTTGAGCGCTTTACTGTGCCTGTTCCTTCATAGGTAGTTTCTAATAAATCTCATGCTTCTTTGGATGTTCTACACATACAATTTTACTTAAATTCTTCTTATGAAATTGCATAGTAAATGACGTTCATTGCTTTGGCATCACATGTTTTCCTTTGTTTCTCATATTCAATCTACATTGTCTTTGGTTTTGGTTTAGATATGGTAGTGCCATTGTCAAGTACCACTTGTTTCGTTGGTGGAACATATCCGGTCTTAACGATGTCCTAAACATCATGATTTAAAGATTCTAAAAATATGTTCATCCTAGCTTTCCAATATGCATAGTTTGAACCATCGAAGTTAGGTGGATGAGAGACTGATGTTCCCATTCCCTTGGTCATATTTCCAACTTCAGTTAGGATCTTCCTCTAGGTTGATAAACCCTTCAAGAGAAACCCTCTTTGATACTAATTGAAAGCGTGGTAAACTACTAATTGAAGTACAAAATTATGCCCAAGTGTCCTAGAGGGGGGTGAATAGGACTTTTAAAAATATGTCTGTTAAAAACTTAAATTGCCTAACTTAAACTATTTTCTAATCAAACTAAGCAAGGAAATTTAACTCTGAGGCTTTCAAGCCAATAGAGGGTCCAATCACATAGGCTATGAAAGATATGTATATAAGCAACTAGCTGATATAGATAGTGAACATGCGTATGTGAGATATGCTACCTAACAATCCTAGCATTCATCTTATCATACAAGCATATAATTAAACATTCAGCTACAAAGTATAATTAGACAAATGCACAAATGACAATCCCAAACACAATCATGTATAGTGGTTCGGCTATGTGCCTACTCCATTCCCGGTTGACGCACTCATCCCTATGAGTGTACCGAATTTCACTATCTAATGGTTTTAAATCAAGTTAACTATAAATATTTACTACATACACAAGGTTAAACTAAGGAGCCTACACAAGGCAACTTATTATGCCTACACAAGGGAACTTTTTGCCTACACAAGGCGACTTCTATGGCCTACACAAGGCAACCTATATGCCTACACAAGGCAACTTTATGCCAACACAAGGCAGAAGGTCCTACACAAGGACACTTATAATGCCTACATAAGGCTGCAGGTCCTACATGAGGACACTATACATATTCTCTCGTAAGAGGCCCACATCTTAGCGAGTTTGACAACCTAAACTCTGAATCGCAATCCTACACAAGAAAATGGCTTCAGACACAATGGACTATAAGACTTACTTGTAACTGAGTGAGCCCTGTTTCAACACATTTTGTTGAAGATCTTACTAGTAGTGAAGAGTCTTCAGCTCCCTTGAACCACAACCACTTGTAGATGCTCCAATTGAGGTACCGAGGTTGTTGGGTTTAGGGTATGGTTGATTTACACTAGTTAATTATATGCATTTAAGATCTAGAGAAGATTCCCATGAACTAAGCCTTTAAAGATCCCAGTATAATGATTTTCCATTAAGGAGGGTTGTTGGACGATTAATTAAGACCGGACTTCATTCTTCGATCCAAGCTATGAATATACCAATAAATGCCTTTAAGCTATGGATTAAATGATGAAGTCCTATGGGAGAGAGGACTTGGGAGTAAAGGTAATAACTATGGTAATAATTCTCTCAAAGTTAACTTCAATACTCATTCAAAAATTCAAGAAGCAACTCAAGTACTGACTATATAGAGTCAAATCCCAATGGTAAAAAAATGAGAAGAAATCTGTCGTTGTCGATGGCATTTAAGGGTCTTCGATGCCATCGAAGTTTCCTTCAATGTCACTGAACCTTCTTCGATTGCATCGACTCTCTGCACTATAATTTTCAAATAAGAGCAGAACAAATTTTATCCTATGCCATTGAACATTCTTCGATACCAATGAAGGGCCCTTCGATGTCATCAAGAGATGGCTTAATGCCATTGGAATTTTCCTTTGAAAATATCATTTAGTTGTTGGACATATTGAGCACTTTTACAATGTCATTGAACGTGCTTCGTTACCATTAAGTGAAAAATAGATTTTCCTATAAAAACACTCTAGACAGTGTAAGGCTCGTAACCTAGTCTATACCATTCCTTAGGATCCCGCGGTCCTCCCGATCGAATTTCGGTAACTCACCTCGCATAGATAGCATCTGTACGAGACCCTGAGTCGCACCCTGTCAACCCGAATCGACTCAACTCGAAACTTGTACCCTAGCGACCGCGCCATCGCTGCGGGTTCTAACGTCGCGTCTCGTGCGCCGAGGCGATACCTAGGCCAGGAGTTGTGCCCTCGCTTATTTCGAAGAAAATACCACGCATTACAAATCCCAAGAGAATCTTTACAACCCATCACATCAATCAATCAATCACAAGTCAAGTACACATCCTATCACAAGTACAAGCAACCCATACCCTACCCATCTCTCTCCCATTCCCAAAGTCAACTCTCTCTCTCTCTCTCTCTCTCTCTCTCCACCCATCCCTTCCTTATACCCATCACCCATCACTCCATCACCATTTCATCCCATCACTTCTCTCTCTCTCTCTCTCATTCTCTATCTTCACTCCCAAGCAACCAAGAGACCAATCGCCCATGCCTCCTAAGGAGAACCTAGGTGTGGCCCACTTCCTTACCCCAAAAACTTTCATCTCCACCATCTAAACTTCATCATCCACCATCAAAGGTTGAGCATAGGAGTTAAGGAAGCCAAGGACCAAGAAGGAGTGCAATAGGTGGGTGATTTTAGGATATCCACCGTTGATTTCCATTTAAGGGCCCACTTATGATGGGACCCACTTTGATGTATGTGTTGTGATCTAAGAGGGGCCCATAGTAGTGGGGTCCCTCCACTATGTCGATCTCTCTCTCTCTCTCTCTCTCTCTCTCTCTCTCTTCTTCTTCTTCTTCTTGTTCCTCTTCTTCTTCTTCTTCTTCTTATGATTGATGATGATATGTGTGTAGCCCACCCTGATACACCCCACCATGAAGTATGTATTCTATATCCATGCTAGCCACCCATGGGGCCCACCTTGTGGATGACCAGCAATTGGCTGGACGGTCCAGTGCTGCTAGCACCGTCCAACTACCCTGGATGAAAGGAAAATACAAATATCAACTCATTTAGAGCTGAGGTGGGCGACACGTGTGGACCCACCTATGGTGCATGTGTTTCATCCAACTCTGCACCGTCTAACAGCTGCTGGAGAGTGGGTCTCCACCATGATGCATGTGTTTTACCATTTTGTCCATCTATTTCATCCAAACCATCCAGCGGTCTGGATGTGGTCGTGGGCCACCATGCCATATGTTTTATATCCCAGCCGTCCATCTGGATGGTGGGCTAGAAGCCACACGAGCAACAGCAGCTGCTGATGACGCCAGCAAGTTCTATGGTCCCTGATCACGGGTATGTTTTATACCCAAACCGTTCATCCGTGTGGGGTCCACACATGATGCTTATCCACACCGTCAAATGGTTTGGATGGTGGGGACCACCATGATTTATGTGATTTACATCCAGATCGTCTAGGGCCTGGACGTTGGAGTTCCAAAAAAATAAAATAAAATATATAATAATATAATATTATATTATATATATGATATATATATATATACATATGATATATATGTATATGTACGTGGTGAGCCCCACGTGGGACCCACCTGTTGAACGGATTGGCTGGTGAGTCTCACACCAGCTATATAGTTGTTGTATTAACGTCCCAAGTTCTGTGGGTTACATCCACACCATCATTTTGTTTGACAGTGGGACCCACCTTGATGTATATACTCTATATCCACACTGTCCATTTGGACGTGTGGTGTGAGGCCCACCACTAATGTATATGTCTTAAATCCAAACCATCTATCTGCTGATGGGCCAGCAGCGGCCTGACCATGAGGATTGTGTTAGATCTAAACCATCCACCCACTTATGAGTTTGTCTTAAGGCCCGAGGCTAAAAATGAGGCAAATCTATCAGGTGGACCACACTGAAAAAAAACAGCGGAGAATTAAACACCTACTATTGAAATCTTTTAGGGATCACAGAAGTTTTGGATCAATATGATATTTGTTTTTCTTCTGGATTCAAGTCTTTGTGACCGTATGAACAGATTGGATGGAAAATAAACGTTATGGTGGACCTTGGTAATTTTAAGGGTGGAAATCATTATCCCCATTATTATTTGTGGTATGGTCCAGATGATCTGTCGATATGATTCATTTTTTTGGAAAAATGCTCTAGAATGATCTTTAAAATAGGTGAATGGTGTAGATGGTGTGGCCTATTAGTGCGACCCATTGATGCGGCCCACTTGATGTATTCGTGGCCCATCTGTGAGGCCCAATGTGATGTATTTGTGGCCCATCCATGAGGCCAATGTGATGTACTTACGGCCCATCCGTTGAGGCCCAATGTGATGTATTTGTGGCCCATTCGTGAGGCCCAATGTGATGTATTTGTGGCCCATCTGTGAGGCCCAATGTGATGTACTTGTAGCCCATCCGTTGAGGCCCAACGTGATGTATTTGTGGCCCATGAGTGAGGCCCGATATGGTATATATGTGGCCCATGTATGAGGCTCGACGTGATATATATGAGGCCCATATGGTGAGGCCCGACGTGATGTATATGTGACCCTTGAGTGAGGCCCATTGTGATATATATTAGGCCCTCGTGTGAGGTCGTGGGCCCACTATACGTGTGGCTCTATGTGGGCCACTCCTTGGGAGCAATGTTGGTTAAATGTCCACATTGATGGGCAATGATGGTTAAATGTCCACATTATGACCTTCCCTTAGGCCTTGTTAGGCCCATTCTCATCCTTCTCTTAGTGGGTTAACCAAATTATTCGGCCGCATTGATGTTGCATGGTCCATCCTCACCATAGATGGATGGCTTCGTACTACCGGAATTGATATATCCACAGCCAAGGGCTGATCTTTATATTATAGTTTAGATCGGTTGTTCATTTATGAACCCCACCTTGCATATAAGCCAATTATCGATGCCGATTATGAGTATTTGACAACATAACATCATGATACATGACCATATGCATCTTCTACATGCTTGTGATGTGATAAGATGAGGTTGACCATTGCATATGCCTTCTGGCAAGTTGTTTATGAGACTCCCTGATAGGCGGTGTTGTCCCTCATGAGTGCACAGTACACACAGGATTGATGCATAATTGGATTGTATAACTCATGCATCTTACATTGTGTGATATGATTACTATACACCCTAATGACATCAAGGCCGAGGCCTCCACATGCAAATCATGGAGAGTCGGATTGGATACCGAAAATACCATTACTAGCATCGGGGCGCCATAAATGTCCTTGGATGAAAATCCCTAAACTCGATGGTACCAGAAGATGACTCCAATGCTGAGACCGAGTGGATACATGACTGCACGAGGGCCATATACCAGTAGGCCGCATCTCCTATTATGTCATGATCAGTTAGAAAGGAGTGTGACCTTACTCGCCTGAGTGAGGAAGTAATATCTAGGTTGAGTTTGACCAACTTGAGGAATGGGTTCGCTATTGACCAGCCAGGCCCGATATTGGCAGGAAGATAGTGAGGTCCCTTCCACTTACCCAGTTGTACGCTCGAGTAGGGGAGACAAGCTGGTGTAGAGTGTACTAAACCCTGGTGATTGTCTAGCATGAGAACTGTACTGATATTTGATGCTCTAGTAATGAGCTGCTTGGATATGTGAATTCGGATGAGGACTGGTATGATTGAGTTGCATCTCGCATCGTATGGCCTTGATATAGCCGATAGCATTCACACCTTGCATTGCATGGCCTTAATATGGCTGACAGCATTTATGCCTTGCATCGCATAACCTTGGTACAGCTGATGGCATTCATGAACTTACTAGCATTTCTGCATTACTCTAATATTGTATACTTGCATTTCTACCATGCGCACACACTTCCACAACCCTCTAAGCTTTCTATAAGCCTATGCACGATTGATGCATGCAGGTGATGCTAGGACGTTGCAATAACATTGAGCTTAGAGCATACAGTAGACTTCTGGAGCTTTTGATTATTGAGATTTTATTTCCCTTATGCATTGTACTCAAAGTTTTTTATCTTAGTGGATTTGTGATGATGTTATTGGTTGTTATTTGTGGGTTATGCTTATTGCGAATCAAATTCATGTTGAAAATCCTCCTTATAGGATCCTAGGATCAAAACCTAGTATATGGGTGCCAGGAGCTGAGAATGGGGCACTACGGAGGCTGTTGGCGTCGGATTCGGTGATCGGGAATTTTGTGAGCCCGGTTTTCGAGTTTGGGCTGTGACAAACAGTTTGGTCCATATTCCGATGTCATCAAACAACCTTTCAATATCATCAAATTTTGATGCCATCGAATGGCTTTCGATGTCATTGAGAATATATGATTTTCCTTGTAAGCTCGCTAGACAAATTGGTCCTCTTTTCAATGCTATCGAACTGTGTTCGATGCTATCGACTAAATTATTTCGATGCCATCAAAAGTGATTCGATTGCATAGAGTATACTTAAAGTATTTCAAAGCTTGCCGGAGATATTAGGCCTTATATCGATGTCATCGAAATACGTTCAATGCCATCGAAACTTAAGTTTCAATTGCATTGAACTGCCTTCGATTCCATCGAATATATCTAGGAATTTCACAGTTGGTTGCTGGACTTGTAAGGATCTATTTCGATGCTATCGTCGAACAGGTGTTCGATGCCATCGAAGTTGTCTCGGTTGCACTTCGATTGCAATCGACAGAACATGAAATTCCTTATTTGCTTCTATCTCCATAGGCTTTAAACAAACTTTAATCTAAGCTTACCAAGGGTTTTACGAATATGGTTTTGAGCAAGTTTAGATTTATTCAGTGTGAGCCTTTTACCTGATAGGGTTTGGTTTGGGAAGTGAGGCTTAATATACCTGTAAAGTGCACTAAAACTTCTTCAACTTGATGAATCTTGGTCTTATAATCTTCATATGGGGCTTACTTGATGCTAGGACTCAACATTCACGTACATTGACAAATAAGGGCACTTTCAAACCTACCATGAACTAGATAAGATTTTTCCAAAAACCCTTGACCCACCCAACCTCGGCATCGGCATTTAAGCTTCTACAATCGGTTGTGGTTCAAGGGAGCTGAAGATTCTTTAACAACTTAAAAGATCTTCATCATTTGTGCTAAATGGGGCTCACTCACTTTTAAGTAAGTACTCGAATCCATCTTATGTTTGAAAATCTTCCCTTTTATAGGATTGAGATTCAGAGCTTGTCGTTCCTCAAACTCACCAAGTCCTTTCGTAAGCCTCTGATGGAAAAGTATATATAGTGTCCTTGTGTATGACAATTGTGTAGTTCTTGTATAGAATTTATTGTCCTTGTGTAGGACTTGTCAAGTGCCTTGTGTAGGCAATTTTAGTAATCTTGCATAGGTTGTCAAGGTTTATAGTTAACCTGATTTAAAACCATTGGATAGTGAAATCTGACACACTCTAGGAGAGTGTGGGTCACCCGAGAATGAAGTAGGCACGTAGCCAAAACTATATATTGTTGTGCAATGAGTTGAATGCTTTACTTCATGTTTTGTGTTAATTAACTACTTGGTATGCTTTACTCAATTCATGCACAACACATGTTTGATATTATGCCCCAATAATGTATATCACTATGCTGATTTTGTTTGCATACTTTAGTTTAAATCTCTTCATTTAAGTGATTAGAAGTTACTGCCTGCAAAAAGAGTTAATAAATATTGAAATGTCCTATTTACCCCCTCTATTAATTACAATTAAAATATATCCAAGCATTTCTTGTAGCGATTAGCAACAATTTTAAAGTCAAGTACGAGGGCCTTGGAATCTAGGTTCCTTGTCATGGGTGTCCAGATGATAAGTGAAAGCCTGTCTAAGACCCTTCTCACATGAGGTTGTTCTAGCCAGTAGGACTGTCAGCTTGTAGATTCTGTGTCCAATGCATGTGGTGGAGCATATCTATGTTAGGCATAGTCACAAAGTTCTCGGCTGGGATGTTTCTTGGGAGATTTTCAAATTTTGAGTTTTTTTTTTCTAACAATGTTATCAAGAATATTTCTAAACTATTAAATGAATTTAAAATTTAAATATATTTATTTAAATAATAAAAAATCCACAAAGGTTTTACTATTTTTTAAGTTAATATCATGAGACAAACATGATACTTCAAACTCTGCTAACATTTTGAATATCTTGCAATCATATCATTTGGTGTATTTCCAACTATTATTGCATCCCACTCTCAGCTATATTTGTCACACCAAGTGTCGGTGGATTCCCATTGAGAGAGGATCAATTCATTAAGAGAGGATCAATTGTCATTTCACCAAACAGTGTCAAGCAATAAAGAATGTCAGCATTTTGAAACATGTGAATCTGATGGCCATTGAATAATACAAATCAACTTTTTAAGAATGATTTATCTATGATGTTAATTAATTGTTTAAATTTCTAATTGAAAGTGTCCAACAGCATGATAATGACACAGATGGTGCCATGGCTGTCATGTTGAAATCATGTTTTGATACAATGCACAAGTAAACATTGCAAATGTCCTGTATGTGAGGCTTCCTGTTTTGGTGGGCCAATTTGTTTTGATTGAATTAGTTTGAGAGTTTTTTTAATATGTTGGATTATAAATGATGAGCATGATGGTGGGCTCCACTTGATTTAATAGTATAACAAGACAATACGGGAATCATTTTTAAGTATAGGAGTTATTAAGTCATCCTCATGTATTATATATATTTTGTGATTTTGTGATTTTCATTAATGCTATTGTTGCATAAATAGGAAGTTGTAAGTAATATATGGTGGAGATGTTTGAATCAAAGTTGAAAACACAAGAGTTAGACTCTATTGAAATGTTAAATTCCCTTAATATACATTGATATGTCATCCTCTAATGGCTTAAGCTTTTAAAGAAAGTGGTGATTTGATATGGTATCAGCATATGATAGCAATCATCTAATGGTCCATTGGAATTTGGACCACTCAGTGTTTTACATTTAACCATCCACTTGATAACCATTGCTTGATTATTTTGATTTGAGAGATAATGATCAATTTACAATCCACCCTACTATTTGGATGGTCTAGACCGGAGTACATGAGTCGCCACCATTTTCCTCTATTACATCTTGTAGATTTGTGCCTAGGGCTGTGTGGGGTCCACATATATGGACATGATAAATCCACTTGGTTCATCTATTTTTAAATACCACAATAGGACAGGATTTAAAAAATTAGGCAGATTCAAAACTTAGGTGGGTCACAACAACAAAATAGTGGGAACAACAATGTCCACCATTGAAACCTTCCTGGAGCTGAACATGAGGTTTATGTTCCATCCAAACCGTTGATAGAATTATTACCACTCAGATAAAATATAGGAACAAATATCATCCTGATATAAAACTTCTGACACCACCAAACGTTCAATCTCCGCTTTTTCATGTGGAATGGCCCACATGAGATTTGGATCTACCTAGATTTTAGAATCCTGTATTATTTTGGTCTTTCAAAATAGATGGACAGGTAGTGGATTTGTCACATAGACCTGTATGTCAAAAGGGACTCATAGGCAATCGGGGAAGCAGATTGCGTAGTAAGTAACTCACTAAGCTTAGCATACTGAGTAAACTCTGTGAGGTCCACCATGATTTATTTATCAGATCTACTCCATCCATCTATTTTAGAAGATAATTTTAAAGCTTGAAACCAAAAATGAAGTATATATAATGTTAAAATGAACCACACCATAGGAAACAAATGAATTGAACATCTACTGTTGAAAAATTTGTGGGGGCCACAGAAGTTTTGGATCAAGCTTATATTTTTTTCCCTTCATCCATGTCTATATGATCTTATGAACAGGTTGGATGAAAAATAAACATCACTCTGAAGCCTAGAAAGGTTTCAAGGGCGGAAATTATTATCCCCACTATTTCCTGTGGTATGATCAACTTGATCTTTGGATATGCTTCGATTTTCGGATCAACCACTTAAATTAGATGAAAAAATGAATGGACGGTGTAGATAGACTACATACATTCAAGGTGGGCCCAACTGAGTTTACTCAGTACGATAAGAGCATACTAAGTAACTCAGTATGCAATCCAATTTTGGCGATCAGCTCCCATTACATTCCCACGTATTGCGATGGGATATGTCTAAACCTTTTTGCTAAGGAAAGTATGATGGGGATATCTCGTGCACATGCATGCCCCCCCTCACGCACGTACGCGAGGAGGGCCTCACCATCAATCTGGATTGATGACGACGTCCAGGGAGGACCCCTTAGTTAGAAGACTGAGTTTTGGTTCTTTGGAGTGGGCCAGATAGTCAAATAAAGCTCATCATGGGTTCTCATGATCATGGCCCACTAGTTTGATTAGTCTCATATTTTAGGTTTTGCTTATTAATGTTATTTAGAATATCATGGATGGTTTAGATTACTTTGATTAGTTATTATTTGTGTTTACTTCATTGCCAAGTAATAGGTTGTGCACATGGTGCAAGTTTTAGGGGTATAGGGTTTTCTTATAAATAAGCACCCCTTGTAGGTTTTTTTTCTCAATGAAGATTAATAAAAATTTATGTGTTTTCCTGCTCCTTTCCAAGTTATGAAAACCTAATAGGGTGTGAAGCCCTCCCTTCTTTGAAGGGCTACCTACTGTGGTACGAAGCTACA
The DNA here is from genome assembly GCA_030180095.1 of Magnolia changhungtana. NCBI lineage: Eukaryota > Viridiplantae > Streptophyta > Magnoliopsida > Magnoliales > Magnoliaceae > Magnolia > Magnolia changhungtana. Next base: position 2,100,349 of record JASAUF010000293.1, read on the forward strand.
TCTATCCTGATTCATTCCCATCTTCTACCATCCACCCTTCTCATCTCCCAAATCATCTGCTCTACAAATCTATCCTTTATTCCAACAACTTTTCTCTCTTCAGCAGAATTCTAGAATCTGGCCCTGCAGGAGGGCTGAAACTTCAGCGGAGTACCACGCCCAGACCGTATATCGGATCGACTTGAAACTTGGAGGTTTTGAAGTTCAGCCCTGGTTGACCAAACTTAAGAGGGTGTTTTTTGGGTTTGTGGGCTCCACACACGTGCGGCCAGCCATTAGCACACTTGTGTCAGGCCCAACCTGTTGTCTACATGCGCAGGTTGGTTACAAGTTCTCTCTCTCTCCTCTCTTTTACTCATCTATCACCTGGTTTCCCTAACCTTAACCCTGGATTATCCTAAATCCCCAATTTTTATCCCTTTTCTTTAACCCTAGAGTTCCCCAAATTGAACCTGTGAATCCCTTGGATTAGGAAAATATTTTTATGCATGTGTGGATGAATTTACTCTCCTTTGAGCATTGTTTGGTCTATAATTTTACTTGATCTAGCCCAAGCATGTGTAGGCCTGAACCCACATAGATTCCTCTTGTCAAGTGCTTGACGTTATGTGGGATGTGGGATTTTGTGTAATTGTCTTTAAACTAGTGTGATCTAAAGCCTGAAAATCTTGCGTATCATATTTGAATTTCATAAGTAGGACTTTTTAAAATAAATAAAGAAATAAAAGCTCTTCATTAAAATACTTCAACCCTTTAACAATGGCTCTTTTGCTTTGAACATGATGGCCATCATAAACTTTTAATAATGTGGCTCTTTTGCTTTGAACATGATGACCATCATAAAATTTGTATATTAGATGGGTTGAAATAATTAATGACAATAGTTTTTTTGGGCATCTAACATCCAAGGGGAGGCGTATCAAATAAATGGTTTTTGTTGTTGAAAAAGGCTCAAATTCAACTGTCGGAATCCCAACTTATCTTATTGCAATATGTTCCTGAAGTAATTTGATAGTTGAGAAAAGTATAGTGGTTCGCATGCTCCCACTCCGGACTGCATCGAAGGGACATAACATGAAATTAAACAGTATAAAATCTGTGACCTACTATATATAGTTCACTATCTTGAAACCATATTTATTGTTTGAATGATCATATCCTTTGATTAAAGGGCATGTATTTAATGATTCAGACCATTGAATTTTACATTGGTTCCTTAAATATCAACCTATCAAAAATCTATTTACTTAAATCCATGTAATGTTTTATATCTAGTCTTTTTTAATTGGAGCTCATAGTGTGGACAATTTAATTTGAGTTTTGCATACACCACGTACAATTTCATAGTGCTTGTGTATGACTGTCACACTCTGTCGAAGGATAAATGTTTCTCGTAATAGGGTTGAATGGAAACCGTTACAGCTACAAGCAACAACCTACAACAGCAGTAGCAACTCTAAAAGAAGAAAAAAGGGAGGGAGAAGGAAGAAGAGGAGGATATGGCTTGTACAAGTTAAGGAATCCATCCAAGTCACTGAGTCATAATAACTGTCGAAGGATAAATGTTTCTCGTAATAGGGTTGAATGGGAACCGTTACAGATGCAAGCAACAACCTACAACAGCAGTAGCAACTCTAAAAGAAGAAAAAAGGGAGGGAGAAGGAAGAAGAGGAGGATATGGCTTGTACAAGTTAAGGAATCCATCCAAGTCACTGAGTCATAATAAAAACTCGGGAAAGCTATCTCCATTCGTTTTTAGTTATTTATTTATTTATTTTTTATATAACATCTACCAGGCATGTCCCAAATCAACTCAGGTTAGTCTGTATCAACTCACTGACTCACCAACCTTGATTTAAATTGGAGTAGTATTAGGATGAGTTAGTTACTTTAATGATATAAAGTGCACACTACAAGTCCCTTACAATGGGGTATGTATTAACTCTTAATTTAGTGCATTGATTCAAGTATTCTCTAGTTAATATTTCTGTTCTACTATTTTCTATAAACTCTTTTTTTCTTTCATTTTTCTTCTACCATAGATGTCAAGGCCCTCCTCTAAGCCTTGATAGTTTGATTTTGTGCATAGAATCAAAGCCTTTGTCAGCTGTGAGTACATTAATTATTTTCTTTTAAGTTTTTCGGCTTTCACTTTGTATTAGTTCTCCCCCTCTACAAATTCTTTATTTTGACGTTGGTGAGCTCGATAATGTTAACATCAAGTGTTAAAATATTTCAAATAAAAAAGAAAAGAAAAACTTTTTTTAAATCTAATAATGCTTGTTAACTCATCTCCGTTTGTATAAAGTATAGTCCAACATTGGAAAGATGAGGAAAAAAATGAGCTTATATAAAATCTCTCCACAACATTTATGTGAATGTACTAAGCTATGCCCAAGCATGTATGCACACAATCTCAGCCCGATGGAAAGAAGTAGCCCAGAGATTTTTAACTGGCCATGTACGCCCGTGCACACGTCCATGTACTCATGCATGGGGGATCTGGAATCTAAATGGCCTAATTGGACCCTTTATAGGGGGGTCTTGATAGGCCTTGGTTTTATCATTTTTAATTAATTTTTATTATTTAAAAATATATATTTTTTTAAATTTTGAATTTCTTTTTAATGGTCGTATGTTTCTAATCGTTTCTCATATGAACTTTGATATGGCCATTTAAATTAGATTGTTTATATTGTATGAAATAGCTTAATAATGCCTAGCCCATCAAGTACCTTTAGTAACTGCTAAAAACACCTAATTGATTCATGGTTAAGACCTCTATGAAAACGGTCACACCTTCGATCTAGAAAAAGGGTATTTCTTAGTTTTCTTTGGAGACATTTCCCTCATAGTCATCTCTCATAGTAGCATTATCTTATATAACAATTAGTAAGAAAAAAAAATGTTTTCAGGTTTTTCTCCTTTTTTCTTTCCTAAACATAAGATAAGGGGGCGGCGGTCAACCATCCACTCTCGAGATGCATATTGATCAATCGATCTCCGCGTCCTGCCAGTTCGCAAGTAGACTCACTCTACCGAGGGGCAACAAAGGCTGGAACTATTCCTGCCAAAAACAAGGGTCGGCAGTGTTTGGTGTTGGGTGTTGGGTTCATACTCAACTTGTACACATAAAAAATAACCACAACATGTGTTCTATCATGGAGGTTGCACATCGAGGAGCCTATTGCACAGGGCATTGTATCCTAGAAGTACCGCATTAAGGAGCCTACTGCACTAGCTTAATTGACCAAGAGGTCAAACTATCTTTAAAAGAGAGAGAGAGAGAGAGAGAGAGAGAGAGAGAGAGAGAGAAGTTCCACATCTTGTCTCGGCTAAACTATTTGGATTATACTTCCTGTTTGCAACCACTTTGAACAGGTGTGAAATTTCAATTTCTTTCACTTTTTATTGTTTTCGAGTTTGTTTTTTGAATTATTTTAATAAGTTTGAGATACTTCTTCACTTGTATTCCTTTCTAATTTTATGCTAAGGTCCAAAAGGTGTATACACGGGTTTATAATCATAATAATTGTATTTTCTTAACATTTTCTCTATATAATAGGATTAGGTTAGAGTTATATCACTCTCACTCTGAATAATTTTAACTATAAAATTGTGTCGATCTCTCTAAGGTCTTTCATTTGAAAGTGAGAATATAACAAGGTATTTGTATCATTGAGTATTTTTATATTAGAACTAAATATCAATAGATCGTTTATATATAAGCATACCATAACCGTGGAATCTTTAAACACCTTTGAATAAAGGCATCATTCTCCTCCCATTGAACATAAACACATTAGTCATCATGACTTGATTGAATTTTTCATGCCACTATCAAGAGACTTGTTGTTTAAGTCCATATAAGGATTTTAAAAGTCTACACACTTTATTTTCTTGATTTGATTAAGCATACCATTTAGATTGTTTCATATATATTTCTTCTAGTTTATAATTTAAAAAGACAATTTTTACATCCATTTGGTTTATTAGAAGGTTATTAATTAAAATAATGACAATTAAGATTTGAATTGATGCCATCTTTTACATAGATAAGTATGTATCGAAGCTATTACAACATTAAGAAGAAGAAAAAAAAATTTGGCTACTAGCATAACCTTATATTTATCAATTAAGCCATCAGCTTTGCGTTTCTTTTTTAATATTTGCTTACAACTTAGTTTTTTCTCCCAAAAGTAGGTCTAGTAATTTTCACATGTTATTAATCCTGATAGACTGTAATGTCCCAGAAAAATCCGTATAAAGACCCGAGTACCACCTCAGGTAGAAATCACTTAGGACCAAATCCTTTAGAAATTAGACAAGTTTGACTAGGTGCTAAACTAGATTAGCTGTGAAATCCGCTTGATCTACTTCAAATACAATCTGCAAGACCCAAAACTTGTGAAATCATTGATGCTAGGTTACCCTGAAATCTAGGATCAATCTCATTACCCAGTTGCTCTCAGGAGCACATTGAAACTCCGTATCGGATCTGGACCGCACGTCGAAAGTCCGATGATGACGAGACTAAACGCTTAGGACCGCCTTGTTGGGCTTGACAACCATCTCGAAAATCAAATCCAGATAGTGTCCCGGGGCTATTTGCTTGAGCCCGGAGTGAAGTGTGTGAGAAACGTGAATATATTTAAAAATGAAAGCTAAATTTAAGTGATCTGAGACTTGTCGCTTGCGGGCCGAAAATAAGGATTCAGACCATCAGAATCTAACCTAAATACACCCTCGGATCAGGAAAAATTTCATACACAGGTCAGTGTACTTGTGTTCTTGATCGGTGATCGTGGACCGTTAAACTGAAACTGGTCCGCCATGGACGATCTATAAATTCGATCAGACTGAAAACTTAACTCGATCTAGATCCATGGTGAGAGAGCTTAAGTCCAAACTCTGGCTCAAGGGGGGGGGCTCCGGAGGTGCTCTGTTGAGCTGAAACAGACTCCCTTTGGCTATAACCTAAGTATACCTTGGCCCTGGGGCCATTTCCATCAGTTTTAGGCTTATATAAGGACCTTAAACCCTCTCTCATTCACTCTATACGAATTTGAGAAAATCTAGGAGAGAGAAGAGAGTAAAGAGAGGGAAAGAGAGAGAGAGAGAGAGAGAGTGTGTGTTGGAGTTCATCCCTGGAATTCAATCCCATCACTCCACGTGTCTTACCACCACTTCCGTACCGCTCTACGGGTGCTACCGATCCCGTTCTTAGGTAAGAAATTCAACCCCTAATCTGTTCTAGGGTTTCAAATAGTTGAAATAATGAAATAGCTAACCTAGTTCATGCTATAGGTTACCATCCTGCCGGTGACAAAGGCTACGTGAGTTCGTTATGCGTTTACCGGCGTAAGGTGCAGACTATAGACATATAGGTTATGGTTTTCAAGGCTTTCAATGTCGGTTAATGTTTTATTCTTGACGTAAGTGCTATTTCATATGCATAAAGTAATGTCTGTTTCATTTTTCAGTTATACGTTAACTAGGTTGAATATACTGTATTCCTCGTATTTGTAGAAAATACCGTATACGTATAAAATTTAGATTTGTGCTTTAAATGATTAATTGTTGTCTATGTATGCTAGATGCATGTGTATCAACTTTTGGGTGAACGGATTAGCCTAATACATGTTATATTAACATATGTCGAGTATGTTACAATGCGTAGCCTAAGTGTTTGAGCAAAAGACTAAATAAGTATAAACTTTGCATTCGTGTACGCCATGACTAACTATCGCGGCTATGCGATTATTGTGTAGGCAACAACTTCATAGTGAAAGGACTTTCACTAAATCACGTCACAGCAAATATACGTTATACGTGATACAATTGGTAGCCCAAGTGTTTGTGGAAATGAATGAATGAATATGGAACTTAGATTCATACTTACCATGACTATCCGTCATTGGTGCACGCGTGTTATAAATAGGGCAACTCCCTAGTGAAAGGATTTGGCCTAATACCTATGTGATCAACATACATCATGTATGTTGATGTTAGTAGTCTAAAGTGTTTGCTGAAATGTCTTAATGAGTAAGTAGATAGTAAATTGTAATGTATAAGGGTGTTAAGATATGATTCTCAACTCATTTAACTATGTGTATGTTTTTCCTCCATGTATCATATATTATAGTGTCTGTTTATCTATGTAATGCATATGTATAAATCCATGTTTAAGTTGTATTCCATAAAATGCAAAAAAATAAAGCCGTGAAGGGTGATGGGGGAGTGGTGTAACGATTTTGTGCAACAGCCCTAGCAGCCCTAAAACGGATAATATCGGACCTTTGATTGTATGATTTGAAATCTTGATTCATTACTGCTTTAAATATCTTTTAAGATATTTTGTTATAATGGAATATGATTGGGGCTATTGTATAGTCCAGGCAATTGGTAACAGATCCTAGATTGGTGGATGATGTTGTTTCGCCACACAGGATGTGTTCGATGAATCCGAGCCGTACTTCAGTTGTCGACAGTGGTTAAGCCACACGGAGTGTTTACGCACTTCATATCGATTCACTCGATGTGCGCTCGTGCTAGTCGAGCTCGTCAAGTAACCCAATTGACCCGATGTATGTTCACCATGTTTGGACGCTATTGCTTGAACTTAAGGTACCAAACTCACCAGCAGACACCCCATTAACCTTGGTACCTCGATCCGCTAAGACTCATGAGCTGGACATGGTGGTATGGGACACCATGATCGAGCTGTCGGCCTATGCTGGGGTGATAAGCCTCCCCGTAGTGACCAGTGAGCAACTCAGACTCGTGAGCTGAATACGGTGGTATGGGACATTGTATTTGAGCTATCGGCCTACACTGATTTGGTGATGAGCCCTTTATAGTGACCTCGAGCATACTCTAAGTCTACGTGGAGGCGACGACCCTTCCGTAGCAACAAGAGTATAAAATAGGCCTACCCTGGCACAACCTGGCTGTGGTCCCCAGTCAGGTTGGCGACGAGCCTTCGAAAATAGACTACCAGTTGGTAGGGTGTTGGTGGTAGTGACCTAAACTTGCCTATCGTATGTGATTAACTAGGATTAACGACCCTAGATGGATCATTGTTTGGGAATTGATATAAGAGAGGTACCTTAGTTTTCCAATCCTGTTGTATGAAAATGACTAATAAAAACTTGGTAATCATGTTTATAACATCGCACTGCATATACCCCGGGTTGAAGAGCATAAAGGGAAGAAAGCATGCCATGATCGTAAGATGGTGTTGCACGAGGGAGTGTAGGCGAGGGCATGCATCATTATTCATATAATTCTTGCATTAATAAGAGCATTCAGGGATGTTTAATTTTACTGCTTTATCATTACTGCTTGACTGAATTGATAACATGTTAACCTTTGCTTTATTGTTCCACTGAGTTGATCACCTACTCCCATGTTACGGGACGGTGTTGTACACACCAACCAGACTCTGTCTTAGCTGCAGGTGATGGAGATGCTTATGAGGCAGAGCCAGACTTTTACGACGACGAGGAGGAGCTCTCCTATCGCAACTCTCTGGTAGGTCTATGTAGACCTGGAGTTGCGCTGACGGGGCTACAGGGTTTTGGATAAAGAACATTATACTTTCTCATTTTGTACATTGTGGAACTACATTTATAATTCTTTAACCTGGTAACATGTTCAAACTCTGAAGACTTACACCAGTTTACATATATTTTATATATCTATCACAGTCTTCCGCTTGTGAAATTTAACTGTCTCTGGAGTATGATATGTTGTTTTGGCTTAATCCCATTCATCTTTAATGTACTAACACGGACAACATTAAATCAACCTTATTTATGTTGCATAAGTGATGCGTTGGAACTCGGGAGTTGAGTTTATGCTCGACCCCCAATTTTCAGGCTATTACAAGTTGGTATCAGAGCATGATTTGGATTAAACCGGACCTGGGTTATGGTCACACAATGTACGTTGACATTTTTCAACATAGTTGGGTGCGAGAGAAATGTAGAAACAAGCTTAGGTTTCCCCAATTTTGCCACTTGCAAAGTTCACTGAAATCGATCGCTTTGTTCGAGTCTGTACCCATCCATGATCGCATGAGGAGACCCCGGATCACTCCTAGACCATCAAACGACGGGCCTAGACTACAAATTACCCCATCCCAGCCTTCAAAAATCCCTATATGCAGTTGTACATCAGAATCATGCCTGAAATGACCCGAAACGAAGCAAACAGGAGTCGGGGGCCTAATAGAACCTATCCAGAGGGACCCAGGGTGGGCCCCACACATTTTTAGACCAAGGGGGGTAGGAGGACCGTGCCCAAGGGGCAAGCCCTCACCAGATTGTACCGAGACTGGCGAGGGCTTAGCCGGTTCGGCGAGGCCTCCCCGCCAAACGGGCCCGGCCGGGAGGGTCGCTCAGGCCGATGGTATTTTGGGGGTTGTGTGGCCCACTGATGTTAGGTTTTTCGATTTAACCTCCTAGGTCGGCCCTCCTTCACAAACTACCACTCCAAGCTTTCCTTTTTCTTCAAAACTTCTTGTTTCTCTCTCAAATCGTCCCGCCAAGGGTTCTATCTTCCATTTTCGTGCACCCTTTCCCTTACCTATTGTAAACCCCTCTCCATTACTGTCTACCCTCTCCATTCTCTCTCATTTGAGCTCTTAAACCCACCATTCGAGTCTCAAATTTGGGTAAACCCACAAAACCCATCCCATCTCTTCATTTTCCTTCCTTATTCCCTTTCATTTGAGCCTTGACACTCCCTTTGGAGTCTCAAATCTGTGGAGACCCAAAGATCTCATCCCTTTCCTCCCTTTCTTCACTTTTCCATGGCCCTATTCGAGGTTGTTATGACCATTTTCTCAATTTTCACCATTCTTTCTCTCATGGGAAAGAGAAAGGGTGTCATGGATGAAGCAGGGCCTAGCCGCCTTACTCGTTCAAGGAAAAAGAAAGGCACCACCATAAGCATGGGTGTTGAACATGAGATACGGACTAAGCGGGACCTCGATCCCCATGCTCCTCTCCCAAGAGCTTTACTGGCGGATTTATAGCATAGAGTCTATGAGAGCTATAGGTCCTTTTTGAAGTACGTGTGGATGGGAGGCCGGTTAGGGCCCTGTGTTTGAGGAAAAATATTGTGCGAATGTGGGTACTGTCTGTGCATTCTATGCCCATATTCAACGGCCGATGCTGGAGCCCTTGCAGTTCAAGATTCCCTTGGAAAGAGGTCGGGAGGCCATAATTGATGCTGGCCTGATAGTTCGACTCATGGAAATACTGCTTGGCCAAGTCCATGCGAGCGAGAAGAATCTGAAGAGTGTACCTGAAAGGGATCGCCATACGCATTTCGTTTGTGGTCGACTAGTTCAATGACAGCTAAATAATAGCCTCATGGCGTCAAACATGACAGATGATTTTCGCCTACTCCACCACATCTTCACGTTTAATGTCTACCCTAGGTGAAGCAATCGCAGTGAGTTTACGCGCTTAATGGTAGACTTTCTATACCAAGTGGGGTAGGGTGAGAAGTTGTGCATGCATACGTTCGTTTTGCGACGGATAGTTCTTACCGCATGCTCCAACAAAAGGATTAATTCGCTCCCCTTTTGCCGACTCATATGCAAGATTGTACGCGAGTTCGGCTACGGACTTGGCGTAGAACTCCCAGTGCCGCAACACTTCATCAATGAAACTACTCTCAATCAGATGGAAATCAGGCCACGACAGCGACAAGCCCGACTTGAGGAGAGTGAAGATGAGACGGAGAGTGAAGAGAAACAGAGTGAGGATGAAGGCAGAGATGAAATAGAAAAGGAAGAGAGCGATGAAGAAGAGGAGGCCGAGGACACGAAGGAGAGCTCCCCTCCTACGACACTAGAGCAGGATGCTGATCGGGCTCCTAAGGATGCCCATTTAGCTCGACTTTAGGAGGGACAGGCTGTCCTATGACAGGATCTGATGGATCTTCGGGGCCTTGTGAAACATAAGTTCAAGAAGGTAACTCGCACCTTGAAAACTATCCTGTGCTGTCTGCAGGATAAGGGCGCCCCTCCTCCGTCGCCAGACTCGGATGCCTAGTCATCCGTGCCATCGCCCTCTGGCTCATTTTGTTGCCGTGATAGGATCTTTGTGTTTTCATGTTGATAGGCCTAGTAGTGTAGTAGTTGGTAGAATATTTTAAATGTTTGAAGTCTTGGTTGTATGAGCTCACATGCATCTTCTGTCATGATTCATGTAACACTGTGTCCCATGTATTATAACAATTTTAGTAAATGAAATGCATGAAGTTGCTTTAATTTATGTATGAATGTTGTGTAAAAGTGTTTGTGAGTATGCTGAATCTGACCTGGGTTGCACACTATGTTGAATGTAGGGAATGCCACCTAAGGCTGCATGGGTTGCGGCACATCTCACTTTTGGCGTTCCGATTGACGGGGTATCTTCCCTGAGTGATTTTCAGATGAACCCTGGTTTGGGCCCGACCCACACCGCCATACCGGATTCTCAGCCTTCTATTGATCCTATAATTGGGTCGCCACTGTACACACCACCGGTTCGTGAGCAGAATCGTGCATCTTCTTCGACGCAGTATGTGCTTGAGTCAGCCCCACCTATGGATAAGTTGGAGCAGTTGATGACGATGATGCACAAATAGCACCAACAACTCTTAGCTACTATTTAGGGGTCCTAGCTCAGGGTAAAAGTGCAACTCCACCTTCACCACCTGTATGCCCTGTTGAGACTGTAGGGCCTTCTACTCAGGATGAGGGTGTGCCTCCCCCTGCACCTGCTGTATACCCTACGGGGAATCTGGGTACGAGTGGTCTTCTCGAACGATTTCAGTGCTTGCAGCCCCCTACCTTTACAAGTTCTCACAGACCCGAGGAGGCTAAGTACTGGATAGATCTCATCTCTAAGATGTTGAAGCCGCTGCACTGCACTGAGGTAGAACAAGTTGAGCTAGCCACCTATATGTTCGAGGAGGCTAGTTTATGGTGGGACAACGTCCTACAAACAGTTCCCACATGACACGTGTGGACTTGGGGTGCATTTGAGACACATTTCCACAAGAAATATTTCCCCCTCACGTACCGCCATGAGAAGGAGGTAGAATTCCTTCGCCTCCGACAGGGGGGCATGACAGTGGCTGAGTATGAGAATAGGTTCACGGAGCTAGCCAAATACACCCCTTTGATACTAGCAGATGAATCGATGAAAATGCGGCATTTTTCAGATGGGTTGCAGCCCGATATTTGCACTAAGACGTGTTGCGCTAGCATTCTTAATTATGCCGAGCTAGTCAACGCATCTCTGTGAGCCGAACAAGATGGAGACAGAGTTTCTTAGACATGTATACCAATGGGCCTGACGCCTCAACCTGAATCACAGGACCAGCCAGTCCTAGGTAAGAGGTCATATGTAGACTTGTCTCCCAGGCCCTTGGCTCCGCCGACCCAGTAAAGGCGAACGAAATGTTGGTGTACATATTGCGATAAAGGCAGACATACTGACCTCTTCTGTTTCACCAAGATGAAAGACAACGGTGTTACGCCACCTCAGAAGATAGACCGTTGGCCACCACGTGATCTAGTGACTCCACCTCTATGATCTGCATCACCAGCGTAGCCATTTTACCAACCACCTGTACCTCAGAATAGGCCACCTCAAAGACCTATGACAGCATAACTAAACCATCCTCAACAAGCCCGTGTGCATGCACTTGCAGTTGAAGCACTTGAGTCAACAACTGCAGCGCCTTTGACCTTTGAGGTCACTGCTCACATTCAAGGTACACCTGTATTCCTGTTGGTAGACACTGGGTCTATTAAATCAAGGCATATAAAAGAATAGGCTTAACAAAGGAGTACTATACACATTATAAAAATAATATGGTAACTAAAGGTGGCAAATATGTTGTAAATAATAGAAGGGATGAAATGAAAAATTTCTACAACTTCGAGTTGCCAATAGACTGGTCATATCTTTTCATATTAAAGTTTAGTATGTGGTGTCTATTTATGAATTATTTATAATCATACTAGGAATTATCCTGTGATTAAATTTGATTGTACGTAAAGATATATCTATATTTTTAGTTATTTTTGTACAATTAAATTAAAACCCTCGGGTAAGATTGAGTTTCATAGTTTAATACTCCGTAGGCTCATGTTAGAGGCGGACTGCGGTAAAATATTATAAGTTTCTTATTCCCTTGTGAACTTAAGGTTCATACTGCGTCAAGGAGATGTCCCTCTCCTTTCCTTTCCCGTGGCCTTATGTTGCTAGCATTCCAAACTTTTGCAATATATTAGGACTCTCGACTCTTCCCTACTTCCCGAAGTTAATGGAACCAAAGTGCAAATCTGCTTATAGCCCCCTAGTCAACCTTGGGAGATTGAAAACCCTTCTAGGATAGACTTTTGACTATGAGCACTAGGAAAGAACTTATTATCCACCAAGTTAAACATAGGTTAAATAAGAACTCTCGTTGAATAAGATCCAAAGGACAATCTTATAGACATGAGGCTTGAACCTCCTAGCGAATTGTAATACTCCTTAAATACTTAGGATGATTAGACTTCGGAATTTTAGAACCATATCCCTGTGAAGCATTCGCGGCTTAACTTAATTCTCAATCCTGAGTGATTACCAAAGGACTCACTACTTTGACCAAGCAAAAGACCAGGATCCATCAGGATTAGGAAGGGATACAACGAGTTGTTTGCCCGGTTCAGGCGGGCAATTGACGTAGCGGGTTCGAGCCTACCACAAATAACTTTCTATATTAGCCCAATCATAAATGGTAGAATATACCACCCTTAGGTAAACTTTATCATCAAACACTTAGCACGATAATAATGACTTGGACATTTATTTTCAAACCTCAAAGGCAGAAACTTTTAAGGGGGGTAGACCGATATGAGCTAGACTAATGTAGCTGTTATATACCCTAACACGTATATAAACCTGAATCCAACAGAACTAACCTGAAAACCTTTACTTATTACCCTTAGACAATTTCGTGGACAAAATTTTTCTTTAAGGGGGGTAGATTGTAACGTCCTAGAAAAATTCATATAAAGACCTGAGTACCACCTTAGGCAGAAATCACTCAGGACCAAATCCTTTAGAAATTAGACAAGTTTGACTAGGTGTTAAACTAGATTAGCTGTGAAATCTGGTTGATCCACTTTAAATACGATTTGCAAGACCCAAAACTTGTAAAATCATTGATGCTAGGTTACCATGAAATCTAGGATCAATCTCATTACCCAGTTGCTCTTGGGAGCACATTGAAACTCCGTATCGGATCTGGACCGCACGTCGAAAGTCCGATGATGACGAGACTAAACGCTTAGGACCACCTTGTTGGGCTTGACGACAATCTTGGAAATCAAATCCAGATAGTGCCCTGGGACTATTTGCTTAAGCCCGGAGTGAAGTGTGTGAGAAACGTGAATATATTTATAAATGAAATCTAAATTTAAGTGATCTGAGACTTGTCGCTTGCGGGCTGAAAATAAGGATTCAGACCGTCAGAATCTGACCCAAATACACCCTTGGATCAGGGGAAATTTCATACACAGGTCAGTGTACTTGTGGTCTTGATCGGTGATCGTGGACCGTTGAACTGAAACTGGTCCGCCACGGTCGATCTGTAAATTCGATCAGACTGAAAACTTAACTCGATCTAGATCCATAGTCAGAGAGCTTAAGTCCGACCTCTGGCTCAAGGGGGGGCTCCAGAAGTGCTCCGTTAAGCTGAAATAGACTCCCTTTGGCTATAACCTAAGTATACCTTGGCCCTGGAGCCATTTCCATCAGTTTTAGGCCTATATAAGGACCTTAAACCCTCTCTTATTCACTCCATACGAATTTGAGAAAACCTAGGAGAGAGAAGAGAGTAAAGAGAGGGAAAGAGAGAGAGAGAGAGTGTTGGAGTTCATCCCTAGGATTCAATCCTATCACTCCACGTGCCTTACCACCACTTCCGTATCGCTCTACTGGCGCTACCGATCCTATTCTTAGGTAAGAAATTCAACCCTTAATCTGTTCTAGGGTTTTAAATAGTTTAAATGATGAAATAGTTAACTTAGTTCATGCTATAGGTTGTCATCCTGCCGGGGACAAAGGCTACGTGTGTAAAATGAGTTCGTTACGCATTTACCGGCATAGGGTGCGGACTATAGACATATAGGTTATGGTTTTCAAGGCTTTTAATGTTGGTTAATGGTTTATTCTTGACGTAGGTGCTATTTCACATGCATAAAGTGATGTCCGTTTCATTTTTCAGTTATACGTTAACTAAGTTGAATATACTGTATTCCTCGTATTTGTAGAAAATACCGTATATGTATAAAATTCAGATTTGTGCTTGCCATGATTAATTGTTGTCTATGTATGCTAGATGCATGTGTATCAACTTTTGGGTGAATGGATTAGACTAATGCATGTTATATTAACATACATCGTGTATGTTACAATGCGTAGCCTAAGTGTTTGAGCAAAAGACTAAATGAGTATAAACCTTGCGTTCGTGTATGCCATGACTAACTATCGTGTCTATGCGATTGTTGTGTAGGCAACAACTCCGTAACGAAAGGACTTTCCCTAAATCACGTCACGACAAACATACGTTATACGTGATACAATGTGTAGCCCAAGTGTTTGTGGAAATGAATGAATGAACATGGAACTTGGATTCATGCTTACCATGACTATCCGTCGTGGGTGCACGCGTGTTATAAATGGGGTAACTCCCTAGTGAAAGGATTTGGCCTAATACCTATGTGATCAACAAACATCATGTATGTTGATGTTAGTAGTCTAAAGTGTTTGCTGAAATGTCTAAATGAGTAAGTAGATAGTAAATTGTAATGCATAAGGGTGTTGAGATATGATTCTCAACTCCTTTAACTATGTGTATGTTTTTCCTCCATGTACTATATATTATAGTGTCTGTTTATCTATGTAATGCATATGTATAAATCCATGTTTAAGTTGTATTCCATAAAATGCAAAAAAATAAAGTCGTGAAGGGAGATGGGGGAGTGGTGTAACGATTCCGTGCAACAGCCCTGGTAGCCTTAAAGTGGACAATATCGGACCTTTAATTGTATGATTTGAAATCTTGATCCATTACTACTTTAACTATCTTCTAGGATATTTTGTTGTAATGGAATGTGATTGGGGCTATTGTATAGTCCAGGCAATCGGTAACAAATCCTAGATTGGTGGATGATGTTATTTTGCCACATAAGATGTGTTCGACGAATCCAAGCCATACTTTGGTTGTCGACAGTGGTTAGGCCACACGGAGTGTTTACGCACTTCATGTCGATCCACTCGATGTGCGCTCATGCTAGTCGAGCTCGTCAAGTAACCCAATTGACCCGATGTATGTTCACCATGTTTGGACACTACTGCTTGAACCTAAGGTACCAAACTCACCAGTAGACACCCCGTTAACCTTGGTACCTTGATCCGTTATGACTCATGAGCCGGACATGGTGGTATGGGACACCGTGATCGAGCTGTCGGCCTACGCTAGAGCGATGAGCCTCCCCATAGTGACCAGTGAGCAACTCAGACTCGTGATCTGAATACGGTGGTATGGGACACTGTATTCGAGTTATCGGCCTACGCTGATTTGGTGACGAGCACTTTGTAGTGACCTCGAGCGTACTCTGAGTCTACGTGGAGGCAACGACCCTTTCATAGCAACAAGAGTATAAAATAGGCATACCTCGGCACAGGCTGGCTGTGATCCCCAGTCAGGTTAGTGACAAGCCTTCGAAAATAGACTGCCAGTTGGTAGGGTGTTGATGGTAGTGACCTGAACTTGCCTATCGTATGTGATTAACTAGGATTGACGACCCTAGATGGATCATTGTTTAGAAATTGATATAAGGGAGGTACCTTAGTTTCCCAATCCTGTTGTATAAAAAGGACTAATAAAAAGTTAGTAATCACATTCATAACATCGCACTGCATGTGCCCCGGGTTGAAGAGTACAGAGGGAAGAAAGCATACCACGACCGTAAGATGGTGTCGCACGAAGGAGTGTAGGCGAGGGCATGCATCATTATTCATATCATTCTTGCATTAATAAGAGTATTCAGGGATGTTTGATTTTACTGCTTTATCATTACTGCTTGACTGAATTGATAACATGTTAACCTTTGCTTTATTGTTCTACTGAGTTGATCACTCACTCCCACGTTACGTGATGGTGTTGTACACACCAACCAGACTCTGTCTTAGTTGCAGGTGATGGTGATGCTTATGAGGCAGAGCCAGACTTTTACGAAGACAAAGAGGAGCTCTCCTATACGCAACTCTCTGGCGGGTCTATGTAGACCTGAAGTTGCGTTGACGGGGCTACAGGGTTTTGGATAGAGAACATTACACTTTCTCATTTTGTACATTGTGGAACTACATTTATAATTCTTTAACCTGGTAACATGTTTACACTTTGGAGACTTACACCAGTTTACATATATTTTATATATCTATCACAGTCTTCCGCTTGTAAAATTTAACTGTCTCTGGAGTATGATATGCTGTTTTGGTTTAATCCCATTCATCTTTAATGCACTAACACGGACAACATTAAATCATCCTTATTTATGTTGCATACGTGATGCGTTGGAACTCGGGAGTTGAGTTTATGCTCGACCCCCAATTTTCAGGGCGTTACATACACTCTATCTATTTTTGACCGCTTCTTTTTAGAAAATGGCACCATGTCAGGACATAGCCTTTTTGAATGTTATAAGAATTAGTCTTAGTAACTCATAATTTCTTTTTATACTGGGAAAGAGTTTTCTGATCACTTTAGACTGTGAACAGTGTTCACACTTCTCAAATTCATAGTTTCCTAAAGTGAGAATTATTTCACAAATAGACGTATTTTTAATGGATTTAACATTTACATACCATAATCTACTATTCCACAAAAAGACATTACACCCCACATAAATAAGAGAAGCTTTGTTCACTTTAACGTTCACCTTAAACATGCCATGTTTATGATACACGTAGCCTTTTCTAACAAATTATCAATTCTTAGTAATAATAATTTGGTTTGGTTCATAAACTTATTTCAAACCAATGTTGGTCAAACAGTAACTCGAGGTCAAATTCTTACGCATGTTTAGTACATGAAAAACATTGGCTAATGTAATCGCCTTACCTGAGGTGAAGAATATCTCAAACTAAATATGACATTGTCATTAGTAGTCTAGCCTATGCTATAACCTGCACTAGACTAGACGGTGCCTTCATAATAAGCATGCTAAGTACATATCCTAGTAGTCCGAGTTACATGCATTCAGATGCAATTTACAGGGTTTTAAGGTATCTTAAAAGAACGTAGGATCTTGGCATTCATTACCAAAGATTCTTGGGTGTAGTTAAAGGCTATGTGAGATCCGACCCTAATTTACATGTGTGCATATGTGTGTGAGTATGCATTCCATTCATTTTGGTCCCACAGTCCTACCAGTCAAATTTCGGCGACCCGCGACCCTCGGGTAGTGTTTGCAGTCATCCTTAAGTTCGGTCACGTAGACCTGACTCGGATTAACCCGAGACCTATGCCATTGTGTCCGCCTCATTGCCGCGATTCGGACGCCGTATCTCGTGCGTTAATCCGATATGTACATCTTAAGTTATGAGCATTGATCAATATGGGCCATTGATTGCATGATTGGTGGACCCTACCATGGTTGCACATTTTCCCATACCATCATTTCACCCTAGGCTAAGATTTCTAGAAAAGCTATTACCCTAAGCCTTGTTAATATCACCATAGGCCATCATCATTGCCTAGGAGAGAGGTAGAGAGCTCATCATTACAAGTCTTAAAACTCTCTCTCTCTCTCTCTCTCTCTCTCTCTCTCTCTCTTTCCCTCTCATTTTTCTTTCTCTTCTCTTCTTCCCAAGCAATTTTTTTTCCATTTCTCCAGCCCATCTTCCCTCTATTCTAGCCCCTTCTCCCTAAAATACCTCCTTATCTACCCCTTCTCACTTGATCTTAGCCATTGATCTATGTTGCTTGGAGCTTCTAGATGATGGTGATGTAAGTTCCAACGTTGATCTAGGTGGGTGCTTTCTTCATCAAGTAAATCTTTCTTCTTCTTCATGCAGCTCTTTCTTCCTCATGCAATCTCTTTCCTCTCTCTCATTTGGATGTGTAGGACCCACCAATTAATGGTGGAGATCCTACACAACTATCTAGATGTGGCCATGAGGCCCACATTGTACATGCATGTCCATGCATGGGATTCTTCCCTTGATGGACCCCTTGCATGGGGATTTCTCCTATTTTTCTAGGTATGATGGGTCATCTATGCCCTTGCATGTGGCTGGGATGGTATCCCAACCATTCATTTCAAAGATCTAGGCTATGCATCATAAGATCTATGTTATACAATGTGTTTATATTATTGTTTGTGGTTGAGATCATGTGGGGACGGCTTAAGAGTGGCGAAGCCCTCCCCTGATGGCCGGATGCTCTTCCTTCTCTTTCCTTTATTAGTAATCTGATGATATTATGTGTGGTCCACTTAGTGGGCCTGGATTGCCCAGAAAAGCCTAGTAAGGAAGGGACATCTATACTCAACCTACACCATGGTTTAGATGCCCCTTTTTGCCACCTTAAATGTTCTTGCAAGGGTGGGAATTTAGGGGTTTGTTCTGGACAATTGTGGGGCCCACTAGGGTGGGCCATGACACCCAATTTATGGGCCAATCCCTTCCTTAATAGGCCCATACATTTATTTTATTCCATGCATGTATTGTCGTCCAGAAATTTCTGGACAGATTTTTGTTGGACTTTGGGCTTGAATTTAGGACTGATTGGGGGACCTTTTGTACCCATCAAATATATTTTTATGAAAGGTGGGGATATCATCTTGATGTTCCCCAAATTTCAGCTCCACCTGATCTTGATGGAGGTCCCAAAGGTGTGGCCCAAGTGAGGTGAACAGTCTGGATTTTCTGCACTGTTCCAGCAACATTCCACCCTGGACAGGTTGGAATTTTAAAATTTATTAAAATACTTTTGGATGTCTAAAAATTTTAAAAATTCATAGGGAGGTGGGCCACCTATGGTAGGACCCACCTACAAAATTTTGGGGCCAATGGATGCCTGTACATACCATGGTGGTGGCTAGACCGGCCCACTATAATGTGGTGTCCAGATCAGTCCGATTTTCTGGATAGATTGATTTCTTTAAATGAATTAAAATATTTATATATGTCTAAAAATTTTTAAAATTTTTTAAGGATGTGGTCCACCAATGTTAGGATCTAATTACTAAATTTCAGGGCCAATGGACCCCTGTGCACACCGTGGCGAGGGCCGGACTGGCCCACCACGTTGGGACGTCCAGGTCTGTCCGATTTTTTGGACAGACTGTTTTGTTTAAATTAATTTAAATAGTTAGGAATATTAAAAAATTCTAAAATTTTGTGGAGGTATGGCCCACCTATGGAAGTATCATTCCGTAAAATTTCAACCCCAACTGACCCCATTTGGGCATCCAAAAGAATGGACCAAGATGGTTGGACTGCTAGATTTTTCTGCTGTGTAGTCCAGTAGTATGCCTTGATAAAAACCATAATTCAAAAATGTTTCCTCTGATGGTAAGCCACCTTTTTGGGTTTCCTCTTATTCTATGCATGATGAGGGACCTTAGCCCTCAATTCCCAGAGTTTTAGAGGCCCTGGACCCACTCTAATGGAGTGCCCAAATTTAGGACAGCAACATGCATTGCAGAAATTTCCTGTACATTATTGTCCCCTTTGTTATTTCAGAACTTTTGGGCCCCAGCCCATTAGGCTTCGTGTATGATTAGTTGGGGACCCATCCCTGATGCTCTAGGGCTCATTGGGGCCATGATTATGGGGCCCGCCATATTAAGGAAATTGGGCATTTATTGCTCACTTATATGTTAGAATACTCTTGGGCTTAATCAATGCCTTTTTGGGTCTCCATTGATGATCATTTGTGGGACCTAAATATAAACTAGATTTTGGGACTTCCTAGTGGGCCCAGATTAGGCTGGAATGTCCCAGCTTGGCCTAGCCATATGTTAGGATAACTTCGTAATGCCCTGAAAATCAGGGGTCGAGCAAAGCTCAGCTCCCGAGTTCCAACGCATCACTTATGCAACATAGATAATGATGATTATGATGAGAGCATTGAAACATGAATGGGATTATACCAAAATAGCATATCATAGTTCAGAGACAGTTAAATTATAAGCGGAAGACTGTGATAGATGTATAAAATATATAAACTATGGTAAGTCTCCAGAGTGTGATAATGTAACCAGGTTAATGAATGACAAGTACAATTCAAAAATATACAAAATGTGTAAGGTCCTCTAGTCAACATCCCTGTAACCCTGTCGATCAAGACACGGCTCACATGAAGCGGCCAGAAAATAGCATATATGAGAAAGCATCCTCGTCATCACAAATCTGCCTCAGGAGTAGCGTCGCCATCTGCAATCAGACAAAGTCTGGTGGGTGTCCGGAACACCGTCCCTTAATGTGGGAGTGAGTGATCAACTCAGTAGAACAATAAAGCATAGGTTAATATGTTATCAAAATAGTCAAGCAATAATGATAAAGCAGTATAATCAACAATCCTAAATACTGTTGTTAATGCAAGTATGAAATGTTGTCATGATGCATACCCTCGTCAACATACTCCCTCATGTAACACCATCTTACGTCCGCGGCATGCTTTCATGCCTCAGTGCTCCACATCTTCTAGGCACATGCAGTGTGATATGAACATGATTACCGAGTTGTTATTAGTCCTTTTCATACAGCAGGATTGGGAAACTAAGGTACCTCCCTTATATCATTCCCAAACAATGATTCATTCTAGGGTCCTCAGTCCTAGATACTCTCATACGATAGTGTGGTTCTAGGTCACTGCAAGGGCTGTCAGGGCTATTACCCGGAATTGTTGCACCACTTCCCTATCACCTTATCAATACAGGCCTAGTTTATACTCTATTTACTACGGGAAGGCTCGTCACCTCTCCGCAGATTCAGAGTATGCTCGAGGTCACTACACTGGGTACGGTTAGGGCTGCCAGGGCTGTTACACAGAATCGTTACACCACCCCCCCATCACCCATCAAAACAGTGTAGGCCGATAGCTCGAATACAGTGTCCCATACCACCGTATTCAGCTCACAAGTCTGGGTTACTCACTGGTCATAACGGGGAGGCACATCACCCCAGCATAGGCCGACAGCTCGACCACGGTATCCCATACCACCATGCCTGACTCATGAGTCTTAACAGATCGAGGTACCAAGTTAACGAGGTTGCACTGGTAAGTTTGGTACCTTATGTTCAAGCAATGACGTCCAAACATGGTGAACATATATTAGACAGATCGGGTTACTTGACGAGCTCGACTATACAATAGCCCCAATCACATTCAATTATAGATAGTTAAAGCAGTAATGGATCAAGATTTCAACTCATATAATCAAATATCCAATATTATCCGCTTAGGGCTGTCAGGGCTGTTACACGGAATCGTTACACTACTCCCCCATCACCCTTCATGAATTTTATGGAATACAACTTAAATATGTGAAGTAGTCAGAGCAGAATTAAATAAACAAGTAATTCAAACATATTAACGAGCAGGTTATAAAACACAATGCAAACAGGAAATCCAAACACATACGTTTCATAAACCAGTAAGTGATTAAACTAAACACTTACATGAAGGAAATCATACACATCACTAAGGTAGTTGAGAATCCTATCTCAACACCCTTATACATTATAATTTACTAACTACTACTTATTCAGACATTTCAACAAACACTTTAGACTACATACATCAACATACATGACGTATGTTGATCACATAAGTATTAGGCCAAATCCTTTCACTAGGGAGCTGCCCCATTTATAACACGCGTGCACTCACAATGGATAGTCATGGTAAGCAAGAATCCAAGTTCCATATTCATTTAGTCATTTCCACAAACACTTGTGCTACACCTTTTAACATATATAGTGTATATTGGTCATGGCGTGATTTAGAAAAAATCCTTTCGTCAAAGGGGTATCGCCTATACAACAATCATATATCCATAACAATTAGTCATGGAAAGCACAAATGTGAATTCTATACTCATTCGGTCATTCTCACAAACACTTAGAATACACTCTTTTAACATACATAATGTATGCTAGCAAAAACATGTATTAGGGCGAATCCTTTCGCTGAGTGAGTATTATACATATATATAGCATGTTCATACAGTAATTAATCATGGCTAACATACTTTCAAAATTTATACGTATACGGTATTTTCTACAATTATACAGAATACACAATATACCATAATTTGTATACACAATCGAAACGCAAAACGAACATTGGTTTGTGCATGTACAATCACACTCAGATCATGAATCTATCATTATCTGACATTGAAAGCATTAAAAACCATAACCTATATGTCTAAAGTCCACACCTTTTGTCGTAGAATCGTAACGAACTGGACAAAGACTCTAGGTCTTTGTCAACAATGGTATAACAACCTGAATCACAAAATAGGTTAGCTATTTCGTTGCCTGTAACAGCAGAAAGACTAGAACAGATTAGGGTTAGGTTTTCTTAACTAAGAATGAAGCCAGAATCGCTGGAAAAGCAATTAGAAGGTGATGGCTAAGCATTTATAGTACCAAGGTAGAATAGCAGAAAGACTCTCCCACTTCTCTCACACTTTCTCTCTTTTCTATCTTCTCTCTCCTAGGTTTTTCTCAAATTCGTATGGGATGAGAGAGTGAGGGTTTAAGGTCCTTATATAGGCCCAAAACTCACCAAATTAGACCCAGGGCCAAGGTATACTTAGGTTTTGTCCAAAGGGTATCTGTTTCAGCTCAACGGAGCATTTCCGAAGCCCCCGTTGAGCCAAAGGTCAGACTTAAGCTCACAGACATTAGATCTAGGTCGAGTTACGTTTTCAGTCCAATCGGGTTCCAGATCACACGTGGCGGACCAATTTCAGTTCAACGGTCACCGCAACTAGATCAGGGTTACAAGTACACTGCCATGTATATGAAATTTTTCCTGATCCGAGGGTGTATTTGGGTCAGATTCTGACAGTCTGATTGCTTATATCAGGCCCGCAAGTTGCAAGTCTCAGATTACTTAAATTTAGATATTTATTTCTAAAATATCCATGTTTCTCACACACTTCTCCAGGCTCAAGCGAATAGCCCCAGGACACTATCTGGATTTAATTTCCAAGATGGTTATCAAGCCCAGCAAGGCGGTCCTAATTCTATAACTTCTTATTATTCAGACTTTTGACGTGCAGTCCAGATCTAATACGGAGTTTGAATGTGCTCCCGAGAGCAGCTGGGTAATGAGATTGATCCTAGGTTTTAGGGTAACCTAGCGTCAATGATTCTACAAGTTTTGGGTCTTGCAGATCGTATTTAAAGTGATTAGTGCAGATTTCGTAGCTAATCCAGTTTAGCACTTAGTTAACTTTGTCTAATTCCTAAAGGATTTGAGGTTTGAGAGGTTCATAAGGGGTTGGGATCTACCCCTTGCCTAAGGACATCTGATTCTAGGTTGGTAAAAATCTGAGATGTTACAGACTTCCACCATTTTGATGGACTAATGGGCTGAGATAAGGGTGGTATTGGGCCCTTGGTTGCCCACTTAGATTGCTAGTGGTTGGGCTGATGTAGTGGGCCCCATTTCACCCAACTTAAACTTATTTTTAAGCCATGTTTTTTTGTTCTCATGGGCTGCCCATTAAGTTCAACTGAATGTATGAGTCCAATGGCCATTGAGACTTGGGCCTTGAGCCTTGATTCCCCTGACCTTTGGGCCTATATTTAATACACTATCGTGATGGGTTTTATGGGCCAAAATACTCAGGTAGTTGGGCCCTTTCTTGCCCATTAAAGTAAACCATACTTGGACCGAGATGTGAGGCCCAACTTGTTTTAAATGTAAGGATCACCCATATGTTGGAATAATGAGCTACCCATTAGGCCCACCACAATGAGTGGACTGAGGATCTTTATGGTTGGGCCCAACCTTGCTTGAGGACCCACCATATTGCCTATGTGTTGGGCTTTGAGTATAAGCCCACTAGGCCATGGATTGCCTTAGGCCTTGGGCCTTAGTTCATGTTCGAGTAGTGGCAGGCTGCCTCTTGGGAACCAGTTGAGGTTGGATGTCCTCCTGGGTGATCCTAAGGTAGGCCCATGGGTTTCTCTATGGATGGTTAAAGGCTCACCATAGACCCTAGGCCATTTGTTTAAGGCTTAATATGTATATATGTGGAACCTATCGTAACGCATGTTTGGTCCAGGCCATCCAAGCCTTGGATCACCCGATTGTGGTGCACTCTCTACCTTGGGTTGCTGTTGGACTCACAATCCAGTAGCAGGACCACTTAATCTTTTTATGATATATACACACCCACCATATTGAGAACTTGTGTACGTGTTGCATACTTATGTTTTCTTATAATCTTTGGACTTAATCAGTGCATTCTTTTAGGTCACCTTTAGTGATCACATGAGGACCCCACCTTAGATCAGATTTTTGGGGCATCCCATGGGCCCAGAGTGGGTTAGGACGTCCCTGCTTGGCCCAACCATATATTGGACCAACTTCCACCATTTTGATGGACTTGTGGGCTAAGATAAGGATTGTATTAGGCCCTTGGTTGCCCACTTAAATTGCTAGTTATTGGGTTGATGTAGTTGGGCCATTTCATCATCCAAACTTAAACTTATTTTTGGGCTATATATTGTGTATGCCGGCTGCCCACAAAGTCCAACTTAATGCATGGATTCTATGGCCATTGGGAATTGAGCCTTGGGCCTTAATTTCCTTCTTGGAGCTCATATTGTTAAAAGTGGTATTATATCTTTTTATGGCCTATTATGAGAAATATATGTATGTGGTTACCTTTATTTTTATCTTAAATGTAGGCCTTGGGCCTTTTATCTATATAGTTCATGGTTGATATGCCTTTTTGGGGAATGGTGGTTAAATATCCCCATTATGGACCCCTCTAGGCCCGATTGTATTTAAGAGTGATTGGATACTCATCTTAGACTCTTGCTATGCTCATTTCTACATTACTTAGACCCATAGCTTGTATACTCAGTCTTATGGGCTACCCCAGGTAAATGGGCCCCCACTAGAAGTTGGGTTCCTTAAGGATATTGTCTAAGTACCTAGTCTTGGTTCCTTCTTCGATAGAAGGAATGTAATATACATTGTATATCGCCATATAGTGTGATTAAATTCATCCTTATGACCCATGTACATCATTGTATGTTTGGTTAACATTGAACCACTGAGTGTGTATGGTCATATTATGTCATTGGGCATTGCATGTTACCTTCTCCAAGGGACGTAGTATTCCCTCTTGAGCACGTTGGATGCTTGGAATTGATGCATAGTTGATTGTGTGATTCATGCATCTGGCATTACATAACATATGAGCATTATTGCCCTTACTTCATCAGGGTTGTAGCATTCACAGATTGGATGGCCATGTTTGGACACCGAAAATGTTACTCGAGCATACCAGGTGCATAGGATGCCCATGGGTGAAATTCCCAAAACTTCCATGGTACCAAGGATCTGCTCCAGTGCCGTGACCGGGTGGAATATATGAGTGCACGAGGTCCTTATACCGTTAAGCCGTGACTCCCATTTTTGTGTAATCGGTTGGATAAGGGTGTGGCCTTACTCGCTTGATGTAAGAGGGCATTACTAGGCTGAGTCTGACCAACTTGTGAATGAGTCCGCTACCATCAGGCCTTACTGGTGATTGACTATCCACAAGTGAGTAGTGAGGTCTCTTATGCTCGTTTGACTGCGCGAGGTCTGTAGAGCGGCAGTCATCTAGTAGTGTAATGGACCCCGGTGATTTCCTTTTAATGAAAATGTACTTGATATGTAGATTGGATATGAGCACTCGCATTACTTTGCATTGCATTTGCATCGGCTGTGTAAGCCTCATATTGCATCACCTTGACATGGCGCCTAGTCCTCATTGCATTACAGTACTCATTACACTATATAGCCTTGGTATGGCTTCCTGCATTATCGTACTGCCTTGGTATAGCTTCTTTCATTCATGATAGCCTTGGCAAGGTTAGTGGTATTAGTATTGTTCATGACTCCCTTCTGCATTTTCTATCTTCTTCTGAGCACCATTGCCACATACTTTCACCACCCTCTAAGCTTTCTATAAGCTTATTCACGATTGATGCTTGCAGGAGATCCTAGGTCAAGGCCGCTTGATGTGAGTTTAGATTAGAGGTGAGCTTGAGGACCCAAAGATGTGGCTGTTGACTTCCTTTCTTTCTTCTATTATCTTATGTATATCCTTTTGGACCTTATGTAAGCTTTTAAAAGTTCAAATTCTTAGTGAATTTTGTGATGTGTGCCCTTTGCTATTCTCAGATTTACTTGCTATGATCTTGGGTATGTTCATATTGGTAATGATTATACTGTTATAGAAATCCTCCTTATAGGATCCCAGGATCGAAACCTACCTCAGGAGCCGAGAATGGGGTACTACGGAGGCTGTTGCGGCTAGAATCGGCCATTGGGTTCCTTGTGAGTTCGGTTACCGAGTTTGGGGCATGATAGGCTACCATGATGTAGATTGATATTTAGAGACTGGTGATTCCAAATCTACTAGTGACTTTTTCTCCACCATGGAAAGTGGAGTTATTTCGTGAAAATTGAAAAAACAGACTTGTATAGCTCATTCCACTATGGAATTTGATCTAGTTGTTTTAGCAACAACTGGTGAAGAAATTAAATGGATTAAAAATTTGTTGATTGATATACATTTCTGAGTAAAACAGATTCCACACATATCCATTCACTATGATAGCTTAACAGCATAGGAAGATCTAATAATAAGTGTCATAATGAAAAATCTAGACAAATACATCTAAAGTATGATTATGTGAGACAACTATTGAGACTTTTGAAGATCCAATGAGAATATAGCGAATCCTTTAACAAAATGTCTATCTAGAAAGAAATCTGAAAAACATCGAAGGAGATGGAACTTAAGCCCATATAAAAATAAGTCACCGAAAACAATAACCCAACCTAAGGACTGGAGATCCCAAGGATTAGGCTCAATGGAAAAAATAAGTTTTCATGTTATTTCTACTTAAAATACATTACAAAATTGAGGAAAAATCACTTCTCCGAGTCCCTCTCTATGATGTACGTAATGTTATTCTCTGAATGGGTTAAGGTTGGGTTCAACCATTAATGAATTTGTAGACTATAAGGTGGGGCAAAACACTCTTAAACTCACCTATGTGAGTATGGAAATGAGGCTGCTTCCTATGAGAATTGAGTTGATTCTTTAGAGCCCTCAAAAAAGGGTATTACATGTGGCCGTAAAATGCAGATCTGAACACCCTTAAAACTCTTAACTATTGTGTGTGTCTCGTATATGGTTTATACTAAAGAAATTTAGTTCAAGACCTACTTCATTATTTTCTTGTAGTCCAAACACATTTCACTAAATGGGGTTTAAGACAATTTGTCACCTTCGTTTATGCACAACAATGCTTTGTTATGCCAAGGTTTTTTTATTAGAAATAAATGAAAGATTAACTAAATATTTTAAATAAAAAAGAAAAGAAAAATAAAATTTATGCATTTTTAGTTGTCTTGTAGTGCTTGTGTTTTATCTCCTTTTGCAAAATGTATAGTTCCATGGACATTGGTAAGATGAGAAGATTTAGCCTATATAAAATCTCTCCCCATGGCCTTTATGTGAATGTGTTGAGCTATGACCAAGCTTGTATATGCGCGCAACCCTACCTCAGTGGGGAAATTAGCCCTAAAACCTTTAACTAGGAGTCTGCACTCGTTCACACCTCCGTGTACTCATGTGCAATGGGGGATCCGGCTCTTGGGTGGTCTAATCTAGACGTTTTATAGCGGTCTTGATAGGCCTTGGTTTTGTCATTTTAATTAAATTTCATCAATTATTTTAAAAAAAAATTTTAATTTAAATTTTGAATTTCACTTCAATGGTCGAGACATTTCTACTCGTTTCTCATATGCACTTTGATGTGGCCCATTAAATCGAACAATTTCCATTGTGAGAAATGGGTCCATTAAATCATCAAATGCCTCTAGTAATGTTCAGAAATGCTTGACCATTTCATGGTTAAGCCCCTTATGAAAATGGTCACACATTGGGTCAATAAAAGGGCATTCTCTGGTTTGCTTTAGTGACACTCTGCTCATAGAAACATCATCTTACACAACAATCAGTAAGAACAAAGAAATTATATTTTTCAGGGTTTTTCTCCATTTTCTTTCTTTGCTGGGCATATAGCAGTATTTAGTGTTGGGTGTTGGATTCATCCTCGGCTTGTGCACGTCATGGATAACCCGGGCATTGTATCCTAGAGGAAGCTTGTGAAAAAGCCTACTGCACCAGTGCAATTGACTGAGGGGCATAAACTATCTTAAAGAAAGTGACTAGGTCCAAGCCTCATCTTGGCTAAAATATTTAGATTCTACTTCCTCTATGCAACCATTCTGAATTGGTTTGAAGTTCTAAACTTTTCCATTTTATTCTTTTCGAGTTTATTTCCTGGATTATTCTAATATCAATTGTTATCATTTATAAAGTCTTTATAATAAAGGATTATGGAAATTGGGTAGTGTAGATTCGAAGTTAGTTGATAGCTAGGGCCTTTGGAATATCATCGATGGTCATGGTTCCAAACTGGCAAATGGTTAAATAAGACTTATAAATTTGAAGAAGAATCATGCAAAGGCTCTAATGCAATCTAAATTCATGTAGAACATATATGCTTTAATGTATTAGAGACATTAACTCTACAAAGAAGTATAAAATCATTGGCCATCGTGCATGAAAAAGCAATTAAGCTAAGAAGTCATTCTTGGAATT
Organism: Magnolia changhungtana; assembly: GCA_030180095.1. Lineage (NCBI taxonomy): Eukaryota > Viridiplantae > Streptophyta > Magnoliopsida > Magnoliales > Magnoliaceae > Magnolia > Magnolia changhungtana. The sequence goes on from JASAUF010000293.1 coordinate 2,129,339, forward strand.
AAAATTGAGGTTAATCAAGCAACATAATGACTCATGGAATTTTTTTTCTTGAAAAGTAAATTATATAGGTGAACAGATGGAAGATATTGACATCATGATGGAAAACAACACTCGATTAGTATTCATCGCGAAAAACCTATGAATCAGATTTGATGTTATGATAATGTTTCTTCAATAGAATATACTGCCTATGTAGGAAGCAATGAGTATGTTACTGTAAAAAGAACTTATAAAAAGGAGAAAGTTAAAGGACTAAAGTTGTTCTAAAAGGTGAAAACAAGCAATAATGCTTTGTTTTCACAAACATATGGTTGATTCCATAAAAGGGAGGTTTGAATAAAGGGAACCAAGTTTGTTTGTTACACTCTTGACCTGGTCACATTTCTATAATACTCTTCTTCATTTATTTCTTAGCATTTTTTATTTTCTTACAACTTTTCAGTGTGAAATATCAGTTATTCAAGCACGTCTGTAGTTCTTATTCTTCATGTGCAAGTAAATCTTTTATACCTTTTTCTTTAATTCAATTAGATGAATGGGACCTGCACCTATAGCATCTATATTTGCATATTAGTAGTTTATTATCTTTTATTGATGATTAATATAAGTTTACTTGGTTGTATTTGATGAAAAATAGGCTGATTGTCACACCCCAAACTCAAAAACCGGGCTCACAGAATTCCCGATCACCGAATCCAGCACCGACAGCCTCCGTAGTGCCCCATTCTCGGCTTCCGGCACCCATACGCCAGATTCCGATCCTGGGATCCTACAAGGAGGATTTTCAAACGTACATTTATCTAATAATAAGCATAACCATAAGTTTACCCAAATCATAAAGGCAACATCATCATCACATATCCACTAATATAAACAGTTGAATACAATGCTGAAAGGGAAATATACATATATATCGAAAATCAATCTCCAGAAGACCGCTGCATGCTCCAAGCTCAACGCTGCTGCAACCTAACACTACCTGCATGCATCTATCATGCATAAGCTTATAGAAAGCTTAGAGGGTAGTGTAAGTGTGTATGCAAGGTAAGTATTAAATATGCAATATCAGAGTAGTGCGAAAACATGCTGGTAAGTCCATAAATACCATCAGCCTTATCCAGGCCATGCGATGTAAAAACATAATAAACTAATACCTATACTAAGGAAGCAATGTAGATTAACTATGCAATGTAGAGACATAGTAAGCCAAATATCATATACTGAGGATGCAATGCAATATGCAAATCCTGATGAATCCACGAATACCGTTAACCTCACCTAGTCTATATAAATGCAGAAACATAGCAACCCAAATGTTATATGCTACAGATGTAATGTAATATGCAGTGCAAATGAAATGATCATGCTGGAGTGTGAAGTCGGGATGATAGCACGTAGTATCGCGGGCTATGGTGTCCATCACAAGGGACTTCTATCCAAACTAGTCCTATACCTAAATTTGGATAGTTAAACTCAATGTGGTAAACACCTGATCTCAGGTTGGTTGCACAACCCAACCGAAATCTTACCATTACAAAGGTACACATAATAATTAGTTGTGCATTACCAGCCCGAGTGGATAGTGAATGACTAAATGAATGAGTAAAATGTTGGGTATGCAACTCTTGCTGAATAAGTCCTCATATTAGTACCGTACATATCTGGGATCATCACCGAGGTCTAGTATACTCGACGCCACCTGCCACCCTATCAAGCGCACAACTGGGTAAGTGGAAGAGACCTCGCTATCCGCATACCAGCAGTATACCAATGCTTACCCAGCTCATCAATAGCGGACCCATTTATAAGTTGGTCAGACTCAACGTAGCATTGCCTACTCCCTCAGGCGGGTAAGGCCACACCCCTTCCAATTGACCATGGCATAATGGGAGACGCGGCCTACTGATATTCGGCACTCCAGCGCTCATGTATCCACTCAGTCTAGACATTAGGGCGTCCTCTGGTACCTAGAGGGTTTAGGGACTTTCACCCAGGGATATTTATGGCACCCCATGGAGAAAAAGATTTCCAATGTCCCATCTGGCCATCCACAATATGCCTATAGAGGCTACGGCCCTGATGTCGCTAGGGCGTATGGTGGTCATATCACAAAAAGTGAGATGCATGAGTCATACCATCTAGTCATGCATCAAACTCGCGAGTACCGTTCACTCATGTGGGGTAACTCTGTCTCTCAGGGAGCCCCATAATAATCCGCACAATGGCATATGCAATAGTCAACCACATCTTATATCAAACATGCAGATGATGCGTATAGGCATGTAACGTGATGCTATGCATGATTATCGAACAACACAATGATCGAACTCACACAATCATAATGGGCCTCACACATTGCAATGGGCCTCATCCAGTCACAATGGGCCTCATACAATCACAATAACCCTCGTACAATGGGCCTCATACATCGTAATAGGCCTCATATCATCACAATGTGCCTCATATAATCACGATGGACCTCATATAATTGTAATGGGCTCATATAATTACAATGGGCCTCATATAATCACGATGGGCCTCATATAATTCCAATGGGCCTCACATGGTCATAATGGGTCTCATATAATTACAATGGGCCTCTCATGGTTACAATGGGCCTCATACAATCACAATGGGCCTCGCATATCGCAATGTTATGCTATCTCATACTTAGTGTGTGTACTAACTTAGTTGTAGTCAATAATCAGCCTATATATATATATATATATATATATATATATATATATGGCGGGGTCCATATAAGGACTACAGATCTAATCCATATTATCAGGATCGGTCCTTGAAAGTGAATATACCAAATTAGTTAGCATGAATTCCTCTGTCTATGGTGATGTCGTACTCTCCTCATATAAAGGTTAGGCCTAGGTGGCCTACTATATTCCTAAGGATCCAGAATAGGATTCTTTCGCCATACTATCATATGGCACACTAGATGCCCTAGGGGGCCCAAATAAGTCCTAGATGGACTCCGAGATAATAGAAAAAAATAATCCTACTAACAACCAATGGGGGCCCAACATATTGGGTTAGCCCAATGAGAATAGATGGATCATGTAAACGGGGTCTAATGATTAAGGTCAACTCACTTAGAGAATGATGAGAATGGGCCTAACAATGACCTAAGGGAATGTCACAATGTGGACATTTAACCACCATTACCCATCAATGTGGACATTTAACCAACATTGCTCCCAAGGAGTGGCCCACATAGAGCCTACAATATAGTAGGCCCATGGCCTTACACAAGGGCCTAATATACATCATAATGGGCCTCACTCAGGGGCCTAATACACATCACAATGGGCCTCACTCATAGGCCATTATGCATCACATTGCCCTCACTCATGAGCCGCGTGTACATCTCATCAAACCTCAAACACGGGCCTCATATACAGCAGGTGGGCCTCACTAACACGGGCCTAATATACATCTCAATGGCCACTCACACGGGCCTAATATACATCACAATGGGCCCCATCGCCTAGCCCTAAATGTATCACAATGGGCCTCATCACTTGGGTCCAATAAACATCGCATTAGGCCTCACTCATGGCCACGTAAACATTACATTGGGCCTCACCACATGGTTTGTATAAACATCACATCGGGCCTTATCAAATGGGCCATAAATATATAGCTTTGGGCCTCATCATTAGGCCACAAATACATCATATTTGATCCCATATAAGGGCCTCATGCACATCCCATTGGGCCTCACTCATGGGCCTTATGTACATCATATTGGGCCTCATCAAATGGGCTACAAATTCATCACATTAGGCCTCACTATTGGGCCACACAAAAGGGCCCATCGATTAGGCTCAAGGGATGGGTAGTGAGCTTGCAATAAATACATCAAGGTGGGCCTAATGGGGCAGCCCATAACCCAGGAAAAAATGGATGGGCAGCCTGAATCATACATCACAGCAGGCCGCACAAATGAACGACATAGATATATAATACATATATCACGGTGTCCCTCATAGGGATGAAACACATACATTTAAGGTGGGGGTCCTACTTGTCCAACAAAATGGATAGCGTGGATGGAGTGGATATAGAATAAATACATCAAGGTGGGTCCCGCCCGTCCAAAACGGATGGACGACTGGGATAAAACCCATATCACATGTGTATCACACCGTCTAGATGGATAGTGTGAATATAGAATATATACATCAAGGAGGGTCCCACCCACACGTGTGGAGTGGGCCACATCCTAGACGGACAGCCTGGTTATACAATACACATCTTGAGGTGGGCCACACATCCAACCTGATGGACTAATGGATGTAGGGTACATACATAACAAGGTGGGCCCCATAAGTGGACGGCATAGATGAAACACGTGCAACATCGTGTGCCATACAATTCAATGGGGCCCATGGCCCTAAAAAAATAGCTAAACAGTGTGGGTATAATACACACATCATGGTGGGGCCTGAGACTTAAAATTCAAGTCAATTTGTGGCTTGTGTGGGCAGCACCAGGCACACAGTTGATAGGTTTAGCCTCTATTAAAACATTCACAATAATTAGTTAGGCCCACCAAGCTGTGGTTCACAAATCTAGCCCATCCATTTAGTGTGTCCCACTTGGTTAAGGGGTCAGACTAAGTTTCAAAAGCATCCAAATTTCAGGTGGGCCCCAACAAGTGTATATATATGATTTAGCTGTGTGCCTGGTGTGGGTCACTTAAGTCCTGTATACGACTGATATTTGGCGTATCCCAATTTCTCAAGGGGACCCATCGAATGCACGATGCAAATGTTTGACATACACCATGGTGGGGCCTACTGCTGGGTCCCACGGACCTAGCCATTCCAAGCAACCGGACGCTACTTGCTGCAGCGTCCTCTAGATGCTGGCAACAGCAGCGTTTGGCACATGTGTGTTTTTTTCCCATGGTTTTTTGTAGGTGGGGCCCACATCATGACGATCTACTCCGTCTATTGGGTTCCCAGGCTCGTGATAGATATAATGAGCCCAATATTTGATGTATTTCAATATATAGAAACATTACAGCATGCCATAATAGTTTATATCCCCAAATCTACCGTTTTCTTCGATGTGGCCTGCCAGAGACTCGGTTTGGCTTCATTTTTAAGTTCAACACCTAAAATGAGCTAAGAAATTGGATGGACGGTGGAGATATAACATACATCTAGGTGGAGGCCCACGTCAAGGAAAACGGATGGATGGTGTGAATACAACACCCATTACATATGGATGGACGCATGCACCATCCCTACCTAGACGGTGGATGGTGTGGATATGAAATACATACATAATGTGGGCTCCACTGTCCCTACCTGGACTGTGGATAGCATGGATGGACGCATGCTTCAGGTGAGGTCCATGTACACGTGGCCACCCCACACATGCAATACAAGATCGGTGGTGGGCTCCACATAACATAGATGGTAGGTGTGTATAAAACACATACATCAGTCAACCCACAGAGCTTACTGACGTCAATTGCAGTAGTTATATGCTGCTGGGCTGTTATCCAGCAGCCCAACAGATGGACGGTGCAGATTAGGTCCACATGCGTGGACACCACATGCCATCAAGGCGGGCACCATGGCTGATGACCGGCGCGGGTAAAACACATACATCTCATGGCCTCATGGCCTGACGGTGTGGATTTCACACGTACAGCATGGTGGGTCCAGATCCACATACCATCATCATCATCAAAAGAAAAGTAGAGAGAGAAAGAGAGAGAGAGAGAGTGGTGAGATGGAGGGACCCCGCCACTATGGGCCCCTCTTTGATCAATATACATACATTAAAATGGGTCCCAAATAAGATCCATACCATCAATCGGTAGGCCCCACTTGACCCATCATCAAAACATAAATCTAAGCCTATAAAACACCCACCGATTTCGTTCCTTCTTGGCTCCTTGGAATGCTGAGCTCCTAATTTTTCTCTTTAATGGTGGAAGATGAAGATTGAAGGGTGGAGATGGGAGATCTTAGGGTAGGGAGTAGGCCACACATGACTCTTCTTATGGAGAGCTTAGATGATTCTCCTCTCCTTCGGTTGCTTGGGAGTGAAGAGAGAAATAAGAGAGAGAGTGATGGATGGGAGAGAGGGATGGGTGTGATGGGTATAAGCGATGGGTGTACTTGAGAGGTAGGGTTGTGTTGACTTTTGGGTGAGAGAGATATGGGTGTTATACTTGTTGATTAATGGGATTGATTTGACATTTAGTAGAGATTCTCTTGCACGGCGTCTTCCTCGAAATAAACGCGAGCCCACATCTCCTGGCCAGGGTATCGCATCGGCGCGAGAGATGTTGTGACGGTGCGGTCGCTAGGGTATAAGTCTCGGGTCGAGTTGACTTAGATCTATGGGATACGACTTAGGGTCATGCGTAAATGCCGACTACAGGTCGTGGGTCACCGAAATTTGTTAGGGAGGATCGCGAGAGTCTATGGAATGGTATGGACTAGGATACGGGCCTGACATTGATGATTCTGTCCATTATCCAAATCTGTATTAAATATATTCATAATTAGTTTAGATGCATCGTTAAAACATCTAAAGTTGGTAATGCCAAAGAAAATGCCTATAATGAACTACAATATATTTTTCCATCTTGAGTATTGAGTTTCAAGCAACATGTATGTAAGACCTTATCCCAATTATGCATTCCATTCCCCTAGGTCTCGCAGTCGTACCAGTCGAATCTCAGTGACCCGTGACCTATTGATTGTGTTTGCAGTCATCCTTAAATCCAATCATGTAGACTCGACTCGGATCGACTCGAAACTTATGCCATTGCGATCGCATCGGTGCCGCATCTCATGTATGAATCAGACATGTGCATCTTGTGTTATTGACCTGTCAATTCTTGACCACTCATCATGCATGGGGCCCACTTAATAGGGGCCCACATGTTTTTCCATGGTGGGTCCCACCTAAGTGCTCCTTTCAAGGGAACCTACACACCTAACCCTACTGAACCTAACCTAGCCTAGAGTAGCTAGCTAGAAAGGCTATCATTAGCCTTGGTTACCACCCCCAAGACTCATCACGGGGTATTTCTCTTTTCTAGCAAGAGAAATCATTGCTTTCCTATACCTCTCTTCTCTCTCTCTATATATATATATATATATCTCCCTCTCATTCTCTCATTCTCACCCTCCTTAGCAATGGACGTCCTACCCCTCTCTTTCTAATTCCAGCCCTTTTGAAACATCCTAGAAAAATTCGTAGGAAGACCCGAGTACCACCTCAGGCAGAAATCACTCAGGACCAAATCCTTTAGAAATTAGACAAGTTTAACCAGGTGTTAAACTAGATTAGCTACGAAATTCCCTTGATCCACTTTAAATACGAACTACAAGACCTAAAACTAGTAGAATCATTGGTGCTACATTACCCTGAAATTTAGTATCAATCTCATTACCCAGTTGCTCTCGGGAGCACATTGAAACTTCGTATCGGACCTGGACTGCATGTCGAAGTCCGATTACTGTGAAATTATATAATTAAAACCGCCTTGCTGAGCTTGACAACTATCTTAGAAATTAAGTCTAGATAGTGTCTCGAAGCTATTCGCTTGAGCCCGGAGTGAAGTGTATGAGAAACGTGGATATCTTAGAAATAAAAATCTAAATTTAAGTAATCTGAGACTTGTCGCTTACAGGCCGAATATAAGGATTCAGACCATCAGAATACGACCCAAATACACCCTTGGATTAGGAAAAATTTCATACACACGTCAGTGTACTTGTGGCCCTGATCGGTGATCGTGGACCATTGAACTAAAATTGGTCCGCCACAGGCGATCTGTAAACCTGATCGGACCAAAAACTCAGCTTGACCTAGGTCCAACATAAGGGAGTTTAAGTCCGACCTTAGGCTCAAGGGGGGCTCTGGAAGTGCTCCGTTGAGCTAAAACAGATGGTCTTTAGATATAACCTAAGTATACCTTGGCCCTGGGCCATTTCCATCAGTTTTAGGCCTATATAAGGACCTTAAACCCTCTCTCATTCACTCCATACAAATTTGGTAAAAACCCTAGGAGAGAGAAGTGACTAAAGAGAGAAAGTGAGAGAGAAGTTGGAGTCACACCTGGGATTCGATCCCTACTATTCTACGTGCCTATCCATCACTACCAAATCGCTATTCCGGCGATTCTGACTTCGTTCTTAGGTAAGAAAACCTAACCCTAATCTATTTTAGGGGTTCAATTGTCTCTAATAGCGAAATACCTGACTTAACTCGTACTATAGGTTGTCATTCCATCGTTGACGAAGACTTAGAGTCTCTATCGAATTCGTTCAACTTCTACGGCGTAAGGTGCGGACTATATACGTTTAGGTTATGGTTTTCAATGCTTCAACGTCGGTTAATGATTTATTACTGATGTAGATGCTATTTCACATGAAAAATGCGATGTCTGTTTCGCTTTTTAGTTATACATAAACTATGTTGAATATAGGGTAATCCATGTGTTTGTTGAAATTATTGTATAAGTATGGAATTTGGATTTGAGTTTGCCATGATTAACTGCGGTCTATGTATGCTAGATGTATGTAGAATAACTCCTGGGTGAAAGCATTAGCCCTAATACATGTTATATCAACATACGTTGTGTATGTTATTATGTGTAGCTTAAGTGTTTATGAAAATGACTGAATGAGTATAGAATTTGTATTCGTGCTCGCCATGAGTAACTGTTGTGGATATATGATTGTCGTATAGGCGACAACCCCTTTGACGAAAGGATTTGCCCTAAATCATGTCACGGCCAATATACGATAAATATGTTAAAGTGTGTAGCCCACGTGTTTGTGAAAATGATTAAATGAGTATGAAACCCGGATTCATGCATGTCGTGATTATCCGCCTTGGGTATATGCGTGTGGTATATGGGGCAACTCCCTAGTAAGAGGATTTGGCCTATTGCGAGTATAACCAACATACAACATGTATGAAGATGTGTGTAGTCTAAGTGATTGTAGAAATGTCTGAGTAAGCTAGTTGTTACTAAAGAATACCTTATATGAGGATTGAGTATGCTTCTTGGTTACCTTAATTACGTGTATGATTTCCTCCATGTATGTTTACATTATGATGTTTGTTTTGTTTACAAAATGAATGTGTGTGAAATCATGTTTGGGTTGTACTTCACAACATGCCCATATATTTGTAAGAATTGAATTATTTGATCATTACTGCTTTGTTGTCTCATATGATTACTTGCTGAAATTGAATGAGTTTGGGACTATGATATAGTCCAGGCATTCGGTAATCGACCCTGATTAGGTGGATGAGGTTGTTTCACCACACGAGACGTGCTAAGCGAATCTGGGCCGTATTTCGGTTGGCGACAGTGGTTAGGCTACGCGGAATGCTTATGCACTTCATGTCATTCAACTTGTCGTGCGCTCGGGCTAGTCAAACTCGTTAAGTAACCCGATTGACCCGATGTATGTTCACCATGTTTGGACGTTACTGCTTGAACCTAAGGTACTAAACTCACCAGTGAAAACTTCGTTAACCTTGGTACCTTAATCTGCTAAGACTTATGAGCCGGACATGGTGGTAAGGGACACCGTGGTCGAGCTGTTGGTCTACGCTGGGGCAACGAGCCTCCCCATAGTGACCAATGAGCAACCCAAACTCGTGAGCCAAATATAGTGGTATGGGACATCATATTCGAGCTATCGACCTCCATTGTTGCAGCTTGGCTGTGGTCCCTAGTCGGGTTGGCGACGAGCCTTCAAAAATAGACTGCCAGTTGGTAGGGCGTTGGTGGAGTGATCTCGAGTACAAAATAGGCCTATCCTGACACAGCCTGGCTGTGGTCCCCAGTCGGGTTGGCGACGAGCTTTCGAAAATAGACTGCCAATTAGTAGGGTGTTGGTGGTAGTGACCTAAACTTACCTATCATATGTGATTAACTAGGATTAACGACCCTAGATGGATCATTATTGGGTATTGATATAAGGGAGGTACCTTAGTTTCTCAATCCTGCTGTATGAAAAAGACTAATAAAAACTTGGTAATCACGTTCATAACATCGCACTGCATGTGCCCCTGGTTGAAGAGCAGAGAGGGAAGAAAGCATATCGTGACCGTAAGATGGTGTTGCACGAGGGAGTGTAAGCGAGGGCATGCATCATTATTTATATTATTCTTACATTAATAAGAGTATTCAGGGATGTTTGATTTTACTGCTTGACTGAATTGATAACATGTTAACCTTTGCTATATAGTTCCACTGAGTTGATCACTCACTCCCACGTTATGGGATGGTGTTTTAAACAGCAATCAGACTCTGTCTTGATTTCACATGATGAGTGACTCCTAAGGCGGAGCCTGACTACTATGACGATCAGGACGAGTTCTCGTATATGCAATTCTCCGGCAGTTTCGCTTAGGCCGTCTAGATCGACGGGGCTACAGGGCTTATCAGTATAGTTGAACTTTTTTTATTTTGACATTTTCATTTTGAACTATTACATGTATATGGTGACTCAATGATGTATTCATACTCTAGAGACTGATCGTGAACTTTTGGTTCATACACGTCTATATATACATTTTTTAGCCTTCCGCTTGCATTATATTAATTGATTTGGAGTATGAATTACTATTTTGGTATAATCCCACTCATAATTAATGCACTAACATGGAAAACATTCAATCATAAGCATATATGTTGCATAAGTGATGTTTTGGAACTCGGGAGTTGAGTTGCTACTTGACCCTCGATTTTCAGGGCATTACAAGTTCGTATCAGAGCATGATTTAGATTAAACTGGACTTGGGTTATGGTCACATGACGTACGCTGATACATTTAGATCTAGGTGGGTGTGAGAAAAATGTAGAAACAAGCTTAGGCTTCCTAGTTTCACCAATTGGCAAAATTCACTGAAAATGATCGCTGAGATCAAGTCTGTACACCTCCTCGATCGCATGAGACGACCCTGGATCACCCCTAGACCATCAATCGACGGGTTTAGATCACAATGTACCCCATCCCACCCTTCAACAATCGGTAAATGCAAATAAACACCATAACCTATTTGAAATGACCCGTAACGACTCGAATCAGAGTCGGGGACCAAACCGAACAAGTTCAGGGGGACCCAGAGTGGGCCTCACACATTTTTAGGACCTAAGGAGTAGGAGGACATCGCCCAAAGGGCGAGCCCTTGCCAGAAGGTCCAGAGACTGGCGAGGGCCTTGCCGGTTTGGTAAGGTTTCGCCGCTAAACAGGCCCAAATGGGCGGGCCGACCAGGCCAATCGTGTTTAGGGCATTGTGTGGCCCACCTGTCCACGGGGTTTTGATTTAAACCTCTCTTACGATGACCCTCCTTCACAAACTACCCCTCTAAGCTTCCCTTTTCTTCAAAAACCCCATATCCCTCACTCGAATCACCCCACCAAGAGTTCTATTTTTCATTTTCGTGCACCCTCTCCACTACCTGCTATAAACCCTTCTCCATTGCTGCCTACCCTCTCCATCCTCTCTCATTTGAGCTCTTAAACCCCCCATTTAAGTCTCAAATTCGTGTAAACCCACTAACCCATCTCATCTCTTCATTTTCCTTCTTTAACCCTTCTCATTTGAGCCTTGACACTCCCTTTGGAGGCTCAAATCCGTGGAGACCCAAAGACCCCAACCCTTTCCTCCCTTTCATTCATTTTTCCATGGCTCTATTTGAGCTCACTATGGCCGTATTTTTGATTTCCACCTTTCTCCTCTCATGGTAAAAAGAAAGGGTACTGTGGATGAAGTTGGGCTTAGTCACCATACTCATTCAAGGAAAAAGAAAGGCGCCACCACAAGCACGGGCGTTGAGCATGAGATACGGACTAAGAGGGACCTCGATCCCCAGGTTCCTCTCCCAAGAGCTCTACTAACGGATTTATCGCAAGGAGTTTATGAGGGCCGTAGGGTCCTTTTTGAAGCACAAGTGGATGAGCGGCTCTTTGGAGAGTATCCGTTATTGGAGCGCCTGGGTGAGGCCGGTTGGGGCCCTGTGTTTGAGGGAAAATATCATGTAAATGTGGGAACTGTCCATGCATTCTATGCCCATATTCAAGAGCCTATGCTAGAGCCCTTACAGTTCAAGATTCCCACGGGAAAGGGTCGGGAGGCCACAATTGACGCTGGCCTAATAGCTCAACTTATGGGAATACCGCTTGGCCAAGTCCACGTGATCGAGACGAATCTGAAGAGTGCACATGAAAGGGATCACCGTATGCATTTCCTTTGTAATCGACTGGTTCAATGGCAGCTAAACAATAGTCTCCTGGCGTCAAACATGACGGATGATTTCCGCCTACTCCACCATATCTGCACGTTTAACGTCTACCCCAGGTGGAGCAATTGCAGTGAGTGTACGCGCTTGATGGTGGATTTTCTATACCAAACGAGGCAGGGAGAGAAGCTGTGCGTGCCTACATATGTTTTACAACAGATAGTTCTTACTGCACGCTCCAATAGAAGGGCTGATTCGCTCCCCTTCAGCCGACTCATATGCAAGATTGCACGCGAGTTTGGCTACGGACTTGGCGCAGAACTCCCAGTGCCGTAACATTTCATTAATGACACTGCTCTCAATTGGATGGAAATCGGGCCATGACAACGACAAGCTCGACTTGAGGAGAGTGAGGATAAGACAGAGAGTGAAGAGGAAGAGAGTGAGGGAGAAGGTGGAGCTAAAATAGAAGAGGAAGAGAGCTCGGAAGAAGAGGAGGCCCAGGACACAGAGGAGAGCTCCCCTCCTATGGCACCAGAGCAGGACGCTGATCGGGCAGCTAGGGATGCCCATTTAGCTCGACTTGAGGAGGGTCAGGCTGTCCTATGATAGGATCTGATGGATCTTCAGGGCCTCATGAAACATAAGTTCAAGAACGTGACTCGCACCTTGAAGACTATCCTGTGTTGTCTGCAGGATAAGGGTTCCCCTCCTTCGCCAGACTCGGATGTCTAGTCATCCACGCCGTCACCCTGTGTGTTTATTTTGTTACTATCTTAGGATCTTTGTGTTTTCATGTTGATAGGCTTAGTAGTGTAGAAGTTGGTATCAGACAGGATAGGACAGTGGCTGAGTATGAGACAGGTTCATGGAGCTAGCCAAATACGCCCCTTTGATACTAGTAGATGAACCAATGAAAATGCAGCATTTTTCAGATGGATTGCGGCCTGATATTCGCACTAAGACGTGTTGCACTAGCATTCCCAATTATGCCGAGCTAGTCAACGCGTCTCTGCGAGCCGAACAAGATGGAGACAGAATTTCTTAGACACCTATACTAATGGGCCTGTCGCCTCAGCCCGAATCATAGGACCGACCAGTCCTAAGTAAGAGGCCACGTGTAGACTTGCCTCCCAGGCCCATGGCTCCACCGACCCAACAAAGGTGAGTGAAACGTCAGTGTACATATTGTAATAATGGCATACACACTGACCCCTTTTATTTCACTAAGATGAAAGACAACGGTGTCATGCCACCTCAGAAGATCGACCGTCGGGCACTATGTGATATAGTGACTCCACCTCTACGATCTACATCACTAGCGCAGCCATTTTATCGACCACTTGTACCTCAGAATAGGTCGCCTAAAAGACCTATGACAGCGCAACTAAATCATCCTCATCAAGCCCGTGTGCATGCACTTGTAATTGAAGCACCTGAGTCAACAACTGTAGCGCCTTTAACCTTTGAGGTCACTGCTCACATTCAAGGTACACCTGTATTCCTATTGGCAGACACTGGGTCTATTAAACCAATTCGTATGAAAGAATAGGCCTAACAATGGATTACTATCCTTATTATAAAAAAATAATAATAATATGGTAACTAGAGAGGACAAATATGTTGTAAATAATAGAAAGGTCAAAACAGTAAATTTCTACAACTTCAAGTTGCTGATAGATTGGTCATATCTTTTAGGAATTCTTATATTCATACTAGGAATTATCCTGTGATTAAATTTAATTATATTAAAGATATATATATATATATATTGTTGTGTTTGTACAATTAAATTAGAACCCTCGAGTAGGATTGAGTTCATAGTTTAATACTCCTTAAGATCATGTTAGAGGCAGACCACAGTAAGGTTATAAGTTTCTTATTTTCCTTGTAAATTCAAAGTTCATACCGCGTCGAGGAGATGTCCCTTTTCTTTCCCTTCTGCGGCCTTATGTTGCTAGCATTCCAAACTTCTGCAATATATTAGGACTCTCAACTTTTCTCTACCTCCCGAAGTTAATGGAACCAAAGTGCAAATGTGCTCATAGCCCCTAGTCAATCTTAGGAGATTGAAAACCCTTCTAGGATAGCCTTTTGACTATGAACATCATAAAAGAACTTATTACCCACCAAGTTAAACATAGGTTAAACAAGAACTCTTGTTGAACAAGATCCAAGGGACAACCTTATAAACACGTGGCTTGAACCTCCTAGCAAATTATAATACTCCTCAAATACTTAGGATGATTAGACTTCGGAATTTCAGAACCATATCCCTACGAGGCATTCGCGGCTTAACTCAATTCTCAATCCTAAGTGATTACCAAAGGACTCACTGCTTTGACCGAGCAGAAGACCAGGATCCATCAGGATTAGGAAGGGATACAACGAGTTGTCTGCCCTGGTCAGGCGGGCAATCGACGTATCGAGTTCGAGCCTACCACAACTGACTTTCCGTATTAGCCCAATCATAAATGGTAGAATATACCACCCTTAGGTAAACTTTAACGTCAGACATTTAGCATGATAATAATGACTTGGACATTTATCTTCAAACCTCAAAGGTAGAAACTTTTAAGGGGGGTAAACCGATATGAGCTAGGCTAGTATAGCTACTACATACCCTAACACGTATATAAACCTGAAACCAATAGAACTAACCTGAAAACCATTACTTATTACCCTTAGACAATTTCGAGGACGAAATTTATCTTTAAGGGGGGTAGATTGTAACATCCTAGAAAAATCCGTACAAAGACCCGAGTACCACCTCAGGCAGAAATCACTCAGGACTAAATCCTTTAGAAATTAGACAAGTTTAACTAGGTGCTAAACTAGATTAGCTGCAAAATCTGCTTGATCCACTTTAAATATGAACTGCAAGACCCAAAACTTGTAGAATCATTGGTGCTACATCCTGAAATCTAGGGTCAATGTCATTACTCAGTTGCTCTCGGGAGCACATTGAAACTTCGTATCGGACCTGGACCGCACGTCGAAAGTCCGATTAGTGTGAAATTATATAATTAAGACCGCCTTGCTGGGATTGACAACTACCTCAGAAATCAAGTCCAGATAGTGTCTCGAAGCTATTCGCTTGAGCCCGGAGTGAAGTGCGTGAGAAACATGGATATCTTATAACTAAAAATCTAAATTTAAGTAATCTGAGACTTGTTGCTTGCGGGTCAAATATAAGGATTCAGACCGTCAGAATCTAACCCAAAAACACCCTCGGATCAGGGGAAATTTCATACAAAGGTCAGTATACTTGTGGCCATGATCGGTGATCGTGGACCATTGAACTGAAACTGGTCCGCCACGGGCGATCTGTAAACCCGATAGGATCGAAAACTCAGCTTAACCTAAATCCAACATAAGAGAGCTTAAGTCCAACCTTAGGCTCATGGGAGGGCTTTGGAAGTGCTTCGTTGAGCTGAAATAGATGCTCTTTAGACATAACCTAAGTATAACTTGGCCCTGGGGCCATTTCCATCAGTTTTAGGCCTATATAAGGACTTTAAACCCTCTCTCATTCACTCCATACGAATTTGGTAGAAACCCTAAAGAGAGAAGTGAGTAAAGAGAGAGAAAGTGAGAGAGAAGTTGGAGTCACTCCTGGGATTCGATCCCTGCTATTCTATGTGCCTATCCATCACTACCAAATCGCTATTCTGGCGATTCTAACTTCGTTCTTCGGTAAGAAAACCTAACCCTAATTTGTTCTAGGGTTTCAATTGTAGCTAGTAGTGAAATAGCTTACTCAACTCATGCTATAAGTTGCCATTCCATCGTTGATGAAGACTTAGAGTCTCTATCGAATTCATTACGCTTCTACGGCGTAAGGTGCAGACTATATACGTTTAGGTTATGGTTTTTAATACTTTCAATGTCGGTTAATGATTTATTACTGACGTGGATACTATTTCACATACAAAATGCGATGTCTGTTTCACTTTTGAGTTATACATAAACTATGTTGAATATAGGGTAATCCATGTGTTTGTTGAAATTATCGTATAAGTATAGAATTTGGATTTGAGTTTGCCATGATTAACTGCCGTCTATGTATGATAGATGTATGTATAATAACTCCTGGGCAAAAGCATTAGCCCTAATACATGTTATATCAACATACGTTGTGTATGTTATTATGTGTAGCTTAAGTGTTTGTGAAAATGACTGAATGAGTATAGAATTTGCATTCGTGCTCGCCATGACTAACTGTCATGGATATATGATTGTCGTATAGGCGACAACCCCTTTGACGAAAGGATTTGCCCTAAATCACGCCACGGCCAATATACGCTACATATGTTAAAGTGTGTAGCCAACGTGTTTGTGGAAATGATTAAATGAGTATGGAACCCGGATTCGTGCATGCCGTGATTATCCACCTTAGGTATATGCGTGTGGTATACGGGGAAACTCCCTAGTAAAAGGATTTAGCTTAATGCGTGTATAACCAACATACAACATGTATGAAGATGTGTGTAGTCTACGTGATTATAGAAATGTCTGAATAAGCTAGTTGTTACTAAAGAAAACTTATATGAGGATTGAGATATGCTTCTCGGTTTCCTTAATTATGTGTATGATTTCCTTCATGTATGTTTACATTATGATGTCTGTTTTGTTTACAGAATGAATGTGTGTGAAATCATGTTTGGGTTGTACTTCACAACATGCCCATGTAATTATAAGAATTGAATTATTTGATCATTTATGCTTTGTTGTCTCATATGATTACTTGTTGAAATTAGATGAGTTTGGGACTATGATATAGTCCAGGCAATCGGTAATCGACCTTGATTAGGTGGATGAGGTTGTTTCACCACAAAAGACGTGCTTAGTGAATCTGGGCTGTACTTCGGTTGGCGACAGTTGTTAGGCCATGCAGAGTGCTTATGCACTTCATGTCGTTCAACTTGTCATGTGCTCGGGCTAGTCGAACTCGTCAAGTAACCCGATTAACCCGATGTATGTTTACTATGTTTGGACACTACTGCTTGAACCTAAGGTACCAAACTCACCAGTGAAAATCTCGTTAACCTTGGTACCTCGATTCGCTAAGACTCATGAGCCGGACATGGTGGTATGGGTCACCGTGGTCGAGCTGTCGGTCTACACTGGGGCGACGAGCCTCCCTGTAGTGACCAGTGAGCAACCCAAACTCGTGACCCAAATACGGTGGTATGGGATATTGTATTCGAGCTGTCGGCCTCCATTGGTGCAGCATGGCTATGGTCCCCAGTCGGGTTGGCGATGAGCCTTCGAAAATAGACTGCCAGTTAGTAGGGCGTTTGTGGAGTGACCTCGAGTACAAAATAGGCCTACCCCGACACAGCCTGGCCGTGGTCCCTAGTCGGGTTAGCTACGTGCCTTCGAAAATAGACTGCCAGTTGGTTGGGTATTGGTGGTAGTGACCTAAACTTGCCTATCGTATGTGATTAACTAGGATTGACGACCCTAGATGGATCATTATTGGGTATTGAAATAAGGGAGGTACCTTAGTTTTTCAATCCTACTGCATGAAAAAGACTAATAAAAACTTGGTAATCATGTTCATAACATCGCACTGCATGTGCCCCGAGTTGAAGAGCACAGACGAAAGAAAGCATGCCGCGACCGTAAGATGGTGTCGCACAAGGGAGTGTAGATATGGGAATGCATCATTATTCATATCATTCTTACATTAATAAGAGTATTCAAGGATGTTTATTTTACTGCTTTATCATTACTGCTTGACTGAATTGATAACATGTTAACCTTTGATGTATAGTTCGATTGAGTTGATCACTCATTCCCACGTTACGGGATGGTGTTTTAAACACCAACCAGACTCTGTCTTAATTTCAGATGACGACGTGACTACTGAGGCAGAGCCTGACTACTATGACGATCAGGATGAGTTCTCGTATATGCAGTTCTCCGGTGGTTTCGCTTAGGCCATTTGGATCGACGGGGCTATAGGGCTTATCAGTGTAGTTAAACTTTTTTTTTTTTTACATTTTGGTTTTGAACTATTACATGTATATGGTGACTCAGTGATGTATTCATACTCTGGAGACCGATCGTGAACTTTTGGTTCATACACGTCTATATATACATCTTTTAGTCTTCCACTTGCATTATATTAATTGATTTGGAGTATGAATTACTGTTTTGGTATAATCACACTCATGATTAACGCACTAACGCGGACAACATTCAATCATAAGCATATATGTTGCATAAGTGATGTTTTGGAACTTGGGAGTTGAGTTGCTACTCGACCCCTGATTTTCAGGGTGTTATACCTTTCTTCCATCTCTCCCCCACTATCTAACCACTAAGAACCCATCTCCAACCTTCAAACACCTCCCTTTTAAAGAATAGAACCTGGATCTTGAGTTTTAGAGTCATCTCTTCAAGGTGGATGCTTCATCAACATTCTTCACCTCTTCTTCTTCTTCCCTTTCTTCTCTTCCTTCTTCAACATGCATGGAAGCATGTAGGGCCCACTAATCTATGGTGGAAACCCTACATGTAGGGCCTAGATCCTACATAATCCATTATATGGTGGGCCATTTTTCATTGACCCACCATGATGATTTTCTCTTATTTCTTACATCTCATGGGCCATCTAGGCCTTTACATGCATATAGGAAAGAAATCTCTACTATCCAATAATTTATTTTAATGTATCTTGCCATGCATGTAACTCATATGAATAGTGATGGTGTGGATTGTGTGCCGGTGGCCCATTAGTGGCGGGACCACCCACCTATGGCTGATTCTTGCTCCTTTTCTCTCTCTTTTCCCTGTATTTTCTTCTATATATGCTGATGAGGTATGGCCCACCAAAGTAGGTCAGCAACATCCCGGGCCCCAAGCAAGGTGGACGTCCAAGCCCACTTGATTGGATGTCCAGGCCCAACCATGTATGCATGGTTTGGGTGACCTCTAAATCAAACTTTTCATGGAGTTTGGGTGAACTTATGGGCTTAAAATTTTGTTGACATATCAAGGTGGACCTCACATGTTGAATTAGGGATATGGGCCCTTTGATTATATTGTATGGGCCAAAATATGGACAACACATGTTGATGTCCAAATTTCTACCCAGTTGGAGTATGTGTTTCGGTTGATGTTTAGATCTATTTCCAGACCCTTTTACCCAAAATTTCTTTAGAGGTTTTGTAGTGTGTGGACCCCACTTTGATGTGGTATGGGACCCATACCCTATCTCCCATGATTGAGGCCGATGGGTTGGGCCAAAGATAGCTAACTGTCCAGAATTTTCTGGATAGTTCAGCAATACTGTATGACAGAAATCACTATGTTTACCTAACTTTTTGGAAGAAATGGGCCACCCCAAAGGAACCCATTTATTGTCCATATGTAAGACCACCCTTCCCATAATTTTTTCAAGAGTTTGGGTAGGTCTAGGCCCACTCCATAAGGTCCCAAACACAGGGACAGTTAGAATTCTGCAGCAACCAGCTTTCTGCAGCATATTTGGTTATCATTTAATTTAAAAATATTTTCCATGCTTGTAAAATTCTAAAATTTATTCTAGATGTGACCCCCCCTTGCTGGGACTCTCTTACCAAGTTTCAGGCCAATCAGGCCACTGGTTTTCCGGATATGGTTGTTGGACCAGCCAACCTGGCTGGATGCTCATGGTAGGGACGTCCAGCAAGGCTGGCCGTCCCACCTATTTTGTGGCCCACAATGATGTGTGTTTTATCCATGTGGCCATTTATTTTAAGGACCTATTGTATGTGGCCCACCTAGGTGTGGAGCTTTCCAAGGTGGGGCCCACTGTATGCATTCATGTAGGAATGGGCGTCCAGCCCATTGGGACGCCGAGGCCCATGTGGGACGCCCATGGTGGGGCTACTGCTGGACCTTTGGTCCAGCAGTGTGGCCTACCTATTTATGATGTATTTGGGTTGTTCCCTATGTGGTGGGGCTCCTATACCTGATGCTAGACCACTTTAAATCCTTAATCCAATCATATCGATCATTTTCTGGGCTCCAACAGGGCCATAAAACTGGTGGAACAAAAATTCAGCAATATATTGTAAATTTACATTGCCTTTAGGCTGAGATTTTAAGGAGTGGGGCCCACAACACTGTGACGACCTCGTAGGGATTAATTCATGCCCTTAATCCCTTAATTTTGGGCTTAATTAATGCACCCTTGAGGCCCACCATAGTTGGGCTATTTGGGACCATGTATGTAGTTAGATTGTTGAACTCTTTAGGCCCAAATGGGATGGAACCTTCTTGCTAGGCCCAGTGGACTCTTGGGCCATTTTCACCATAATGTTATGCTGGGTTAGTGGGCTAGAATACACAAATGGTTGGGCCCTTGGTTGCCCACCAAATCAACTATATTTTTGGGCCGGGTTGTGGGCCCAACTTACTTGACTAGAGCATGATATTTTGCCCATGTGGTTTGAGTAATGGGCTGCCCACTTGGCCCACAACAATATATGGAATTGGTGACCTTTATATTGGGCCCTAACCTTCCCTATGGGCCCATAATATTGCATATTGGTTGGGCTATGTGTGTTGCCCTTGGACTCATGTCTAAGTAGGCCTTGGGCCATCTACTTGAGGCCCAATATGGTATGTATGTGGAATGTTATGGCTTCCCTTCTCTTATTTATGATGATGTGTAGGCCTCGGGCCCTGATTCGTGAAAGATTATTGTTTGGGATACCTTCTTCGGACAAATAGTGGTTGGATGTCCACATTTGTGGCCCTAAGGTAGGCTCACTTGCCTCTATGAGTGGTTAAAGGTCCACCATAGACCTTTGTTAGGCCCGTTTCATTTATTTTGGCCCATGTCATTATCCTTCCTTAGCCTTGTGGGCTACCCTAGACTCTCGGGCCCCCACTAGAGGTCGATTCCTTATGGAAATTCATCTAAGTTCCTAGATCTAGTCCCTTCTTGGATAGGCAGAGAGTACGACATCGTACATCGCCGTATGGCGCATCTTGTACATCTTCATGATCCATATACATCATTGTGTGCTTAGTTGGCATTGTGTGTCTAGTCATGGTTGTGCCATTGGGCACGATATTATGGCTTCCCAGAGGGATAGAGTTCCCCTCTTGAGCACATTGGATGCTTGGAGCTAATGCATGATTGGTATGCGCGATTCATACTTTTGGCATTTCATTACATGGTTTATATTCACCCTTTCTTCATCAGGGCTATAGCCTCCACAAGAGTATCATGGATGGCCGTATTAGACACTGAAAATATCTCTTAAGTATATAGGGCACTTAGGATGTCCTTGGGTGAAAGCCCTTAAACCTTCATGGTACCAGGAGATGCCTCAACGCCGAGACTGAGTGAAAAACATGAGCACCTGAGTGCCTTATATCATTAGGCTGCATCTCCCACTGTAGCATGGTCAGTTAAGATGCGATGTGGCCTTACTCGCCTGAGTGAGGGGGCAATAGCTAGGCTGAGCTAGTAATGAGGTCTCTTACGCTGGTTAGACTATGCGGCTTTGAGAGCGATAGTCGGTTGGCAGTGTATTTGACCCTGGTGGTTTTCCTATAGTGGAACTGTATATGATTTATGGACTTGATATGGGACTGGCATGATTGCATTTGCACCTTACATATTGCATCTACTATTTATACCTCTTATTCATCACCTGGGTATGGTGCCCAGTACTCATATGATTGCATCGCATAGCCTTGTGATGGCTATTGGCATTGATGACATTCATAGTTCATGCTGCATTCCATATTCTCTGATATTGCTTTCCCGACACTAATACTACACACACTTACACCGCCCTCTAAGCTTTCTATAAGCTTATGCACGATTGATGCGTGTAGGAGATTCTAGGCAGCACCAGTAGCTGAGGAGGAGTGTTGGAGCATGCCCAGGACCTTTCGGAGTCGTCGTTGATCAGACTTTTTATTTCCCTTTTAAGCACTGTACCTTGTATAAAAGTTTTAATTCTTTGTGGATTTTATGATATATTCCTATAGTTATTATCTATGGTTACTATGTTATGATCTTTGGTATGCTCTTATAGATTGGATTTATGTTATAAAAATCCTCCTTATAGGATCCCAAGATCGAAACCTGGTGAATGGGTGTTAGGAGCCTAGAATGGGGTACTACAGAGGCTCTTGCTGCCGAAATCGACTATCGAGATTCTTGAGAGTTTCGGTCACCGAATCTGGGGTGTGACAGTTGTTGGTATCAGAGCATAACAAGTAACTTATGGAATAATTTAGGACGACATCACATATTTGCTATGAGCTTAGGACAAGTCGTGTCCCAAGTGTATTTCCCTTGTTTCTGTTTGAGCCTTCGAGGTTCTAATCTCAATGTGTCCATTAACTTTATTCTTATGTAGATGATGTCACCCCGATGAGGCACCCATGGTCGAGGCACGAAAGGTAGAGGAGCCTGTGGTGCTCTCCACTCGTTGAGGACCCTGTTCCTAAGGTTGTGATTCCACCTCCTGTGACACATGTTCCCCCACTTAAGCATGTTGTTCCTGTTTCTGAGGCTCTGGCCACTCATGTGCCTCTACCTGAGGCCAGTGCCTCCCCCGCTTAACCCATGATTCCAGTTGAGGCTGAGCATTTCCTACAGATAGTGCAGGCTGTCACTGCTTTTCTTCAGACCCGTCAGCCCGTTCCCGAGACCCCTGAGCAGTTTCAGCAGTTACGAGCGAGCGCACTGCTCCGTGATTTTAGGCAATATGATCCCCCATGATTTCGGAGTCAGCCAGACCCGTCTGCAGTAGAGTTATGGAGCACTGAGTTGGAGAAGATATTCGACACCATGCAGTGCACCAGTGATCAAAGAGTTCCATTGGTCGTCTTCCTTCTTCAAGGTGAGGCCCGTCATTGGTGGTCATTAATTTCAAGGATGGCTGGACCTGATTTGGTTTGGACGTGGGAGGAGTTTATGGTCCGTTTTGACCAGAAGTTCTTCTCAAAGCATATTCGTTAGTAGAGGGCCCTAGAGTTCAAGACCTTGGTGCAGGGTGATATGACGGTGTCTCAGTATGAGGCCCGATTTGTTATGCTGTCTCGTTTTACCTCCTACATCATCGATGACAAGAAGTGGAAGGCTTGCCGTATTGTGAGCGGCTTGCGTCCTACCCTTCACAGTTGCGTCATGGGACATCCGTTGATGACATTTGACAAGGTCGTGCATCGGGCCTGGTTTATGAGGAGGACTGGGCCTTATCGTAGAGGTCTAGAGAGAAGAGTTCCAGCAGAGACCGAAAGAGGAAAGCACCCTCCGGTAACTCCCATCAGCACCAGCACCAAAGGCCTTAGGGCCATTCTGGATTTAGACTGCCTGCAACGTAGCCAGCTTCATTCTCGTTGCAGCCAGTTCCTTCATCTAGGCTATTTTTTAGCATATGTTATGGATGTGGACAGTCTGGGCATCATAGGCACGAGTGTCCTCATTCGCAGCAGCAGCAGAGATCACCGCAACTGCCCCCACCCCATCCTCCACAGCAGCACCAGCAGTGACCCCAGCATCAGACTCCTGTTCATATGCCTCCTCCCCAGCAGTAGAGGCAACAGGGTTAGCCACCACAGCGGCCACAACAGCAACAGAGACAGCAGCCATGGGGACATGTATCTCCCCCACAGGCCCTGGGTCGAGTATATATTGCCACACAGCAGGTGCAGGGTCAGGATCCGCAATCTTCCGACTTGCTTCCCTTGACAGCACAAGGCTGATTCTACTCAGCCTAGCAGGACCTGCAGTAATCTTCTAGAGGAGTAGTTGAGGGTATTCTTCTTATTTCTACTTGTGTTGCTCGTGTTTTATTTGATTCTAGAGCATCTTATTCATTCATGGTTGAGGAGTTCTGTCGATCGACCGATCTTCCGTCGGAGTCCGCGCTTGAGGCTTTAGTCGTTTCGACTCCCGTGGGGAAGTCCATAGTTTTGAGCCATCGTTGTTCTTCTTATCTAGTTCTGGTTGATGAGATGTTTTTGCTAGTCGATTTATTTGTATTGCCGATGGCTGAGTTCGATATTATCCTGGGCATGGATTGGCTTGCCAAGTACCATGTTATCTTGGACTGTGCTGCGTGGACAGTCACATTTCATATTCTCAGTTTGCTAATATTCCAGTTCGTTGCCGAGCCCAGACGAGAGACATTGTCGAGTTTGTTGGCTTGTATTGTTGAGGAGTCTCTGGCAGGGTGTATTGAGCAGTTGCCAATAGTTTGCGAGTTCCCAGATGTGTTCTAAGAGATCCCGGGTTTGCTGTCACATTGGCAGATAGAGTTTCAGATTGATCTGGTGCCCAATGTTGTGCCTATTTCGAAGGCCCCCTACCAGATGGCACCGATGGAGTTGCGGGAACTATATGAGCAGTTGGATGAGCTTCAGGAGTTGGGTTTTATTCATCCTAGCAGTTTACCGTGGGGAGCCCCATTATTATTTGTAAAGAGGAAGGATGACTTGTTAAGGCTCTACGTGGATTACTGCGAGCTCAACAAGGTCACCATTAGGAATAGATACCCGCTTCCCAAGATTGATGATTTATTTGACCAGCTGCAGGGTGCTCAGTTCTTTTCTAAGATTGACTTGCGCTCTGGTTATCATCAGATTTGGGTCCGAGAGGAGGACATTCCAAGCTATCATTTTGGACGCGCAACGGTCACTTTAAGTTTCTGGTCATATCATTTAGGCTGACCAATTCACCCGCTGTGTTCATGTAGCTAATGAACGAGGTCTTTCGGCCCTACCTTGACCAATTTGTTCTAGTGTTCATTGATGATATTCTAGTGTATTCGAGGACCCGAGAGGACCATGAGGAGCACTTGCAGATTGTGCTCGAGACCCTCCTTGCCCACCAGCTGTATGCGAAGCTGGAGAAGTGTGAGTTCTGGCAGGAGGAGGTGAAGTTCCTCGATCACATAGTGACGAGGGAGGGTGTCGCTGTGGACCCCTCGAAGGTTGATGTAGTACGTTAGTGGGGCCAGCCCACGAACGTGTCCGAGATCCATAGCTTCCTTAGTCTGGTCGGATACTATTAATAATCATCGAGGATTTGTCCCTTATTGCAGCACCGCTAACCCAGTTGATGCGAAAGTACACCGAGTTCGTCTGGAGTGTCGTCTGTGAGGAGACATTTATGGAGTTGAAGGACCACCTCTTGTCCTCGCTCTTTCTAATGGGAGTGATGGTTTCATTGTTTTTACCGATTCCTTTAGAGTTGGTTTGGGTGCTGTTCTGATGCAGCATAGGAAGCCTGTGGCGTATGCCTCGCCCTAACTCAAGGTTCACGAGCTGAACTATCCTACGCATGATCTGAAACTAGCAGTTGTTGTCTTCGCACTGAAGGTGTGGAGGCATTATCTTTACGGGGTTATCTTTGAGGTCTTTTTGGACCATAAGAGCTTGAAGTATCTGTTTTCGCAGTCAGAGTTGAACATGCGACAGAGGCGATGGATGGAGTAGTTGAAGGATTATGACTTCAACCTTCAGTATCACCCGAGCAAGGTGAACGTGGTGACGAACACGCTCAGCCGTCAGCCACGAGGCCTGATGGCACAGATGATGGTTCGTGAGTGGTAGATGCTCGAGGATGTATCAGAGTTCGACTTTGAGTTCGGTCTGCATTCTTCCATTATTAAGATTTTGAGCTTATCGATTCAACCCTCTCTGCTGCTAGGGTGATCAAGGCTCAGTAGATGGACGAGTCACTTCAGGATTACTGAGCAAAGGCAACATCCGTGGAGCAGTCGGACTGGCAGATTGGTTCTGATGGTGGACTTCGCTACAGAGGCTGATTGTGTGTCCTGGACGTGCTAGAGTTGCGTAGAGATCTAATGACCAAGGGACGCTGATCAAGACTTATGATCCACTCAAGCTCCATGAAGATGTACAGAGATATGAGGAGGCAGTACTTTTGGTCAGGGATGAAGCACCAGATTACTAGTTTTGTGGCCGTGTGACACTTATCAGCATGTCAAGGCCGATCACCAGAGACTACGTGGTCCCTTGCAGCCGTTGAGCATTCAGTTTGGAAGTGGGAGCATCTGTCGACGAATTTCATCATGGGTTTGCCAAGAACTCAGAGCGGTCATGATGTCATCTGGGTTATTGTCAATCATCTGATGAAGTCAGCACATTTCATTCTGATGCGAGCTTCCTGGACTTTGGATCAATTGGCGAGGATCTTTATCGAGTAGATTGTGGAATACATGGTATTCCGGTTTCGATTGTATTTGATTGAGACCCCAGATTTACGTCTCAGTTTTGGAGGACCTTTTAGCGAGCAATGGGGACTACTTTGCAGCTCAACACCACTTATCATCTGTAGATGGACGGGCAGATCGAAAGGGTCGACTAGATCTTTGAGGATATGCTCAGAGCTTATATGATTGACTTTGCAGGTAGGTGAGACGAGCACTTGTGCCTTGCTGAGTTGGCGTACAACACAGTTATCAGGCGACTATGGCATGACTCCTTTTAAGGCAATATATGGTAGACCATACAGATCTTCTAGCTATTGGATGAGGTTAGAGAGCATTATCTCTTAGGTCTCGAGCGTATGCTGTAGACATCAGAGGTTGTGGATATTGTCAAATAAAGGATGCGCACAACTTAGAGCTGGTAAAAGAGTTTTGATGATCGTCGATGTCGACCCCTCGAGTTACAGTTGGGGACATGGTATATCTTAAGGTTTCGCCTATAAAGGGCGTGGTTTGGTTTAGAGCGAAGGGCAAGCTTGCCCCGAGATTCATTGAACCTTTCGAGATTAGCGAGCGCATGGGCGTTGTGGCCTACAAGCTTGCCTTACCTTCAGAGTTGTCCAGGATCCACGATGTATTCCACGTATTTATGTTGCAGAAGTGTGGGTCAAACATCATTCTAGTGATTGATTGGCAGCTTCTTGAGGTCTGAGAGGATGCTTCTTACATTGACCAGCCAATTCGTATCTTTGATCAGAAAGAGTAAGTTCTTAAGACCAAGGTCATTCCCTTGGTGAAGGTGCAGTGGGGTCATCATTCGGAGACTGAGGCGTATTGGGAGCGTGAAGCTGAGATTCGAGAGTACTATCCCCATTTGTTTGCTCATTGATTGTTATATTACTTTATGTATTGTCTTCTCTTATGATTGATGATGATATATATGATGATGTGTGTGCATTTTCATTGTCCTGGGTTTGGTAATTTCGAGGATGAAATTTTTTTGTTGGTGAGGAGAGCTGTAAGACCCTACCCTGAGTATGCATTCTGTTCCCCTAAGTCTCACTGTCCTACCGGTCGAATCTCGGTGACCCACGACCTACAGATTGTTTTTGCGGTCATCATTAAGTCCAGTCATGTAGACCTGACTTAGATCGACTCAAAACCTATGCCATTGCAATCGCATCGACGCCACGGTTCCAATGCCGCGTCTCATGCATAAATCTGACATATGCGTCTTGTATTATTGACCCGTCATTTCTTGACCACTCATCATGTATGGGGTCCACTTGATAGAGGCCCACATGTTTTTCCATGGTGGGTCCCACCTAGGTGCTCCTTTCTAGGGAACCTACACATGTAACCCTACCTAGCCCTACCTAACCTAACCTATCCTATAGTAGCTAGCTAGAGAGGCTATCATTAGCCTTGGTTACCACCCCTAAGACCCATCATGGGGTTTCTCTCTTTTCTAGCAAGAGAAATCATTGCTTCCCTATACCTCTCTTCTCTCTCTCTCTCTCTCTCTCTCTCTCTCTCTCTCTCTCTCTCCCCCCCTCTCTCATTCTCTCATTCCAACCTCCTTAGCAAGGGACTTCTCACCCCTTTGTTCCTAATTCCAGCCCTTTTTTCCTTCTCTCCCCCACCATCTAACCACTAAGAACCCATCTCCAACCTTCAAACACCTCCCTTTTGAAGAATAGAACCTAGATATTAAGTTTTGGAGTCATCTCTTCAAGGTGGGTGCTTCATCAAAATTCTTCCCCTCTTCTTCTTCTTCCCTTTCTTCTCTTATTTCTTCTACATGCATGGAAGTATGTAGGGCCCACCAATCCATGGTGGAGGCCCTACATGGCTCCTACGATTAAGGCTAAGTGCCTAGATCTTACATAATCCATTCCATGGTGGGCCATTTTCCATAGACCCACCATGATGATTTTCTCTTATTTCTGACAACTCTTGGGCCACCTAGGCCTTTGCATGCATTTAGGAAAGAAATCTCTACCATCCAGCAATTTATTTTAATGTATCTTGTCATGCATGTAACTCATATGAATAGTGATGGTGTGGATTGTGTGCAGGTGGCCTATTAGTGGCAGGACCACCCACCTATGGTCGATTCTTGCTCCTTTTCTCTCTCCTTTCCTTGTATTTTTTTCTATGTATGCTGATGAGGTGTGACCCACAAAAGTAGGTCAGTAACCTCCCAGGCCCCAAGCAAGGTGGACATCCAAGCCCACTTGATTGGATGTCCAAGCCTAACCATGCATGTATGGTTTTGGTGACCTCCAAATCACACTTTTCATGGAGGTTTAAGTGAACTTATAGGCCTGAAATTTTGTTTACATATCAAGGTGGACCCCCCACATGTTGAATCAAGGCTATGGGCCCTTTTATTATATTGTATGGGCCAAAATATGGACAACGCATGTTGCTGTCTAGATTTCAGCCAAGTTGGAGTATGTGTCTTGGGTTGATGTTTATATCTATTTTGAAACCCTTTTACCCTAAATTTATTTAGGGGTTTTATCATGTGTGGACCCCACTTTTATGTGGTATGGGACCATACCCTATCTCCCATGATCAAGGCCCATGGGTTAGCCCAAAGATGGCTAATCGTCCGTAATTTTCTCGGACGGTTCAAAGAATATCTTGTATGATGTAAATCACTATGTTTACCTGACTTTCTAAAAGAAGTGGGCCACCTCAGAGGACTCCACTTATTGTTTGAATGTAGGACCACCCTTCCCATAATTTTACTAAGGGTTTGGGTAGGTTTAGGCCCACTCCATAAGGTCCTAAACACAGGGACAGTTAGAATTCTGCAGCAACCTAATTTCTGCAGCACATTTGGTTGTCATTTAATTTAAAAATAATTTTCATACTTGTAAAGTTCTAAAATTTATTTTGGAGGTGACCCACCCTTGCTGGGACCTACCTACCAAGTTTTATGCCAATCGAGCCCCTGGTTTTCTGGATATGGTTGTTGGACCAGCCCACCTAGCAGGACGCCCATGGTAGGGATGTCCAGCAAGGCTGGCCATCCCACCTATTTTGTGGCCCACCATGATGTGTGTTTTATCCATGTGGCCATTCATTTTGAGGCCCTCTTGTATGTGGCCCTCCTTGGTGTGGAGCTTTCCAAGGTGGGGCCCACTGTATGCATTCATGTAAGATTGGGTGTCCAGCCCATTGGGACGCCCATGGTGGGGCTGCTGCTAGACCTTTGGTCCAGCAGTGTGGCCCACCTATTTCTGATGTATTTGGGTTGTTCCCTATGTGGTGGGGCTCCTATACCTGATGATGGACCACTCTAAATCCTTATTCCAATCATATGGACCATTTTCTGGGCTCCAACAGGCCCATAAAACTGGTGGAACAAAAATCCAGCAATATATTGTAAATTTACGTTGCCTTTAGGCTAAGATTTTAAGGAGTGGGGCCCACAACATTATGAGGACCTTGGAGGGATTAATTCATGCCCTTAATCCCTTAATTTTGGGCTTAATTAATGCACCCTTGAGACCCACCATAGTTGGGCTATTTGGGACCATGTATGTAGTTAGATTGTTGAACTCTTTAGGCCCAAATGGGCTGGAACCTTCTTGCTAGGCCCAGTGGACTCTTGGGCCATTTTCACTATAATGTTGTGCTGGGTTATTGGGCTGGAATACACAAATGGTTGGGCCCTTGGTTGCTCACCAAATCAACTATATTTTTGGGCTGGGTTGTAGGCCCAACTTACTCGACTAGAGCATGATATTTTGCCCATGTGGTTTGAGTAATGGGCTGCCCACTAGGCCCACCATAATATATGGAATTGGTGACCTTTATGTTGGGCCCTAACCTTCCCTATAGGCCCATAGTATTGCATATGGGTTGGGCTATGTGTATTGCCCTTGGACCCATGTCTGAGTAGGCCTTGGGCCATCTACTTGAGGCCCAATATGGTATGTATGTGGAATGTTATGGCTGCCCTTCTCTTATTTATGGTGATGTGTGGGCCTTGGGCCCTAATACGTGAAAGATTATTGTTTGGACTACCTTCTTGGGAAAAATAGTGGTTGGATGTCCACATTTGTGGCCCCAAGGTAGGCCCACTTGCCTCTATAAGTAGTTAAAGATCCACCATAGACCTTTGTTAGGACCGTTTCATTTATTTAGGTCCATGTCACTGCCCTTCGTTAGCCTTGTGGGCTACCCCAGACTAACGGGCCCCCCCTAGAGGTTGATTCCTTATGAAAATTCGTCTAAGTACCTACACCTAGTCCCTTCTTTGATAGGCGGAGAGTACGACATCGTACATCGCTGCATAGCGTATCTTGTACATCTTCATAACCCATATACATCATTGTTTGCTTGGTTGGAATTGTGTTTGTGTGGTCATGGTTGTGCCATTGGGCAAGATATTATGGTTTTCCAGAGGGATGGAGTTCCCCTCTTAAGTACATAGGATGCTTAGAGCTGATGCCCGAATGGTATGCGTGATTCATGCATCTGACATTTCATTACATGGTTTATATTTGTTGTTGCATCATCAGGGCCGTAGCCTCCACAGGAGTATCGTGGATGGCCATATTGGACACGAAAAATATCTCTTGAGCATATACGACACTTAAGATATCCTTGGATGAAAGCCCCTAAACCTTCATGGTACTAGGTGCATCTGGCATTTTATTACATGGTTTATATTTGCGGTTGCATCATCAGGGCCGTAGCCTCCACAGGAGTATCGTGGATGGCCGTATTGGACACGAAAAATATCTCTTGATCATATACGGCACTTAGGATGTCCTTGGGTGAAAGCCCCTAAACCTTCATGGTACCAAGAGACGCCTTAACGCTGAGACCGAGTGGAAAACATGAGCACCCAAGTGCCTTATACCATTAGGCTACGTCTCCCACTGTAGCATAGTTGGTTGAGATGGGGTGTGGCCTTGCACGCCTAAGTGAGGGGGCAATAGTTAGGCCGAGCTTGACCAACATGTGAATGGGTCCTCTACCATCGAGCCTTGCTAGTGATTGGTTGTCCATAGGTGGGTAGTGAGGTCTCTTATGCTTGTTAGACTATACGGCTTAGAGAGCAATAGTCGGCTGGTAGTGTATTTGACCCCGGTGGTTTCCCTATAGTGGTAGTGTATATGATTTATGGACTTGATATGAGGACTGGCATGATCGCATTTGCACCTTACATATTGCATCGGCTATGTAGGCTCTTATGCATTGCCTGGGTATGGCGCCTAGTAATCATATAATTACATCACGTAGCCTTCTGATGGTTGTTGGCATTGATGACATTTCCGTATTCTCTGATATTGCTTTCCCGGCACTAGTATTACACACACTTACACCGCCCTCCAAGCTTTCTATAAGCTTATGAATGATCAATGCGTGCAGGAGATTCTAAGCAGCACCAGTAGCTAAGGAGGAGCGTTGGAGCGTGCCCATGACCTTTCAGAGTCGTCATTGATCAAACCTTGTATTTCCCTTTTGAGCACTGTACCTTGTATAAAAGTTTTAATTCTTAGTAGATTTTGTGATGTGTTCCTGTAGTTATTATCTGTAGTTACTATGTTATAATCTTGGGTATGCACTTATATATTTGATTTATGTTATAAAAATCCTCCTTGTAGGATCCCAGGATCGAAACCTGGTGAATGGGTGCCAGGAGCCGAGAATGGGGTACTATGGTGGCTTTTGTGGCTGGAATCGGCTATCGGAATTCTTGAGAGTTCCGGTCACCATATCTGGGGCGTGACAATGTATTTACACCACTCAACATAATAGGGTAGCTAAGCAAAAATTTTGATACTTGATAGAGGTAACTTGATCTATAACGACTCGGATAATGCTTCCCTATATCTTTTATGATGAAGTAATCCTTACTACTACCTATGTGATCAATTGGATTTACTTGTTTTAACTTTTGCAATAAGTTGCCATCTTAAACTCTTAAATTTTGATTCAAAATTGTTCGTGCTACCACCCAATGTGTTTAGATGTGTTTGTTTGTTCACATAGTCAATCTTACCTACAATAAGCTTTTGCCTATATTTGTGAAATGCATCTTTTTTAAGTACTCCCCTATTAGAAAAGGATACAAGTGCTATTGTTTGGTTACTAAACACCAACATGTTTCTCAAAATGTTTTCCTTTTTAAGAACCTTCCATATTTTTTGGAGATGTCCTCAAACTTTTTAACTAAAATTATGCCTCTTCATGATGCTACTCCCAGTGAGATGGATGACTCCATGGTCTCTAATTGACACCAATTTGACTATTCTACTGCAGCTCTTAATGTTTCTGGCCCATCTCTTGACCTTTTGATGTTCATAGAACTCTAGTAAACTTTGTTGCTCCAGCATAGTATTGTTCTAACTCTCCATGTCATATTTGTCACTTTGAATGGTATAATAGTTTACCTCCATCTTTCCGCACACGTATCTAATGTGTCTTCTATTTCTATCTTTTTTTTAATGACAATTGAAATTACGTGTATTATCTATCAAGGCGTTGTTTGTACCCTATTCGACCGGAGACCGTTTCGGTCTGATTCGTGTGGATTACACGTCTATGAGGTTAATGGTTGAAAGATTACAATAAGAATGTGCGACCAAATTTTAGGAGATTGATATCACGTGCCTTACACATGATAAATAATCATTAATACGTGACCAAGTTAAAGTAACCAAACAATTAGTTAGTCAGTGGTTGAGTTTTATGAATGTTAAACAGGGGTCAAAGATTCAGAAAATGCTAGATCGTGGGAAGAATCTGGAAGCAGAATGAGGATAGAAATGGTTGTGGTAACCATCAAATCGTGAGAAGGATCCAAAATGGCTAGATCAGAGTTATATATAGAATAAGATTTCAATAGGAAAAATCATCTCACACTAACCCAAACAAATCAACAAATCAATTATCTTTAATTATCTTATCGAATTTACATTCTATAGTGTAATCGTGACTTTTATCAAGTAATTCCTTCCCTTAGAATAATCATTTACTTACCGCATTTATTTATTTTCTTTAGTATAACTTGTAGCATAAATATATTAGTTATAGCTATAATCTGAGTATTAGCGGTTAAGTTCCAATTATTACTTCACATTCCACTCTTTATGCATTAAGAAAGTCCTTTTGTATGGAAGGTAAGGAGAAACTCATCATTAGAAGACAAACCCCACCCTCTGACTATCGCCTGATCCATTTACACTTTGAATGAGTGGTTGAATAGGCGACCGATCTCCTCAGACCTTAGTTATACCTAGTGTCTGCCTACTTTGGTGCTCGGGGTCATTGTTGTTCGGTTTGAATTAGAACCGCAATCCCAATTCTGGCACACCCACTCACCTGTCACCCATGCTAGAAAGAGGAACGTAGAAACGACGACAAATAATTTTCTAGCACACTCGATGGGACCCTATTATAGGTAACCGATTCGATCATTACCAAAATGCAATGGAGGAGTGCCATAATTTCCAAGAACAAAGCTACTATGTCAACCACACCACCCCTGGTGGATGACGCGTAGGTTCAAGCACCTCTAAGTGAAATTAATCTGAACGTTAATCCAATCAGAGACCAAGTATAGTCATCAACAGCTCGTCCCATTCTTCCAGATGAGGTATCAGTGGTATTAAGAGATGTGCATATAAGCATCCAGTTGATGCAGGAAAATTCAAGGATCAAGCAAAACAATTCCATCAACAGGCTGAGAGTATTAGTCGTTATATGGCTAGTTAGACCAAGGCCATACAGTGATTGTTAGCCGTTGTGATGGTGCGAACGCAGTCTACACAACAAAATAATGGTAGTTCTATTGGTAATGTTGTCCCTTTCCAACTAACATCATCATGGCAGCGTAATACGCCACCTACTCTCATGAGGTGAGAATTCCCCCGCCTCCTTTAGAGGTCAGCTGACCGGAGTAGGAAGCTAGAAATTGTGATAATAGAAATCAAGGACCACCAATGGGTTTCTACCCTCTGCAAGGTCCTAGATTTCAAGAGAATGTTAATAGATTTTGTCCGGATCATCCGTCAACCATGGAAACTCCTTGGGTGGATCACGATTAGATATTATAACTAGTGCAGGAAGTTGCAAGCTAGGTATTGAACCGCAATGTCATTCCTACTTATCATAAACCATATCCAAAATGGGTAGATCGGCTACATCCCTTGCCGAGGAATTATCGATCGGATTTCAACCTATTTTCAGGAGAGCACAGTCAATCGACTATCGAACATGTTGGCCAATTCACCATGCAATGTGGTAAACTAGCCAGTAATGATTATTATAAATTACAGTTATTCGATCATTCGTTAATTGTTGTGGCCTTCACATGGTATTCTAATTTTTTGCCGGATTCAGTACATAGCTGGCAATAATTTGAAGAAAGGTTTTAGGTTTCATAATCAATTCTTTTCTAAGAATAGAGACATCACTATGATCCATATCGCACGATTCCATCAATTGCCTGGTGAATCATGTGAAAGCTATATCATACGATTTAAGCAGCCAAAGAACCGTTGTAAGGTGGTCATGACTGAAGCTGAATTTGTGCAACTTACACATGATGGTTTGGAATATAAGCTCTACAAAAGTTTGTAAGCACGGAGTTTGCTAATTTATATGACCTCACTAAGGTCTCTCGATATGAAGAATTGCTTCGAGAAGGGGCTAGTTAGGAAAACTTGTCAATTGGAACATATTATAATGATCTTAATTATGAAATTGCAATCGCCAAAGTAGTGGCTAAGAAACCACTAGTTTGCTCGGCCTTGTTCAAGGCAGAGTCGACCGCCCCAACAACCCAAAAGACCTAGAAGGTATACCACCTTTGATATTACTCGAGCTGAGGAAATTTTTGACTTCGTGTTAGAAACAAAGTTCATTAAGGTTCCTATTAATCACAAAGTACCTTCAGCCGAGGAACTTAAAAAGATTGACTATTGTAAATGGCATGAGTCTCATTCCCATTCCACTAACAAGTGCGTTATTTTTAAGAATTTGATTCAGGAATATATCGACCGTGGATTGCTGAAATTTA
Organism: Magnolia changhungtana; assembly: GCA_030180095.1. Classification (NCBI taxonomy): domain Eukaryota; kingdom Viridiplantae; phylum Streptophyta; class Magnoliopsida; order Magnoliales; family Magnoliaceae; genus Magnolia; species Magnolia changhungtana. The sequence continues at coordinate 2,164,842 of JASAUF010000293.1, forward strand.
CGAAAAAAGAAAAAAAGGCCATGCTGATTGATACCGATCCATTCTCAGCCAACATGGAAATAAATACGATCACAGCTGACTTGAGGGATCGACCTTGACTGAAAGTGGAGCTCGACTCAGGAAGTCTGCGCAAAATAAGCGGCTGGTACGTTTCCAAACAACAGTGGACGCCTCATTATCGAGATGCATACGGGCATAAGAACCATCGGTTATGTGATTGTTGTGACGCCCCGATCACTGTTTCATGTGAGCGAGCTCACGTGGGCGGGCACACATGTGGGTGGGCCCCAGTGCGGCGGCCGGCAGTGCTCTTGTGTGGGCGGCAGAGCTCTTGTCTTGGGCGAGCTCTTCATTGCTTGATTGACTGTAGCGTAACTTGTCCCACATCGGAAGAGTTGTCTGGAGTTGTGGTGGTTATATGTTGGGTTCCTCCCTTAATAGACATGACGCGTTGGCCTTGTGCGCCAAGCAAAACCTTCGCTGTGCACTTTGATGGCAGCTGGGTTGGACAATATCATGGACGGGTAGGTGCTGTGTGGGCGGGACCATGGGAGCACCGGGTCTGGGCGAGCTACCAGTATCCTTCCCTCACATAACGCATTTTAAAGCTGTGAGCTTCGGCAAAGCAGACAATATCATGTGCTGTGGGGGTGGGCCTTACAACTGTTGTGCCTAAAAGATTCCTTGGCATCTTAAGGATCATCCTAGAAGTCACGACCATAGCAACAATCGAGGTTGCCATCAGCCAGAGCAGCTGATATTTGACCGCTAGCTGCATTGGAGATTATCTTCAATTCGAATGGTCAAGCCGCCTGCTATGCGGGAAGGGGTATGGAAGTGGCTTACACATCTAAAATTCCCCATGGTTCAGGAAAATATGACTAGGACACAGAAGCATTGTTGGCAAAGAAATAGGGCCACACTGAGAAGAAAAAAAAAGAGAGAAGAAAATGAAGTTCATCTTTGACCAAAACCCAAGCTGTGTACACCCCGGTTCTCGAAACCCTAGTACACTACTCGTTTTCTAAAAACCTGAGTGCTAACCTTTAACTGTAACTCAAATTTCACGTACATTTTTTTTCTTCTTATTAGAGTAGCAGAATATGAGCAATCAAGTATAAGAGGGGGTCTAAATATAAATAACCAAGGTTTCAAGTGGTTACCCAAAAACTTATACAAATCAATGTCTTAACATTTACAAAACATGACAGTATAAATTAAATACAAATGTAATCGAAGATAGAGAGTCACAAGGTAGTCTGACTCCTCCTATCCCACATGTACACCAACGTGTGCATCCTCTGCGTTCCCTACACACTGATTACGGTTTGATAGCGTCAATGGCTATCCAATGAGGTATAACCCCCAAGATTTATCGCATTATTAAGATAATTAAGCATAGTTATCAGAGACTGTAATTAACAAATATAACATAATGATTATCATGGGAATCAGGTAAGGTTCATCAGATACGCCCTCATTAAATGAAATACGCCGTTAATCTTGTTTATATGCATGGATGCATGCATATGCTCATAGTCCTAGGGATACACATGCAGCTGGTAAAAAGTTACCCAAGGAGAACTAGCCACCCGAAAAAATACTCAAAGGTACGCCCAAAGAGAACTAGCCACCTGGAAAAGACCAAAGATATATAGATCGCCCAAGGACAATTAGTCACCCAGAAAAGTACGCAAATGTACACCTAAGGAGAACTAACCACTCGGAAAAAACCATAATAATAAATAGATCACCCAAGGAGAGTTAGTCACCTAGAAAAGTAAACAAAGGTACGCCCAAGAAGAACTAACCACTCGAAAAATACCATAATAATAATAGATTGACTAAGGAGATTTAGTCACCTGGAAAAGTACACAAAGGTATGCCCAAGGAGAACTAATCACCCGAAAAAAACTATAATAATATATAGATCACCCAAGGAGAGTTAGTCACCTGGAAAAGTACACAAAGGTACATCTAAGGAGAACTAACCACCCGGAAAAGACCATAATATATGCCATAAAAATACATGATTAACCCAGCCATTATTATTCCAAATTCAAACAATCAATTTAAAAAAACTCAAAGGTCACTATGGGGGCTTGGTCACCCAGCATAGACCAACAACTCAGGCATAGTGTCCCATTCCACCATCCCTGGCTTATGAGACTAACAAATGTGGTGTTTAAAAGTAATCTACTCAACTAGTGGCCAATTACAGTTCTACAAGTGGAACTTATCATCAAAGGACTTTAATAATAATTCTTTAAAGACGCAAGAGCAAATAGCCAATCCGAGCCACAAAGGGAAAATAGTCAATCCAAGCCACAAAAGGGCAAATAGCCTAACAAGGCCGTAAAAAGGTAATTAACAAATCAAAGCCGCTAGGGCAAATACAAGCCACAAAGGCAGATAACAAAAGCCACTTAGGCAATAAATGGTCCATAAGATGGTAAGTCCACCGTAATTTCATTTAATTCATTACACAAATAGCCACTAAGTCGAGGACCTCTAAATATGCCATAAAGTAATCGCAAATGGTACAATAAGTCACGTGTAACATCACTAACATTTACACATATAAAGCGCGCATCTTAAATCAGATTAGAGATACTAGAGATTCATAACATGTAAAATTACTTGAATTTAAATCTAAACATGTTGCATTTAAAAGGTTACTTAAATGAAACTAACATTAATCATTATTTTCACATTGCCCTATATTAAGTAATCAACAAATTAATTAAACCAAGCTAACTATTATGATGTAGGAAAAGCTTGAAGGGTAATCCTCACTTTTACATTAAGAGATTGCAACATGGATGCTCCAAAGCACGAATCCAACTTGGACGGTTTAGATCTAAGTTCCACACGCCCTCTATGGTTAAGATCTAACCTCAGGCTATGATGTCCAACCTATGTTTAAGGTTAGCCACTTTAGGAATTTTAAAATCTAAGTTGTGAAACGGATGAACATGAGTAGTACGGGTTATAATTGATGATGATAGTAACACTACTTAGTACATCTAATACAAATTTATAACCTCAATTATAATTTTCGACAATAGTAATAGGATGATATTATGCTAATTTTAAATTATTTTAATAATGAAAGTAATTAACGATAAAGATCTGATTTGCGAAGAGAGTAAAAATAGCTCACCTGCGTTGACTCGGTTGAGTCAACTCAACTCATCATCACTCTTTTCTTCCTAGTATCTCTTTTCTTCTCTTCTTCTTTTGCTGAGAATTTCCAACAGGGTCTGGACTTGTCAAGTAGGTCGATCAGAGACCTGACTCGGTATTGAACCGAGTCGACTCAGTAACTTGCCCAACCTCACCTCTTCTTTTTTCTTTCCTTCTTATTCTCCTCTCTTTCTCCTTTTCCTCTTCTCTTTTCTCTCTTGCAACAAGGCCGAGAACCACTTCTCTCAAAATCTGCCACAAGCTCAACCAGGGCTAACTCGATTAGACCGACTCAGTTCGACTCGACTGTACACAACGAGTCAGCCCGACTCGATAGTCTTCCATCCTTTCTCTCCTCATCTTCTTCTTCCTTCTCAGACTGTGCTTTCTCCTTCTTTCCTCTTCTATCTTCTTCTTGCTGGATCTGGACTCAACCAGACCACACCCAACTTGGCCAACAATTCTCCCTAGCCCGATTGGTGTGGTAGTAGCAGTGGCCACACCCTCTTCTCTCTCTTTCTCTCTCCTTCTTCTCTACTTCTTCTTCTTCTTCTTTTTTCTTGTTCTTCTTCTTCCTGTCTAGTTGGACAGACTTGGTGAAAACCTGAAACTCAGCTCGACGCGACGTGACCCAAACTGAGTTAGCTCCACCCAATACGACAACCAGAACGATGCCCTTTCTCCATTTCTCTCTTCTGATTTTTCTTCTTTTTCCTTTCTTTTCTATTGTTGGAAACAATCAGACGAAGCCCTGAATTGGTCTGACGTTGTAGCGACTCGGATTGAGTCGACCCAATCTGATGTGGCAGTCAAAATGGTGCAGACTCTCTCTCTCCTTCCCTTTTTCTATTCTCTTTCTTTATCCTCCTTGGAAAACACGCTAATTCCTGGCTATTTATAGCCTTAAAGAAGCCTAGAAGCATCGGCTCTTAATCAAACAATTAGTTATAGTTTTGGTTGTTTAAATGATGGTCTTTTATAGCCATGGGATTGAATCAAACCTGTGTGGCTATGATCGGACGGTAGAGATGAACTTCTGGGACCTAGGCCTACCATCTAACATCTCAGATTAAGCGATGACAGCCATTTAAAGGAAATAGGTTTTTTGAATGGATAAGGAAGATGATGGTCATGATCATGGTAGATTCTGATCGTAGGGCTGATCTTATGAGCTGGGACTTACGAATGATCCGGATTAGATCATTGTATACTATGGGGTCCCTATTTTAAATGGTTATTAGTTTCCCTAATGCATTCGAGTGCAACATGCGGTGGTGGAAGGAAAGCTTAAACCACAGTCAAAGGAGCCCTAAAATGGGAGGCTGGGATTGTCCGGAATAGAGGGCTGGGATTGAGAGAGAATCCCGTACCCAAATTGCTAGCTAAGAAGGAAAAATGAATCTCCATTTTTGGAAATAAACATGCGTCCATAATGTCACTTGCGGCCAAGATTGTTCACACTAGCGTGTGCGATTTATATCAGAACCTTTAGGGTATTGGTCAAAATTCTCGTCCAAATCAGATGGACGGTTCTGATCAAAGGTATGATCTCAAGAGGGGGCCCACTTGATCAAGATTTATGAATACAGCCTATTCGCTGGCTATTTTAAAAGAAAAAAAAGAGGGAAGTGGCTTCCCTTATTGAAAAGCATCGGGTCAACACTCAGTTGACCCAATTTTTAGTTTGGTGCATTGGGGTGCACACTCAACACTTTTATGGGGCCCATAGTGATGTATTCTTCAATCCACTCAAACCATTCGATGTTACATGTCCACTAGGAACCTCTGACTCAAGATCAAGTAGATCTAAAGTTTGGGTGGGTCATATCAATTGAAACTTATGGTTTCGAGGTGTCGATCTGACGATTAGATCATTCTGAATTTGGACGTTAATGGTAAAAATGTTCTAGGACCCACTTAGATGTAAGTCAATGGTTTGATTAGTGATTAGATAAACTAATATGCATTTATGATATTGAATTATACTATTTTTAATATCATTAATATCATTATTAAGTTTATTATTTTTTTATATTTTTAATCACTAAATGTTCATATTTGGTTGTTCTTCCTTTAAAAGATGTTTTATTTTCTTTTCCATATATATTATCTATTTTTATTCTTCCTTAAACTATTTTTGTGGGTCTTAATGCACAATTATTGATTTATTTCGAATTAGCAATTGGGTTTGAAAATTCGATGTTTTGATTACTGAAATTTAGTTCTGCATTGTCCTGTGGGAAATTAAAATACAATGAGCAGTTTGATTTATTTATTAAGATGATTAAAATCCTAAAAATAGTTTTACCTAATGGTGTAATGGACTCTAATTAGAGTTAACGGTTGAAATGGGCGGATTGTCACTTATCAACAATGGTGAATAACATAGGGTGTATATTCATATCGTATGTTAAATTAGATTGTAATGGCAACATTCGAGTATGAAAACACACAGGGCGTTACAAGCTGCCATGCCTATTTTGGCAAATTCCTTCGTCAAAGGAGCAGATAGCGGTAAATAGGGTCAAAGCAATTGCTCTGCCTACCAATCAAGAGAATGGATCTATCTTAAAAAATGTCGAAGCATTGGACAAATTTAAAGAAGAAGACAATACTGATAACTTGTCTGATTACTTTAGTGAGGATTGCTTCCCAACAGAAGAATGGCTACCCGGTGAATTCACAACTCCTATAGATGAGTCAGAGGCTATGGCGACCGATTTGCCAACTGACCTCACAAAAAACATAACCCTTGTTCAGACTAATGAAATCAAGTTTGATACACTAGGGGGCAAGGTTTTGGTAATAGTATTGTGTTTGGTTCACTGCCACCAATAGTATTTCATTGTAATATGGTGCTTACTTTGCCGTCTAATTTTCAACCAAGAACCACTCAACCAAACACAATACCTGGTGATGTGGAAGAACATGTTGCTCTAGTTATCATTCAACATGCTTCTTTCCCCTATGATGAAGGGAAACAAGACAAAGTATTGCACATTGATACAGTCACTGTGGTGACTAATGGAGGTACAGACAGAGTAATTATCAATAGACCCACTACTGATATGACGCGGCACCTTAAGCCGTTATATATTTTAGCTCATTTAGACAGATGTCCTATAACCAAAATTTTAGTAAACAACAAAGCTGCAGTGAACTTATTGCTAAAGAGAATGATGGCCAAACTAGGAAAAACCACAGCTGATCTGATCCCTTCCGAGGCAATGGGCACCAAATATGTTTTGTCACCGTTCTTTGTGGTGGACACTTTGTCAAGCTATAACGCCCTATTATAATGAGATTGGATTCATTCTCTTTTGTGTATTCCCTCTTCTCTTCACCAATTTGTCATATTTTGGAATCAGAACAGGTCGAGCTTGTATTGGCCAATAATAAGCCCTTTTTGGCCTCATCAAATGTCAATGAAGCTTATTACTATGGTGAATAGGTAAGGCCCATCAGGTTCACTGGGAAAAATAAATATGGACAACAGACAGGTATTTCTGTAAAGAAGAACCTGAGCAGTATAATTCAAGCTATGACGGTCCAGGAAGATGAAACCCATCCGAAGGGTTTAACCCTCAGTCAGTCGTGTAAGTGCTATGGTTATTTGCTCCTTTGATTGTTAAATTTGTTGTGCCAAAACCACAGTATGTGACTTGTGTAGCACATTGATATATATGTTCAAAGTAATGCATCACATGTACAAGGACAATGCTTCAAGTCAAGAACAAAGATCTACTTCAAGAAATGCAAGATCAAGTACATTGTTCACTCCTTTAAGCTTCAAAGTTCTAAGTTTTAAAGCGACATTGAGAGACAAGTCAACTGTTCATAGTCAAGACTCAAGGTGATGTACAACTTAAGTATTACAAATTCAAGCTTCAAAAGATCTCAAGTTCAAGCTCCATTTTGTGTCGAGATCTTAAGCTTCATGAACTTCAAAGACCATTTATCATTTGAAGAAAAGAAGGTTCAATATTCATACTTCATGTCCAAGGTATGGAAGACCTTAGATTGACCTTAGGGTAGGTCATTCTGAATATATAATTCAAATTAAATTACTTTATAAGTGTTTGGTCTGTTCTTCGACTAGTCCTGGACTCTGTTCGACTAGTCCTAGCACTTTGCTCGACCAATCCAAGAAATTCCACAACCAATCCTAAGTTGTTGCAAAATTTTGGAATTTTTTAGTTATGCTACGACCAGTCCTGGAGACTTCTCGACCGGTCGTGTGAACAGTGCACGACTCATTCAAGACCAGTCCTACAGCTTTAACTCAAAGTCCAGTAACTATTCCAGGTTCCACACGACCAATCGTGGAATGGTTTTATCCAATCGCGCTCAAAATTTCAAAATGCTATTAGTTCTACAACTAGTCGTAAGCGCGATTTGTTCAACTATAAATAGAGCACGATTTTCAGAGTTTGATAATCCAATTCAAGTATAATCAAGTCATCACATTGAGAGATAAATTTGTATTCTTTTTAAGCTATATTGTGCTCATTTAATATTCTCTTTTAATAGCTTTGTATATTTGATTTTGTATTCTGCATTCTAATCTGATTTGAAAGAGGGATTGAAGAATTCCCACTTCTTGGAATCAAAATTAAATAGAGCTAGCTCAACTTAATTTAATTTAAAATTAATTTACAATCTAGAACCATTTCCTAAGTGAGTATTGGACATTGAACTTCTATTCGAACTTCTACTCTGATTTTGTTCTTCCGAGCGGCAACAAAAAGAGAAATTCAGGTATTTTATATTTGTGTAAATCTTCTGTTTTTGGTTTCTTTTGAGATTGAGCCAGAAAAATCTCATTATTTTGGTTATCTGAGGAGATCCAGAAAACTCAGAGTGTGGGGTTTTTTAATTGTGTAAGCCCACTTAAAAGACACTATTGTGAGGGTTTTAGGTGAACCTGGAAAAACTTATTTTCATAGTGAATGCTAATATCCACTGTCTAAGGATATTAGGAGTGGAGTAGCTATGTAGCTGTTGTTTAACAGTTGGTGTACACACAGGCGAGCCACTATAATTCTTTGTGTATTGTGGATGTGTGGTTTATTTTCTATATCTTTTATCATTCAATATTGTAGGATGTATGTATGGATGTGAATGTTGTAATCCTTTACATTTCAAGCTTTGTGAGGAATGTTGTAATAGCTTAAAATTCCTTTCTTGCTATTTCCTTTTTATTCCTTTTCAGTTTGAGTTTTTGATACACAAACCATTCTAGTAAGGTTGTCCTTGCCATAAACCCTTCATTTTTATGGTATAAGGTTGTCCTTAGAACAACATTTGTATCAACCTCTCAATACTAGAATTTAAGGTTGCTTTATATTTCCATATTGTGGTTTGTTTAAAGTGTTATCTTTTCTTTAATTGTTTAAATTCCGATGTTAGCATTTTAATTTGGCATAGTCCTATTCACCACTCTCCCCCCTTTAAGACATATAGGTTGGCCTTTTCAAGTGGTATCAGAGCCTAATAGCTCGTTATTTTTTATATTTGGATTTATTTCCTAAGCTAATCGATCTGAGCTATTTATAAGATGTCAAATTTTGATAGTCTTTCAGTCACTAGGCCTCAACCATTTGATGGCACCAATTATGCCTATTGGAAAGCTAGAATGAGGATTTTTTAAAAATCCATGGATGGAAGTGTGTGGCTAGCCACAGTGACTGAATGAACCCCTCCTACCATTGAAGTAACTGGTATCGATGGATCTAAATCTATGAGAGTAACACCTTATTTTTCTTGGACCAAACTTCAGAAAAGTGAGAGTAGTGCCAATGCAAAAGCACTAAATGCAATCACTTGTGCACTATCACCAAATGAATTCAAAATAATTATATCATGTGATTCTACAAAGCAAGCCTGGGATATTTTAGAAATGACACACGAGGGAACATCAATTGTCAAGAAATCTAAAGTCCAAATCCTCACAAACAAATTTAAGGAAATACATATGGAAGAAAATGAAATGTTCATGGACTTCTATATAAGATTAAATAACATTGTGAATTCTATGTGGAGGTCTTGGTGATAAAATCCCAGAAAGTAAAGTTTGTGCAAAAATACTATGCTCACTTCCTGAACGGTTCAATTCTAAGGTAACTGCGATCCAGGAACTTCGTGATACGGATAATATGAGGGTAGAAGAATTAGTTGGCTCTTTACAGACTTATGAGTTAACTTTTAAAGCTCCTAAAGGTAAATCCATCGCCCTTAAATCTTCTAAATGTATTTCTCAAGAAAATTCTGATTTAGAAAATTCTGAAATGATATGGCCCTTTTAACCAAAAAATTTTACAAAATTTTTAAAAGTAAAAAGAGGGTTGATTTTTAAAAATCTAATGATAAGAAAATATCTAAATCTAAAACTTGAAAATCTTTAAAAGATAGTCAATGTTACAACTGCCATAAATATGGGCACTTAGCAAACAAGTGTCCTAGAAAGAACAAACCTAAAAAAAAAGGTATGTTGGCTACTTGGGATGAATCTTCTAGCACTGAAGCCTCTTCTTAATCAGAAGACTCTGAAACCGAGTCGGGCAATGAAGTTAAAGCCCTTATGACTCTAGCCAAGTTCACTTTTTCAGATCATGATGATTGAACTAGTGAAGAAAATCTGAATAATGATCATGAAAATGAAGAAGATCTTCAAGACGCTTATAATGCCCTTTACAAGGAAAGTTATAAAATTGCTGTTAAACTAAAACTTCAAAAAGAAAAAAATTTTAAGCTTAAAGAAAAATTTGATTCTCTTATTTTAGAAAAATCCCACATTTCAGCTTGTTTTGAAAAGACTAAATGCAATTTAGATTTCAAAACCTCCCTTATTGAAAATCTTAAATCTGAAAATGAAAAACTAAAACTTGAAGTCTCTTCACTTCTGAGTTTGAAAGATACTTGGAGGTATGCCCAAGGTGATCCTCAATTAGAAAAGCTTTTATCCGGATTCCAAGAATGTGGCAATCGATCTGGTTTGGGCTACGACAAAAATATTCCTCCTAAACAGAAGAATACTCCTCCTAAGTTTGTGAAAGAAGAGTCTTCAAACTCAAAAAGGAATAGTTTAAATCAAAACTTTTCTAAAAATACTAAAACTTTTCAATCTTGTAAACCTAAAAGAAACCATATCAACTATAAAAATCAGAACCGAAATCCTTTAGTTGAAAACATAGTTGATTTACTTAAGGAGCTCTTAAAATCTAACTCAGTAGGTCATTCTTACAACAACTACAAATACAAGAAAACTAATTATACTCCTAAACCCAAAACAGTTATGAAATGGGTTCCTAAGGTTACTAGCTTAGTTGCCCACACCGCTTTCAAAGCTTCAAGCCATTCAAAGTGGTACCTAGACAGTGGTTGCTCCAGGCATATGACAGACGACAAGGGTCTGTTCACCAATCTTAAAGATATGACTGATGGTTCAGTCACATTCGGCGATGGTAGTAACTGCAAGATTATTGGCCAAGGTATGGTTCAACTTTTTAACCTTCCTTTATTTGAGAATACTTTATACGTTGAAGGGTTAAAACACAACTTATTAAGCATATCTCAAATATGCGATAACAATCACAGTGTAAAATTTACTAATCAAGGTTGTGAAATTTTAAACAAAAAGGGTTCTATAATATTAATTGGTCGCAAAACTTCTGAAAACTGCTATATTGTAAGTGATTTTAGCTCATCTAATCAATTGTGTTACATGGTCCATACTGATGAGACTGAGTTATGGCATAACACCTTAGACATGTACACTACCGCAATCTGTATAGATTGAGCAAAAGAGAACTGAGAAGAGGACTACCTAAATTACAGAAAGTAGACAAAATATGTGGCGAATGCCAGATTGGCAAATAAACTAGGAGTGCTCACAAAAAGGTGGACTCCAATGCCACATCTAAACCGCTCGAACTTCTCCACATAATCTTATAGGACCAACCATGATGGAGAGTCGCGGTGGTAAAAAATACACGTAATCATGGATGATTTTACCAGATTCACTTGGGTAGCCTTCTTAAGGGATAAATAGAAACCCCTGATGAAGTAAAAAGGGTTCTCAAATGGATCCAAATGGAAAAAATTTCTCAAGTTTGTAAGATCCGTAGTGATCATTGATCAGAATTTGAGAATAGCAGTTTTGAGAAATTTTGTAGCGATCAGGAAATATCACATGAATTCTCTGCGCCCAAAACACCACAACAAAATGGAATTGTTGAAAGAAAAAATACAGTGCTTCAAGAAATGGCAAATGTAATGTTAAATAATATGAAGCTCCCTAAAAATCTTTGGGCTGAAGCCCTAAATACTGCCTGCTATACAATTAACCGTGTTTACACTTGTAAATTAAACAATAAAATGGCTTATGAAATGTAGTTTGATAAGAAGCCTAGTATCAAATACTTTCGAGTTTTTGGCAGCAAGTGTTATATTTTACGCGACCATGAAAATCTTAGTAAGTTTGACACCAAAAGTGATGAAGGGATCTTTTTAGGATATGCCTTAAACAGTTGAGCGTATCGAGTACTGAATAAGAGGACCGGTGTAATTCAAGAATCCATCAATGTGGTCATTGACGATCACTTGAATACACCTGCCTCAAGTTCAGATAATGATGAAGTTCTTCTAATTGACAAACCAGATACTTCATCATGTCAAAATAACTCTGAACTGAGGACTAGTAAAGATCATCCAACCACTCAGATTCTTAGAAACCCTCTCACTGGTGTGCGCACTCATAGACAACTAGAAGATGTATGTAATTACGTGTGCTTTACATCTCAGACAGAACCGGCTAACGTAAAAGAAGCTCTTACTGACAAAAACTGGATTGTTGCGATGCAAGAAGAGCTTAATCAATTTGTTAGAAATGATGTTTGGTACTTAGTTCCTAGACTTAAAGATAAACATATTATCGGAACTAAGTGGATTTTCAAAAATAAGTTTAATGAACTTGGTAATATAATTTGAAACAAGGCTAGACTGGTTGTACAAGGGTACACTCAAATTGAAGGCATCGATTATGATGAAACTTTTACCACAATAGCTCGTCTTGAATCAATCAGACTATTTATATCCATTGCTTATTTTAAAAAGTTCAAAATTTATCAAATGGATATAAAGAGTGCCTTCCTGAATGGCAATTTGCATGAAGAACTGTATGTTGAACAACCAATGGGTTTTGAAGACCCTAAAAATGTTGATCATATCTATCGCTTAAAAAAGGCTCTCTATAGTTTGAAACAAGCTCATAGGGCATGGTACGAAAAATTGACTCTTTTTGTTAAGAAACATAACGATCATATCTTAATAGTATAGATCTATGTTGATGATATTATTTATGGATCTACTTGTGCTAATATGACTGTTGAGTTTGTAAATCTTATGAAATATAAGTTTGAAATGAGCATGTTGGGGAATTAAATTATTTCCTAGGGCTGCAAGTAAAACAACGACCTAATGGTATCTTCATTTCTCAAACCAAATATGCTCTGAACTTAGTGAAAAAGTTTAGATTTGAGAATGGAAAATTTTTTTATACTCCTATGAGTACAACATTAAGTATCTCAAAGGACTCTACAGGTAAAAGTATAGATCCTAAATTATATCACAGTATGATAGGTAGTTTGCTGTATTTAACTGCAAGTAGACCTGATATTGCTTTTAGCGTTGGAATTTGTGTTGGATATCAATCTAATCCTAAAGAGTCACATTTAACTACTATTAAGCGGATTATGCAATATGTCGCAAGTTCTACTAATCTGGGTCTTTGGTATCCACATGATACTAATGTTCAATTAGCTAGGTACACTGATGCTGATTGGGCTAGTAATGTTGATGATAGGAAATCAACCAGTGGTGGTTGTTTCTATATTCAGAACTGTTTAGTTTCTTGGCAAAGTAAGAAACAAAGTTCCATATCGCTCTCAACTGCTGAGGCTGAATACATTACAGTTGGAAATGTATGTACTCAACTTGTATGGATGAATAGAATGTTAAGCGATTACAGAATTGCACAAGATTCAATGGTTTTATATTGTGATAATTCCAGTGCAATTAATATATCTAAAAATCCAATCTAGCATTCACGAACCAAGCACATTGGCATTAGATATCACTACATTCGTGAATTAGTGGAAGAAAAGATAATTTCTTCGAAATACATTCCGACCGAGACTCAACTTGCTGACATTTTCACTAAACTGCTAGACAAAAGCAAGTTTAATAAATTGAAATTTGATCTTGGTATGTACAATTTGAATTGATTATTCATACTTGTATGTATCATAGTGTATATATTTGTTAAATTATAATTTTAAAATTTAAAATTATGTGAAAAATGCATATTTTTAACTGTGCATGACCAGTCAAGGTCGTACTCGACCAGTCGTATCACGAACAGTCGAGGACGTCCCACGACCAGTCGTGTAGCGTGCTGGTGCTTTTGATTTGGGGAAAAATCACTTTTCTTCCTCATTTGCTTTTCCTCTCCAACGAGTCCTAAGCTTGACCAGTCGTACCCGACTTCTTGATTCTTCAAGGTTAGTCCATTATGTCCTTTTTCCTTCTAGATTCAAGTGGATATCACTTCATTTTTTTACTTTGAGTGATTTATTTCTTATTTCCTTGAAGTTTTTGGGGTTTTCTTCTTTAAAATCTATTTTTGAAGAAACCAACTCTACATCTTTTACAACCTCTTGATTCCTTCATTTCTTTGTTGTAAATGGATGTTAGAGGTAAAAGGAAGAGTTCTCGTAGTGCTTCCTCATCTAGATCGACACCTTTAACAAAGCACCACCTTCGGTCACCCGAAGATGATCCCTCCTATGTGTGGGATTTACGATTGCAAAATGTTATTGTTGAGTGACCTATGAATATTAATCATATCGCTCCATTTGAACTCCTTCCACTTCTCCAATCTGTATGATGGTCTAACATTCTACATTAAGGTGGGTCGGCATACCAGTCTATTGCGCAGGCTATGTTTGTGTGTATTTCTGAATTTTTTACTGAGAATTTAACGTTTACAATAACAACTAGAGAAGGTCCATTTGAAATAGACCGTCATTTGATTTCCGTTCGAATGGACATACTAGTTAATGACGAGGGTATTCCTATTCACACTCTAGTTGACAAACCGTCAGAATTAAAAAAACATGTGCTAACTAGAGCTTTGTATAATATAGATGCGCAATGGACTCATAAGGGGAATGTGCTTGCTTCCAAGTATTTGTTACCCAGATACAAGGTTCTTCACAAAATATTTATTTCAAATCTGTATCCGCATTCTGGTAATAAAACTGAACTCACCTCTTTCATGGTTCGGATTTTGCATTCCATCATCTCTGGTACTAAAGTTTGTCTTCCTTCTTTGATCTGTCATTCTATCATTCAATTCCATCTCCATCTTGGACAGTGATATTCCTTTTGCATTTCTCATGACTCTGTTAGCCACTCATATGTTAGTAGTTATGCCTGTTGGAGAGGCTCCTATTCATCACCTTATTTTCGACAACTCAAATATAAATAAGATGAAATTGGGATTGACTCTTGGACAAGTGAATGTGGGTGGTACTGAAGAAGTGAATGAAGAAGAAGGTGGCAATTTACCTCCAGATGATATAAACATGGATGATATTTTTAATGAGATTGAATTAGATTCTGAGGCTGACCCTGATTATCAGCCTTCTGATTTTAAGGAGAGGTTGCATTTTCTTGAGAAACAGGTGGCTCAGAAACGTGTAACCCAAGTGTTTCGACAAGAAAACAAATATGTTTGATTTGGGGGATTTAATCGATGATAACAAAGAAAGAATAAGAGAACATTGATCACATTTATTCTGAGTTCATTTACATCCTTTGATTCCCTTGATTCTGAAAACAAAGTAGAATGAATGCAATGTACTAAATGAAATAGAAAATAATCAAATAGAAATTTTGGCAGCATTCCGACGCCTGTTTCAGTCATCTCCTAGTACTTAGGAGGAATGTCGATTTGATCAACCAGTCTTCAATGAAACGGAGGTTTGTGCAAGCTTAAATCCTCTGATCTGACCGCTGAGATCAGTTCTGAACATCATTCCAGTCATCTTTCCTTGAATATAGAGCATCCTTCTAGTCATTCTTCTTTGAAATATGAAGAAACCCATTGAAGTGTAGCCAGGACCTACAAAAATCAAGCCGATCATGTTAAACGGGCCTAAAAAGTCCTCCAGAATGTAAGATCATGGAGTTTGCACCGTCCATTCTGCTCGAAACTTTATATGAAGCCTTAGAACTACAAATTAGCCATACACGTCAAGTTTCAGCTCTTGAATCCGTGTAGAAATGACCAAACTGACAAATCAACCCCTGAGACCATGATTTGAAGCCCTCCTGTTATCTGCATACGCTTTAGATTTGGTCTCAACATGCTAAACAAGCTGACAATGTGGATGAACGGAGTAGATTCTCACAAGCATCATGCTAGAGCCTACATGTATGTCGCATGTACATGGAATACAAGTGCATGAGCCATGCACGTGATTTCCTCTTCTTCCCAAACCCAAAAGAATGCACAACGTCTTCACTGCCCATCTGCAATTTTCTCAGTGTGGCCCAATCGTGATTCAAATCATCGATCCGGACCGTCCATCATGTTCAGAAGGAAATTTTAACCCTTGCCAAGGTGGCATTTTGAAACCATGCGGGTTGTTGCAACATTCTAACCATTGAACATGAAATGAACAGCGAAGTAGATAATCTTCTATGCCACGCTGATTTCACTTCAAAAGCACTCCATTTCTGATGGTTTTTTACACTAAAATCAATGGACGGAGTGGATTTCCCATTCAGCTCCAATAAATGGGCCACCGAATCTTACAGAGTCGAAGTACGTCGACTCTTTTGCTGAACAGAGCTTTCGTCCTTTTGTTGTGGCCTACTATCATACAGGATCAGTGGATCTAAACCGTTCATCAGGTAGAGGGGGAAAATCCCATCATATCCATGTTGTCCTTTCATGGCCATGTGCATGCATGTGATCTCTGAGGCTATTGAAAGAGGACCATTTGGCTGTTATTTCAACTTGATTATCTTGGTGGGTCACATTATCGGTTGATAAAAACCAGTCTTTTACGGTCGAAATCTCGAGAGGAAGACGGTGGACGATGTGGATCTTCCAAAAGGCAGCCACAATGAGCCTCTCTAGCAGTACAGCGGAAGGAATGATGTTTTCTTCCTCTGCTTACGTACAACCAAAGATCTGGCTTCCATTAGAGGTTTGCGCGGTCCCGCGTAAGGGAAATACTCCCTCGAACAGCCTTTCCGGGCATATTGCTTATGGGAATTCTCCCATTCTCATTGCGCGGTTCCGCGCAAAGGGTCTTCTCCAACTCCCCTTGGAAAATGGCGCAAAGACCATGCCCACTTCCGTTGTGCGGTTGTGCGTAAAGCAACATCAATTGCGCGGTTCCACGCAATCAACTTCCGTTACGCGATTCCGCGCAAAGACTTTCTTCTCTCCTTCTTCCACCTTGCTTCTCTTTCATTGCTTTTGCCCACCAACTTATCCAACTTGATCCAACCCCTCCAACTGAAGCAGGAATGGGTATTTATAGGCCCCACCACCCTACAAAGTGGTGATCACCACCACTTATCTCTTCACAAATGGACTTCTTCCTTTCTTAAATCATGGTGTCCACCAAACTCTTTTTAGATGGTGGTGTACAGCCTCTTTTCACTAAAATGACACCTGTACTCGCTTTATTACCAAAATACCCTTTTTAATCCTTTTTACTGAAATACCTAAACTACCCCTAGAGATGGATTTTTACCAAAATACCTAAACTACCCCTTGGACATGGATTTTTACCGAAATACTTAAACTACCCCTGGACATGGATTTTTACCAAAATACCCCCAGAGTGGATTTTTACCGAAATACCCCCGGACATGGAAATTACCGAAATACCCCGGACATGGAAATTACCAAAAATGCCCCCGGACATGAAAATTACCAAAATATCCCCGGACATGGAATTCTCTGACCACTGCAATGAGATATTTTTTATGCCTCAACAGATGCCCCCTCGATCCTTCTTTAATTGATTTCTGAAATCAAATGGAGGATCGATCTTCCTCCGCCTGAAGAATCTTGAATGAACTGCAACCGAAGAATGATTGGATGATCATGCTTGCATGGAAGACTGGATGGTCATCTTTGACTAGAAAATCAAATGATTACGTTCGATCAGAAGACCGGAATGCTTACGCTCGACCGGAATATTTGAATGCTCATATTTGACTAGAAGACTGGAATGCTCATTTTTTACCAGAAGATTTGAATGATCCCTGCTCGAACGGAAGACTTGAATGATTGTGCTCAACCGGAAGACTTGATGATTGTGCTCGACCGAAAGACTTAATTGATCACGTTCAAACGGAAGACTTGACTGATTGCACTTGAACAGAAGATTTGAAATGATGGCGCTCGAATAGAAGACTGGAATATCCCCAGCCAGTAGTGTCGAGCGGATGCTTCACTAGAAAAGATGAAGTTCTCTTTTCATCGAAACACATCTCTGCAACAGCTGTAATGACTTTGTCTTTGAGCAACTTGATTAGAGAACTATCTTTCAACAGTAACAGTCTCTTTGATAAACTCCAACGACTTTTTCCTTCAATTCTGCAATGGTCTCTTTGATCAACTCCGTTGTTCCTACCGCAGCAACCCTTTTGATTGTTTCCTTTATTTATGATCTGTATAATCCAATCTTTCAAATGATGATCTTTCCTGCTAAATTAATCAGAATTGGTATCTTAAGACATTATAACTCTTTCAATTTAGCCTTAAGAAGCATTAATAATTTTAAAATTTATATTGAAAACTTCTCTTCTCTTTTAGGCTGATTGTGATATTCGCTCTGTCATCGTGCTTCGCATTGCATTCTTTTGCTCATTATATCGCACTTTTGGAAATATCATTTCCAGCTCCAAAGGTTCAACTGTTGAGTCTTTTGTCCAGTCTTTTCTAGTTTGTGGTCCTTAGCATTTCTTCATAGACTTTTCCTGGGATCCTTACTGATTCTGAAAAATAGACAAGACTTTTTTTTTCAATTTTCACTTAATAACTGTCCAAAGGATATAGAAGTTACTGATAATGATTCTGTTTGTTCTTTGTCTCCATCAGATCTGGTACTTGGAGTCTTGCGATATCATTATTCATAATACTCATCATATGAATTCTTTCGCCACGTATAAGAAATCATCAGAAAGACCAAGGCATAGATTACTCTGAAGACATAGATCCTGTCATCTTTCCCAGTCAATGCCGCATAAAGATTTCTTCAGAAGATAATATTTCCGAAGTAAAGCCTGCTGATACTCCTGAAGGATGGATAATCTTTATTGCTCCTTTAACGAATTCAAAGAATATATCCGAATCCCTTACGGCTTTCGTCAATATATTAATTGACCTTGAAGGATTGAACTTTTGAGTATAGAATTGCCAATATCTTGAAGGCATTTGTTGTTGCTGCAATTTGAACCTGATTCAAGAGAAATGCATCTTTGCATATATATTTTTTACTCAACATTTAAAATTTTCATCAGGCAATTGCATATTTGAGCATATCTAAATTGAAATATGTATTTGCAGCATTTTGAATGCTACACATAGTTGATGCTTTTGAGCATATTTGATGCTTTTGAGCAATGGTGCTAGTGTACTTTAACTAACCATACTTTGACTAGACATGACTTGACTTGACTGAACTTGACTTGACCAGATGACTGAACTGGACTTGACACTGGACTGGACTTGACACTGGGCTCAAGGAGCAAAATAGTTTACCGCCGATTTCAGGCAATGGGCTTAAGGCGCAATTATAGTTTACCGCCGATTTCGGGCAATGGGCTCAAGGAGCAATTATAGTTTACCGCCGATTTCGGGCAATGGGCTCAAGGAGCAATTATAGTTTATCGCCAATTTCGGGCTAGCCAATTTTAGGCTTTGTAGGTCTTATGCGTAGTTAGCCATATAGGCTTGGCTAGGCTACCTTATTTGATCATAGGTCTTATGCGTAGTTGGCCATATAGGCTTAGCTAGGCTGCCTTTGAGGTACCAAATTTAGGGCCACAGTCCATCAATGAGTAGGTTTAAGCCCTTCCTCACGAGTTACTACTGAAATCAAACCGTAGATCTGGAGGGTCTTACGCATGGTTGGCCTAAGAGCTCACACTGCAGCCCCTGTTTTCTTCGTCTGCAAGGTCGAGCCTATTCACGGGAGGGCACTTTTCATCTGTTCCCCATGGCGCTGCCGGAAAGCTATACAGACGGCATGGTAGTTATGGTGACTAGTCTTCACAGATTTTTAGACTCTGAATCCTTGACTTCATTAGCTGCCTGCATGGGTGTGAACGATGGTCTTTGCGGGCTCTTTAGGGCCACTGACTCCTCGCCGCTGCCCGAATGACGATCTTGATTTTAAGTCTTATGCGTAGCTGGCCGGCCCTTTTAGAGCTTAATCCTTTTAAAGCTTGATCCTTTTAGAGCTTTTAGCCCTTTTTTAGAGCTTGATTTTTATTTGGCTCTTTTTAGGATTGACTCTTTTTAGGATTTTGACCCTTTTAGGATTTAGCCCTTTTAAGATTTGGCTTGACTAGACTGCCTTATCATGCCTTGTAAGGTAATAATAATTGTGATCATCGCTATTGCCAAAATGATAGATGGCTCTAACTGAGATTGATACGTCATTGCTTCTGATAATATCTTCAAGAGGATCCGTCTATCTTGTAATATATCAATCTTGTCAATATCTTCAAGAGAATCTTCAAGACTCATTTGGTGATGACGATGATCACTTTCTTTTCAGAATACTTGCTAATATAGTTGATATGCTCGTGAATTTCTTCTTTATAGATTCTTTCGACGACATAAGGACATGATCTTATTCCTTCTTGCCCCCTTTTGATATAGAATCATTATGCTGATAATATTCTGGATCAAAATCAGTAGCTTCTTTAGGGATAGTATCTCTTGATGAAGCGAGCATTGACCGGTATACTGATACCTTGCCCATCTTGATTTGTGACTCTGTACGCCCCATTGGAGTATACTTCTTTTATTATATACGGCCCATCCCATTTAGGCTCAAGTTTGTCCCCTGTTTGGTGTGTTACCACTATAGGTCTTTTCAACATTAGCACCATATCCCCTTTTCTTGAAAGAGCGGTGTTTAACTTGTTTATCAAAAGCGGCCGATACCCTGGCATGATATGACTGCAATCGCTATTGAGCTGCTAGAGACGCTTCTCATCAAGCAGATCTAATTCTTTCAGCTTCATTTTTGCATTTTCATCATCTGTTATGGACTGATGTACCGCTACTCTGAGCGATGCCACTTGCATTTCAATTGGGATGACCGCCTCCATGCCATAGATTAGTGTATACGGTGTTGCCTCCGTTATTGTGCGATGAGTAGTTCTGTATGCTCATAATGCTTCTTGCAATTTTTATCCTAATCACGCTTATTACCTGTCACTGTCTTCTTTAGTATTTTGACGATCGTTTTATTGAACAACTCTGCTAGTCCATTAGTCGGGGATAGTAAGGCGTTGAAAACGAATGTCGAATGCTGAACTCCTGACACAACTTTTTCATGCCTTGGTAGAAATTTTCTTCGGCGTCGGCGATAATCGTCAATGCTTAACAGCAGTCATCAACGCTTGGTAGTGATCATCAACACTTGACAGCGATCATTAACGCTTGGCAGCGATCATCAATGCTTGGTATTTGGCGATGACTTGATATGCTTAAAAGCCTGTTTTGCTTTGGTAATGACTTGATATGCTTGAAAGCGCTAATCTTGACGATAATCATTGACAGCAATGACTTGATATGCTTGAAAGCTTGTCTTGCTCCCTTTTGATTAGGAAGTATTTCTCTAGGAATCTTTGTAATCAAAATTACGATAATGACCTTTTGATATACTGATGCCGTATTACTTCCTACTTTTGCTCAAGATTAGCTTTGCCCCCAGTCTCGAACTGATCAGGCCTGTGTACTTTTATTTCTTCTTTCATGTCATACACCTCCACAATTTTTCTTTTATCAACCGTCTTTTATAACTTGTTCTTCAAGCCACTCACTTTTCTTTTCTTCTTCAATTCTATCTCCTTTCCTTTCTCCTTGTTTAGGATTCTGAGATTTTATCATTCTGAGACTTTGCTTATCTTCCTCGCTCTTTTTTTTTATTATTATTTTGGAAGCATCGAAACTGTAGCTTATCTTTAAGGATAACATATTTTGCGTGCCCTTGGCTGCCCCCTGAATAATTGTGTCGTGAATCTTCTGAATCAAAACGCTGTGATTCTTCTGAGTCAAGTGATCATTTTCCTTCGAGATCATATGTCATTACTTTCTCTTTTATTTCTCATATCTTCTTTTATGACAATTTTACTATTGTCAGTCATCTCTTGTAAACTATTCTTTTCTTCTTTGCTTCATTTCCTTTGAATACTATAACTGTGGCAGTTTGATTGCCTTTGCAGCTAGTGATTAATTCCTCATAAGCAGTATATCGTTCTTCTTCGACTGTAGGTTTCCCTTATTCCTTAAATTGTCCAAACTCTTTCTCTTCTTTCTTATTTATAAAATCGTCGATGTTCTCTTTATCAGAAGATTCAATCTTTTACATTTTTGACAATCCTTCATTTTGCTTTTCTTTCTTCGACAATATTTGTTGTTGTTCCTTTAGGACTCTTGAAATAGCCGATTCATATAAGAGTGGAGCAGCTTCACTTTAACTCTTGCTCTTCTACTCTGGGAAGTTGTGACGATGCCCCTAGGGTTCTCTATTGACCGATGAATTCATTAATTCACTAACTAATTCATCTACTTATTGGCGAGCAACGTCTGATTTAATTGAACTAACTTTTCATCTAAGGATTTTCCTCAGGGTTCATTGTTGTTCACGGTAGTCGTTCTAATGTACCGTTATCCGTACTTGGCAGGATAATATTCCTTTCACCAAATCTCAGACGTCGTCATCAGCTTGATCGAATCATCAGTCCCTGGCATTGTTTGTCTTTGATTGAAACTGATTTGATCTTCTCTGACACTTTTTTGGTGGAAGTCTATTGGACGTGAAGTAAACAACTGTATTAGTCGGGAGAAAGATCGCTGCGGTATATCTGTCATTTATAACAAAATGTTAGTTATTTTATTTAAATAAAATTGTACTTTGCTTTTAGAGATGAAGGGGAGGATGTTCCCACTGAGAGTCGCCATTTTGGCATCTATACAGATGCCAAAAGGTGATAAATGTCCTCTAAATATTTTCTAAGTTACCATTGAATAATAAGTCCTCAGCAGAGTCGCCATTTTGTTTCGACAAGAAAACAAATGTGTTTGATTTGGGAGATTTATTCGATGATAACAAAGAAAGAATAAGAGAACATTGATCACATTTATTCTGAGTTCATTTACATCCTCTGATTCCCTTGATTCTGAAAACAAAGTACAATGAATGCAATGTACTGAATGAAATAGAAAATAATCAGATAGAAATTTCAGCAGCATTCCGACACCTGTTTCAGTCATCTCCTAGTACTTAGGAGGAATGTCGATTTGATCAACCAGTCTTCAATGAAACGGAGGTTTGTGCGAGCTTAAATCCTCTGATCTGACCGCTGAGGTCGGTTTTGAGCATCATTCTAGTCATCTTTCCTTGACTATAGAGCATCCTTCTAGTCATTCTTCTTTGAAATATGAAGAAACCCATTGAAGTATAGCCAGGACCCGCAGAAATCAAGTCGATCATGTTATACGGGCCTAAAAAGTCCCCCAGAATGTAAGATCATGGAGTTTGCACTGTCCATTCTGCTCAAAACTTTATATGAAGCCTTAGAACCACAAATTAGCCGTACACGTCAACTTTCAGCTCCTGAATTGGTGTAGAAATGACCAAACTGACAAATCAGCCCTTGAGATCATGATTTGGGGCCCGCTTGTTATCTGCATACGCTTCAGATTTGGTCTCAACGTGTTAAACGGGCTGACAATGTGGATGAACGGAGTAGATTCTCACAAGCATCATGCGAGAGCCTGTATGTACGTCGCATGTACATGGAGTACAAGTGCATGAGCCATGCACGTGATTTCCTAAAGTCGGTCAGCAGGCACTGACCGACGTCTTCTTCCCAAACTCAAAAGAATGCACAGCGTCTTCACTGACCATCTATAATTTTCTTAGTGTGGCCCAATCGTGATTCAAATCATCAATCTGGACCGTCCATCATGTTCAGAAGGGAATTTTAACCCTTGCCAAGGTGAAATTTTGAAACCATGCGGGTTGTTGCAACATTCTAACCATCGAACATGAAATGGACGGTGAAGTAGATAATCTTCTATGCTGCACTGATTTCACTTCAAAAGCACTCCATTTCTGATGGTTTTTTGCACTGAAATCAATGGACGGAGTGGATTTCCCATTCAGCTCCAATGAATGGGCCACCGAATCTTACAGAGTCGACGTACGTCGACTCTTTTGCAGAATAGAGCTTTCATCCCTTTGTTGTGGGCCACTATCATGCAGGGATCAGTGGATCTAAACCATTCATCAGGTAGAGGGGGGAAATCCCATTACATCCATGTTGTCCTTTCATGGCCATGTGCATGCATGTGATCTCTGAGGCTATTTAAAGAGGACCATTTGGCTGTTATTTCAGCTTGATTATCTTGGTGGGTTACATCATCGGTTGATAAAAACTAGTCTTTTACGATCAAAATCTCGAGAGGAAGACAGTGGACGGTGTGGATCTTCCAAAAGGCAGCCACAATGAGCCTCACCAGCAGTACAGTGGAAGGAAAGATGTTTCTTCCTCTGCTTACGTACAACCAAATATCTGGCTTCCATTAGAGGTTTGCGCGGTCCCGCGCAAGGGAAATACTCCCTCGAACAGCCTTTCCAGGCATATGGCTTATGGGAATTCTCCCATTCTCGTTGTGCGATTCCGCGCAAAGGGTCTTCTCCAACTCCCCTTGGAAAATGGCGCAACGGCCATACCCACTTCCGTTGCGCGGCTGTGCGTAAAGCAACTTCAATTGCGCGGTTCCACGCAATCAACTTTCGTTGCGCGGTTCTGTGCAAAGACTTTCTTCTCTCCTTCTACCTTGCTTCTCTCTCATTTCTTTTGCCCACCAACTTATCCAACTTGATCCAACCCCTCCAACTGAAGCAGGAAGGGGTATTTATAGGCCTCACCACCTTACAGAGTGGTGATCACCACCACTTATCTCTTCACCAATGGACTTCTTCCTTTCTTAAATCATGGTGTCCACCAAACTCTTCTTAGATGGTGGTGTACAGCCTCTTTTCACTAAAATGACACCTATACCTGCTTTATTACCAAAATATCCTTTTTAATCCTTTTTACTGAAATACCTAAACTACCCCTGGAGATGGATTTTTACCAAAATACCTAAACTACCCCTTGGACATGGATTTATACCAAAATACCAAAATTACCCCTGGACATGGATTTTTACCAAAATACCTAAACTACCCCTGGACATGAATTTTTACCAAAATATCCCCGAAGTGTATTTTTACAGAAATACCCTCGGACATGGAAATTACCGAAATATCCCCGGACATGAAAATTACCAAAATACCCTTGGACATGAAAATTACCAAAATGCCCCCAGACATGAAAATTACCAAAATACCCCCGGACATTGAGTTCTCTGACCACTGCAATGAGATATTTTTTGTGCCTCAACACCAAGATACTCAGTTTGCTTATATGCGCAAATATATGAGACGCATGAACAAGGGTTTACACCAAATTGATCCATCTATTCCTGCTCTCTCTTCTGGATCTGATTAAGTATTTTCTTATTTGGCCTATAATAACTCTTATGATACCTTGTTTTATTTCAGTTTGTGAGACTAACTTTGGATAAACTTAGTTTATGATGATTTATGTTGAATGAACGTTATTTGCTTTTCTCTTTCATATCTTGACTAGTTTGCTCCCTTATGCCTCTCTTGTTCTCTTTCTTATTCCGTATCTTAATTGCTTCCTTTGTCTAATTGTGACAAAAGGGGGGAGCATGTTTTGTTATGCTTGCTTATGGATATGGATATGGTTATATGGATTGTGGGTAGTAGGCATATTTTTTTATGTGTTCTACTCAGGGGGAGTAAGAAGTGTGCTTTGACTATTTCATGATGATGTGTTCTGGTTATTGTAACTGGTGTATTATACTCTCTTGTGTATATATGGTGCATGATTCTTTGTTGAGAATGTAATGCTTCTCTTATTTCTAATGGTATGTTTTGTCACAAATTTGACAAAGGAGGAGATTGTAAGTGCTATAGTTATTTGCTCCTTTGATTGTCAAATTTCATTATGCCAAAACCACAGTATGTGACTTGTGTAGCACATTGATATATATGTTCAAAGCAATGCATCACATGTATAAGGACAATGCTTCAAGTCAAGAACAAAGATCTACTTCAAGAAATGCAAGATCAAGTACATTGTTCACTCCTTTAAGCTTCAAAGTTCTAAGTTTTAAAGTGATATTGAGAGACAAATCAATTGTTCATAGTCAAGACTCAAGGTGATGTACAACTCAAGTAGTACAAATTCAAGCTTCAAAACATCTCAAGTTCAAACTCCATTGTGTGTCAAGATCTCAAGCTTCATGAACTTCAAAGACCGTCTATCATTTGAAGAAAAGAAGGTTCAATATTCATACTTCATGTTCAAGGTATTGAAGACCTTAGATTGACCTTAGGGTAGGTCATTTTGAATACATAATTCAAATTAAATTACTTTATAAGTGTTTGGTTTATTCTTCGACTAGTCCTGAACTCTATTCGACTAGTCCTAGCACTTGCTCGACCAGTCCAAGAAATTCCACGACCACTCCTAAATTGTTGCAAATTTTCAGAATTTTTTTGTTATGCTACGACTACTCCTGGAGACTGCTCGACCGGTCGTGTGAACAGTGCATGACTCGTTCACGACCAATCTTGTAGCTTCGAGTCAAAGTCCAGCAACCATTCCAAGTTCCACACGACCCGTCGTGGAGGTCCATCGACCAATCGTGGATGGCCTACGGCTAGTCGTGGAATGGTTTTATCTGATCGCGTTCAAAATTTCAAAATGTTGTTGGTTCTGCGACCATTCATAGTGTCCTTACGACCAGTCGTGAACGCGAGTTGTTCAACTATAAATAGAGCATGATTTTCAGAGTTTGCTAATCCAATTTAAGTATAATCAAGTCATCACTCCGAGAGATAAGTTTGTATTCTTTTTTAATAGCTTTGTACATTTGATTTTGTATTCTGCATTCCAATCTGATTTGAAAGAGGGATTGAAGAATTCCCACTTCTTGGAATCAAAATCATATGGAGCTAGCCCAACTTGATTTAATTTAAAATCAATTTAGAATCTAGAACCATTTCATAAGTGAGTATTGGACATTGAACTTCTACTCCAATTTAGTTCTCCCGGGTGGCAACAAAAGGAGAAATTCAGGTATTTTACATTTATGTAAATCTTCTGTTTTTGGTTTCTTTCGAGATTGAGCCAGAAAAATCTCATTATTTTGGTTATCTGAGGAGATCCAAAAAACTCAGAGTGTAGGGTTTTTGAATCGTGTAAGCCCAATTGAAAGCCACAATTGTGAGGGTTTTAGGTGAACCTGGAAAAACTTATTTTCATAGTGAACACTAATATCCACTGTGTGAGGATATTAGGAGTGGAGTAGCTGTGTGGTTGTTGTTTAACAGTTGGTGTACACACAGGTGAATCACTATAATTCTTTGTGTATTGTGGATGTGTGGTTTATTTTCTATATATTTTATTATTCAATATTGTGGAATGTATGTGTGGATGTGAATGTTGTAATCCTTCACATTTCAAGCTTTGTGAGGAATGTTGTAATAGCTTAGAATTTTTTTCTTGCTATTTTCTTTTTATTCCTCTTCAGTTTGAGTTTTTTATACATAAACTGTTCTAGTAAGGTTGTCTTTGCCATAAACCCTTAGTTTTTATGGTGTAAGGTTGTCCTTAGAACAACATTTGTATCAACCTCTCAATACTAGAATTTGAGGTTGCTTTGCATTTCCGTATTGTGGTTTGTTTAAAGTGCTATCTTTTCTTTAATTATTTAAATTTCGCTGTTAGCATTTTAATTTGGCATAGTCCTATTCACCCCCCCCCCCCTCTAGGACATATAGCTCGGCCTTTTGAAGTCATCCACGAGTTGCATCATCGAAGAGTTACCATGATTGTGACAATTAAAGGTGTGATGTGTCTAGCTGAGTTCATAGCCAGGATAAAGAGGCTCGAAGAGAGCTTGGAACAGAATGATGAAGGAGATTTTACAAACTTGGCTGAATTAGACAAATCGGCTAAGGAAGATAGTTTCAATATGAAAGATTTATTAGAAGAGGTGGAGGAACCTTGACCGCGGGTCTAGGACCCGCTGGATAAAGTAAACTTAGTGACGAATTAGGATCACGTTTATAAGTAATTTGTTACGACCATCCTAACGTGACAAAATAATAAGGTTGTTGTATGAATTCACAAACTATTTTGCATGGGACTATCACGAAAATGACGACCGATGTCACTCTCAAAGTCAGGGTTGGACAAGTCTTTGGTCGAGCACAGGTTACTGACCAAAAAAGGATATCAACATCATAAGCAGCCTCCTAGGGAGATGATGACCGATGTCACTCTCAAAGTCAAAGAGAAATCAAACGGCTTTTAAAAGATGGGTTTATCCAACAGATCAAATATGCAAAATGGATGTTAAATGTGGTCCCAGTAATGAAGAAGACTGGTAAGATAAGGGTGTGTGTAGATTTCAAAAATCTACATCTAGCCACTCACAAAGATGGTTATCCCATGCTTATGGCCAATGAGTTAATTGATTGAGCTGTTGGGCATGGGATTGTGTCATTTTTGGATGGGCATTCAGGGTATAATATATATATATATATATATATATATATATAGCCTTGGATGACGTACCAAAAATAGCATTTAGGTGCCCGGGACCCTTGGGTACTTACTGCTGAGTGGTTATGCCTTTCGGTCTAAAAAACGCTGGAGCGACATATCAAAGGGCAATGAGTGCCATTTTTCATTATATGATTGACTAATTTATGGAAGTCTACATTGACAATGTGGTAGTCAAGTCAGTCGATGCAGAAGATCATTTGGTCCATTTGCTTAAATCTTTCAAGCGAATGCGAGCCCATAAGTTAAAAATGAACCAAATAAAGTGTGCCTTTGGGGTGTCAGCCGAAAATTTTTTGGGATTCCTCATTCATCAGAGAGGAATCGAAATCAATCAAAATAAAGCTCAGGCCATGATCAATACAAAGCCGCCAAGGAACAAGGCTGAGTTACAAAAGGTTTTTGGCCATCTCAATTTCTTACGGTGATTCATATCTAGTTGTGCCAGTAAGATTAATGTCTTTTC
Organism: Magnolia changhungtana; assembly: GCA_030180095.1. NCBI lineage: Eukaryota > Viridiplantae > Streptophyta > Magnoliopsida > Magnoliales > Magnoliaceae > Magnolia > Magnolia changhungtana. The sequence goes on from JASAUF010000293.1 coordinate 2,193,535, forward strand.
TCCATCATTGAAACTAAAGAAGGGGGATGAATTTTTATGGAAAGAAGAACATAGGTTGGCTTTCGATCAGATTAAGGAATACTTGACGAAGCTGCCCATGTTGATGCCTCTAATCAAAGGTCGGCTGCTTAGGCTATACATAATTGCATCTACAGGATCAATCAGAACCTTATTAGTGCAGGAGGACGATTTGTGAAAGGAGAGAGCAATCTATTATCTAAGCCGAGTGTTACTCGATGCAAAGACATAATATTTGGCTATGGAAAAACTATGTCCATATTTATACTTCGCAGCTACTAACTTAAGACACTACTTGTTGGCCGAAAGGGTGAATGTAATCTCAATTACCGATTTAATCAAATACATGTTGAATCGGCCTATTTTAAGCAGTCGAATTGGTAAATGGGTGCTAACACTATTCAAGTTTGAATTGCACTATGTATCGCAAAAAGCGATAAGGATAGGGCCATAACAGAATTCTTGCCCAGCCATCTGTCAGACCTTGAGGAACATATTCCCCCCAGTGTTACGGATGCATATTTCACACAAGTTGAGCCCTGGAAATTGATCTTTGTTGGGTCGAGGACCCACAAGGCATCTGGGGCCGATATAGTTCTAATTGCCCCTAATGGGAATCAGCAAGAATACACATTTCAGTTAGAATTTGAGTGTACTAATAATGAGGTCGAATACGAGGCTATGATAATCAGCTTGAAATATTGTTAGAAATGCATGTAAAAGATGTGGTGATCATCGAGGATTCTTAGCTGGTGATAAACCAGATGGCCGATTCTTTCGAGTGCACTAGTCCATCAATATTACCGTATTATGCAGTGGCCATCCAACTATTGGAACAATTCGATGATGTCCAATTAAAGCACGTTACCCGGAATTACAATATAGATGCCAATGAAATTGCATAATTGACAACAGGATTGGAAGTTTGGACAGGATCGACCGATCGGTCGATCAGAGTCTAGAAAAAATCATTACCCTTGGTTTTTTGAAGGTAAAGCATAGCAAAGGTCTGTCTGATCGATGCAGAAGAAAATGATTGGAGAGCTCCTCTTATGGGATACCTGCAGAGTCCTCAGACTAGGACTAACAGAAACGCAAGAAGATTGGCCATAAATTATATCATGATTCATAATGAATTATATCACAAAGGGGCTGATGGGATCCTACTTCGATGTTTATCAAAGAATGAAGCAATGACTGTCATGAAAGGGGTCCATGAAGGTGTCTGTGGAGCTCACCAAGTGGGAAGGAAAATGAAACTCATGCTCAAATATTATGAATACTTTTGGCCTTAAATGATGGTCAATTGTGTTTAATACACTAAAGGTTGTGAGGCTTGTCAAAGGAACGGGTCGGTTTAGCACGTACCTGCGGCCAAATTGCATCATATTATAAAGCTTTGGCCATTTTGAGGGTGGGTGATCGACTTGATTGGGAAAATTCACCCACCTTTAGCTAAGATGGATTCATTTATTATTGTGACGACTGACTATTTTACCAAATGGGTCGAAGCGAGATCTATGCATAAGGTCGGTTAGAAAGATATTATCAATTTCATAGAGACTAACATAATCCATCATTTTGGTATTTCTGAATCCATTACCATGGACAGAGGAGCACCGTTTATAGCTAAGGAAACACAATCTATGGTTGAGCGGTATGGAATAAAAATTCTCCATTCAACTTCATATTACTTTCAGGTTAATGGTCAAGCCGAAGCCAGTAACAAGGTGATAAAAAATATTTTGAGAAAAATGATACGAGGAAATTTGAGGGAATGGTATCTTAAACTACCTGAGGCTTTGTGGGCCTATAGGGTGTCACCCCGAACTATCATAGGGTCAGTCCATTTATGTTGACTTACGGGCATGAAGCGATTTTGTCGCTGGAAGTTATGATCCCATCCATGTGAGTTGCCCATCAATCATACCTAAGTCCGATTGAATTCACAGAGGTGATGTTGGCCGAGCTTGAAGGGATGGATGAGGCTCACGCTAAAACTTTGAATTCTATTATGGCCAACAAGGCGGCCATAGCTTGCGCATACAACAAAAGATTTGAAGGAAAAGCTTTCAAGGAGACACAGTCTGGAAGATCATTCTTCCTATCGATCAGAAAGACGAAGCATTGGAAAAATGGTCCCGCACTTGACATGAACCATATACCATCGAGCTAGTTTTAAGAGTCGGGGCGTATCTCCTTAAAGATTTAGATGGTAATATTGCCCCAACACCTATAAATGGCTAATTTCTGAAGTAATACTTTCCACCGCTGTGGGAAGTCATCAGGGATCATGTCATGCCCCAAACTCAAAAATCGGCCTCACAAAACTCCCAATCATCGAATCTAGCACTGACAACCTCCGTAATATCCCATTCTCAGCTCCTGACACCCATATGCCAGATTTCGATCCTGGGATCTTACAAGGAGGATTTTCAGTGTGAATTTTTTTGAACGGTTAATCTATTTAGGCGGTTACACATTTTGTACATGATATCAACGCATATCGAAGAGATGATCCTGTTCGACATGTCACACATAATATGGTACATTAGTTCAATAGTAATGAAGGAAATAATAGCAAACTCCAACAGCTCTTGTATGCATCCTGAAAAAGTGTTAGTCATATGTATGAGCAAACCACAGCTCGTGAATCTGTTGTGTGTTGAGAGTAAAACATGTCTTATCAGGGCGCTCCTGTAAAGACATCCCAAACAACCATAGGCATGTTATCAACCAATCATGTTATCATAGATGAGTAGGTTATCAATTAAGCATGTCATATAACTATACAAGTTATCATGAACATGACATTAATAATAGACATGTCACTCAACAAGCGACCATGGACTATTACAATAGCCAATCATCATGAACAAGATAATCAAATTTCATTTTCTACTATATGGCATACGATGGAAAGGCAATGGCAAGGCTGACGTGTAATCGTTCGAGTACAAGGACATAATAAACCAAATGTTATATGCTGAGAATGCGATGCAATATGCAAATCCTGATGAATCCATAAATATATGGGATAAGGTTCTGCCTTCACTGTGTGCACAGTAACCGCCTAGCACAGTAGCCTGCCAACCACTAGTAGCTCGCCCAAGTCCGCTAGGCCCCGCCCACATCAGCGTCTGCCCATGTGTGTCCACCCACATGTGACCGCAGTGACAGGGCGTCAAATATGTCATATGCAAAGGATATAATGCAGTATGCAATACAAAAGAAATGACAAAGATGGAGTGTATAGTCGAGATGATAGCACGTGGTATCGCAAGTTGTGGAGTTCATCATGAGGGACTTCTATCTAAACCAGTCTTATACCTAAATTTAGATAGCTAAACTCAATGTGGTAAACTCCTGATCTCAGGTTGGTCACGCCCCCAACTAAAATCCTGCTCATTACGAAGGTATACATAATGATTTGGTTGCGCACCACTAGCTCGAGTGGATAATGAATGAATGAATAAATGAGTTAGATGCTGAGTATGCAACTCCTGCTCAGTAAGTGCACATACCAGTACAGTTTCTCTCTAGATATCACCGGGGTCTAATACACTATACACCAGATTATCGCCCCACACTGAATGCATAACATTGCAAACGGAAGAGACCTCACTATCTACCTAGCTAATAGTTTGTCAATATCTATCCGGCACGTCAATGGTGGACCTATTTATGAGTTGGTCAGACTCAGCCTAGTAATTGCCCCCTACCTTCAGGTGGTAAGGCCACACCCTCTTCTAACCAACCACAACATAGTGGGAGATGCGGCCTCTTGGTATTTGACCCTTATGCACTCATACATCCATTCGGTTTAGGCATTGGAGCATCCTCCATGGTACCATAAAGGTTTGGGGACTTTTACCCTAGGACATCTATAGCGCCCCCATGCTTAACAAGTATTTCTGGTATCCAATCCTGCAATCCACGATATACCTATGGAGGCTACAACCCTGATGTCGCTAGGGCGTACAGTAATCATGTCACACAAATGCAAGATGTATGAGTCATACTATCTAGTCATGTAGCAATCCTGCGCATACCGCGCGCTCATACGGGGCAACTCCGTCTCTTAGGGAGTCACATAAACAACTAGCCCAATGACACATGTTATGATCAATCACTTCTCATAACAAGCATGCAAATGATGAGTATGGGCATGTATTATGATGCTATACTAAGCATATTCTCAGTGTGTCCTACTAGATTAGGTACACTAGCATGACTCTCAGTTATAAACAATAATTGGCCTAAACACAAGAATAGCCAATGTGACTTGAGGGTCCATATATTTAAGTGTCTTCAATAGCACACTGAGGCCCTATACCTCTTGTGAATACTTAACAAATGGCCACCAGGGCTCCTATAACACACACACATACATAAGGTGCATAGGTTATGGTGGTACACAAGTTCTAACATGTATCATCATTATCATAGACATCATTCAACATCAAATTTATCCTCATAACATGTATCATGCAATCATGTGAATAGAGTACATAGTATATAGGGATTCACATACATCATCAATATTATGGCCATTGTCCAATACTATCATTATGCATGCCCTAGGCATTAGTTGTCTATCATGAATAAGGTTATCCTTACATCCACCAACATCATTTATTTATCATTATCCATGCATCAAGTAAAATATTGTTATCTTATCCACATTATCATTACAACAATCAATACGTGCATTATTATCACTTGGATATCAAGCATGGTAGTCAACTAACATGTTTTGTCATCATGCATATATAAAATATCATCATCATTACCATAAGGATCATTTTCGCTTCATAATTAACATAAAGAATGTCATAAGTGTTATAAATAATTACTCATCCATCATCAATGGATATGCTCTAATTCACCATCCATTAAATCATATCTATCATTTCAACCAATAACTCACAATCATCATTATCATGTTACCATACATGTATCATCTTCTCACCGATCACTAGGTGCGTCCTACCTAGTGGGACTTCCACACTGGACTTAAACTACATGCAAGGCATGGGGTCGTATAGGTCAAGTGTGAGTCCCACTTGGTGAATCAATAAGCCAACTCAAAGGCATAAATGTCCAATCACAATGTTTTCAATGATGTGGATCTAGTTCCACAACTAAGTGGGCCTCACACATTCCACCAACTAGAAATAATGCACAATCACAAACATAAAGGATAACATGCTAACATCTTTTATGTCATATATCATATCGGACCCATTAGCCACATACACAACAAACTAAGAAAAGCCCAATTATCCAGTTTATGCATTGTAAAATAGGTCGCTCTAAGCATGGTCCACTTAACTAGAGGTAGTATAAAAGGCATGTTGTCCCAGTAGGCAATGGGCCTGCCCAACGAGCTCAAGGAAGGTTACCATTGTGGGTTTCTCATTCCCCAACGATTTCTTTTAGCATTACACCCGCTTGGGCTTAGGGTTACATCATTTAGATGGGCCCCAAGCTACCTATGTCTTAAGAGAACATTTGGACAACAAGATCTGTCTACTAAATATATTACAATTTATATAACACCCATTTACAAAACATGCCAAGTGGACCTCATTACATGAAAGGTAAGGCCAATACAAGATAGTCCATACTAGATGGCCCACTTAAGGTTTCAGCCCAACAATATCTGAGAGTTATTTTTCAGAGTTCCTATGCTGCATTAAATTGTTTGGGAAGGTGGTGGACCCTACCGACATGGCCCCACATAAATTTTATGTAAAGTAGACTTTTGGTGCAGGGTTGGTTCTGAATTATTTTAGAGTCAGATTCATGATCACGTGGGGCCTACATATGGTGAAAGAAAATAATCATATGGTAGCTCTATGTATGGGCTTTACAAATTATAAGGTAGGCCTCATTAGTTGGGAGAGTACAATTTATGGTGATGTCCCAAACAAGGGTACTTGGAGAAACTATGCAGGAAATATAGTACAGAATTAGTTTTGGCCCGATTTAAGTACGTCCCATGATCATAGGGGACCACTTTTCAGTGTCCCATCAGGTGCCCTTGGTTTTACTATATATGTATTTTAAAAACTATAAGTTGGTACCAACGGGTTATGCACACATAATATTTAGTATAGGGCCAAACATAGGTACTTTAATTTTCCACACAACTATGCCTTGCCCCATTTTGGGATCCACTCCCTGATCATGTGGGATATGATTTGGCCCAAGAAAAATATTATTTATCTATTCTTTGGTGTAGGTTAAAGGTTTCAAGTGGTGGTTTACTCATATCTCCAGTATGTGGTCCACTATAGAGGCCCAAAGTTGGTACAAAACACAAATAATTAGACAGTTTTCAGAAATGAGGTCTGTCACAACTTAGGGCCCAATTTCCAAATACTTAGGGAATCATTCTTGACAAAAAGATGGGACATCCTAGCTCACTTATATAATGGTTAAACATCCCCAAAGTGGGACCCTTAACTACAGAATTTGGGGTCCACTACACGGTGTCAAAGAGGCTTACATGCAATATAGTTAAGTACTTAGAAAATTTCAGCAAACAGAAAGTGCAAAGGAAATAAAATAGATCCAATGGCGAGTGGGGCCCACATGCTAGTAATCTATAGATAAGAAACACACAAAAATATACATGGGTTTCTAGATTAGGTAAACTAATAAAATGCATAAATCATAAGCGATCCCACACCCAAGTGGGTCAATGAGAGGATAATTGTTATGTATAACATAGATCCAACATATTCATCAAGTAGCACATGAAATATATATTGATGAAATCTCTATGATCAGATTCTCTATTAGAATATCTGATCTAATGGATGGTTTGGGAACAATCATTCAGGTCGCTTATAGGTTTCCAACCATACAAAGCCTTGGATCCATCTGGATAACACATAGAAAATCAAGATTTGTCCTTACAGAGGTATCTATCAGTCTAAAATTTTCTAAATTTCATCATGAAGGAATTTGATCATAGGAACTATACATATGATTATTAACTATCTCAAGTAAGTCAAGAACAAACATCAAATACATCTGACCATTGGAATCACGAATATGGCCCAAACAAGAATGGTCATAACAAGCCCTCAAATATATCTTTTGTATAAGACCAAGATCTCAGCCATCCGAACTCTAATTGAGGCTTATTATATACCGCTGAAAGGATGGTTCAATTTTCTACGAATCTAATGGAATGTATATTTTTAATATATTCATTAAAAGAGTTCAAAATGGGTCTGTTTTAGGCAAATTGGAATCCTACATGTGCTGCTAGATAATTCCCAAGTAAACTTGATGTTACGGATGATTGGACCATTCGATGGCTATGAAATTTGGTCCAAAGTTAGTTTATATTATGGTTCATATTATTCCCAAGTTTCAACTCTGATCTTATTATGGTCGATTTTATACAAATTTTACAAGTTGCTGTTCAGATACAAAAACGGGATTACATGTGAAGGGTATGGATATAATATTCATCATGGTAGACCATACTGACATGGGCCACTTTGCTAGCCTCCATAGCGATAAATAAAAGCACACAAGAACTCCACACCAGTGGGGTCCACACATATTAAGAAAATAAAAAGAGGAAGAAACAGGAGGATGAGGAGGATGGAAGGAGGGGTGTAGACTCACCTCAATGGATGGATGGTTGGATGATGATGTGTGGTCGCTCCCTCTTGATCAATGGTGGGCCACACCTTGGCCCTGCTCTCTCTCACTCTCTCTTAAAATCTCAGAATTTTTCTAAGTATAGGAAAATAATAAGTGCAAGAGAGCTCTTACTCTTATATAGGGAATTGGGGGTTGAGGTAGCAAGTTTATGAGATCTTATTGGTGCTAAAAGTGAGGTAGAATGTGATGTATGGTATGGGTAGTGGATGGATGAGGTGGATAATGCTAAGCATGCATTGGCCAAGGTGGAAAAAATCTAGACATGCGTTAGGTAATGGACGGATAAGGGTTATGGGTTGTATTATATGTATAGTGGATAATGAAGTGGAGTGTTGTAATTGGTTGTTTGAAGTGATGTGGCACAAATCAAGACATGCATTAGATGCATGTATAGGATGAGGTGGACATGAGCCATGATTAGTTTCTAAGGCATGGGGAGAGAGCTAATGATGAGTTTTGGGATAGAATCCAATTTTGTCTTATAGTGTTTGTCTTACATATGCTTGCTTCTTATTTTTTCATGTAGTAATTGTCCTATTTATTAGTAATTTTCATGTTCTAAAATTGGCTTTAGGCCCACATGGGCTCAAGTCTAACGGGCCTAGGATAATAAAGGTTGCTTGTGTTACTGGATATATAATTTGCGCCTTGCATTCAATGGGTCATATCTCACTAACGGAGCGTTGGATTGATGCGCAGTTTTCACCATTGCGATTGCAATGACGACGAGGTCCACATGATAGAGGTCTCAAGATCATCCAGAACAAATCACTTAGGTAAGTTTTCTAGGTGCACTAGGGTGTAGTGCATAGTCTATCAGCGGTGCGAGTTGGGACACGTGTGCATACAAGTGATGTTGCAAAATACCGGGATCCCACAGATCAGGTTAGGTCAGTTCAGTAAAGAAAATCGCAAGAAAATTGAATAAAAATCCTTAAACTAGGGGTCTAGCTAAACTGTTCAAAATAAAAGTTCACCCACGATGGGGTAAGGAGAATATATATATATATATATATATATAAGATAGTTGTTGATTTAAAGAGGGGAGGATCAAACAATCAAGTACCCCACAGTCCATTTGGTGTGGGCAGCTCGAGCAGCAGCAATTTTTGCATCCCTCACCAGGCCCTTTCGCTCACTCTAGGATGTTTGCGGACTCACTAGCTCGACTAAAGAATGTTCGATGTAGGACAGACGGCTATCCAAAGTCACTTTTTCCATCCCGACTGCTCTTTCCTCAACTTCACTGATGGTAGCACGATCCTGGTAGAGCTCTAGCTGGGCATCCATGAATGCGATGAGCTCGATGCTCACTAGTCGATCGGGATTGGGAAATAGCAGATTGGTCTCGGCTAGATCATGAAGTAGGCAATCGCGAGCATGGGTCAGTGATTGCAACTTCTCTTGGTTGAAACCATTTTCACGAGTCCAATGCAGTTGGTTCTTCCAATTAACTTCAGAACGGGCCAATAGGGTGCATCACTCCCTGCCAAGAGCTGAAGGTGCATTAAGGCAGTCTTGCATCGATTACGTTCAACATCTACTTCAGCAAATGTGTGCCCAAGGCACTAGAGTTCAAGGAAGATGTTTAGAAGTTCATGAGGGGGTCGTTCTTGCTCCAGGATCTTGTTGATGTCTTAGAGGAAAGTGAACTGATCATCTACCATGAAGGACTGCGAAGAAATCTCTATACCTTCATCAATTATTTCATCCAGGAGCTTGAAGTAATCCATTGAAGTTATATTTATCTTAAAGAAGCGTTGGTTGAGGTTAGCCCCTTTGATTCTTAAGTCTTTCTTTTATAGTCAGAGATCAAAAGCAGTAGTTAATGTGCACGAGTAACTGAGTGATGGTTGAGTTCTTGATAATGGAGGAGATATTCCTAGAGTTTGGAAGATAGCCGAACAGTCAAAGCCTTATTCAGGGATAATGGCCCAAGTTCTCAGGAGTTTAAGTATCGCACCCAGTCTGGAATGTCAAACACGCATGTATTAGAGTAAATGGTTGTACATGATAAAGATAAATGGTCCTAAATTAAGGGCCATGATTTCTTTAAAGAATAACACTTGTCTGGGTAAGCAGAACTACATGCCTTCGATTAAGTTCACATACATCTATCATATTAGCGGCCGATTATTTTGATGATTGGGCTAAGATTTGAGATTATCGGACACGAATATTCCATTTTCACGATTGCAAGGCAAACATTTATAAAATTAAAGGCTTTTTGACCAAACAAGCCTGCACCATTTCATTACTTTGTTGGTTTCAAACTGCAAGATTACATAAGATTAGAAGAACTTTGCCTTGATAATAAGGATGGCTTCAAGGCTTAGGACTACTTATTATAAGATACCTCAGTACGAAAGAAGAGGATGATGGGGACAAGTTGTGGCAAAGAAAATGGTCAAGGCCGCGACTGCACATTTCCGATCGATCTTGTACCTTACCTCTTCCGTGCCAGGAGATGTTTCCCCTAGTCCTATTAGGGATCCTACACATTACATTCTATCAAGCCATTTCTCGATAGAAGTGGTAGGCCCCTGGGTGGCCTGATCCTCGGAGTCCTTCTGGCCGTTACATGATCAATCTCATTGGAGATTGAAATTCTTGGCCGAAAGGTCACCGGGAATCTGGTCAATAAAGTTATCCCAGGATTAAAGTTATCACTTTTCTCTACGGAAAGCCTCACATAACCACAGCCCCTCATTAAAAGAGTCACATTCATAAGAGCTCTTCGTTATGTTCTGCCAAACCATTCCTTGATGAACCGAAGGGATCCCTCAACCCAAAGAAAGAAAAAGGCTGATAAAATGGTCGGCACTTGATGGCCGTAGAATCATCTCTCGTTCTTTTGGTTAACTACGAAATTCCCATAGTTTTCCATACCAACTGACCTCTCATATAGTCGATAGATTTTAGGGGAAGGAAGAAGAAAAAAGATGTAGATCTGGGTGAGGTCTACTGTTGAGGAAGGCTTTCTGATTTTATAATTAGAGATGGGAGATTCATCTCAACCAGGAATGAGTAAGGAAGACCATTGGGTTATGATGATTTGGAGCATGGAGTCCTCAATTTATAGCCAAGATGAAGTAAAGGGGGGTTAATGCGCTTGAAGGAAGAGCGCCATTGGGATTTTTGAGATTTGAATGTAATTATGACAGTACATTGAAAAACAATGAGAGCTAATGTTGCTTGACGTGATGTTTCACTACAAGAGGAGATGCGGTGGATATGTAAAAGAGTGGAAAAGCGTTGCTAGCCATACCGCCACACAGAAGCTAAGAGGATGTATGGGGGAATCATCTGACCTATGCCTACATGTGTTCAGAATACAAAACACAAGAAGGCTAAGTATTGGTCAGAACTTTAAAAAGGTTTATTTCATTACATGGTCGGTCGTCGACCGCATTATTACATGTGAAAGATAGAAACTCAGAAGCAATAGAGGCCCATTAAACTACATCTCCAGACTTTTGAATTCTTTCAAAAGGGCTTGCATCTCTGTCACACCCCAAACTCGGAAACCGAGCTCACAAAATTCCCGATCACAGAATCCAGCGCCAACAACCTCCGTAATACCCCATTCTCGGCTCCCAGCGCCCATACGCCAGATTCTGATCCTGGGATCCTATAAGGAGGATTTTCAATATGAATTTTTTTTTGTAATGGAGCATAACCATAAGCATACCCAAATCATAAAGGCAACATTATCATCACATATCCACTAATATAATCATTGTGAATACAATGCTGAAAGGAAAATACATATATCGAAATCAAAGCTCCAGAGGACAGCCGCACGCTCCAAGCTCAACGCTGCTACAGCCTAATGCCACCTGCACGTATCTATCATGCATAAGCTTACAAAAGCTTAGAGGGTGGTGTAAGTGTGTGCGTAAGGCAAGTGCCAAGTATACCATAAAGTACATACATCATCGGAATAAGTGGAAATATTGATAAGATCATGAATCATACGATATCAGAGTAAGCAGAAATATACTGGTAAGTCCATGAGTACTATCAGTCGTATTAAGGCTATGCGATGCAAAACATAATAAGACAATAACAAATGCTGAGGATGTAATGTAATATGCAAATCCTGATGAGCCATGAATACCATCAACCTCATCTAGGCCATATAAGTGCAAAAACATAGTAACCTAAAATGCTAAGTACTGCGGATGCAATGTAATATGTGGTGTGAATGAAATGACCATGCAGGAATGTGAAGTCGGAATGATAGTACGCAGTATCGCAGGCTACGGGGTCCACCAGAAGGGACTTTATCCAAACCAGTCCCATACCTAAATTTAGATAGTTCGACTCAATGTGGTAAACTCTTGATCTCAAGTTAGTCGCGCGCCCAACCGAAATCTTGACCGTGCGAAGGTACACGTGACACATAGTTACGCACCACCAGCCTGAGTGGATAGTGAATGAATGAATGAATGAATATATAATTCCTACTCAATAAGTCCACATATCAGTACGATTGCTCTCTGAAAAAATCACCGGGGTCTAATACACATCGCACTAACTGCCTCCTCCCTAGCTACATAGCCAAGTAAATGGAAGAGACTACACTATCCGCCTAACCAGTAGTCTGCCAATACCTACCCGGCTCGTCGATAGCGGACCCATTTACGAGCTGGTCATACTCAGCCTAGCTTATAGCCCCCTTACTTGGGCGGATAAGGCCACACCCCCTCCCAACCGACCACGACATAATGGGAGATGCAACCTACTGGTATTTGGCACTCGGGCGCTCATGTTCCAATCGGTCTAGACGTTGGGGCTTCTCCTGGCCTCGGAGGTTCTAAGATTTTCACCCAAGGACATCCTAAGTGCCCATAGTGCTAGAACCAAATATTTTCAGTGTCCCATCTAGCCATCTACGATGTGTCTGTGGAGGCCATGACCCTGATGTCGCTGGGGCATACAATGATTAGGTCACATATATGCGAGATGCATGGGTCACACTATCCAGTCATGCAGCAATCCTATACGTACGACGCGATGATGTGGGCACTCTGTCTCATAAGGAGTCCCGTAAATAGTCTGCCCAATGGCGTATGCAATAATTAGTCACTATTCATATCAAGCATATATATGATACGTATGGCATGAGTCATGGAATTATACTAAGCAGGTTATAAGTAATGAACTATCCTTACAATGCAGATGGGCCAGATGGCCTACACACAATAAGTATGGGCCTATCAATGGGCCCTAGAAAGAGTCATAATACGGGCATTTAACTAACATTATTCTTACAATGTGGACACCAAACCATCATTGCTCCCAAGGCATAGCTCACTATAAAGGTCAACACATAAATCATGGTGGAATCACATTACAATGGCCTTATGTACACCCATTGGGCCTCGACCCATGTACCTTCAATACATCAATTAGGCCTCATAACATGGCCTCATATATATTAAGGTGGGCCCCAATGATGAGCCTTGAATACATCATAATGGGCCTCAACCCATGGCCCCCAAATACACCAAATGGGCCTTAACCAATGGGCCCTAATACATCACAATGGGCCTTAACCAAATGGGCCAGAAATATATATCATAATGGCCTCTACCCATGGGTTCCAAATACATCACAATGGGCCTTAACTCATGGGCCTTAGATACATCATATGGGCTGCATCATATGGGCCTTATATAAATCAAGTGGGCCACATCAATGGGCCTTATATAAATCAAGTGGGCCACATCAATGGGCCTTATGTACATTGCAACGGGCCATAACCCCTGGGCCTTGAATACATCACAATGGGCCTCATAACATGGGCCTTACATTCACATCAAGGTGGGCCTCAACAACGGCCTCATACACATCAAGGTGGGCCTCAACAACGGGCCATAAATATGACAAGATGGGCCTAATCACTTGGGCCTTATACACATACCAAGGTGGGCCTCAATGGACGGCCACAAATAAATTAAGATGGCCTAATCACATAGGCCCCATGTATATATCAAGGTGAGCCTAAGCAACGGGCCATAAATACATCAAGGTGTGGCCCACCTTAATGTATTAGAGATCCAACCTATTCATAAACTAACATAGGGATAGATGAAGTGGAAACACATATCAGCTTAGTAGGAAAATACTATGGCCCTTAGAAATTTTGAACGGTCAAAGTCACTGTCTCCACTATTTTCAAGGGTGGGGTCTACTTGAACTATAGATTTGTCCCATTCTTTTCTCATGCCATAAAAATTATCTCTCAAAATGATTGGAAGGTATGGATACAATACATGCATCATGGTAGGGTCCACACACATGGCCCACCATGTGATGGACGGTTTGGATATAACACAGACGTCAAGGGTGGGAGTCCACATGAAGGCCCACCATCATATATATTATATATAATATAATATAAAATCTATATATAGATATATATACAATATAATATATAATATAATATTATATATATATATACACACACACACACACTGCAGTCGGGTCCCACTGTCCAGCGTGGGCGGTGAGGATAGAACATATACATCACTGAGGGCTCCACCGTCCGGCTGGACGATGGAGGCTGGACGATGGAAATAAAACACATATCCTTGTGGGTCCCACGTGGGGCCGACTGTAATGTTTATAAGCCATTTAATCCGTCCATAAGGTCACGCAGACTTGGATGAAGAGTAAAATTAAATTTTATCTTGATCCAAAACTTTTAGGAACCCAAAAAGGGTTTCAATGGCTGACCTTTAATCAACACTGTTTCCTATGATGTGGGCCACTTGAGCATTGGATCGGCCTGATATTTGGAGGGGGCCCACTTTAGGGAGGGTCCCACCAAATGAATGGTTTGGATGTCATACACACATCATGGTGGGGCCCACGGCTGGGGCCGTGGGTCCCTGTTCATCCTCCTGCCAGCATGCCTTAGGCAATGCCTGAGCCTCTGGCAGCAACAACATCTGCTGCATATGGTTTTATTATTTTTTTTTAAACCATATTTTTATGGTTTTTTGTGTGTAGGGCCCGCTTCAGTAGAATCCACTCTGACCATTGGCTTTTACGGCTCGAGACCAACCAAATGAGTCTAATATTCAATGTGTTTTGGTGTGTGGAAACTTCAGGTGGATTTTAATGGTAGAAAACCTCGTTTGCCATGCTACGACCCACCAAAAATTCAAATCGGCATCATTTTTCGGCTCAATGCCTAAAACGATCTGAGGAAAAGGATGGACGGTGTGGATTAAACTTATGCATCAAGGTGGGGCCTACATGAGCAACCCACTAAAAGCTTGTTGAACCAAGCTACTTTTGTGTTTTCTTTCCACGTCCAGCGTCCCTGGACGCTGGATGGTCTTAGCATACTCATGCATAAGGTGGGCCTTGCTCCGATGGGCCACCAAATGGATGAATGGAGATAGAGGGACACGCGTGATGGAGGGACCCCGGCACTATGGGCCCTCCGTTTCAAGCATCCAATCCAACATCAAGTGGGTCCCATTGCATGTGGCCCACCAAATCAACGATCAATGGTGGAGATCCATTCTTCACCAAGATGTAAGGTCTAGATGACCCATTTTCAAGCTCGAAAATAAACATCATGATGAGGTCCATGGAGAATGGCCCCATCATGGAATAATCATGAAGATCAAGGAGGGCCGTCGGCCACATCTTAGGGTCCAAAGTGAGATCCACACCATTGATCGGTAGGTCTCACTTAGCCCATCATAAAAATATGAAAACTAGCCTATAGAAACACCCACTATTTAATCTTCTCAGTCTGTTGGAACGCCGGTCTTCTTGTGCTTCACTTTGATGGAGAGGATGAGAAATGGATGGCTAGGATGATGGATCTTAGGGTGAAAGTGGGCCACACACAGCACTTTTCTCTCTCACATGAAATGCTTGGACGTGTGGTTTTTGGTTGCTTGGAGTGGCTTGAAAAATGTGAAGAGAAGAAGAGAGAGAGAGAGAGAGAGAGAGAGAGAGAGATGGTTGTAAGAGAGGTGATGGATGTGAGGTGAGTGATGTGAGGTGAGTGATGGGTGAGGTGAGAGATGGGTTGACTTTAGTGGTTGCTTAACTTGTGGAGAAAGAAAGTATGGGTTGTTTTGTACTTGACATGATGTAATTGATTAACGGATTGATTGATTGATGGGACATGTCGTAGAGATTCTCTTGGGATTACAAACACGCGGTATTTTTCCTCGAACTGAACGCCGGCCCACATCTCTCGGTCAAGGTATCAGATCTGTGCATAAGACGTGGCGTTGAAACCACGGTGACGGTGCGGTCGCAATAGTACAAGTCTCGGATTAAGCCAACTCAAATCTACAGGATACGACTTAGGGTCGCGTGCAAACATTGATTATCGGTCGCAGGTTGTCGGTCTTCGCCGGGAAGGATCACGGGAGTCGAGAAATAGTACGAACTAGGATACGGGTCTTACAATCTCTGCTTCATATTTTTTTCCTTGGTGGGTTCCCAACGATCTCCTTCTTTGATGATGTTTAGTAAGAAATGAAGCAGTTGATCAACGCGAGCAGCGATAGTATATACTTCAAATTTAGCCACTCTCTGTGTAGTATAACTTATTGTCGATCGAACTTGATATATGTAAAGTTGTTCATCTATAAATTCCAAATCTGATGAATCGATCGTGTCTTTGGCGTAAAAGGTGTGGCGTAAAAGGTGATGGCTTGGTCTCGTAGCTCATATGTTATGTCAAACTGATATGATTGTAAGAGTCAAAGCATCGACCGATTGAATTGATGAGCCTAAACACAATGTATTTTACGGTACCAAGCTCAATCGTAATTGCCACTCATCTCGATTGAATCTTTTACAGCTACTTCTCGCTAGTCAAGCAGGAATTTATTTACATTATGATGATAAAAAGCTTTCTTGTAGAGTTCTGAAAAGAGGGAGCACCAAGTTCCAGAGGGGGGTGAATAGGACTATGCCAAATAAAAATAAAATGTAGAAAGATAACATAGATTGCAGCAATATAAAGCAACCTCAAATGCACAAGTATTGAGAAGTTGATACAAAAGTTGTTCTAAAGACAACCTTACACCAAAAACCAATGGCTTATGGTAGGACAACCTGATTTCTAGAATGTCTGTGAGTATCAAAAACTCAAACTGTAACAGAGGCAAAAGAAATAAACCTAGCTATTACAACATTCACCACAAAAGCATAAAATAGATTATAGCATTCTCACACATAAACAAATACAATCATCCACCACAACTCCAAGAATTATAGTGGTTCGTGTGTGTACACCAACTGTTCGTAAATAGTCACACAACTACTCCACTCCCAATATCCACACCCATAGGATATTGGCTTTCACTAAGAAAGAAGGTATTCCAAGGTTCACCTTAAAACCTTTACAATTATTTTTCAATGGGCTATCACAATTAAAAATCCCCACTCACTGAGATTTTCTAGCTATCTCAGTGAAAACTACAAATAGAGATTTTCCTGGTTGAATCTCACAAACCAAAAATACAGAAAGTTGAAATATAATACTTATCTGAAGAATGTTCTTCGATGTAGCTAGTAGAACTACTTCTTTGTGGATGAAGATGTTCAAAGTTCAATCTCACAAAAGAAGGGGTTCTAGGTCTAGATGAATTTTAAATTAAATCCAACCTTAAGCTACTTGGATTCAATTTCTTGGATCTCACAAAGGGTTAAATCAAAATCCGCTTTTTAAATCAAATAGAATGGAATCAAGAGATCAAGAAATTAAATAACCAAAAAGCTATTAAAATAAATTTTAAATATCTCACAATAGCTTCTCAATGGTGGGGACTTATCTCTCAGAGTAGTGGGTTGAATTGGCTTGGAATGAATGATAAATTCTAAGAAATGTCCACTATTTATAGGCTACAAATCAGTTCACTCGACTGGTCCTAGGTTCGGCTCGACTAGTCCTAGCTGAACGAATTTTCAAACTTTTCTGGTGCGATCGGATAAAACAAACCCTCGACTGGTCGAGTAGCTCGCTCGACTGGTCGAGTGGCCAGCTCGATTGGTCGAGTGATTAAAAATCGCATTGCTGGAGTTCGAGTCGAATCACACTCAATTGGTCGAACCAATCTCCACGACCGATCGAGCAGGGTACTCAACTAGTCGAGGACCTACCAGAAAATTTTAAAATTTTGAATTTAAATCTGTACTGGTCGAGAAAAACCTTGGACTGGTCGAGCCAATGCCTGGACTAGTTGAACCAAGACTATGACTAGTCGAAGTAAAGCCTAAATAAAGTACAATGACCTAAATTAAATATGTAATGATAATTACCTAATCTTAAGGTCTTTCTAGGGTTATATATACCTTAAATATGAGTATTGAAATTAAACCATCGGTCGCTTCGGTAGATACGACACTTTGAAGCACATGAAGCTTGACCTTGAATTCTTGAACTTGTCTCGAACTTGTGTCTTGAGACTTGAGCATGTTCTTATGACTTGAGCTTGAAGTAGTGTACTTGAGCTTGAATTTGATACTTGATCTTGAGTATCTCGACTTGATGATCTTCAACTTGTTGTAGTTGAACATGCGTACTTATAGCACATATAACGTTGATGTAGATAACATGTGTACTCATCTTCGAATGAAGGTGAACTTTCCATCAATTTGAACTTGAAGGTGAACTTTTCATCAATCAAAACAAGTCAACCATACTGAAGTGTTTTGGCACAACAAAATTTGACAACTCAGGGTGATAGATTTATTATAACAGCCCACGCGCACACTGTATGATATTGTCTGATTTGGGCACAGCCCGCACGGTTTTGTTCTTAGGGGACTCTCCCAAAAGACCTCATACAGTATAGGGTGACAACTTCACATATAACCACCGCAACTTTATATGACACTTTCGATGAAGGATAAAGTTTTACCTTCACTGTGTGCACAGTAACCTGTCAGCCACACAATAGCCTGCCAGCCATCTTGGGGCCCGCCCACATGTGCGTCCACCCACGTGTGCCTGCCCACATGTGACCACAGTGAAGGGGCGTCACAATATCCCCCACCGAGGGCAGAGCCGTCCTCAGCTTTGATACCATTTGTAACAGCCCACGCCCACACTATATGATATTGTCCGCTCTGGGCACAGCCCGCACAGTTTCGTTCTTGGGGTCACCCCCAAAAGGCCTCATACAGTATAGGGTGGCAACTCCACATATAACCACCACAACTTCAGATGACACTTCCTACGTGGGATGGAGTTTCACCTTCATTGTGGTCACATGTGAGCGGGCACATGTGGGCGGGCACACATGTGGGCGGGCCCCAAGGTGGCTGGCAGGCTATTGTGCTGGTAGGCTACTGTGCACATAGTGAAGGTGAAACTTTGTCCCACATCGGAAGTGTCGTCTGAAATTGTGGTGGTTATTTATGGAGTTGTTACCCTATACTGTACGAGGCCTTTTAGGGATGACCCCGAGAGCAAAACAGTGCGGGCTTTGCCCAGAGCAGACGATATCATACAATGTGGGCATGGGCTGTTACATTTATAACATAGTACTTACAATCTCCCCCTTTGTCAAATTTGTGACAAAACCAACTTACAAAAGATTAACCTATTCTAATACATAGAGTCACTCTGTTCAAATAAAATCTAACAACCACAAAACTCCCTCTCGATCAACTTCCCTTCAACTTAATCTCAGTAGAGACCTGTATTAAGAGATACATATACATTTCCAAAAAAAAAAAAAAATTATATTTACACAAAGTACATGCATATGCACCTCTCTACATGACAATCAAATAACCACATTATCATAAAACAAATATAAGTAATCAAATACCCAATTTCTCCCCCTTTTGTCACAAAATGACAAAGGAAGAAAAGATAAACATATTTGAAATGTGGTAGCTAACAAGTGAATAGAGTAAGAAAAAGTGTGAAAGTTAGTAAAATAAACCATAATGGAAGGAGTATCAACATCAAACTAACTTACACATGTCCAAAATTCATAGTCACCAAGCAAATTAAAGTTACGTATTACAAATCCAACAAAAGTAAAAAAAACTAATCAGAACTAGATGAAGAGGGAGGTGGAATGGATAGATCAATTTGGTGTAATCCCTTATTTATGCGTCTAAGATACTTACGCATGTACTTCATTTATTTATCTTGGGAAATTTTCAGTCCATACACCTTCTCTTCTAATGAGCAAAGGTGCTCATCAAAACCAAAAGGCTAAAAATTAGGATCAGCCTCAACATTATCAGATTCTAATTCATTAAAAATATCTTCCATATCACCTTCGGTTGGTAATGCATCTTCCTCTCCAACTTCTTCTCTAACTTCTCCAGCATCCCTATCAACTTGACCAAGTTCTAGCCTCAAATTCATTTTATTGATATTTAAGTTGTTGAAAGGTAGATGAGAAGTAGGAGCTTCTCCAGGAGGCATGACCACAAAACTGTGTAAAGCAAGAGTGGCCATCAAATAAGTGAATGGAATATCACTATGCCCTGGATAAAGTCAAAATTGGATAATAAAATAGCATATTAAAGAAGGAAGACACATCGAAAATCCAGATACAACAGAATGAAGAATACGCACCATAAAGGTAGTCTGTGCAGCCTTGTTATGAGATCTAGGGTATACATTGGAAAAGAAAATGCAATGTAATACTCTGTATCTGGGCAACATCTAATTGGCCCGGAGCGCATTCCTGGAACTCCATTCCAAATCCATGTTGCATAAATTTCTGGTTAATAAACGTCTTTCTGGCTCATTCAATTTTTCAGCCAATGTTGGAATGGGAATTCCTTCATCATTCACCGGAATGTCCATCAACCCAGAAACTGAATGACGATCTACTTTGTATGAGCCTTCTCTAAACATGATAGTGAAGGTCAAATCTTCTATAGATACATCATTTATGCATGCATACATTGCTTACGCAATGGAGCAGTATGTTGATCCACCTCAATTCAAAATGTTATCCCATCCTACAATAACAAGGAGGGGAATAATGTTGAATTGAACAAGATGGTTAGCATTAACAGTCAGCTCAACAATAATGTTGTGGAGACAGCTGTCCCGCACATATTCCAGATCCTCTTCGGGTGGTCGAAGAGTACGCATCGAAATGGAACGAGAAGAAGATGCTTTAGTAGGTTTCTTCTTCGATCTACCTTCCATTTCAAGAATAAATAAGAAAAGATTTAAGGATTTCAAACCCAATAGATTTTTAGGAAGAAAACCCAACAAACCATAATGAAATTTGAAATAAAAGTAAGATACAAGCAAGATGAGACCTAAAGAGTGTAAATCCAAAAGGAAATTGAAAATGGACCACTTACTTGCATGAATCAAAAGTGGGTTCGATAGGTCGGAGAAGGGGCTTAAGAAGAATATGAAGATTTTGGAGAAAAAGTGATTTTTCACCCTAAAAAGGAGTTTGGCCCGCGCACCACAACTGGTCGAGTACATGCTCGACCAGTCATACTATGACTAATCGAGAATGTACTCGACCGGTCGTGAGAGCATACAAATGCATATATTATATATATATATTTTTTAAAATTTAGGATCTCCCTGGGCATACCTCCAAGTATCCTTTGAACTCAATAGGGAAGAGACTTCCATTTTTAGTTTCTCATTTTCTGATTTTAGATTTTCAAGTTGAGATGTTTTGAAATCTAAATCACATTTAGGTTTTTTCAAAACAATCGAAATATGCGACTTTTCTAAAACTAAGTTTTCAAAATCCTCTTTTAATTTTAAAAACTTTTCTTTTTGAAGTTTAAGCTTGACAACAATCTTACAACTCTCCCTGTATAGGGCAATGTAGGCATCCTGAAGATCATCTTCGTTTTTAGGGTCACTCCTCAGATTTCATATTCAAATGAGTCACAACTATCTGTGGAAGTGACTCTAGCTAAAGTCATTAAGGCCTTGACTTCACTTGTAATTCGAGTTCTGAATCATTCAACTCAAAAGAAGCTTCAGAGGAGGCTGATTCATCCCACGTGGCTAACATACCTTTACTCTTTGGCTTGTCCCTTTTAGGGCACTTATTTGCTAAATGTACATATTCATGACAGTTGAAGCATTGGTTGTCTTTTAGTGATTTCCAATTTTTAGTTATACTCTTTTTCTTTTCAGAGGATTTTTGAAAATCAACTCTCTTTTTACTTTTGAAAATCTTATAAAACTTCTTGGCTAATAAGGCCATATCATCCTCTGAGTTTTCACAATTAAAATTATTACTATTATCATGAGAAATACATTTAGATGATTTAAGGGCTATTGACTTACCTTTAAGAGCCTTAAAATTTAACTTGTAGGTTTGTAGAGAACCGACAAGCTCTTCCACCCTCATATTATCCATGTCTCGAATTTCCTAAATGGTTATCACCTTAGAATTGAACCTCTTAGGAAGTGAGCACAATATCTTTGCACAAACTTTACTTTCTGAGATGTTATCTCCAAGACCCCACATTGAGTTGACTATGTCATTCAGTTTAGTATAGAAGTCCATGAATGATTGTAACACCCTGCACTTCTAATACGTGGGTGTTACCATTTAAACCCAAAGCAGTGGATATCGAAGCTTGACTGATGATCGACTTGAACCACACATGTGCAGGACGAGACTTCCAATTGCCAATAAAATCATCCATTGGGGGGCCCTAGGAACTAAGACGGACTCCATGATGGCCAGGAAGGTAAGGTCAACCAAAAACCCCCAACTTATGGAAGTTCTATGTCATTTGATGTAATCATATTAGGAACAATGCTCCTACAACCAACTCTTGGGAGTTAGCCAGCAACAAATCAAGCCTCATTATGAATTGGGCCCCATTTCAACCGTTAAAACCTGATTTCAAATCAAACCAACCTTGGGATTAAGGTATGTTGGCCAAACAATGGATGTAGGGGTACAATATGGCCCACTTGGACCTCAACCCCACCCCAAACTGGGCCGGGACCCCTACATGGGGGCCCCAACGTGAATGGATGGAGTGGATTGAGTCATAAACATTATAGTGGACCCCTACAGAGCATGCGAGTGCACCGAGTGTGCTAGTGCACGACGTGCACTGGAGCAATGGGGACGATCAAACCACCTTTGACCGACTCCTCCGCCAACGTGCCGTTTGAATCTAATGGCCTTTGACCTCCAAATTGGACCACTCTCGATACTTTCTGAAATATCTAAACCGATCATTAAGCTCGTGGGGTCCGTCTGACTAAAATGGTATAAGCTTCTAAACCCATGTAAAGGGATGAAGGAGATAGGATGCAACCGTCCAATGGGTTGCATGTGGTGGATATCTGCAAGGTGGAACCCATCTGGGACCATATGAGTGGCCCATGATCGTCCTAATCAAGTCATCCCATCCGTCCATCGCCAAGGAGAGCCATGCTCTCTCTTTTCTGGAAATGGTCGGGCAAGGCCCGCATATGGGAAAGCAAAGAGGAGACTTTCCTCTATGGGAAGGCAAATGTTGGTGTGATCTCGGCCGTCCCCTAGCCACGTGGAGAGATCCCGACCATCCTCCGTAAAGCAAGAAGGGATTTTAAGGAGAAATACTCCATCACATGAGATCTTCTCAAACTAATGTTTAGGGCCCAAAAAGTGGGCCCCACATTGATCAGAGATCTCATCTAGTCCGTCCAAATGGACCAGATCTCGGGAATATACTACATTTGGGGAGTTTCCATTAATGGCTCCCTCATCTTCTCCATTAAATATCCAAACCCAACCATGAGATGGGCCCCACCGGATCAGAAAAGTTACTTTTCTGGTGGGCCTGGGCGTCAGCCACCCATCCTAGTGTGTGGATGGGCCCCATGCAAGGCAAATCTTTGATCACAGCCATTGCAAGATGGGCCACTTCCAACCATTGGAGCTCTCTCCTCCATGGCCATAAAAAGGGTCCTATAGACCTCGGGATTCGCACCCAAGTGAGAGAGAAAGGAAAAGAGAGAGTGAAAAGGCCTAATTATGTCCTAGAGGGGGGGTGAATAGGACTATGCCAAATTAAAACTTCAACAGCAGAATTTAACTGAATTAGATAGCCTTTAAAGATTGAACTTTAAATAAATCACAGTATTGAAATGTAAAGCAATCTTCAAATAATAAAATAGAGAGGTTGATACCAATGTTGTTCTAAGGACAACCTTGCACCATAAAAACCAAGGGTTTATGGCAGGACAACCTTACTAGAACAATTTGAATATCAAGAACTCAAACAGAAAGGAAATAAAGGACATAGCAAGAAATTAAATTCTAAACTATTACAACATTCCCACAATGCTTGAAATGTAAAAGATTACAACATTCACATCCACATATATATTCCACAGCTTTTAATGATAAAAGATATAAAAATTCAAACAACCATTTAAACCACAAAACATAAAGAATTATAGTGGTTCGCCTATGTGAACACCAACTGTTAAACAACAGCCACACAGATTGCTACTCCACTCCTAATATCCTCACACAGGGGATATTAGCGTTCACTATGAAAATAGGTTTCACAGGTTCACCTAAAATCTTCACAATTGTGTCTTTCAAATGGGCTTACACAATTCAAAAAACCCCACTTCTGAGTTTTCTGGCTCTCCTCAAATAACCACAAGATTGAGATTTTTCTAGCTTAACCTCAAACAAAAACCAAAATGAAGGAAATTTACAATAAAGTAAAATACCTGGATTTCTCCTTTAGTTGTAGCCCGAAAGAACCAATCGGAGTAGAAGTTCAAATATAGATGTTCAATTGTCCAATACTCACTTTGAGATGGTTCTAGGTTCTAATTGATTTTAAATTAAACTAGTTGGGATAACTCTATTTGATTTTGATTCCAAGAAGAAGGAATATAACAATTCCTCTTATCAATTTAGATTGGAATGTAGAAACAAAATCAAATAAATAAAGCTAACAAAAGAGAATATGAAATATACATAGCGTAGTTTAAATAACACAAACTTATCTCAGAGTGATGCCTTGATTTTACTTGAATTGAATTCTTGAAAAACTCTAAAATTTGTGTTCTATTTATAGTTGCAAAAATCGCATCTTCGACTGGTCGAATGGCCACCACAACTGGTCAAAGGTCGAACTGCATTTTGAAATTTTAAACACGATCGGATAAAACCATTCCATGACTAGACTTAGGGTGTCTACAACTAGTCATGAGGCCTCCACAACTGGTCGTGACCATCCCACGACTGATCGTGAGAAATCAAGAATGGTTGCTGGAGTTTGAGTCATAGCTGCAGGATTGGTCGTGAACGAGTCAGCACTGTTCCTATGACTAGTCGAGCAGACTCCAGGAATGGTTGAAGCTCAACTAAAAAATTCCAAAAGTTTGTAACAACTTAGGACTAGTCTTGGAATTTCTTGGACTGGTCGAGCCAGTTTGAGGACTAGTCGAACAGAGTTCAGGACTGGTCTTAGAACAGACTAAACACTTATAAAATAATTCAGTTCGAATTATGTATTCAAAATGACCTACCCTAAGGTCAAACTAAAGTCATGTAAACCTTAAACGTGAAGTATGGACATTGAGCCTTCATTTCATTAGATGTTGGTTGACCTTTGAAGACTGTGAAGCTTGAGATCTCTGATGTAGCTTGAACTTGAGATCTTCTAAAGCTTGAACTTCATCTTGTACTGTTATTCTTGAGTTGTACTTGATCTTTAGTTGTATTTGAGACTTGAACAAGAACTTGTCTTCTGATGTAGCTCTTGAAATATTCTGATCATTGAAGCTTGCAGAAGTAGACAAATAACTTGAACTTGAACTTCTTGAAGTAGATCACCATTCCTAACTTGTAGCATTGATGCAGTGACTTAAACATACAAATCAACATGCTACACAAGACATAAATTGTGTTTTTGGCACCACAAAATTTGACAACTAAAGGGGCAAATAACTATTGCACTTACAATCTCCCCCTTTGTCAAATTTGTGACAAAACACACTTAAAAAATATGATCAATATGAACACAATAGAAATCATGCACCAGTTATAAAAGTAACCTAGTTACAGATTAACGAATCATGCACCAGTTATCATTCACAAATTCTTCATTGCTTACTCCCCCTGAGTAGCACAATAAAATCTAGCATAAAAATGATATGCTACTCTACTCTCCCACAATCCATATTTATCTCCCCCATATCCATATTTATTAAACTTAAAGTATTCTCCCCCTTTTTGTCATAATAAGACAAAGGAATAAAAGAATAAATGGAAGTGGAAGACCAATAAGAAAGTAATTAAAGGAATAACTAGTTAAGATATGTAAAAAAAAATAAGTAAATTCGAAGTTCACATAGCATTAACTAGCTGAAACAAAAATCAGTCATACAAACTGAAGTAAAATGAAAGTCCACACACCAACAAATGTAGTATAAAAGTTATTACAAACCAAAGATTAAAACACTTAATCAGATCCTGAGGAAGGAGCGGGTAAGGTAGGATTAATTTGATGAAGACCCTTGTTTAAACGCCTAAGATACTTGCGCATATATTTAAATTGCAAATCATGGGCAAATTCATGTTCTCTACCTTCTCCTCAAGAGCACGAAGACGAGCATCAAAATCAGATGGCTCATAATCAGGATCATTTGTAGAATTTGATTCAATTTCATCAACAATATCATCCATATTTATGTCATTAGTAGGAAGATCGCCACCTTCTTCATCATTCCCTGCTTCAGCACTATCACCACCCACATCTCTTTGGCAAGGAGCCAATTCCAACTTTATCTTGTTTATATTAGAATTGTTAAACGAAGGATGACGAATAGGAGCCTCTTCAACAGGCATAACAACTAGCATATGAGACGCTAACACTATCATAAGATATGAAAATGGAATATCACTGTGTCCTGGATGAAGTCGAAACTGAATGATGAAATGACATATCAAGGAAGGTAGACAAACTTTAATACCAGTGATGATAGAATGCAGAACCCGAACCATATAGGAAGTCAGTTCTGTTTTGTTACCAGAACATGGATATAAATTTGAAGTAAAGATTCTGTGGAGAACCCTGTATTTGGGTAATAAATACTTTACAGGGAGAGTATTTCCTTTATGAATCCATTGAACGTCCATATTACATAAATCTCTGGTTAACATACATTTTTCTGATTCTGACGGTTTCTCCACTAGAGTCTGAATAGGAATACCCTCGTCATTAACAGGTATTTCCATTAGATCCGCAATCAGATGATGGTCTACTGTAAATGGACCTTCTCTAGTATCAATATTAAATGTTAAATTATCAGATGAAAATTTAGAGATACATGCAATCATGGCATATGCAATGGATTGGTATGCCGTCTCACTCCAATGTAGGATGTTATCCCAACCTACAGATTGAGAAGAGGAAGGATACCAAAAGGAGCAATATGATAAAAAAAATACAGGTCTTTCAACAATGACATTATGCATACACAAATCCCTAACATGAGTGGGATCATCTTTAGATGACCGAAGATGGCACCTAGAGATAGGAGTTGATCATGAAGAGGATGGACCACGGGCAGTTTTCTTTTTCCCTTTAACATCCGTTTGCAATAGATTAAACAAGGAAATAAGTAGACTCAAAAGATGACGAGTGGGTTTTTGATAGATCATATTTCTTAAGAGCAAACCCCAAAATCACAATGAAATACAAAATAAATTTCTCCAGGAGTGAAAATGAAGTAATATAAACTAGAATCTATGTAATGCCTTGAAAATTGGGGGTCGAGTAGCAACTCAACTCCCGAGTTTCAAAACATCACTTATGCAACATATATGCTTATGATTAAAATGTTGTCTGTGTTAGTGCATTAATCATGAGTGGGATTATACCAAAACAGTAATTCATACTCCAGATCAATTTATACAACGCAAGCGGAAGACTGAAAGATGTATATAAACGTATATGAGCCCAAAAGGATCACTATCGGTCTCCAGAGTATAAACACATCACTGAGTCACCATATACATATAATAGTTCAAGACTCAAAATGTCAAAAATAGTTCAACTACAATGATAGGCCCTGTAGCTCCATCGATAAGGACGGCTAAAGCGAAACTGCCGGAGAACTGCATATGCAAGAACGCATCCTGATCGCCATCGTAATCCGGCTCCGCCTCTAGAGTCTCGTCATCATCTGCATCTAAGACAGAGTCTGGTGGGTATTCGGAGCACTGTCCCAAAACGTGAGAGTGAGAAATCAACTCAGTGGAATCATAGAACAAAGGTTAACATGTTATCAACTCAGTCAAGCAGTAATGATAAAGCAGACATATCAGACATTCCTAGATACTCTTATTAATGCAAGGATGAAATGTATTCATGATGCATGCCCTCGCCTACACTCCCTCATGCGATACCATCTTACGGTCGCAGCATGCTTTCTTCCCTCTATGCTCTTCAACCCGAGGCACATGCAGTGCGATGTTATGAGCGTGATTACCAAGCTCTTATTAGTCCTTATCATACAACAGGATTGGGAAACTAAGGTACCTCCCTTATATCATTTCCCAAACAATGATCCATTCTAGGGTCGTCAGTCCCAGCAAATCTCATATAATGTTATGGTTCTAGGTCGCTGCAAAGGGTTCATCACCTAATCAGTGCAGGCCTAGTTTATACTCTTATTGCTGCGAAAGAGTTGTTGCCTCCATGTAGACTCAGAGTATGCTCGAGGTCACTATAAAGGGCTCGTCACCTTATCAGTGTAGGCTGACAGCTTGAATACAGTGTCTCATACCACCATATTTGGCTCACGAGGTAGTGTTGCTCACTGGTCACTACAGGTGGACTCGTCGCCCCGGCGTAGGCCAACAGCTTGACCACAGTGTCCCATACCACCATGTCCGGCTCATGAGTCTTAGCGGATCGAGGTACCAACGTTAACGGGGTTTTCACTGGTGAGTTTGGTACCTTAGGTTCAAGCAGTAGCATCCATACATGGTGAACATACGTTGGGTCAATCAAGTTACTTGACGAGCTAGACTATGACGAGCACACCTGAAGCTGATCGACATGAAGTGCGTAAACACTCCGTGTGGCCTAACCACTGCCGACAACTCTAGTACAACTCGGGTTCGTCAAACACGTCCTACGTGGCGAATGAATCTCAGCCACGAACTCAAAGCCTGTTACCGATTGCCTGAACCATAGCATAGCCCCATACAAATTCAACCTTAACCAATAAGCATGTGAATTAGTCAGAACAGGAGTAACCAAGTAATCTAATCATACTATCGAGCATGTTATAAGGTGCAACATAAACAAGAATTCATACACATGCCTTTCACAAGTAAAGCAAAGAAACTAAACAACTTGCATGGAGGAAATCATACACATCCCTAAGGTAGTTGAGAATCCTATCTCAACACCCACCCAAAGTACTATTTACTAAGTACTTATACAATCATTTTTACAAACACTTAGACTACACGTATTAACATACATAACGTATGTTGGCCAAAACATGTATTAGGGTAAATCCTTTTGCTGAGGAGTTGTTACACATATAACTAGCATATACACACAGTAGTTAATCATGGCAAACACACTTTCATATTTCATACGTATACGATATTTTCTACAAATATACAGAATATGCTAAACTCCACAAATTTCATATATAACTGAAATGCAAAACAAACATTGCATTTTGCATGTGAAATAACATTCACATCAGGAAT
Organism: Magnolia changhungtana; assembly: GCA_030180095.1. Classification (NCBI taxonomy): domain Eukaryota; kingdom Viridiplantae; phylum Streptophyta; class Magnoliopsida; order Magnoliales; family Magnoliaceae; genus Magnolia; species Magnolia changhungtana. The sequence continues at coordinate 2,222,952 of JASAUF010000293.1, forward strand.
CTATCATTATCCGACATTGAAATCTTTGAAAACCATAACCTATACGCCTATAGTTCTCACCTTACGCTGATAAACTGTAATGGAGTTGTTTTAGATGTTAAGTCTTTGTCAACGGCGGATTTGCAACCTATAGTATGAGTTAGGTTAGCCATTTCATAACTAGCACTATCAGAAACACTATGCCAGATTAGTGTTAGGTTTCCTTACCCAAGTGTAACGTCGAAATCGTCGGAATAGCGATGTAGGTAGGGTAGCTAAGTGCGTGAAATGACGGGATTGAATCCCAGGAAGAAGCGCCTACTCTCTCTCTCACTTTCTCTTTCCTTCCCTTTTTCTCTCCTCTCTTTCTTAGGGTTTCTAAATTCGTATGGAATATGATAGAGGGGGTTTAAAGTCCTTATATAGGCCTAGAACTGATGGGAATGACCCCAGGGCCAAGGTATACTTAGGTTATATCCAAAGAGCGTCTGTTTCAGCTCAATAAAGTACTTCCGAAGGCTCCCTTTTCTGCGTGCGGTCGAACTTAAGCTCCTTGACTATGGATCTAGGTCAGGCTAAGTTTTCGATCCGATCAGATTTACAGATCGACCATGGCGGACCAGTTTCAGTTCAACAGTCATCACCACTCGATCAGGGCCACAAGTACACTGACATGTGTATGAAATTTCTCCTGATCTGAGGGTGTACTTGGGTCAGATTCTGACGGTCTGAATCCTTATATTTAGCCTGCAAGCGACACGACTTAGGTTACTTAAATTCAGATTTTATTTCTAAATATATTCACGTTTCTCACACACTTCGCTCTGGGCTTAAGTTGTCCGTTTCTGGATACTATCAAGATTTGATTTCCGAGATGGTTGTCAAGCCCAGCAAGGCGATCCTAAGCGTTTAGTCTCGTGGTCATCGGACTTTCAACATGCGGTCTAGGTCTAATACAAAGTTTTAATGTGCTCCCGAGAGTAATAGGGTAATGAGATTGATCCTAGATTTCAGGGTAATGTAGCATTAATGATTCTGCAAGTTCTGGGTCTTGCAGTTCATATTTAAAGTGGATCAAGTGGATTTCATAACTAATCTAGTTTAGCACTTAGTTACTTTTGTCTAATTTCTAAAGGATTTGGTCCTGAGTGATTTCTGCCTGAGGTGGTACTCGGGTCTTTGTATGGAATTTTCTGAGTCGTTACAATCTACCCCCCTTAAAGAAAAATTTCATCCTCGAAACTAGTACCTTTTCATACTCCTTGAGAAGTTGAGGGTAGTTCTTACGAACCTCAGCTTTTGTCTCCCAAGTAGTCTCTTCTTCAGTGTGATGCATCCACAATACCTTCACAAGTGGGATGACCTTGCTACGCAACACCTGCTCCTTCGTGTCTAGAATACGTGTCAGTCACAGTATATAAGTAGCGTCCTCACTCAACTGCACCTGCTCCCACTTGATAATGTGGAAAGGATCAGGAATGTACTTTTTCAGCATGGAAACATGAAATACATTGTGTACACCAGCAAGTTTCCCCTTCTTGCCAAACCAAAGGATTGCCTTCATAGGGGAAACTGTAAGAAACACATGATCTCTAACTTCGAACTTCAGCGGTCGCTGCCTCGTATCGACGTAGCTCTTCTGTCTGCTTTGCGCTGTAAGAAGTCGACGCTAATGTCGATCTTCTCTGAGGTCGCCTATACTAACTCTGGGCCAATCAAACTATGCTTGTCAACCTCTGCCCAGCAATGCAGTGCTTGACAGGGGCGCCCATACAATGCCTCATACAGAGCCATGCCAATACTCGCTTGAAAGCTGTTATTATAGGTAAACTCTGCATATGGAAGACAATCATCCCAACTGTCCTTAAAGTCCAAAACACAAGCCCGTATCATATCCTCCAAAATCTGGTTCACCCATTCCGTCTGCCCGTCAGTTTGTGGGTGGAACGCGGTGCTCAACTTCAGCTTCACACTCATCGCTTCCTGGATATGAGTCCAGAAGATAGATGTGAATCCTGTGTCTCTATCTGACACGATCTCCAAAGTAACTCCATGCAGACGTACAATCTCCTTGATATACAGCCTGGCAAACTCGTCTGCAGAATTTGTGACTTTAATCGGGAGGAACTGAGTCAATTTTGTTAACCAGTCCACGATCACCCAATTAGAGTCATAACCCTTCCTCATCTTCGGTAGCCCCGAGATGAAGTCCCACTTCCATTCAGCTATGGGCATGGGTTGAAGGAGTCCAGGAGGTCGGCGATGCTCGACCTTGACATGCTGGCACGTGAGACAACGTGATACTTACTCTACGATATGGGCCTTCATATTGTCCCACCAATATGACCTCTTCATGTCTTGGTACATCTTCGTGCTACCTAGATGCATTGCTAACTTTAAATTGTGCGCTGTCTCAAGAACTTCCTGTCTCAAATCATGAATGTCTGGACGCATAGGCGGCCAAGATAACGTAAGCCCCCATTGTACCAACACTCCATTCCGCATCCTCATCTCTACTAGCCTTTGTCCTCATCTCCTCTAACCACTTGTCTTCTCGCTGAGCCTCTCTGATTCGGTCATCAACCAGTGGTTGCACTCAAATATGCGCGATACTCTCAAACAGTTCTTCTACCGTGAGCTTCTACTCAAAGTCACGCATGAAATCCACCATGTGTCATTCCTCAACCATCAGCAGAGCCGCAAATGCTATCGCCTTCTTGCGGCTCAATGCGCCTGCCACAAGGTTAGCCTTGCTAAGATGGTAGGAAACCTAGAACTTGAAGTCCTTCAAGGTTTTCATCCATCGTCGTTGCCTCATGTTCAGTCCCTCTGTGTGAATATGTACCTAAGGCTCTTGTGGTCGTAAAAGAGCTCGAACTCTTCTCCATAGAGGTAATGTCTCCAGAGCTTCAATGCAAAAAATGACGGCATCTAATTCCAGGTATGCGTAGGATAATTTTCCTCGTGTTTCCTCAACTATCTCGAGGCATAAGCAATCACCCTGTCCTTCTGCATAAGGACACATCCCAAACCAACACGAGATGTGTCGGTATATATTGTATATTTGACCCCTTGCTCTGGCAATACTAACACAGGGACGGACGTCAACCTGTCCTTCAACTCTTGAAAAGCTGTTTCCGCCTTCTCATTCCAAGCGAACTTCAAATCCTTCTGTATCAACTGAGACAAAGGTCTGGCTATCTTCGAGAAGTCCCAAATGAATTGTCGATAGTAACCTACCAACCAAGAAAACTCCTCACCTCAGTAACCGAACCGGGCTGTTCCCAGTCCTGAACCGTGGCTACCTTAGCAAGGTCCACCGATATGCCTTCCTTGGATACCACATGCCCCAGGAACTTAACTTCCTCTTTCCAGAAGTTGCATTTCTTGTACTGTGCGAACAACTGGTTCTTCTTCAAAGTATGCAAGACTGCTCGTAGGTGTTCCTCGTGCTCTTCCCGACTCTTAGAGTATATCAGGATGTCATTAATAAATATGATGACGAATCGAAATAGAAATAGCCGAAACACCCTGTTCATCAGGTCCATGAACACGGCTGGTGCATTCGTAAGACTGAACGACATCACGAGAAACTCATAGTGCCCAAAACAAGTCCTGAAAGTTGTCTTCTACACATCCTCATCCCTAACGTGCAACTGATGATACCCTGACTGCAAGTCGATCTTTGTGAAATACTGTGCTCCTCTCAATTGATCAAATAAGTCATCTATTCTGGGCAAAGGGTACTTATTCTTCACCGTTACTTGGTTCAACCTGGGGTAATCAATATACAGCCGCAGTGAACCATCTTTCTTCTTTACGAACAACACAGGTGCTCCCCATGGACATACGCTAGGTCGTATAAAGCCTGCATCTAATAGATCATCGATCCGTCTCCTCAGTTCCTCTATCTCACACAGAGGCATGCGTATGTCGGGAGTGAAATGGGCGTCGCACCAGGCATTAGATCAATGGTGAAATCAATCTCACGACGAGGAGGCAGCCCAGGTATCTTACTGAACACTCCCTCAAAATCCTGAACTACAGGCGTGTTTTCAAGTGCCGGGCCATCAACATTCTTCAATAAAGAAGCGTAACAAAGAACTCGAAAAGGGCAACTGACCTGCACGGGAAATGAAAAGGGCGTGCCCTCATGCTCGTAAGTTGTCACTAGATGGGTCTCGCAGTCAATCTCACCCCTCACTTTAGTTAGCCAATCCATACCAAGGATGACGTCGAAATGGTATATCGTGGTGAAAATCAGGTCAATACATATCGTCCTGCTCCCTAGATCTATCAAGCAACCCTCACACATTTTGGTGGCATCCGTAAAAGTCCCTGGTGCTACGATAACTCACACCCCAACCATCGGGGTCTTATTCAACCCTAAGCGCTTGACTGCAGAACATGATATCACGGAAATAGTGGATCCCGTATCCACCAACAGAAATATAGGGGTACCTTCAATGTGGGTGGTGAGATCGAAGGCTAAAGGTATGGTAGCTGTAGAATCAGGCACTTCCACTGTAAGTGCATGGACGCGCGCCTGCTGAGATCGGTTAGGCTGAGGCGTCATAGATCGCTGAGGCGGTCTAAATCGAGGCGCAGGTGGCCGGAATGATGGATGAGCTGGTGCAGTCCATAGGGGTAGAGCCGATAGAACCTGAGGGCGAGGGTGGTCGATTCTCTACGGTGGCGAAAACCCACTGTCTCTCATACGCGCAAAGTAACTCTCTGCAGCGTGACCTGGTCTCCCACAGTACGTATAGGTCACACCAGGTCGCCACATCGGAACTAGTGGCGCCGCGATCCTGTGGGAAGAGTCAGTACAGGACCTCTTGCCGAGGAATGGCTTGCTCGATATATCTGGTCGTGGCCTAAGGATCATAGGCCAACGAGAAGGTAACAATCGATCCCTGTCCTGCTCTACTCACATAGACATGTGTATGAGCTTAGCATAGGAGGGTATGATAGCACAGCACATCTTCGAGTGAATATCAGGTCGCAAGCCCTTGGAGAAACGTCTCATCCGCATCTGCGCGTCAGCAAGTATAGTAGGGACGTACCTACCCCAACTCCGTAAACCGGTGCTCTACTCTGTCACTGTCATGCCTCCCTGTTTGAGGTGCAAGAATCCATTCTACTTCTCGTGCCGGTATGTAAGGGGATAGTACTTCTCATGGAAGCGGGTCTCAAATGCTACCACGTCCATACATAATCAACTGCAATGGTCCGCAGGACACTATCCCACCATAAGTTGGCCTCCTTCTCAAACATAAAGGTGACGACCTGCTCCAGCTCTGTACAGTGTAGCATCCTCAGCATCTTAGAGATGCGGTTAAGCCAATATTCGGCCTCCTCGGGTCTGTGAGAACTCGCAAAGGTAGGAGGCCGTAAGCACTGGAATCGCTCAAGGAGGCCACTCGTACCCAAGTTCTCCGTAGGGTATATAGTAGGTGCAGGTAAAGTCACACCCTTATCCTGTGTGAAAGGCCCTACAGTCTCCGCAGGGTGCACAGATGGTGCAGGTGGAGTCGCACTCCCACCCTGACCAGGGCCCCTGCAATAGTGGCCAAGAGCTGCTGTTGCTGCTACTACTGCTGGTTCTTCACCTACTGCTGGTGCATCATCATTAACAACTGCTCCAACCTATCCATAGGTAGGGCCCACTGAGGCACATGCTGCGTCGAAGAAGACGCACGGTTTTGCTCACGAACCGATGGTGTGTAAGGTGACGGCCCAACTGTAGGACCAGTAGAAGGCTGAGATGCAGGCATAGTCTTACAAACTGGGTCCGAACCAGGGTCTGTACGACCGTCACTCCAGGGAGGTGCCTGGTCCATCGAATCAGTAAATGTGAGGCATGCCGTGCTCCGTGTGACTGTAGGTGGCATTCCCTATATGACATGTGGCACAACTTGTGTAAGATGTAGCATAGTAATACATAATCCTTTAAGCATTCCACACACTTCATAACAAAAGAAACTGCATGCATTTCATTTACCCAAATTGTCACAATACATGGAATACAGTTCTACATGGATCACAACAGGGATGCATGCGGCTATGAACTATTCAACCCAAACACACTTTCTACCTTCTACACTACTAAGCCATGAATCATTTAAACACAAACATCATAAAGCAGCAATAAAAAAGCTACAAGACAATGGTACGGAAGACTAGGTATTCGAATCTAGTGATGGGGGAGGGGCACCCTTATCCTGCAGATAGCACAGGATAGTCTTCAAGGTGCGAGTCACCTTCCGAAACTTATGCTTCACAAGGGCCCGAAGATCAACAATATCCTGTCGTAAGGTAGCCTGACCCTCCTCAAGTCGAACTAAACGGGCATCCCTAGCAGCCCGATCAGTGCCCTGCTCCGGTACCGTAGGAGGAGAGCTCTCATCTGTATCATGGGCCTCCTCCTCTTCTTCCTGTTCCTCCTCTATCTCTTCCCTGCTTTCCTCCTCGCTTTCATACTCCTCACTAGTCGTCTCATCCTCACTCTCATCAAGTCGAGCTTGCCGTTGCCGTGGCCCGATTTTCATCTGATTGAGAGTAGTTTCGTCGATGAAATGTTGCGGCACTGGGAGTTCTGCACCAAGTCTGTAGCCAAACTCGTGTGCAATCTTGTATATAAGCCGGCCGAAGGGGAGCGAATCAGTCCTTCTATTGGAGCATGCAGTAAGAACTATCTATCGCAAAACATACGTAAGCACGCACAACTTCTCTCCCTGCCCCACTTGGTATAAAAAGTCTACCATTAGGCGCGTGCACTCACTGTGATAGCCCCACTTGGGGTACACATTAAACGTGCAGATATGGAGTAGGTGGAAATCACCCATCATGTTTGGCGCTAGGAGGCTATTGTTTGGTTGTCATTGAACCAGTCAACCACAAAGAAAATGCGTACAGTGATCCCTTTCATGTGCACTCTTCAGATTTTTCTCGCTCGCGTGGACTTGGCTAAGTGGTATTCCCATGAGTCGAGCTATCAGGCCAGCGTCCATTATGGCCTCTCGACCTCTTCTCGCGGGAATCTTGAACTGCAAGGGGTCCAGCGTAGGCTCTTGAATATGGGTATAGAATGCTCGGACAGTGCCCCTATTTGCAAGATATTTTCCCTTAAACACCGAGCCCCATCCGGCCTCACCCAGGCGCTCCAATAACAGATACTCCCCAAAGAGCTTCTCGTCAACATGAGCTTCAAAAAGGACCCTATGGTCATGAAACCTACCATAAAACATTTCTGCTAAAAGAATCCTTTCAAGGGGAGCCTGGGGATCAAGCTCCTGCTTCGTCCGGATCTCCAAATCAATGCTTGGACTTGCGGCGGCGACTTTCTTTTTCCTTGAACGAGTAGGGCGACTAGGCCCGACTTCATCCACGGTACCCTTTCTCTTTTCCATGAGAGAAAGAATGGTGAAAATGGAGAAGATGCCTGTCACAAGCTCGAACAATGCCATGGAAAAGGAAAGAAAATGGGAAAATACGAGGGATACTTAGGTTCCCACAAATTTGAGACACAAAGTGGGGCTTAAATGCTCAAATGAAAGGGGAATGAAGAATGTAAACAGTTGTGGAGGGAGATTTCGAATGTGTGGTGAAGGTGGTGCATGAAAAGGGGAGGAGGAGCACTTGAAGGGGGGATTTGAGTGAGGATTTGGGTATTTTCTTGAGAAAAAGAAAGCTTGGAGTGGTAGTTTGTGAAGGAGGGGCGACAAAGGAGGGGTTTTAATCGAAAACCCGTGCACAACTGGGACACACAGTGCCCTAGAAACGATCGACCCCCCCGGCCAAGCCCGCCTGGTGGTGAGGCCTCGCCAAACCAGCGAGGTCCTCGCTAGTCTCTGGACCTTCTGGCGAGGTCCTCCTGCCCCCTGGACTTCAAATGTATGTGGGTCCCACCTTGGGTCCCCCTGGAAGAGTCCTGTTTGGCCCCCGACTCCGCTTTGAGTCATTTCGTGTCCACTCGGGTGTGTTTCTGATGTACAGCTACATCTGTACAGTATCGAGGGCTGAGAAGAGGTGATTTACTGTCTAAACTCATCGATCGACAGTCTAGGAAAGATCTGGGGTCGCCTCAAGCGATCACGGAGGTGTATGGACTCGATCTCGGCGACCAATATCGATGAACTTCGTCAATTGCCGAAATCGGGAAAACCTAAGCTTATTTCTACATTTTTCTCGCACCCGCCTATGTCGAAAAGCATCAGTGTATGTCGTGTGACCATAATCCAGGTCCGGTTTAATCCAAATCATTCTCTGATACTAACTTGTAACACCCTGAAAATCGAGGGTCGAGTAGCAACTCAACTCCCGAGTTTCAAAACACCACTATGCAACATATATGCTTATGATTAAAATGTTGTCTGTGTTAGTACATTAATCATGAGTGGGATTATACCAAAATAGTACTTCATACTCTATATCAATTTATACAATGCAAGCGGAAGACTGAAAGATGTATATAAACGTATATGAGCCCAAAAGGATCACTATCGGTCTCCAGAGTATGAGCACATCACTGAGTCACCATATATATGTAATAGTTCAAGAGTCAAAATGTCAAAAATAGTTCAACTACAATGATAAGCCCTGTAGCTCCGTCAATCAGGACGACCTAAGCAAAACCGCTGGAGAACTCCATATACGAGAACGCATCCTGATCGCCATCGTAAACCAGTTCTACCTCCAGAGTCGCATCGTCATCTGCATCTAAGACAGAGTCTGGTGGGTGTTCAGAGCACCATCCCAGAACGTGGGAGTGAGTGATCAACTCAGTGGAATTATAGAGTAAAGGTTAACATGTTATCAACTCAGTTAAGCAGTAATGATAAAGCAGACATATCAGATATTCCTAGATACTCTTATTAATGTAAGGATGAAATGTATTTATGATGCATGCCCTCGCCTACACTCCCTCGTGTGACACCATCTTACGGTCGCGGCATGCTTTCTTCCCTCTATACTCTTCAACCCGGGGCATATGTAGTGCGATGTTATGAGTGTGATTACCAAGTTCTTATTAGTCCTTTTCATACAGTAGGATTGGGAAACTATTGTACCTCCCTTATATCATTTTCCAAACAATGATCCATTCTAGGGTCGTTAGTCCCAGCAAATCTCATATGATGTTACGGTTCTAGGTTGCTATAAAGGGCTTGTCACCTGATCTGTGCAGGCCTAGTTTATACTCTTGTTGCTACGGAAGGGTTGTCGCCTCCACATAGACTCAGAGTATGCTTGAGGTCACTATAAAGGGCTCACCACCTTATCAGTGTAGGCCGATAGCTCGAATACAGTGTCCTATACCACTGTATTCGGCTCACGAGGCGGTGTTGGTCACTGGTTACTAGGGATGGACTCACCGCCCCGACGTAGGCCGACAGCTCTACCACAGCGTCCCATACCACCATGTCCGGCTCACGAGTCTTAGTGGACTGTGGTACCAAGGTTAACAGGGTTTTCACTGGTGAGTTTGGTACTTTAGGTTCAAGCAGTGGCATCCATACATGGTGAACATACATCGGGTCAATCGGGTTACTTGACGAGCTAGACTATTACGAGCGCACTTGAAGTTGATCGACATGAAGTGCGTAAACACTCCGTGTGGCCTAACCACTGCCGACAACTCTAGTATGGCTCGGGTTCGTCAAACACGTCCTATGTGGCGAATGAATCTCAGCCACAAACTCAAAGCCTGTTACCGATTTCCTGGACCATAGCATAGCCCCATACACATTCAACCTTAACAAATAAGCATGTGAAGTAGTCAGAACAGGAGTAACCAAGTAATCCAATCATACTATCGAGCATGTTATAAGGTGCAAAATAAATAAGAATTCATACACATGCCTTTCACAAGTAAAGCGAAGTAACTAAACAACTTGCATGGAGGAAATCATACACATCCCTAAGGTAGTTGAGAATCCTATCTCAACACCCACCCAAAGCACTATTTACTAAGTACTTACTTATATAAGCATTTTTACAAACACTTAGACTACACGTATTAACATACAGAACATATGTTGGCCAAAACATGTATTAGGGCAAATCCTTTCGCTAAGGAGTTGTTACACATATAACTAGTATATACACACAGTAGTTAATCATGGTAAACACACTTTCATATTTCATATGTATACGGTATTTTCTACAAATACACAGAATACGCTAAACTCCACAAATTTCATATATAACTGAAACACAAAACAAATATTACATTTTGCATGTGAAATAACTTTCACATCAGGAATCTATCATTATTCGACATTGAAAGCTTTGAAAACCATAACCTATACGTCTATAGTTCGCACCTTACGCCGATAAATGCGTAACGGAGTTGTTTTAGATGTTAAGTCTTTGTCAACGGCGGATTTGCAACCTATAGTATGAGTTAGGTTAGCCATTTCATAACTAGCACTATCAAAAACCCTAAGCCAAATTAGTGTTAGGTTTCCTTACCCAAGTGTAACGTCGAAATCACCGGAATAGCGATGTATGTAGGGTAGCTAACTGCGTGAAATGATGGGATCAAATCCCAGGAAGAAGCGCCTACTCTCTTTTTCACTTTCTCTCTTTTTCCTTCCCTTTTTCTCTCCTCTCTTTCTTAGGGTTTCTAAATTCGTATGGAATATGATAGAGGGGGTTTAAGGTCCTTATATAGGCCCAGAACTTATGGGAATGACCCCAGGGCTAAGGTATACTTAGGTTATATCCAAAGTGCGTCTGTTTCAGCTCAACGGAGCACTTCCGGAGGCCCCTTTTCTACCTGCGGTCAAACTTAAGCTCCTTGACCATGAATCTAGGTCAGGCTAAGTTTTTGGTCCGATCGAATTTACAGATCGACCGTGGCCGACCAGTTTCAGTTCAAGGGTCATCGCCACTCGATCAGGGCCACAAATACATTGACATGTCTATGAAATTTCTCCTGATCTGAGGGTCTATTTGGTCAGATTCTAATGGTTTGAATACTTATATTCGGCCCGCAAGCGATACGATTCAGGTTACTTAAATTCAGATTTCATTTCTAAATATATTCACGTTTCTCACACACATCGCTCTAGGCTCAAGTTGTTCATTTCTGGATACTATCTAAATTTGATTTTCGAGATGGTTGTCAAGCCTACCATGGTGGTCCTAAGCGTTTAGTCTCGTGGTCATCAGACTTTTGACGTGCGATCTAGGTCCAATAAGAAGTTTTAATGTGCTCCCAAGAGCAATAGGGTAATGAGATTGATCCTAGATTTCAGGGTAATGTAGCGTTAATGATTCTGTAAGTTCTGGGTCTTGCAGTTTGTATTTAAAGTGGATCAAGCAGATTTCACAGCTAATCTAGTTTAGTACTTAGTTACTTTTGTCTAATTTCTATAGGATTCGGTCCTGAGTGATTTCTGCCTGAGGTGGTACTCAGGTTTTTGTACGAAATTTTCTGAGTCGTTACAATCTACAAGAAAAACACAAATGATGCACTAACCTTGAGGAATCAAACAGTTGGGTACAACTGGTCATACTAATGCCCATTGGAGAGAAAATAGGAAATGAGGAAGATGAAATTTTCCCCCAAATTAAAAAGGTCCAGTGCACTACACAACTGGTCGAGGACTGTTCTCGACTGGTTGTACCACGACTAGTCGAGCACGTCCTCGACTGGTCGTGAACCAATAAAAACAACATTTTCATAAAAATTTAAAATTTAAACCGATAAATTATTAAATATATATACACTATGATACACAAATGCATGAATAATCAATTTAAATTGCACATTCTAAGATCAAATTTTAATTTATTAAACCTGCTTTTGTCGAGCGGTTTAATAAAAATGTCAGCAAGTTGAGTCTCGGTCGGAATGTAATCTAAAGAGATTAATTTTTCTTCTATTAATTCACGAATGTAATGATACCTAATGTCAATGTGCTTGTTACGTTAATGCTGGATTGGATTTTTTGAAATATTTATAGCACTAGAATTATCACAATATAATATCATTAATTCCTGTAAAATTCCATAATCGCTTAACATATGTTTCATCCAAACAAGCTGAGTACATGCATTTTCAGCTACGATGTATTCAGCCTCAGCAATAGAGAGCGATACAGAACTTTACTTCTTGTTAAACCAAGAAACTAAATAATTTCTGATATAAAAACCACCACTGGTTGACTTTCTATCATCGATATTACCAGCCCAATCAGCATCTGAATACCCAACCAATTGAACACTAGTATCATATGGATACCAGAGACCCAAATTAGCAGAACTTGTGACATATCGTATAATCTGCTTAACAGCAGTTAGATGAGATTCTTTAGGGTTAGACTGATATATAGCACATATACCAACACTTAAAGCAATATCAAATCGACTTGCAGTTAAATAAAGTAAACTGCCAATCATGCTATGATATAGTTTAGGATCTACATTTTTACCTATAGAGTCTTTTGAGAGTCTTAAGGTTGTACTCATAGGAGTGTCAAAATTCTTACCATTCTCAAATCTGAACTTTTTAATCAAGTTCAAAGCATATTTGGTTTAAGAAATAAAAATACCATCAAGTTGTTATTTTACTTGCAACCCTAGGAAATAATTCAATTCCCCAACCATGCTCATTTCAAACTTAGATTTCATTAAATCTGCAAATTCAACAGTCATGTTACTATAGGTAGATCCATAAATAATATCATCAACATAGATTTCCATTAAGATATGATCGTAATGTTTCTTAACAAACAAAGTTTTGTCAACACTTCCCATTAGAAAATTATGACTTAGTAAAAACTTAGTCAATTTTTCGTACCATGCCCTGAGAGCTTGTTTTAAACCATAGAGAGCCTTTTTAAGGTGATAGACATGATCAATGTTCTTAGGGTCTTCAAAACCCATTGGTTGTTCAACATAAACTTCTTCATGCAGATCGCCATTTAAGAAGGCATTCTTTACATCTATTTGATAAATTTTCAATTTTCTAAAGTAAGCAATGGATATGAATAGTTTGATTGATTTAAGGTGAGCAACTGGGGCAAAGGTTTCATCGTAATCAATGCCTCCTATTTTAGTGTACCCTTGTACGACCAGTCTTGCCTTATTTTGAATAATATTACCAAGTTCATCAGACTTATTTTTGAAAATTTACTTTGTTTCGATAATATGTTTATCTTTAAGTCTAGGAACAAGATTCCAGACATCATTTCGAACAAATTGATTAAGTTCTTCCTGCACAGCAACTATCCAGTTTTCGTCAAAAAGAGCTTCTTTTACATTAGCTGGTTCAATCTGGGATGTAAAACACACATAGTTACATGTCTTCTGATTGTTTACGAGTGTGCACACCAGTGAGAGGATTTCCAAGAATTTGAGTGGTTGGATGATCTTTAACAGTCCTCAGTTCACAATTAGTTTGATTTGATGAAGTATCTAGTTTGTCAATTAAAAGAACTTCATCATTATCTGAACTTGGGGTAGGTGTATTCAAGTGATTGTCAATAACCACATTAATGGATTCTTGAATCACACCGGTCCTTTTATTTAGTATACGATATGCACGACTGTTCAAAGAATATCCTAAAAAGATACCTTCATCACTTTTAGTATCAAACTTTTCCAAATTTTTACGGTCACATAAAATATAGCACTTACTGCCAAAAACTCGAAAGTATTTGACAGTGGGCTTTTTATTAAACCACATTTAAGTTGTTTTATTATTAGATTTACAAATATAAACCCGATTAATAACATAACATGCCGTATTCACTGCTTCAGCCCAAAGATTTCTAGGGAGCTTCATACTATTCAACATTACATTTCCCATATCTTGAAGCACTCTATTTTTCCTCTCCACAATTTTATTTTTTTATAGTGTTTTGGGCACAGAGAATTCATGCGATATTCCCTGATCGCTACAAAATTTCTCAAAACTGATATTCTCGAACGTAGATCTATGATCACTATGGATCTTACAAACTTGAGAACTTTTTTCAGTTTGGATCCGTTTGAGAATCCTTTTTACTTCGTCAAGGGTTTCTGATTTATCCCTTAAGAAGGGTACCCAAGTAAATCTGGTAAAATCATCCACGATTACCAGTATGTATTTTTTGTCACCTCGACTCTCCATCCTGGTAGGTCTTACAAGGTCCATGTGGAGAAGTTTGAGCGGTTTTGATGTGGCATTAGAGTTCACCTTTTTGTCAGCACTCCTAGTTTGTTTGCCAATCTGGCATTCGCCACATATTTTGTCTACTTTTTAAAGTTTAGTTAGACCTCTTATTAGTTCTCCTTTGCTCAATCTGTATAGATTATGGTAATGTACATGTCCAAGGTGTTTATGTCATAATTCTGTCTCATCAGTATGGACCATGTAGCACGATTGATTAGATGAGCTACCATCGCTTACAATATAATAGTTTTCAGAAGTCTTGCGACCAATTAATATTACAGAACCCTTTTTGTTTAAAATTTCACAACCTCGATTAGAAAAGTTCACGCTGTGATTGTTATCGCATATTTGAGATATGCTTAACAGGTTGTGTTTTAACCCCTCAGCATATAAAACATTCTTAAATAAGGGAAGAATATAGAGTTGAATCGTACCTTGGCCAATAATATTGCAGTTGCTACCATCACCAAATGTGACTGACCAATCAGTCATATCTTTATAGTCAGTGAATAAAGCCTTATCGCCTGTCATATGGCTGGAGCACCCACTATCTAGGTACCACTTTGTATGGCTTGTCGCTTTGAATGCAGTGTGAGCAACCAAGCAGGTAACCTTAGGAACCCATTTCATAACTATTTTGGGTTTAGGAGTATAGTTGGTCTTCTTAGGTTTGTAGTTGTTGAAAGACTGACCCACTGAGTTAGATTTTAAGAGCTCCTTAAGTAGATCGACTATTTTCTCAACTAAAGGGTTTTGATTTTGATTTTTGTAATTAATATGGTTACCTTTAATTTTGAAAGATTAAAAAGTTTTAACATTTTTAGAAAACTTTTGACTTGAACTTTTCCCTTTTGAGTTAGAGGATTCTCCTTTTACAAACTTAGAAGAGGTATTCTTTTGTTTAGGAGGAATATTTTTATCGTACCCCAAACCGGATCGGTCGCCACATTTTCTTGATCCAGACAATAATTTTTCTAATTTTGGATCACCTTGGGCATATCTCCATGTATCCTTTAAACTCAATAGTGAAGAGACTTCAAGTTTCAGTTTATCATTTTTGGATTTCAGATTTTCAATGAGGTTAGTTTTGAAATCTAGGTCACATTTGCATTTTTCAAAACAATCTGAAATATGAGATTTTTCTAAAATAAGAGAATCAAATCTTTCTCTAAGCCTTAAAAACCTTTCTTTTTGAAGCTTTAGCTTTACTGCAATCTTACAACTTTCCTTGTATAGGGCATTGTAGGCATCTTGAATATCTTCTTCATTATCATGATCACTATTCAAATTTTCTTCACTAGTTGAATCATCATAATCTGAAAAAGTGAACTTGGCTAGAGTCATAAGGACTTTAACTTCATTGCCTGACTCGGTTTTAGAATCTTCTGATTCAGAAGAGGTTTCAGTGCCAGAAGATTCATCCTAAGTAGCCAGCATTCCTTTCCTTTTAGGTTTGTCCTTTTTAGGACACTTGTTTGCTAGATGCCCATATTCTTGACAGTTGTAACATTGACTATCTTTCAAAGATTTTCAAGATTTAGATGTAGATTTAGATCCCTTCTTATCATTTGATTTTTGAAAGGCTACCTTCTTTCTACTTTTGAAAATCTTATAAAACTTTTTCGCTAATAGAGTCATATCATCTTCAGAATTTTCAAAATCAAAATTTTCTTGAGAAATACATTTAGAAGACTTAAAGGCTATAGATTTACCTTTAGGAGCTTTAAAGTTTAACTCATAGGTTTGTAAAGACCCAACTAATTCTTCTACCCCCATATTGTCTATATCACGAAGTTCCTGGATCGCAGTCACCTTTTAGTTGAACCGTTCAGGAAGTGAGCATAGTATCTTTGCACACACTTTACTTTCTGGGATTTTATCGCCAAGACCCCACATAGAGTTTGCAATGTCATTTAGTCTTGTATAAATGTCCATGAACATTTCATTTTCCTTCATATGTATTTTACCAAATTTAGTTGTGAGGATTTGGACTTTAGACTTCTTAACAATTGATGTACCCTCGTGTGTCATTTTTAAAATATCCCAAGCTTGCTTTGCAGTATCACATGATATAATTCTTTTGAACTCATCTGGTGATAGTGTGCAAGTGATTGCATTTAGTGCTTTTGCATTGGCACTACTCTCACTTTTCTGAAGTGTAGTCCAAGAAAAATAAGGTGATATTCTCATTTATTTTGATCCATCGATACCAATCGCTTCAGTGGTAAGAAGGATCCATTCAGTCGTTGTGGCTTGCCACACACTCTCATCCATTGATTTGAGAAAAATCTTCATCATGGTTTTCTAATAAGCATAATTAGAGCCATCAAATGGTGGAGGCCTAGTGACTGAAAGGCTATCAAAATTTGACATCTTATCAATAGCTTAGATCGATTAGCTCAGGAAATAAATCCAAATAATAATTAAAACGAGCTATTAGGCTCTGATACCACTTGAAAAGGCTTAGCTATATGTCCTAAGGGGGGAGAGGTGAATAGGAATGTGCCAAATTAAAACTTCAACAGCGAAATTAAACTGAATAAGATAGCCTTTAAAGATTGAACTTTAAATAAATCACAGTACTAAAATGTAAAGCAATCTTCAAATAATAAAATAGAGAGGTTGATACCAATGTTGTTCTAAGGACAACTTGCACCATAAAAACCAAGGGTTTATGGCAGGACAACCTTACTAGAACAATTTGAATATCAAGAACTCAAACAGAAAGGAAATAAAGGAAATAGCAAGAAATTAAATTCTAAGCTATTACAACATTCCCACAATGCTTGAAATGTAAAAGATTACAACATTCACAACCACATATACATTCCACAGCTTTGAATGATAAAAGATATAGAAATTCAAACAACCATTCAAACAACAAAATACAAAGAATTATAGTGGTTCGCTTGTGTGTACACCAACTGTTAAACAACAGCCACACAGATTGCTACTCGACTCCTAATATCCTCATACAGGGGATATCAACATTCACTATGAAAATAGGTTTCACAGGTTCACCTAAAACCTTCACAATTGTGTCTTTCAAATGGGCTTACACAATTCAAAAAACCCCACTTCTGAGTTTTCTGGCTCTCCTCAGATAACCACAAGATTGAGATTTTTCTGGCTTAACCTCAAACAAAAACTAAAATGAAGAAAATTTACAATAAAGTAAAATACCTGGATTTCTCCTTTCGTTGTAGCCTGGAAGAACCAATCGGAGTAAAAGTTCGAATATAGATGTTCAATTGTCCAATACTCACTTTAAAATAGTTTTAGGTTCTAATTGATTTTAAATTAAACTAGTTGGGCTAGCTCTATTTGATTTTGATTCCAAGAAGAAGGAATACAGCAATTCCTCTTTTCAATTTAGATTGAAATGCATAAACAAAATTAAATAAATAAAGCTAACAAAAGAGAATATGAAATATGTACAGCGTAGCTTAAATAACAAAAACTTATCTCAGAGTGATGCATTGATTTTACTTTAATTGAATTCTTGAAAAACTCTGAAATTCATGTTCTATTTATAGTTGCAGAAATCGCATCTTCGACTGGTCATACATTAAACCGCATTTTAAAATTTTAAACGCGATCGAATAAAATCGTTCCATGACTGGTTGTAGGGTGTCCATGACTAGTCGTGAGGCCTCCACGACTGGTCGTGACAATCCCACGACTTTTCATGAGGAACCAAGAATAGTTGCTAGAGTTTGAGTCGTAACTGCAGGATTGGTCGTGAACGAGTTGGCACTGTTCCTAGACTGGTCGAGTAGACTCCAGGACTGGTCAAAGCTCAATCAAAAATTTCTAAAAATTTGCAACTTAGGACTGGTCTTGGAATTTCTTAGACTAGTCGAGCCAATTCTAGGACTAGTCAAACAGAGTTCAGGACTGGTCTTTGAACAGACCAAACACTTATAAAATAATTCAACTTGAATTATGTATTCAAAATGACCTACCCTAAAGGCCTGTTTGGTTTTCCAATTACACCAGTAGTTGGGTGTAAAGATAGCATGATTATATCTTTACATGTATTAGCAATGATTGGTTGAATACTGGTATGTATCTTTCCCATGCTTGTTTTTTGGTATGTTTTGGGTGTAGTAGATAGCAATTCAACCTGTTTAAATAGACAGTGTAGTTGTCACATCACTGCTAAGATGCTGGTATGGTGTCCACTATCTCAGCTCTGCAGCAACTGTAATCAGTTGTTTAATTTTTACAGCAATACTGAGTCTACATAATTCCCCTTTCAGCAGTTTGGTCAACGTCCGAACGACTGGTTTCAATGGCCCAAAATTCAACATGGTAAAACTTGATATCCACATCTCTATGTTGCCGACTGCACGATGATATTTGTGATAGATCGTGTGGTCCACAAAATATAGCGAAATGCATCGAGATGTATAACATCACTTTTGGGTGGACCACGTGATGATCTTTGTAGGTTTTCATTATGTGGTCCACAACATATATCATTTTAATACCCATCACGCGTATATCAACAGTATGTGGTGGACCACATGTGATCTTTGTGACATATTGTGTGGTCCACAACACGTATCAAAATGCACCCAAACGTATATCAGCACTTTGTGTCCACCAGTTTCATATGGAGTGTCTCGAGATTGACATTCCGTGATCTGAATCTAGTACCTGCATTTTGAATGGCAGAATAAATGCCACTACTTGGGTCCTTCAAATTAGGATTGGAAAGGTAGTAGATCATCAAATACAAAAATTCAGCTGAAACGTGGATAAATAGATACAGGATTCAGAAGTAGACATATAGAAGTGAAGGTGTACATGTGGCACTTCAAATTTTTTAATATGATGTGTATCACCGTACTCACACCACTGATGGATGGGTGTGGGATCAGTAACCCAATGTTAGTAGCAAATTGGACAACTCTTATTCCACTCTATGTGTAGATATCTGGGACCCACTGAAGAAAATAATATTGTAATCCTGTGAAGATTATAAGTCAGTAAAAACCACTTAGAGATTAACCCATAAACTTCGTAAACCTCCACAAAACTTGTTCAAAGCAAACCACAGTCCTCCAAAAATTCATAACAGTCAGTAGTTTTCATAACTATTAAACAGAAAGCTAAAAACTAGCTCCACGCAATAAGCTAAATGGCAAGGATTAAAAGCAAGCAACCGAAGATTATCCTAAGGAGGGCCTTAATTGACCCTGGCGTTTCTTCAACGCCATCTGCCAATGTACAAATGCTAGCACACTTTGCACAGTAGTGGGATGGTGATGGGGAGCGCCCTATAGAAAGGTTGTTATAACTGGCAATGATTGGTCGTTCAGTGTTCAGCGTCCCTATCTGATAGTCGTTACTGAAGTCGGTCACCGCTTCATAGTGCTACGCCACATACTCGCAGAAAGCAGTCCATTGAGTATATGCCTCTAACGTGGACTTGTATCCTTTGAAGCGGGAAATGGAAAATCTGTCCACCTGCTGTTGGCATTCCTCCCAAGTATAATACATGCTGGGTCGACGTCCATTGAAGACGACATATATTTTCTTCCCCATCTGCAGATACTGGAAATACCATTAATTACAACTTGCATATGGATGGATTATTACCATTAATCAAACTTGCAATGATTGTAATCACGTTACTAGGACCTATAGATAAGTGATAATGTAACAAATCTGAGAATCCGAGAGTATACCTGAAGCGATGACTTTACCAGAAATAAATTGGACAACTCCTATCGAAAGTGCAGATATGAACAAGATAATCATATGGCAAACAATACATGAATGATATAAACAACAGATAATGCATGATGAGATTTCAGCAGGTAATGCAAGTTATGACGCATCAACAGTGGAGCTGATACAGCCACACCTTAAACATCCAAAATAAGCAGAAAAAAATAAAAGATAAAAAGTAAAATATCATCCAAATAATTAAACATTTTTCAGGCTAGTGACGAAAACTAGCGCTGAACCAGAAAAGTCAGTTTTGTCCAAAAACCACTTGGCTGACAAGCCAAATAAACCAGAAACCCATCAATGATCAAGTGGATGGCAGTGCAATCAATCAGATGACTGATCTGGTGCAAGCAGCATCAACACAAAGTCCAACCTCCTATGCTCAGAGAGTGAAAGGAACAAGGCAGATTGTTATTCATCTTTACATAGTATCATCATGGCGCATATGATCTCGTGACTCATGAGGCCTTCAATTTTCTCCAGAGCAGGCACAATCTAGGACATACATACGAAATCCTTCCCTTGGTGTATGGTTATAGCTAGTGACTTGACAGCTTCTGCAACATCACTCATCCCTTTGCCAATGATGTCGCAAGGGCGATCCTGTCTGGTTCTCTTCCTAGAATTGGATGTACCGCCTGTGTTCACTAAGAAGTTCCCATTGATAACTGGACTACGGGTTGTGACATGAGCTCCCTCACCAGTGTGAAATGACCACTGGATGTTCTACCCACTGTCCCCGATATCGTCACTCGATAAGACGAGTGTATCATCATTCAGATCAACTGATGTTGTTGGCGTAATGTTGAAATCACGAGACCTTCCTTTTCGCGCAGTACTAGGTATATTTCCTGTGGAAGGGCGCAATCTGGTTACGCGATCATTTCCAAATAGGTAGGTGAGGTCATCATACCTTTGCATCGCCTTCCCTCGAATATGTTGTGCATATGAATGTGACTATTGACAACAAGCAAGAAAAATCTGAATTACTCAGAGAAATATGGAGGAGATATACTTTAAATCAAATATGTGGTGAACTAATAGATTGGTTCAAAAAGGAAAAAAAAAAACTCACTCATATATAATCCTCCCATACATCATCTGAGGCAGTAACTAGCTTATTGTCCTCATCCCAGCCAAACCCACTGGCATTGAGGGTGTCCCGAATCTCAAAATACAATCGTTTCAATGTCTGTAAGCGATTACCAACATGCTTTTCCTGTGCTGATATCCTTAGGGCACTCCTGACAGTTTTCATGACTGTTTTATATGTTTCCTTCTTAAAACCGTTTGCACTCTTACGGCCATTCGCCACAACATCCATCAAGGTATCAATGAGCTGTCATCCATCTCATCCGTCCACCGCATTACACTACCAAACACAACGTTGTCATCGAGTGATTTTGATTTATACTTTCACGGTGTCCTACATGGTGTGATAGACTGCTCCTAACCAGGTTGTTTGGTAGGGGTTGACTAGTTGTTCAGTGCTTTTGGAGACATTTCCTCGTCACTATTAACTTCAATTATCTACAAATAGCACAATGGACATATTTAGTTTAACCATACAACATTGCATACAAGTCATGGAAAGGTAATAAAATGAAGAAAGCAAAAATTTAATAGACAGATACAAAATATGGTATATAAAAAAAGTCATTTGAGGATCATCTTCTTCCAAACTTCCAACAAGGTACTAATACATGCTTGTAGGTATCATCGTACAATCATGTGATACGATAACCTACTACAAAATGACAAAATATACTCCTAGTAACATCAAACCCCACGACTCATAGGAAGCGATTCATTCCACATCCTTATAGTTATATTGTCTCAAAATGTGGCCCGTTCGTCCTTCTCACGTTGTGTCACATTAATTGAGCATGGTGATAAGTCTATACTCTCTGTTACATCTGCAAATGAGACTTCATCTTCTATCAAACCATCTCCTCCAAATAGACGGATGAAGTTGTGTAACACACAACATGCGATGACTATCTTCATATGTGTATTAAGGTTCTATGGTAGAGCAAATTTGAGAATTGGAAAGCAAGCTTTCAATACTCCAAATATTCATTCTATAACATTTCGTAATTGAGCATGCCAGTAGTTGAATGGTTCTTTCATGTTGCTTGGAATGCGGCACGTGTGGTACTCATTGAGGTGGTACCGTACACCGCGATAAGAAGCCATGAATCCAGGAGCATGGGCGTAACCAGTATCAACTACGTAATACTTGCCTATAAATAATTACGAGTGATTGTCAATTTATATACTCAGAAGTCATGTATTCAACATGTTTGATCATATAAATACACATGAAGTACCCTAGAGGATAGTAAAGTGATCGGTGGAATGTGTCAATGCACTGAGTAACATGCGTGCATCAGAGGTTGATCTCTCCCATCCAGCAAGCACATATACGAACTTCATGTCAATTATACATGCACCCATTACGTTCTGAGAGAGGAACCCTTTTTTGTTACTTTCTGATGTCGGCACGTGGGCGGGTATATGGGTCCCATCAATTGCACCAATGCAGTCCTAATTTCAACTTGAAATATCATGATAAAGCAAAATATACTATAAAGTTTGGACAGAACTATACGTTACATTAATGTGATTACAAATGAGCGTACCTGAAAGTACGTGCTCCATTTAAGATTGGAAAGGATCTCGTTCGGTGTATCTGCACTTAGGAGTGTCACAGACTCCCGATATAATCCGATAATTACATCGACCGCTTTACTAAAATATCGGATCATGGTTTCTCCAGACCTTATAAACCTATGTCCAATGACACGGTTTCTAACATTATGCCCTACTGTGTGAAGAAACATGATAAGTTGTTCCTCCATACTTACATATTTCCCATCGGGAAGAAGATTTCTATCCCAGAGAACCGAGCATCGGTTGATGAATGTGGACTTGTTCATTCTGAGCTATGCTATGCACTCGTTATCACCCGCTCTTATTATCACATTTATTATCTTCTTTCTTTCAATGTCCCCAAATCTTGAGGGTGACTTAAAGAAAATATATCTGCAATATTCCCCTACTCCAATAGTAGTAGTCGCTGCAGCAAGTGTGGCTGCAAAGGCAGCCATTTCCTCTTCCGTCCATCCTTGACCCTCCATGTTTTGATTTTACCCTTTCATTGCATACCCAATGAAATGTTGTCAGCACCAACGAGTCGTTATAAGAAACCGGTGTTCAAAAATGTATCATAGCATTATGTTGTTCGATATATACATTAGTTGGTGTTATGTATTGATATATACATAGCTGACGAGACATATATACACACATGAAGATTGGTGATCATTAGTAGGTTTTCATAACAAGATGTTTGATTTTGGAGAATACCTGGGATTTTATATTATTATTTTTGTCATGAGGTAAAAATAAAAGGATGCTGTACTGTGTAATTAATGAAGTTTGTTGATTAGTAGAAAACAGTCATCATATGAGAAAACTTCCTTAGTGTGCAATGACTTGTTGCCGATATTACAAAAATAATTTATAATATCATCCAACGGTCTTCATTTCCTATAAGATGTGATGATGCAAGCAATTTAGAAAAAAATCTCATGTAGTAGGATGTGCAATACATATAAAATGTCATACGTAAGATAAATAAAAATGCATTTCACCTTTGAAAATCTAAATATTAATATGTGCAACCAAGATCAACTGCATGTTTACAATGTTTACTACAAATTTTTTTGAAGTTCGTTTCATTCACTACAAATTTTTTTTTTATATAAACCATACCAATATGTTGATGGTGTTAACTGGTCGAAAAGGTTCGGGATCTCAATGACTTTATTACAAGCATCTCAGTTATAGTAAACAGAACAACTTATCGATCTTGTGCATGGGGCACGCTCAAACAGGAAATTCAATTTGATGAAGCAATCATTACATATATCGAAATGTTCATCGTTACTACTGAACAACATCTACACCAGTTATCAATAGGAGTGTCCAGTGGTGGCCATAAACCAATGGAAAAACTGATAAGCAAAAAATACTTTACATTTCACAACAACTTAACAAAATCACAACAAAGATATCTGAAAACCCTTTGCTTAGAAATTTTTTTCCTCAGCTATAGAGTAATATACAGATGACAGAAGGACCCACTAGCTTTTGTTGGGGCCTTATTTCTATCTTTTCTTTTCCTCTCTATAGCCTATTGCCACCTACAGATTATAGTTTTTCTTATATAGGGATATACATGGAAAACACAAGCACGAATGCCATTTCATCCGATATTCACAGAACAACTGTGTGAGATGCAAGTGGTTCATCAGATGGGCCCCACTGCTTATATGTATCTACCTAGAAAAACTTATTGTCCTCTCTAGAAATGGACATCTCTCTTCCATGTAGCTGTTTATGGATGAAAATCCATCATCTATTAATGAGTGGATTTAAACAGAGGCTAGACAGAAAGTAAACAGAGGACCACGTCGTCCGCCTGGACATTCCATTTTCACGAGTGTTAACAAGTAAAGAGAGAATGTAGGACCACCCGCTTTAGAATCATATGCCTTTTCATTAAACAAATGATAGGCAGAGATAAACAGAGGTCCAGAACGTCCAGAACGTCCGATTGAACTTTCCATCTTAGCCCTGGACCACCCCATTCAAACAATATATGCGACCAGACGATGGGGAAACATCAAATGGCAAAGTCTACTTCAAGCACAAAACTTGTCATGCAACCGATAAAATGCCTGTCATACTGAAAATCCTACAAAGGCTTTGACGCACTTCAAACATTAGAAGAAAACACCTTCACAACATATAGCTTTTACATCCCGGAGTTGCTGATATTCATCAGAAAATGTCTAACACAGTTACCATCAAACCCTCTATTGCCCGTAAAATACCATCATCTGGGACGTACCTGTTTCGATATCAGATGGCTGTTGTCGAATATTTGATGGTGCATGTACAGTTTACGTACGTTGAAGGTGGATGAAACGTCATCTACTGTGGAGACCTTTCCCTGTCTCTGTCCAGAAGAGGGAAAGAGAGACGGTAAGTTCATTTGCAAATTATTTGAGGAAGATAAGAAGGTAACCTTGCATGAAAACCTTCCAACAAGATCGCCGGATTTCTGGCGCTCAGATATCTAAAAAGGTCATTGGAGGAGGTGGGAGCTTACCAGACGACTGGTAGAAATGAAACAGTAGTGGGAATGAGATGAAGAGAGCAATGCTGCGGTGGGAATGAGAGGAAGAAAGAAAAGCAAAGGTGGAAATAAAAACCAGAGGATATCCTCTACGTGGTGTCCCGCGGACCACCGGAAGGTTTTCATTCTCTGAGACGGGCGTCAGAGGCTTTCCATCGAGTACCTACATTTCGCAAGCGCTGGCATCTGAAATACCACTGAATCCAGCGAAATGTGGATTCGGTGATAAATGCAGCCGATTACACTTATATTCAAATGCGTGTGAATTGTCATTATTACCCTTTTCATTTGAAATACTGGTATTTAGTAAAACCAAACAGGCCCTAAGGTCAAACTAAGGTCATGCAAACCTTAAATGTGAAGTATGAACATTGAGTCTTCATTTCTTCAGATGTTGGTTGACCTTTGAAGATTGTGAAGCTTGAGATCTCTGATGTAGCCTGAACTTAAGATCTTCTAAAGCTTGAACTTCATCTTGTACTATTATTCTTGAGTTGTACTTGGGACTTGAACAAGAACTTGTCTTCTGATGTAGCTCTTAAAATATTCTGATCATTGAAGCTTGCAAAAGTAGACAAATAACTTGACCTTGAACTTCTTGAAGTAGATCACCATTCTTAACTTGTAACATTGATGCAGTGACTTGAACATACAAATCAACATGCTACACAAGACATAGATTGTGTTTTTGGTACCACAAAATTTGACAACCAAAGGGGCAAATAACTATTGCACTTATAGAGAGAGACAACAAGAGAGAGAGAGAGAGAAAGGAAGGAGAGAGTGAGGGGAGAAGCAGAGGGCTAGGAGTTAGCCAGGTACGAGCCATCCCTTCCCACCTTATTTTCTCCAACCGTTGCTACCTTAGGAGCTGAAGCCAACCTTCTTCACACCATGAAGATAGGCTGTGCCAAGCTCTAATGGGCCAATGAGTCCAGTCCAGGACTAAGCCAATCGATGGTTGTGGGTTGGACTGAAAAACCGGTTAAGACAGAGGCTCTGTTTTGGGCTGAAACAATGGCCGAGTGGCGGCTCTGTTTTGGGCTGAAACAATGGCCAAGTGGTGGCTCTGTTTGAAATAGAAATTGGACCAAACCATAGGTGTGTTTCGGGACCCAAGACGGGCAGCCAATAGCCATAAGCGGGCTATGTTTTGGCTCGAAAACAAAGCTCAAATAAACCTGGGTTGAGCCCTCAGTTGGTTTTAAAACAAGTCCAAGAACCGACCTTAGTCGGGCTCTCATTTGGAGCGTAAATCCAGCAGCAACCGTGGCAGGAACCACAGTCTTGTTGGGTGTAAATAGGTCTCAGATTGGGCTTCAATCTCAGCTAGAGATAGGTCTAAGGTTGGGGTGGAAATGCGCCCCAACTGGGCCATGTAGGCGTTAAGAACAAGCAAACCCGTTGCATCGTGAATAGAGTTGCAACCGGCCCTGGTTAAGCTTTCCATCCAAGCTGGGAATGCCTTTCACTCTGCCCGCAGATGGGCTCTGAACCAAACCAGAATTGGGCCTCAGTTAAGTCCCCATCTAGAACTTAATCCCAGCTGGAAACTAGGCCAGGAGTATTGCTGAAACCACGCCAGATGATGGCCGTATTTCAGGCTGAAATCGGGTCAAACCAGAATGATGTTTTGGGCTGAAATCAAGCCAATTAATGGTCGAGTTTTGGGCCAGGATTGTGGCAGGAAGCAGGCTCTATTTGGGCCTTGAATAAATGCAAGAATCAGCCCTTCGAATGGCTGAGATTGGGTCTAAATTCAGTCTAGCAGTGGGACATTTTCTGGGCAGAAGACTAACCCAGAACTGGGCTGAAACCAAGCTTTAAATGGGCTTCATTCAAGCCCAAACCAGACCAAGAATGGGCCTTGCAGCTAGACTAAGTAATTCCCTCCATCGGACTCTCAGTCCTTCCCAACAGGTGGGCCGTATCTCACGTAGTTGTGGGCCTCACTTGCTGTGGATTGCACCACACGCTGTTGTGGGCCACACCTGAGTTCAAATTTCAGTGGACCGCACCCTGTTTGAAATAGGTGGGCCACACCGCATACAATGGAGGGTCACGTTACTATTCAATGGGGCTCACCTACGGTGGGCTGCATTATCTGGTGGGCCGCACCAAGTATAAAGCTCTGGTGGGCCGCACCACATATGAAACTCTGGTGGTACGCACCATGAACCATTATGGGCCTCATCAAATGGTGTTGTGGGCCATCTTAGGACTGCAGTTGGCATAGTAGATCTAGGCCCAAACAAGTCTAGCCCAGCCCAACCTTTGGGCCATTAGTAGGCAACCACGGCTGGGCCAAAACCAGTTCAGCCCAGCCTAGTAACTGGACCACCGTTGACTAGTGATGGTTGGGCTGAACCAAGCCCAGTCTAAGCCATCTTGATGGGTCACAATGAATGGGCCTAATCACTCTAAAAGGCGGGCCCAAGTGGTCACATTTACAATCCCTCCAAACCCCACATTAAGACCTTGTAGAATTGCTACCTAACGTAACTACTCTCTAGGAAACTACGCGGGTGACTTGGAGCCACAAACTACACCCGAGGATTCAGATTTAGGGAAGGACTGTATCAAACCAGGTGATGATTCTCTTCCCCTTAGGCTTTCCATTCCCAACTAGACTAGAAGTAGTTGTTATAGTGATTTAATGGCTAGTTAGACTTATGATAAATCATGTGGAAATAGGTTGTATTTAATTGATATATTCATTGATGACTCCCATGCTTTATACTTGCTTAGCTCGCTTGAACATGTGTATTAAATTATCCAAATGATTAAATTAGCTACTCATTACATGCGCCATGTGTTAGCTCATTTAGTATGTATTTGTAATCTTAAGGAATACATGTGTTATTCTCTATTTCTTACTCATAGTAGGACTCATGCTGCTGTTATGATACACACATTCTTGAAATCTCTCCATGGGAAACTTTAACAAAGGAGACTCCATGCTTAGGGTGTAACTAGACTGGTTGTAATACGACTAGGCCCCTGACATGGAGATTTTGGTTGTTGGCATTCGACTATAGGGTTTACCATCCATGTGTAGTTTCACCTAACTAACTTAGGATGAACTCTGCAACCTTTTAAACATCGTTGCTAACTCGTCTTTGAACCATTCATATCGTCATGCTTTAATCACCGTATTTAGTAACTTCGACATATCATTCCCAGTCAGCATTGGTGGTGGCTCATTCACATTGAACTAATTGACCACATGTTGGTGGGTACTACACACACCCTAAGGCAGTAGTCTCATGGGTCGTTGGTCATGGGACACTATGCCCAAGCTGTCGGCCTACGTTGGGCCACGAGCTCCCTGTAGTGACCGTGAACTTAATTAAATTGGCTGAGTTTAATTGGACTAATAACGGATTGGCTAATCATGCATACATGGCACAGACAAGCATCTATTGCTATCGTACGTGATATATGTATTCTGTTCGATTGGATGAGTTTTTCCAGGTTGATGATTACATGGGTGAAGAGTCCACTGTCCGCACAGATGAGCATCCCCTGGGCGATGATTGCATTTCACGCATCCATACATATAATAAAACTACATCTGTCATATTTTAATTTAGCTAGATGTTTTATGTTATTTTCTTGTTTATGGCGACGGTGTGTAATCATGAGGGGAGATCACACTGAGCTAGCCACTCATTCATCAATATTCAACAATACAGAGGATACAGGGGCGGATGGACTCACGCTGGATCCAGAGGTGGCTGCAGTCAAGGAGGAGTCTTATGATGAGGTACCGTATCAGGAGATGGCTGCATATTATGGCCTCGATCAGTAGTTTGCATTTAATATGGTCTGTGTAAATTATTCTATTTGAGGATTTTGTAATCGATCGCCAGCTGAGTGGGTCAGGATATTGTTCACATTTTGAATCATATTTATGTTATGTTTCATTCACACTAGTTGCGCTTTGATTTACCTATTGATTACCATTATTATTAGTTAACTCCTGGGGTTTTAGAATGCGAGTCATGTACTTAGGTTCTGAAAACCGAGGCATTACAATAATTCACTTTCTTCCATATATATTTCCTCAAACCTAGTGGTGAGGATTTGAAGTTTAGACTTTTTGACAATAGTCGTACCCTTGTATGTCATTTCTAAGATATCTTACGCTTGTTTTGCAGTATCACAAGATATAATTCTTTTGAACTCATCTAGTGATAGTGCACAAGTGATTGCATTTAAAGCTTTGACATTGGCATTGCTCTCATTTTTCTGAAGAGTGGTCTACATATAATAAGGTGTTTCTTTAACAGTCTTAGTTCCATCTGTGCCTAGAACTTCAAACATAGGTGGGTTCCATCTAGTCATTATGGCTTGCCACACACTTTCATCAATGGATTTTAGAAAGATTCTCATCCTGCCTTTCCAATAAGCATAATTGGAGCCATCAAACAGTGGTGTCCTAGTAATAGAAAGGCTATCAAATTTTGACATATTAGGAGCTTGAGATTGCTTAGCTCAGGAAATTAATCCGATGGAATGAGCTATTAGGCTTTAATACCACTTGAAAAGGGTGAGCACCAAGTCCTAGAGGGGGGTGAATAGGACTATGTTAAATAAAAATAAAACGTGAAAAGATAACACAGATAGCAGCAATATAAAGCAACCTCAAATGCACAAGTATTGAGAGGTTGATACAAACGCTGTTCTAAGGACAACCTTACACTAAAAACCAATGGCTCATGGTAGGACAACTTGATTTCTAGAACATCTGTGAGTATCAAAAACTTAAACTGTAATAGAAGCAAAAGAAATAAACCTAGCTATTACAACATTCACCACAAAAGTATAAAATAGATTAAAGCATTCACACACATAAACAAATACAATCATCCAACACAACTCCAAGAATTATAGTGGTTTGTGTGTGTAAACCAACTGTTCGCAAATAATCACACAACTCCTCCACTCCCAATATCCACACCCACGGGATATTGCCTTTCACTAAGAAAGAAGGTTTTCCAAGGTTCACCTTAAAACCTTTACAATTATTTTTTAATGGGCTATGACAATTAAAAACTCCACACACTGAGATTTTCTGGCTATCTCAGTGAAAACCACAAATAGAGATTTTCTTAGTTGAATCTCATAAACCAAAAATACAAAAAAATTGAAATATAATACTTATCTGAAGAATGTTCTTCGATATAGCTTGTAGAACTGCTTCTTTGTAGACGAATATGTTCAAAGTTCAATCTCACAGAGAGGGGTTCTAGGTCTAGATGAATTTTAAGTTAAATCCAACCTTATGCTACTTGGATTCAATTTCTTGGATCTCATAAAGGGTTAAATCAAAATCCTCTTTTTAAATTAAATAAAATGGAATCAAGAGATCAAGAAATTAAATAACCAAAAAGCTACTAAAATAAATTTTAAATACCTCATAATAGCTTCTCAACAGTGAGGACTTATCTCTCAGAGTGGTGGCTTGAATTAGCTTGGAATGAATGATAAATTCTGAGAAATGTCCACTATTTATAGGCTACAAATCGGTTCACTCGACTGGTCTTGGGTTTGGCTCGACTGGTACTAGCCGAACAAATTTTCAAATTTTTCTGGTGCAATCGAATAAAATAGACCCTCGACTGGTCAAGTGGCTCGTTCGACTGGTCAAGTGGCTAGCTCGACTGGTCGAGTGAATAAAAATCGCGTTGTTGGAGTTCAAGTTGAGTCACACTCGATTGGTCGAACTAGTCTCCATGACCAATCGAGCAAGGTACTCAACTGATCGAGGACCTACTAGAAAATTTCAAAGTTTTGAATTTAAATCTATACTAGTCGAGAAAAACCTGGATTGGTCGAGCCAATGCCTGGACTAGTCGAACCAAGACTATGACTAGGTAAAGCTTAAATAAAGTACAATTACCCAAATTAAATATGCAATGATAATTAGACTTCCTAGGTTCATGTATACCTTAAATGTGAGTATTGAAATTGAACCATCGGTTGCTTCGGTAGATACGACACTTTGAAGTACATGAAGCTTGATCTTGAATTCTTGAACTTGTCTTGAACTTGTGTCTTGAGACTTGCGCAAAAGTACTTGAGCTTGTTCTTGTGACTTGAGCTTGAAGTAGTATACTTGAGCTTGAATTTGAGACTTAATCTTGAGTATCTCGACTTAATGATCTTCAACTTGTTGTTGTAGTTGAACATGCATGCTTGTAGCACATATAACGCTGATGTAGATAACATGTGTACTCATCTTCGAATGAAGGTGAACTTTCCATCAATTTGAACTTGCAGGTGAACTTCCCATCAATCAAAACAAGTCAACCATACTAAAGTGTTTTGGCACAACAAAATTTGACAACTCAAGGTGCTAGATTTATAATATAGCACTTACAAGTTCTTCTATGATGGTTTATCATTTCGGTTTCCAAAGTTCTTCTAGCTGATCGTTCAATTCGATCGAAGGATTATGGCCGAGCAAACACGAGGCGTCAGTAACAAACTTTCTCACATCAGATGGTAGGAAATAAAAGGTAAAATCCTTCAACCCTTCCTTCAAGATTTCCTGAAGAAAGGAATCAACACCTGTAATAAGGGGAGATTTCTCGTCAGCCATTACGTAAAGCTAAATCAAGTAGGATATTGGCTAATTTGGGAGCTCGACATTGCTTAAATAGTAGGTTAAGTAAGGTTGTTATTTATAAGTGGTACGATATAAGGGTCACACTTCTCAGTACATGTGGAACGTGGGCAACTGCAGCTTAAAGTTTGGAAATAGAAAGAGTGTGAGAAAACATGCCTAAAGTGGTTACTCAAAGCAGTCAAGCCGTAAAAAAGCTCAATATTCATTCATTTACAGAAGAACATTACAAGTCACGGGATAAAAAAATCTCGCAAGAATGTTTCGGCCATCTCTAGTTTTCTGTTGGCAGCCCACAGTGATGCCTCTTCTTTCGATGACAATCGAGATAATCAACTGACATCTTCTGTTCGAAGGCAGGCTATGGGAACCAATCTAGCAACCTCCTCGAGCATCTTATCATGTTCTGCTCGCTTATTAGCCACATGCTTCCTCAATGCGATCAGTTTGGCTTCTAATGTCATGATCCTAGCTTTTGAGCTTTCAATCTCCATCTCAGTCACTTTCGCAGCAGCATTCTTGATTACAAGTTCCTGATTGATTTCTTGTATTCTAGCCTTCTCAATATCGGCCGCTTGTCTTTTTGTCTCCAGATCGGCAATAGTCGCCTTAGCTCGACAATACATGTCTAATTTTTCTTGAAGCTCTAGGAGAGGCGGCAGTTTGGTCATTTAAGATGGATCCGAGTGAGACATGACACATGCCAAATCAACTAGTTGGCCAATCTTGATTATTAGTTTAGCATCGAAAGTTTCAGCCAATGCTTTCCAAAGAAGGTCATGCAGTTCAATTTGAATACTTTGAAGACTGTCATGTTAAAGGGGAGATGTTGTTGTAGATGTTTCTCCAGTAATGGTCTTCTTTGAGAAAAGAGATGACATCGTCAACAGAAGAAGGGATGATGTATGGGAGCTGAAGTATCAATCTCATGAATGGCCGACGAAGAAGTTGAGGGAGGAATTATGTCAATTGCTTCCCCTTCGGCCGGTCTATTAAGTGAATTGGCCATAACAAGCTCAGGCTGCTAGTCAGCATTGACCAACAGTTGTTCTAAAACTTCCACAAAAACTTGGTTAACTACCTCTGCAGGAGAATCGGTTGTTGCTTCCTCTTCGGTGGCAACCCTCTCAGTTCCATTCAATTGATCAAAATTTCCATTATCTTGATCATAACAGGCTCAACCGAAGTTGAGATCTCTCCTATCATCGCAGGAGGTGAAGGAAGTGATGGAACTACAGTTAGCTTGAAGGGTCGAATAGGAGAGATAAAAACTTTCAACTGCGTGTCCAATGTAGAAGGAGAAGGAACCTGCAGTGAATCGATAAGAGTGGCATCCATTCCGGGCAAAGTACCTTATGTACTATTTGTTGTCTCTGAATCCAGTGGTGTTATTGCGGCAATTGCTGGAATAGGATCTCTGAGTATCACTGGAGTAATAGCAACTGTTGGGGCCATCATTTCTGAGATAAACGGAATAATTGTAGTCAACAAGATTGTCGATATTGCCTGCATGCTCCGTTCTCAGACTATCACTGCCATTTCCTTAGGTACTTCTTGAGTTACTGAAAAGAATCAAATAAAGGAGGTAAGGTTGTGAGTAAGAGTATTAGTTCAAGAAAAGGTATACATCGATGATTTCTACCTAAATCAGATCGGACTACTTGTCTAATAGGTAGACCTTTGATAGCCTCAAGATTTCTTATTATATCTACTAATGGTTGAACAACAGTAGGGAATGGTGGAGGTCGAGGATGATAAAGCTTGAGGTATTTTTAAACGAAAGGTTAGGATCATTCAATCTATCCTTTTCTCGAGCCCAGTTGTTTCAACATTTATTGAAATGAGCCTCCTTATATCGTTTTATGCCCTCGGCCATCTAGTAAGAATAATTAGCCATGCTAAAGTCAAGCCGGTACTTTACTTTAAAATATTTCTCAAAGGCCACTACTACTTCGGCCGAAGAAGCGCCTAAAGACTTTTTAGATCTTAACAGCGATTGAGGTTTTATCGCTGGAGGAGGTCGAGAAGGAACTATTTACTGAAAAGGAAAAGTAGGAAATTTTAGAGGACCGATACCTCTAAAATCAAAAATTTTCCTCAGAGTCATCCATTGTGACCGAGTAGCTGCCAAGATGTCTAGATGCTCTTGGGTAATTTGCAAAGCATCTGGATGAGGGGGTTTAGCCACCGAGGTAGAAACTGTATTGATCAGTCTTATCTTTACTCTTGTTGTCCTCTTTGCGGCAATAGTGAAGACTACAGGAAGAACCCTCTTCCTACTCTTTGTCAAGCCTAGATGAAGGCAGAATTGAGGTGAGAGCTCCCCAGCGCTTTGACAGCTCAATTTTAGTGTACTAGTGTAACGCCCTGAAAATCGGGGGTCGAGCATAAACTCAACTCCCGAGTTCCAAAACATCACTTATGCAACAAAATGAATGATGATTGAATGTTGACTGTATTCGTGCATTGAACATGAGTGAGATTAAGCCAAAACAAGATATCATACTCGAGAGCAGTTAAAGTTGCAAGCGGAAGACTGTAATAGATAGACAAAATATATAAATTATGATGAGTCTCCAGTGTGATAACATTTCTGGGTTAAATAATTACAAGGATTTAAAATATACCTAATGTGATGACGCGTAAAGTCTCCTATCCCAAATACCATAGCCCCACAAGACAATACCAGATCTTCATAGACTGTCGAGAGAGATATAGATAGGAGAACTCCTCCTCATCACCATAGAAGTAGTCCAGGCTCTGCTTCACAAGCATCGCCATCATCACGAAACTCAACAAATCTGTTTGGTGTGTACAACAGATCCCGTAACGTGGGAGTGAGTAGCTAACTCGGTGGAACAATAAGGCATAAGTTATCATGTTATCAATAATCAAGCAAGAATGATAAAGCAAGAAATCAAACACTCCTAGTTACTCCGATTAATGCAAGTATGAATGCGGTATGATGGATGCCCTCACCAACATACTCCCTCATGCGACACCATCTCACGTTCGCGATGCTTACATCCCACGGTGCTCCACATCTTCCAGGCACATGCGATGCATGATGAGCATGATTACCGAGTTTTTAATTAATCCATTTCAAACAACAGATTGGAAAACTAAGGTACCTCCCTTGTATCATTCCCAAACATGATCCATTCTAGTCGTCATCCTAGTTAATATCGACGATGGTATGTTTTCTAGGTCACCGCAGAGGGTCACAGTGCCTGGGCACTGTTACGCACAAAGGTTGCACCACTCCCCATCACCCCTTAAACGATTCATCACTATACGTAAACAGCCTAGTTCATACTCTATATATCGCGGCGAACCCTAAGGCGCACTGCAACTTCAGAATATGCTCGCGGTCACTACAAAGGGCTGTCAGGGCTATTACGCACAAAGGTTGCACCGCTCCCCCATCACCTTATCAATGTAGGCCGACAGCACGAATATAGTGTCCCATACCACCATAATCGGCTCACGAGTTAAGTTGCTCACATGGTCACTACGGGAGGCACGTAGCCCTGGCCGTAGGCCGACAGCTCGACCACGGTGTCCCATACCACCATGCCCGGCTCATGAGTCTTAGCGGATCGAGGTACCATGGTTAAAAGGGTTTTCACTGGTAAGTTTGGTACCCTAGGTTCAAGCAGTAGCGACCAAACATGGTGAACATACGTTAGACAAATCGGGTTACATGACGAGCTCGGGTTGCTCGGCGCACAACAAGTTGAACGACATGAAGTGCATAAGCACTTCGCGTGGCCAACCAACTATCGCCAACGTGAAGTACGACTCGAGTTCGTCGAACACATCTCACGTGGCGACATGAAACTCAACCACGATCTCCAATCTAGTGACCGATTGTCGGACTATAATCATAGCCCCAAGCACAATCAATTGTCATCCATAGCATGTGGAGTAAAGCATGATAAACAAAGTAATTTAAGCATGATAAATAAAGTAATTTAAACATGCTAGTAGGCATGTTAAAAGCATATTATAAAGCATGATAAAAAGCATGTTGTAAAACACTACATTAATAGTAATACAAACACATGTATTGTAAGTAAGTGTTTTAAGTGATCAACCTCATAGAGGTAATTATACACGTCGCTAGGGTAGTTGAGAATCAATCTCAACATCCTTAAACATTACAATTTACTAACTACTCTCAAGACATTTCAACAAACACTTTAAAATACTGGAATCAACATACATGACATATGTTGATCACAGAGGTATAAGGCCAAATCCTTTCACTAGGGAGTTACCCCAATCATTATACACCCATGACGGATAGTCATGGCAACAGTGAAACCAAGTTCCATATTCATTCATCATTTCCACAAACACTTGGGCCACACATTTTAGCATATATAGTGTGTATTGGCCGTGGCGTGATTTGGCAAATCCTTTCGTCAAAGGGGTATTGCCAATACAAAATCAATTATCCATGACAATTAGTCATGGCGAGCACGAATGAGAATTCTATACTCATTGGTCATTTTCACAACACTTAGAATACACTATTACAACATACATGGTGTATGTTATTAACATGAAAAACATGTATTAGGGCTATCCTTTAGCCAAGTGAGTATTTTATCCATGTATAATATATTACTACAAAGAAATAATCATGATAACTATATCTCCAAAATTTATACGTATACAGTATTTTCTAGAATACGTATTTTCAACATACATAGTGTATACAAGCAAACATGTATTACGGCGATTCCCTTCGCCAAGAAAATATTTTATACGCGCATAATATATTTATATGACAATTAATCATGACAAACACATCGCTAAAATATACATGTATACGGTACCTCTTACAATACCGTATTTCTACATACATAGTGTTTATTAGTAAACATGTATTTAGGCGAATCCTTTCGCCAAATAAGTATTTTATCCATACGTCATATATCCATACAACAAATAAACATGTCAAACACATTTCCATAAAAAATACATATACAGTATTTTATACGAATACCTAAAGTATGTGAAATTCCAAATTCTACAATTCTAATCGAAACAGAAAACGGAAAGCACTTTGTACATGTGCAATTGCATGCAGATCACGAATCTACCATTATCTGACATTGAAAGCGTTGAAAACCGCAACTTATACACTTAAAGTCCTCACCTTTAGTCGTAGAATCGTAACGGAGTTGATAGGTTTGCTACTCTTAGTATTCTAGCTGACAACCTATAGAACGAAATAGGTTAGCTATTTCATAACCTACAACCACCCAAGCCCCAAATCAGATTAGGGTTAGGGTTTCCTACCTTAAAACGGAGTTGATATCGGCGGGAAAGCGCCTGGAAAGAGGCGGTGTAGCCCGTGGGGTGATTTGCAACAGTAGGAGGAAGATCCTCCCACTTTTCCCTCACTTTCTCTCTCTTTTCTCTCTCCCAAAACTCAAATTCGTATGGCTGTGAGAGAGGGTGCTCTAAGGCCCTTATATAGCCTAAAACATTCCCAAAATAGACTCAGGTTCAAGGGGTACTGCTTATATAGGCATTTCACCACTTTTCCAGCTCAAAAGGGAGGTTCTGGTGGCCCTCCTTGAACCAAACGTCAGACTTAAGCTCTCCATCTATGGATCTACGTGGGATTACGTTTTTGACTCGATCAGATTCCCAGATCGCAGGTGGCGGACCACTTTCAGTTCGACGGTCAGTGGGCCACGATCAGAAATTCTAAGTACATGTAAATGTTCCTGAAATTTTTCTTAATCCGAGGGTGTAATTTGGTCTAATTCTGACGGTCAGGTTGCTTAATACTGACGCGTCAACAAATGATGCCAGATCACTATTCCAGATATTTATTTTGGCATATGAATAGTGTTTTTCACACTACCTCGCTCCGGATCGAAGCGAATGGCCATGGAACATCGGATGGAGTGATTTTGAGATGATTGTTAAGCCCGGTGGGGCGGTCCTAGTTCCAAACGTGTTAATCGGACTTCGATGTGCTGATCTAGACCTAATACTGAGTTTCGTTTCATTCGAGAAGCAGTAGGAAATGAGTTTGGTTTAAACGTTAGGGTAACCTAGCGTCACTTGTTCTGCAAGTTTTGGGTCTTGCCAGATCGTATTTAAAGCGATCAAGGATTTCATGGCTAATTGAGTTTAGTACTTATTTAACTTTGTTAAGTTTCTAAAGGATTTAATCCTACGTGATTTCTGGTCGAGGTGGTACTCAGGCCTTTGGAGTTTGTATATAAAGTGATCCAAGTTATACTACTTAGCTAGTTTAAGATAGTGCCTAGGGTGAAAGTTCTTAGAAAAATTGGAAGATCAAGGTGATGAAGGGTGAGATTTGTGAAGGAAATGAGTTCAAAGGCGGCTTTAGACTTTGGGATACAGTTCTGACAAGTTAATGAGGTATTAGGATCAACCCATTGCCTAAGGACATCTAATCCCAGGTTGGCAAAAATCCGGGGCGTTGCAACTAGCGTTTCTACCAGAGTATGAAGTTATCTAAGACTACCGAATGTTCTGGGTACACTGGCATCTGAAGAGCGACCGCTTCTTTGTGATAGGTTAATTTAGGAGATATGTAGAATTATTGATTGGTGACTATCACACGGTCGAAAGGAGGCTGGTTACTAATTACGTGAGTGAGAGGACAAGGGATATGCTGAACAAAGCCCAATTGCCGAGTGAACAAAGAAAGGTGATATTGTTCGACCCCGGCTTTCACATTCTTTTCTTTCTCTATTACACCTCCAAAAGCCAGATCTCGGCTAATAACAAAGCAACTCTAGGCATGATGAAGTTAGTCGACCGAATGTTCATCAACAAGGTCGAATTGTCTGGAAAGCCATTCTAGTCTGTAACTCTCTCTTTTTTTTTTTAAAGGGCATGAAGGATGGACTATTATCAGGAAGATCAAGAGCAAAGAATTCCTGTAGATACTCAGCAATAGTAGTAACTTCTACATGGATGT
Organism: Magnolia changhungtana; assembly: GCA_030180095.1. Lineage (NCBI taxonomy): Eukaryota > Viridiplantae > Streptophyta > Magnoliopsida > Magnoliales > Magnoliaceae > Magnolia > Magnolia changhungtana. The sequence continues at coordinate 2,261,650 of JASAUF010000293.1, forward strand.
GCAAGATTCAGTCGCCATATGAGGTAAATGATCGACCAATATGCTCTTAGCCGAATATTTGTGGTCAGAAATATGCAATGAACCACATCTACACAAGCCATACAGGACCTCCAGCTAAATATAACCCTCTTGAATTAACTTCACAGAGTCCTTTGTACAAATGGTTGAGAACAAATGGTGCTAAAGTTATTTGCTGACCTTGGACTAGGTATTTAGCCAAAGCTATGTACTCGGTCGTAACCTGTTAAGCATTAACGCATAGAAGATGACGACAAATCCAAAAAATGAGAAAAGCAAGATGCTTAAGTTCTTCGATTGGTCCTGTGAGTTTGCAGTAAGAATTCATGAAATTGGGATACCCTTTAGCGTTCTTATTGGGAAAATTATTGTGTTGCCCAGCTTTGGTCTTCGCATGGTAGGGCATACTGAAAGAGTGAGTTTGGTAAGATGGCAAATTTCCTTATTAGAAACACTCATCGGCCCGCAACCGAATATAAAAGTATTGGTAAAAGTACTCCAAAACGAGGTTAATGCTAGAAGAAGAGGGATATTAGGAAAATACTCTGAAAGAGAAAGCTTGATACATTCGAAAATACTAAGTTCTTTCCATGAATCTTCATATTGGGCCGATACTCTATTGAATCATTCTTCCCATCCAGGAAGAGGTTTCGGCCATAACCTCAGTGTCTTGAACGCATTTGCTGTATCAGGTACGGTTTCATATTGAATCAGGATATTGCTTCCTGGGCAAATTGGAAAAAATGGATCTAGAGTTTGTAGCAATTTGGCTGCAATTTTTAGACAAAATGAAGGACCTATATCATAAGCGTCCTCATGAATTGAAGATTTGAAAATTACATTTTTTGAACAATGGTCCGAAAAGATATCCATTACGGCCATGATGCCTTTTTGGTCTAAAGTGGGTACAGATGAAGAAGAAGCCATGGTCGAAGGAGAGCAAGAAAGAGAGTAAAGGAAGAGAAGAAGAATAATGTGAAATGCAAAAAAAAAAAAAAAAAAAAAAAAAAAAAGAGAGTTTCGTATATATGTGAGGGATTTAGAGGCAATATTAATTAAGCAACACGCCTTTTCGCAGCAGAACGGCTATTTTTTAGGACATGTGTCTGTTCAAGTTATACTCATCATTAGATATCGACATTTTTTATAATGATAACATGTGTGGATATTTAATTTCAATACTCATACGTCACAACCCTTTCTTTGAAAAGACAGTGACGAGGAGGGCAATGTTTGTACCCTACTGGACCAAATCTCGTTTCGGTCAAATTCATGTGGATTACACATGTAGGAGGTTAATGGTTGAAAGAATACAATAAGAATGTGCGACTGAATTTCAAAAGATTTCTATCACGTGCCTTGCACATGATAAATAATCATTAATGTGCAACCGAGTTCAAGTAACCAAACAATTAGTTAGTTAGTGGTCGAGTTATTATGAATGTTGAACGAGGCTCAAAGATTCAGAAAATGCTAGATCGTGGGAAGAATCTGGAAGCAGAACGAGGGTAGCCATCAGATCGTCTTACACCAACCCAAACAAATCAACAAATCAATTATCTTCAATTATCCTGTCAAATTTACATTCCATAGTGTAATCACAAATTTTATCAAGTAATTCCTTCCCTTAGAATAATCGCTTACTTATCACATTTATTTGCTTTCTTTAGCATAACTTGTAGCATAAATACAATAGTTATAGTTGTAATCTAAGTACTCTTTAGCAGTTGAGTTCCAATTATTAATTCACGTTCCACTCTTTATACATTAAGAAAGTCCTTTTGTATAGAAGGCAAGGAGAAACCCATCATCAAAGAACGAACCCCACCCTCTGACCATCGCCTGATCCATTTACACTTGGAGCAAGTGGCTGAATAAGCGACCGATCTCCATAGACCTCGGTCATACCCAGTGTCTGCCTACTTTAGCACTCGAGGTCATTGTTGTTCAGTTTGAATTGAAACCACAATCCCAATTTGTTAAGAAGTGGAGCCACATGCGCGGATTTCATGTCACAAGTCCTTTCGCAACTGGGATGCGAAAGGAGTTTTGCGGATTTCGTGTCGCAAGTCCTTTCGCAACTAAGATGCGAAAAGGAAGTTGTCAAAACTATAAATTAGGGTCCCTAGGGCTATTCTAGGGTTAAGGTGAATATTAGAAAATTATTCTACGGTGTGGGCAAGGGATTTTCTCTGTACTTCCAAGGGAGAGGTTAGTATATTGCCTTATAATTTCGTTTCTCTTCATAGTGGAATTTTGCATCCGTGGTTTTTTACCCTAGTTTGGGGTTTTTCCACGTATATCTTGTCTTGTGGTTGGTTTGAATGCTTTTATTCCTTTCTAGTTTATTTTTCTTCATGTTTATCATTTGTGGGTGAGGCCTGAGATTGGATCTAGGCTCACTGCGTTGTTGGCGTGCTGCGCAACAACTAGTATCAGAGCTATTGGTTTAGTTCTATTGGGAACGATGGCGGAAAATGGGAAAACTAGAATTGAGAAGTTTGATGATTCAAACTTTGCCTTCTGGAAGATGCAGATGGAGGATTATCTGTATCAGAAGGACCTCTATATTCGTCTAGGAGGAAAAGAGAAGAGACCAGAAAAGATGACAGATGATGAATGGTTTTTACTGGATAGGAAGGCTTTAGGAATGATCTGACTCTCTTTGTCTAAGAGCGTCGCCTTCAATATATCCAAAGTAAAAACGACAAAAGAATTAATGGAAGCCCTAGCCACCATGTATGAAAAGCCCTCAGCATCCAACAAGGTTCATCTTATGAAACAGCTATTCAACATGAAGATGTCAGATGGTGGGAGCGTGGCAGAACATCTAAACAAGTTCAATACAGTTACGAGCCAGTTGGAATCCGTTGGCATTGCTTTTGAGGATGAGGTCAGGGCATTATTGATCTTATCCAGTTTGCCAGACAGTTGGGATGGTTTGGTGATTGCTGTGAGCAATTCTTCAGAGTCGACAAAGTTGAAATTTGATGATATGGCCAGTCTAATTCTCAACAAAGAATCTAGAAGGAAGGCATCAGGAGTTTCAGGGGACTCAGAGAATGCTCTAAACGTTGAAGGAAGAGGAAGATCACTGAATAAAGGAGGCAATAAACACGGGCGTTCTAAATTGAGGAAGAAGTCCAAGGGACCGAAAGACAAAAATGGGTATTGGCATTGCAGCAAGGAGGGGCACATGAAACGTGATTGCAGGGTGCTTAAGAAACAAGAAGGAAGCTCTCAAGGCGGGAAGGATTCAGTGAATCTGTCTGAGGAAAACGACACAGAAGCGTTGATCTTGTCTCTTGATGCAAGGAATGAGTCTTGGGTTATAGACTCGGGTGCTTCGTTTCATGCCACTCCGTGTAAGGAAGTTCTGCATGATTATGTGTCAGGTGACTTTGGGAGAGTCTACCTGGGTGATGATGAGCCGTACAATATTGTTGGAAATGGGAATGTTCATGTAAATCAGAAAGACGGAACGGTCTTGAAATTGAAGGATGTCAGACATGCACCAAGTTTGAAACGTAATCTGATCTCAGTGGGACAGTTGGCCGATACCGGTTATGTGACGATATTCACTAGTGACTCCTAGACGATCATAAAAGATGCCTTGGTAATATCTCGAGGCAAAAAGGAAGGTACTTTGTATGTGACTTTAAGATCGTATAGTTCACTCACAGTGGCATCAACTGGAGTGAATGGACAGTTATAGCATCAGAGGCTGGGACATATGAGTGAGAAAGGGATGAAAATGTTATTGTCAAAAGGGAAGCTACTAGGACTGAAGTTTATTGACTTGGAATTCTGCGAGGACTGCGTGTATGACAATCAGAAGAGGGTAAGCTTCAAGAAGACGGGACGCGCTCCAAAGACACACCTGTTGGAGCTTGTACATACTGATGTGTGGGGAGCAGCACAGGTATTATCTCTTGGTGGCTCACGTTATTTTGTTACCTTTATTGATGATGCTAGTAGAAAACTGTGGATCTACTTCTTAAAACATAAATCTGATGTATTTGATGTATTTAAGAAGTGGAAAGTTATGGTAGAAAATGAGACAGGTAAAACAGTAAAGTGTCTCAGATCTGACAATAGGGGAGAGTATTATGATAAGAGGTTTGAGGAGTATTGTGCAGCAAATGGAATCAAACATCAGAAAATGATTCCAGGGACACCACATCAGAATGGTGTGGTTGAGCGCATTAACAGGACCATCCTTGAGCGTGCCAGGAGCATGAGGTTACATGCAGGGTTGCCTATGACCTTTTGGGCAGATGCTGTGAATACTGCCGCATATCTCATCAATAGAAGTCACTTAGCACCATTGGATGGTGGGCTACCAAAAGAAGCGTGGACTGGGAAGGAAGTGAACCTTGCACATCTCAGAGTGTTCGGTTGCACTCATATATTCACATTAATGCAGAGCATAGAAACAAGCTGGATGCGAAGTCCAGGAGGTGCACGCTTATAGGCTACGGGCAGTATGATTTTGGCTACAGGTTCTGGGATGCAGAAAACAGGAAAATCATCAGAAGCAATGACGTAGTCTTCAATGAAAAAATGATGCATAAGGACAGTGTGAAGAAAAATAAGGCCGAGAAAAAGGAATTCGTAAAGTTGGAAGAGTTACCGGACATGGGTGTTACAGCGTCACAGGATGAGGCAGAGCCGCATACACCGGTTGTGAGGAGGTCTACTCGGGAGAGGAGACCCACGGTCCGATACTCACCCTCCTTACATTATCTACTACTGACAGATAATAGTGAGCCAGAGTGTTTTGAAGAGGTGTTACAGTCAGATATACGGGTTAAGTGGGAGCAGGCCATGGATGATAAGATGGACTCTCTTAAGTCTAATCGTACATGGGAGCTAGTCACTCTACCCAAGGGTAAGAAAGCTCTTCATAACAAGTGGGTTTACAGACTGAAGGAGGAGCATGATGGTTGGATGAAGGAGGAGCATGATGGTTCTTAAACTAGTCAGACAAGGGCAGATTGGTTGTAAAGGGTTTCAACTAAAAAGGAGTGATGGTTTTGATCATGAAATATTTTCACAAGTAGTGAAAATGTCTACGATTCTCATGGTCTTGAGTATAGTGGCTTCAGTGGACTTACATCTAGAACAGTTAGATGTTAAGACAGCCTTTCTTCATAGGGACCTTGAAGAAGAGATATATATGCATCAGCCGACAGGATACGTGGCACCAGGTAATGAGAACAAGGTGTGCAGACTGAAGAAGAGTCTATATGGCCTGAAGCAGGCCCCGAGGCAGTGGTACAAGAAGTTCGACAGTTTCATGTCGGAAAACGGTTTTAGGAAATGTCATGCAGACCACTGTTGTTACTTGAAGAAGTTTGATACGTCTTACAGCATCCTTCTTTTGTACGTTAATGATATGCTTGTGGCCGGTTCAAGCATGAAGGACATCTCAGATCTCAAAAGACAATTGTCTAGAGAATTTGCCATGAAGGATTTACGAGCTGCAAAACAAATCCTAGGCATGAGGATAAAGTGTGACAGGGAAAACAAGAAATTAGTTTTGTTATAGGCAGAGTACATAGTCAAAGTACTTGATCGATTCAATATGGCCAACCACTTCAAGCTATCTAAGGAGTAAGGTGCAAAGATGCCGGAGGAACAGGACTATATGGCTAAAGTTCCATACGCGTCAGCTATTGGGAGTCTCATGTATGCTATGGTGAGCACGAGGCCAGACATTGCTCAAGCAGTGGGAGTTGTTAGCAGGTTCATAAACAACCCCGGGAAGGAACATTGGGAAGTTGTGAAGTGGATCCTTAAGTACTTGGTAGGTACTAAGGACGTAGGGCAGTGTTATGGTGGATCGGAAATCAAGTTACAAGGCTACGTGGATTCAGATTTGGCAAGAGATATCGACAGCAGAAGAAGCACTACAGGTTATGTTTTTTACTTTGGGTAGTGCTACAGTCAATTGAGTCTCTCAGTTACAAAAGATAGTACTATCAGTATGACAGAAGCAGAATATGTTGCGGCTACAGAAGCATGCAAGGAGATGGTGTGGATGCAAGGTTTTATGGAAGAGTTGGGTAAGAAGCAAGTAGATTACAAGCTGTACAGTGACAGTTAGAGTGCAATACACTTGGCTAAGAATTCAGCCTTTCATTCAAGGACCAAGCATATTGCCATCAGATATCACTTCATACGTTTGTTACTGGAAGATGGATCGATTGCTCTGGAGAAGATTCATACAAGTGAGAATCTTGCGGATATGCTGACCAAGGTGGTTACGAGGGAGAAGCTAAAGCTCTGTTCAGCTTTGATTGGTCTTCAGGCTTGAAGATGGGGAGGTGGTGCACTCCGGATGAAGAAGACAAAAGTTTATGGCGATGTGGCTCCAAGTGAGAGATTGTTAAGAAGTAGAGTCACATGCGCAGATTTCGTGTCGCAAGTCCTTTCGCAACTGGGATGCGAAAGGAGTTTCGCGGATTTCGTGTCGCAAGTCCTTTCGCAACTGGGATGCGAAAGGGAAGTTGCTAAAACTATAAATTAGGGTCCCTAGGGCTATTCTAGGGTTAAGGTGAATATTAGGAAATTATTCTAAGGTGTGGGCAAGGGATTTTCTCTGTACTTCCAAGGGAGAAGTTAGTATATTACCTTGTAATCTTCGTTTCTCTTCATAGTGGAATTTTGCATCCGTGATTTTTTACCCTAGTTTGGGGTTTTTCCATGTATATCTTGTCTTGTGGTTGGTTTGAATGCTTTTATTCTTTTCTAGTTTATATTTCTTCTTGTTTATCGTTTGTGGGTGAGGCCTGAGATTGGATCTAGGCTCACTGCGTTGTTGGCATGCTGCGCAACACAATTCTGGCACGCCCACGCACCTGTCACTCGTGCTAGAAAGAGGAACGTCGAAACAACGGCGAACAGGCGCATGCAGAAGCTTGGTGGAACATAGAATTACAAGTAAGACCTGGAGGAGGGGGTGAAAATGAGCACTTTAAAATTCTTGCCTATTTAACTAATTTACCAATTCAATAAGGCAAATAACACTTTAGGTTTCCAAGCCAAAGTGGGTCCAATCAATGAAAAAGGCTTGAGATGTCTTCCCTACCAGATGATTCTAGCCTTCCGATAAATTCCCCATCTTTGTTATAATTGTCCATTTAATTGTCCATTTGCTACAGACACATAAAACTATGTGATGAGCAAAAACATTCAGGCAAGGCCCATGTTGTAATGGGCTCCATCAGATCAACAGACTTTGAGTCAAGTGATCTTCATGGTGCAGCAAGGCCCACCTTATGCAGAGCTCAGTCCTCTACATGACAACAAACCCATTGCATGCCAACAAAGCACACTTAGCAGGCTCCTTTTAGGGAGATTCGAGATGTTTATAGTATGGGTTCTGTGGGTGGAACCACTCACAAGTATCAGAAAGAGACCGAAGAACATTGCCCATATGAAGAGGGAAATGCCATAAGACTGGTGGTTGCAATGGGACAATGCTTTTTCCGAAGATGGGTATTATTCTTGAAGCTAAAGATACTTGGGCTTTTGGCCTGTCAAATGAACAATTCTGATTTTTAAAAGCCAGTCTCCAACTGAAGTATCAGAGACAGTCCAATATCTCCCAGATGAAGAGGGAAATGTTGTGAGACTGATGATTGTAACGGGAGAATCTTGTGGTTTTCTTGAGTATCCTCTATCTATTGCAATGGGATTGCTAGTCCCCTTTCATACACTGATCCACCAATGCAATGATGGATCCACGACTCTCCCATGGTGAAACAGTCCCCTCATTTGTACAACATTAATCCTCTTCTTAATCATTGATTTAAACAGTTCACGAGGCCATCATGGACATTGATCCCCCTCTTGATCCAACACCAACTGTACTGACAATGGGTAGGAAAGCCTGGTAGATGCCTAGAACTATTTCCATCCTGGACCTGTTAATCAGTTTTCACAAGATTGAGAACGCCAGCATACCTCAGGCTTGCCCATTGTGGCAGACTATTCATTTCGCTGTACTGTTAATTTCCTTTCACTTCCTATCAAAAGGTCTGTAGAGTAAATCACGCATCCAAGTGTTTTCTAGTCTTGAGCACTAAGAAAAGGTAGTCTTGGTCGAGTTAACTTCTATTACCTTCTGCTGAGTTTTGGCAGATCAAATCGAGTTGACTGACCACATAAGAGTTTTCTGATCATGTGGGCTCTGTGTTTTCAAGCATATATAGCTTCATGTCTTATTGAAGGCTGTTTTTGTAGGTACCTTCCCACCAGACATGTTTTCTAAAGGACTGAGAATAGATCCACAAGTCAGCGTGTGTAAATGATTCCACTTACACGGCTTGAGTTGGACATCAAATTCAATCCTGAAAATGCTGTTTCAAGACACAAACACATGAAAAGCATACAACACAATGACTCAAATCAAATCAAGGATTTCAACCAAAAACTCAACCGTAACAATGTATAATTATGGTCAACACTGACGGTGTTTTGGACCCTTAGATACAGAGACCAAAATTAACTTGATTGTGCATTTTCAAACATTGGATCTGGGGATCACATCATACAATACCAACCAAATGCATCACAATGTCAACAATCCCAACAAAGTCATGAATTACATTTCAAGCCTACAAATAGCATTAATCAGGCCATGAATTCTAAACTAGGGGCCCATTTTATGTACTGCAAAAACACTGATGGATCTGGTACGCTGAGCATTTATGGTTCCCTCCTTTTCTCCACATATGGGAAGGTTTAGGAAACTCTACCAATTTGGGTGGACTGCAAACCAATTCTGCATAACTTACTCCAAAGAAATAGTTAGAATAGCCAGTCCAGAGCAGCTAACTTATCGGGCTGTTGGGATAGCAACAGGGTCTTCATAAGAAATATAGGGCTCAAACACACCCAAGTCCTGGCTGCCTGCATGGGATGCAGAATGTGCGGACTCAATTGTACCAGAGTCACCTTCTTCACCCAACTCCGATCTCCTCTCAATTAGTAGTGCCTCTTGGATCTCCTTGAGCACTTCTGATATTGGTGGCCTTAGCCTTCCATTGGGTTGGACACACATTAACGCCTTCTCAGTAATCTTCCATATGGATTGAAGTTTGAACCCACCTCCCAATGAGGGATCGATGATACCCCGGACATTTCCATTCTCTACTTGTGACTTTGCCTGTGATATAATTGTAGCAGTTGCATGGGTTAACCTAAACCTTCTGAAAGAAGAATATTTATTGATTTTGAAATGTAATAAGCAAAATGTGCGGTCCAAGGAGAACCTGAAGCATAGAAGCATCCAACAGTGATCTTAAACACTGAAATAAATTATCCATATATAAGACTAGGTTCTAGACTGTTGTTTTTGTGTGGCAAACATGGATGAGACCAAAATCAATCGCTGGATAGGCCAAACACCAAAAATCACACCTATCTGACAACTGTGGAGTTTCAGGAAAAGAATGTAGATAGATAGACAATCTCAATTGAAGTTCCGTTGACCATCAATTATTTTCCTAGAAAAAGATATTCTCAAATCTGAAGTTCGTCTAATTAGTGTGAATTTTGGGATTATGTCCCATGCAAGGTGGCCAACCCAATGATTGGTTCACATCACGTATGGATTTTCCACAAAGAAAGCACACCAACAATAGGCTAAGTGCAAGAAAGAGAAGCATTCTCTCTTCTAAAATATTAGCATATAGAAGTGTAATATGAAACATAATACAACTAGATAAGAAGAACGAATCAGAGATTCTCAGATTTTCCATGGCAAGAGAAAGCAATTAGACTCACCCATTGGACTATGTTGCGGCAGTTAGGGCCAAAACTCTCATTAGATAATGCTTCTTGACCTGTAACCAGCTCAAGGAGAATGACGCCAAAGCTGTAAACATCACTCTTGTCTGTTAAATGCTGAGAAACATAATACCTGTATGTGGCAAGAGAGAATTATATCAAACACTCTGGAAGGAGATGAAAGATGGCAAAGCAAAGGCACAAATAACCATGTTGTATTGAGAAATGCCAAGGCAGATTGCAGCAGGAGAGATTGAAGTTCCTGGTACAAAGGCACAAATAACCATGTCCACGGTACACATGCCAGTGTGGAAAATGTGTACCAGAAGTTCAGGGCCAGTCATCAAATGGTTCCCACATGAAAAATAAGGACCAGAGGTCTGTATTCAATGTGGACATGTGACCGACTGATCAGTCGACAGGACTGATTTTTTGGCTAGGGCATGTTCACAGTGGGATCCACCTGATGAATGGTCCAGATCTCACACATATGCCATATTAGCACATGTGCAGCAAATTACCCATTCAACTCTCATTGCAGGAATTGGCTTAGCATTTCTAACTTGCATATGTACACATTTCACCCCAAAACCACCCTGTAGGATTTATCATTTCTAGCTATGGTGGCCTCAGTGAAAGAAAACATTTGAATTGAGTCTAGTGTCCACTCCATGCAAGCAAAGAAATATATGTTTTCTGGAAGTTTCTCTTCCTGCCTGTCCAGCATCCATATGAAGAAACAAAGACTTCATTAGGAAATGAAACCTGTAGCACATTGACCACTGTCTTCATGCATGATGGCTTATTTAAGCTTCTATGAAAGGCATGTTATTAATGCAGGGCCTTACTCAGGATCTAGATACCCAACAGTTCCTCGGACTATGCTGGTGACATGCGTTGATCCTTCCACTGAAAGTTTGGACAGACCAAAATCTGCAACCTTTGCTCTCATGTTCTTGTCAAGAAGGATGTTGCTGGTTTTCAGGTCCCTATGAATGATCGGCGGAACACAGCCTGTATGAAGGTACTCGATCCCTGAAACAAGTTTGAAAATCATTTAATCAAAGTCTTTATTAGTAATGGAAGGAATGGGCCATCTTAAAAACATTGTAATGGAAACCACGATCAAGTTAACCTTTCGCAGCATCTTCAGCAATCTCAAGGCGCTTGATCCAATCCATAGCTCTGTCTTGAATTAAAGGGCCTGTGAAATTCACATAGACAAGTTAGCATCTAAAGTGAAATGTCCTACAGTTCAAAAATAGCTGAGACGTACCGTACAGATGCTCTTTTAAAGTTCCATTATGCATAAACTCGTAAACAAGGATGTTTCTCCCTTCTTCTTGGCAGTAGCCAAGAAATTGAACCAGGTTTCTGTGATGTATTCTTGAAAGCAGTGACACCTGAATCAAATGGGAATCATTATTCCGCTTAATGATGTAATTAGTTTCAAAGGGTGAATAAAGAAAAAAGAACTCTTCTACCACAAAAAATAATCAAATCACAACCCATGTTGTGCATAAACTCCAAGTTGAACATTTAAGCCAATCAAAATATTCGTAAAGGCACAATAATCTATGGTACAGACTAAAATGATGTCTACTTTCCTCAGTTTTAAACAAGGTGATTATGGGTATCTCTTTCATAAGGATATGAACCTAGTATCTCGATCAGTGTTACCTACTTTTGGGGATTTTGTCGTGCCAATATTTGGGGACACTTGGACACACCGAAACACAATATGATGCCCTAAAATCTATACAGACAATTGAACCTTAGTGATGTCATGATAAGTGTCGTGTGTTTCACCATTCAACCGAGGTGGTCAAACATATTATATACAAAGGTTTCATTTCATCTTTCTTAATTTTTATTTGTCAAGATCTCTAATTCTAGACCTCAAGCTTCCCTTCATTCTCTTGTTAATGAAGAAACTATTTGGAAGGACTTCCCATCAGACATTAAATTCTAGTTCATTATTGTCATCTAAGCCTTATCCCAACCAATTGGATTCGGCTACATGAATAATTTTCTGCCATTCCACTCTATCAAGGGCCATAACTTCAGTAAGACCATAGGTTTAGTTGAGCAACGATGAGAGAAGATTCATGTAGATCAGCCCTTAAAACTATTTAAAAATCCACCTTAAAGAAACAGAAGAAAAAGAAAAGGAGAAGAAACATGAAGATAAAGAGGAAACAAAGCCCAAATCAGTCAAGTTTAATGCTTAGATACCAGGTAAACTTGATAGACAAGAAGAGAGAAGAAAGAGATGAGACGAAGTTGACAGAGGAGGGATTGGGGTTTGGGTACCTCCACATGCATCCTTTAAGAACAAAAGCAAACATACCAACTGTGTCCTTTGGTAACAAAAGCAACAAAACCCACTACATCCTAAACACTAATAAGAGCTAGAAGATGGAGATAAGTGGGTCATACAATGGTACAGCCCACATCCGTTAAAGCCCTAAGGATAATAAGAAGAGAGGCTAGGGGCAACACTCCCTTCTAAGCCTTCTCTCTTTTCTCTTGCTTGTTCTCATCTTCTCAATCTAACTCCACAAACATCCTCCTTTAACCTTGACATGGTATCAAAGCTAGGGTTATCCCAACCCTAGTACTTTCTCTCCTTCCCCTCTTTTCTTCTATTTCCTCTCTTTTATTTCCTCTTCTCCTTCAGCAACATTGGTTAGCGTCACCACCACACTTGGTAGAACACCAGCTTGCATTTCTGCACTAAGTAAAAGCGCCAGCTAGTGCCTCCACCCAGAGTAGCAATGTCCATCAATATCATCGCTCTAGTGGCTTCCAACAGGTCCAGCTAGGGTAGCAAATCCCTTGAGGGGATCTCATTAGTTTACCCTTCGATCCATAATGATCAACAAAGCTTGTCGAATCTAGCTTGATGTTTAGTTGATGGTGACTACCGATGTGACACCGCCAATTGATCTTGGCTTCGTCAAATGCTGATCGTGCAATTTTATTCGTTGATTGGTATTTTTTCAATTCCTTTGCATAAAGTATATGGGAAATTTTGGTGAAATGAGTGATCGAAAGGTTGGGATAATTAGTAGGCTTGGACATTTAAATTATAATCCAGGCTTGGTGATTATTACAATCCAGTTAGAGGGAAATTTTATCATGTATTTGTAGTCGGCAAGAATGTTCCTTGGTAGTTGGAAAAAAAAATAAAAAAATTGGGATACATAACCGGTACCATGAACGAGCCAACAGCAGATGATCCATTCCATAAGGATTGGGAAAGTGAAAATCTGACAGTCATGGGATGGTTGTTTCATTTTATGTAGACAAGCACTTGTGGGGGATTCATTTTTAAAAAGACTCCCAAGAAGACATGGGATACAGTTGCTCGTGTGTATTCTTAACATGATGGCTTAGACCGTACCTACCAACTGCATCAGGAAATTAAAAATATGCAGCAGAATGAATCCTCTGTTGAATGATATTATGCAGTCCATCACAATGGGAAAAATTGGCTCATATTATGCTTGCTGTCACAGTTACCATAGGAACTCCGAAAATGGCTAGAGCAAAGAAGAATTTTCGAGTTCCTATGATGGATTAATATGAATTTTGAGCTTTCGCATGTGCAAATCCACTGGAAGGATTTCTTACCCTCACTGGAGGCAGTCTATATTTATGTTAGAAGTGAAGCACATTAGTGGGCATCATCTGTTGTGCAAGTTCCACTTGTTCTAGATAGGTCTAGTTTTGCAGCTAGGCCTAAATCGTCTTGAGGATGAAACCAAGGGCCAAAAGATAGTTATTATGAACATATTGTGGTAAGCGCAGACACAACAGTGAATTTTTTATGATCTTAATCCCCATCTTCACCTAAAGCCCAAAAGGGTGTTAATAGTCTTGAGGGGGGGGGGGGGGGGGGCGGGCCAGCTTCTAGTGATCCAAAGTCTAATGCCATTAGCGAGCTTCAACAAAAAGTTGCTAGTCCTCGAACTTCTCTCTGCTACCAGTATATCGAGGGATCAACCAAGCATATCTGCAAATCATGTGGCTACATCCAGTATTTTAAATATCGACGATATCAGCCGATATATCCCACGATATATCATGTATCCCACCCATACGATACGAAAAACACAGGTAGTGCTGATATATCTCACCTATTCAATCTAGTGAGCATTTTCGATTTTCAATCCATGTTTTTGTTGTAAATCACGTTAAACCAGTGTTATATGGTTACGAATCTATGATTCTTCATGTTTTCCATGAAAAATCATGGATTTGGAACTTCAATTTTGAGATTTGGTGGAGATGAGTCAAGTCGCGGAAAATTAAGAAAAATTGAAATTTCTCAATTTCTCGCAAATCAATTGTAATCTTTGTATCCAAACGCACAATTAAACACGTATGTAACCTGATCTAGTGATTCTTCTTTTGCTTTTGAATGTATTGCTTGTGTTTCCATACATGTTTTCTAACTTTTATAAATTATATGAATTGACTCTGAATATACTTGAGTCGGTTCAGTTGGTAAGCACATATATTAGGACCCCATACAAAGGAAACCCCTATTATGTGCACCCTTTTTCTTTTCTTTTTTTTTAATGTTTTGATTTCTAAGTGTGTATTGATGTCTTTCTCAACAACCCTGAAGTTTCATTGAAAAAATCGACCAATTTCCCAATGTTCCCATGTTTCCCAACAACAACGATACATTACGCGATACAATTGATATATCCCATGCGATAACCGATATGTATCCGTATCCCAAGGGTGCGATACATTACAAATAACGATATTTAAAACATTGGCTACATCATGGATCACTGATTCTAGTGTCACAGATCAAGTGACAAGTTAAGAAGGTAACTTCCTTTCATACTCATATTAAATTAGCTAATGAATACTATTTTAGGGTTTCTGAAAAAGGATCTTATCAATTAAGTTCCTCATTACAATTATCCTCAGTGATCCATGTGCCATCATTTTCAAATAAATTGCTTTCTATTAGTGCTCTCACAATGCAACTGAATTATTGGTTACATTTTTCCCTCTCACTATGTTGTTCAGAACCTACAGACCAGGAGGAGGATTGGAGCTCAAGGGCTATATCTGCTTAACGCAGAGTGATACCCTACTGCATGTGTTTCAGAGATAAGTGTGAGTAATAACGAACTGCACAGCTCTGGCATACACATAAAGGTAATGTCCAGTTTCAGTGTGAAACTTGCCAACTCTCTAAACATTGTCGTAATACTTACACTATTAGTGAGAATAAATGTGTTGCCCCTTTCTCTTTGATTCATTCAGATGTATTGGGATCAGCCTCAATCACAAGTGAAGTGTTCCCAATTGCGAAAACATTTGCTAAGATAGTCAAGTATTTGACAAACAGATAAAGGTTCTTTGGTCTGACGAAGCAAAGGAATAGATATGTCATGATCTACAGAGTTATCTAACTGATCATGACATTGAATTACAAGCTTTGTGTCCTTATACACCTCAAAAGAATGAAGTTGCCAAAAGAAAGAATCATCATCCTCTTGAGTAACTAGTTCCATGCTGATAGGGATGATGGTACCTAAGATCTACTTGGCTAAAGCTGTTCTTACTAATACCTACATGATCAATAGGATACCCTTACCCTCACTTGGTAACAGTTATTCTCTTCATCTTTTAAAACCTAATTTACCATTGTTCAGCATTTCCCCCATAAATGAAAATAAAATAAAAGAAACTCTCCAATCTCTAACACTTCCCCCTCAAGCTAGTGCATAGATATTGCACATGCCAGCTTGCCTATAATATCACGAAAATGAGACTAATGAACTGCTTTCATGAGAATGTTAGCGAGCTAGTCCTTGAATTGAACATGTGTAGACAAC
Source organism: Magnolia changhungtana (assembly GCA_030180095.1). Lineage (NCBI taxonomy): Eukaryota > Viridiplantae > Streptophyta > Magnoliopsida > Magnoliales > Magnoliaceae > Magnolia > Magnolia changhungtana. Next base: position 2,277,333 of record JASAUF010000293.1, read on the forward strand.
AACCCAGATGAGATACTTTCACAGACGAAGTGATCAACTACCTCGATACGTTGTTTGCTCGTGAAAAACGGGATTAAGTGAATATTTATTGCAGCTTGATTGTCATAATACAATAGAATTGGTGTAGACATGTCAACTTCATACTGAAGCCAGATAATTTCACAAGTTGCATGACCCATGGATGGACAACCTGCTTAATCTTATGAGCTAGTGACAATTGTACGTTTCTTAAATTTCCACAAAAAAATGGTTACCTCCCATAAAGGTAGGATTTTGAAGTACAATCCTTTTCATTAGACACTCATCCCAATCAAGATCATAATATGCATTAACATGGAGATGACCATGATAAGAATACAACACACTTTTTAGGGGCAGACTTTTTTATGTAGGACGAATGGTCTAGACTAATATGCAATAGCAAGATCATAAAACAATTCAACTCAAGCGACTAGAATATGAAAACCATGCTTTTCCATCACAAATTAAAAAATTCAGATTTATACTACGGCATGAATTTGGACCACAAACATCCCATAATGCACTTAATTATAAAAGAAGGTTAAGAAAGGCCCTATAGGAGGTAAAACTCCTATCTAGCATAGGATTCACCCACATTCATATAAAAGACATGCATCAAGTTAAGGGATTTAAAGATATGGGGCTGTCCAGTTATTGTGGGGTGGGTTTGAATGGATTGGGATAGTATTGGAGGGAATTAGGGTTGGGATGGCTAGGTTTAGGGAGGATAGAATCGAGAAATTAAGCTTTTAGGGTTAGGATTTGAAATTGGGAATGGGAAATTGAGGGGTTTTCGTGTAGGATGATGGAATTAAGATTTTGAATAGCTAAGGGTTATGAATTTGAGTGATGGGAATTTTGGGATTTGGGAAATTTTGGGAATTTGACGAATTGGGGCAAAATTGGAATCCCAAGGATAGGGTTTTGAGAGAGGGATTTTAAGGGATTAATGTAGGGGTTTTAGAGAGGAGAATGAGGAAAGGAATCAAGGAATGGGGGCCCGCACGTGGCTGTTCGTACGGACACATGTGCATGCGTGGAAAAAGAGAGGGGAATGGATGGGTTGAGTTGGTTGTTGTAGGAAGAAGAAAGAAGAAGGAAGAAGATGAGTAGAGAAGAAGAGATAAGAGAAAAAAGAGATTGTTAACTTGAATTGAAGAGAACGAAAGATAGATAGTTGTGGAATCGCTCCAGGTGGGTGTCACACCCTCTCCAATCTCTAGAGATACAAGAAAGCTCTCTCACAAAGCCATGGAAGATTTTCTCTTCTTTTTTCTTTTCTCACAACCTCTCCAATCTCTAGCTTTTTTATTCTCACATTAGAAAATTACAAAACCACCACTCCGGTTCAAATAAAATGGTCCACCTAATATTAAGCAATCTAAAACACTAATAACTAATCTAAAACTTTCAATATGTCCAAAATAAATAGTAAACTAGAAAATTTAAAAAAAAAATAAAAATAAATAAATAAATGGACTCATAGAATCTAGAATTTGGTGGTCCAAAAGAACCAACGATCCGATCATCATGATCTGACGGTCCAATGGGCCAGCGGCCGAAATCCAACATTCAATAACTCCAATAAAAGAAACACATATGCATCTTCCCAGTATAAGGTCTTTCAGATGCACGAATCACGCATGTGGAGTCTTCAATGCAGCCCAATGCGCCCCCACGTAGCCATCGTCCAGCCATAGTGAAACTGAGGCCCCAGTCGGGGTCTTCCTCTTTCGCTGGTAGACACGATAGGATGATGTTCTGATGTCGTCATCAATTCTCCCCAACTAAAAAGAATTTGCCATTGGCAAAATACGGTTGTGGAAGCGCTCGAGGAGATTCGGGTCCAAACGACGAAACTCTAACTCTGTGATCCACGTGCTATCCAATGCTAGCTTGTTCTTCCACTTCACGAAGCACTTCTTATCAGTGTTCGAATTATCTCCAATATTATCGAAATATCTCCGATATTATCTTTATCTCTACCTCAGTGATACCAATAACACTGGTAGCGATACCGATAACGCTGGTAGTATAAGAGATTCTAGGTATTAGCAATCAATCGCTAAGTATCACCAATGTATCAATATCGCTAATGTAATCGTCAATATTTTCAACTATGTAAATTCTAGGTGTCACTTGTACTGCCAATACATTAATATCGTTAATGTATCGCCAATATTTCCGACTATGTAAATTCTAGGTAATGCTTTTATCATAAGTGTAGTGACGATATTTCAATAATATTGCCAACGTATTGATATCATCAAAATTTTGTTTATTAGAAAAAAAAAATTTATTTCAATTTTTTTTCATGGGCACATGGTTGTATGTAGTGTTCAATTTGTCATTGATAATATCTCAATATTATCGATGTCGCAACATGCGAGATATTGAGACCACAATCTTTCATTTCCTTTCCAATTGTTGATGATTTCTTGGTAAAATATCATGTGTTGTTGATGTATTGTAATATTAATGGATGTTTGGATTGAAGGTTGGATGGTTAAATAGGACGGAGGGGATGGTTGGACTGATTTCTTACACCAATACATGCTTTTAAGGCCCCATTAAAAGGAAACTTGTTATGTATGCATTCTTTTTGCAATTTTGTTTTATTTCTAAATATGCAAATGTGTACATTTTGACATCTCCTAAAGTTTCGTTGAAAATTCCACCATTTTTCCTATGTTTCCCCGCATTTCCAGTTATCGGCGATATCGATATTGTTTCCATATGCCAGGCAAGCGAAACTTGTAGCGATACCGATACTTCGAACACTGCTTCTAGTATCCTCCATGTTGGGTGGAAACCACGTTGTGATCCAGAATATCCTCTATCTCTTCTCTTCGTTCAGGTATAAATGGTGGAGACGGTAGAGGGTGGGAAGAAGAATCAGACATGGACCAGGGGCTTCAAGAAGGGTCAAGTTCATCACCATCAAGAACAAATTGAGGGTTTATAAGAGGGATAGTGGGTGAAGTTGTGGGTCCATCACAAGACACAGGGTGTTCCACATTCAATGTGGAGCTAGTGCCCATGTTAGATGGAAGATCCACTACATACGCATTAGATCCCATTCTTTTTAATATTTTATAAGGACCTGCACCACGGGCATGTAATTTTTTTACGGTTCCTTATGGAAACCACTCAAGCCTTATGTGAACCATGACATAGTCACCCACCTGAAATTCTTTACATCTGCGGTGGGAGTCATCAATGATCTTATATTTCTCATTACTTGCATTAACCCCTTTTCTAATCTCGCGATGCAAATCATGAATGTGTCGTGCAAATGCATGTGCAGACTCTGACGGCCTATGTAACACTGACATGGGTTTGAATCTATAGGGGTCCTATGCTCATCTACTTGTCTTTCCAGATCCACTTTCTCCCCACGACTCATTTGATCGTGAGGAAGGTTTGGTAAAGTCAACACGTGAATGTTCCTCACAGGTGTAAGCTCATCTGATATGTCCTCTAGGCCAACATCACTAGACTCCCCCAATACCGGACTCACCTCAGGTGGTAACTCTACATTACCTTCGGGTGTAACATCAGGCGGCATCTCTATACTAATCTTAGGTGTGACCTCAATTGCCACATGAGCATACACCATCAAATCAGCTTTAGTCCCCCTGTCAGACTCTTTGGCGCTTTTTTTATAGGGAGAGACTCAAACTGAAATTTTTCCACATCTTTAGGATCACGTTTCTTGACGTCCTCCTTTTCTGGGGTGCTTTTGAGCGGGAGAAGCTTCAAGATAATCATTTTTATTTCATACATAAATAAACACGTATTCGAACGGCCGAATAGTGTTGCGTCCCTGTCATACAACCAAGGCCTACCCAAGATGATGTGGCCTATATCCATAGGCAAAACATCACACCGTGGTGTGGCCGTATAGGAACAAAACTGGACGGGAATGGGCCAACAGCAAGAAACCAAAATCGAAAACGCATCAATCCATGAGACTTGATAGGGCTGAGGGTAAGGAATGACTAGTAAACCTAAGTGATCCACAATACTAGTAAAGACCACATTGGTGCAACTGCGACTATCAATGATCACCTTGCAGTTTTTGCCACCACACTTAGCGTAGGTGTGGAAAAATGAATTCATGCACCAATCATCACTTTCTACAATCTAGACCAAGGCACATCTAACAAACTGCAAGTGATGCAGTTTTAGGCTCTTCAACTTCCATCAACTAAGTAGCCAAGTGGTGGCCACAGGGATATACTAGTTATCTTTCTTAAAAGGAACGGTTCCCCAGGGCAGACCCGAGAGGGAGAAGAGAAAGAAATCCTAACATAGAAAGATAGATACCAGAACTCCGTTATCGCATCCCTCCTCATTGCTAAGACTTGCCTCAGGTTCGTAAACCTCTTCTTCAAATTCACCCTACTCATTCTCATCCATCTCGCCAATTATAAGTGCCTTGCCTTGCTCTTTGGTGGGGCACTATTGAGTGAAGTGGCCAAACCCATGGCACCTGTAGCATCGTGTGGACTCCTCAGGCCGCGCACTAGTACTAGCCAACCCTTTACCCTTAACATCCCTAGGGTTGGATTAAGAACCTGTAAGGGGCTTGGATTGACTCCCTATGTTAGACTTAGTCCCTTCAAGGATAGTCTTAACACTTGAATCTCGAGAGTCAAATCGCCTCCCACTTGGTGCTTCGAGATAGTACTCGATGTCTTGCACCACTTGGTACATGCGCTCTAAAGTGCCAATATCTCGATTCAGAGGCCCATCCTGAATCTTGATTGTAATCATTGGGTCCTCAAAATGCTTCATCTTGGCAAATCTCACTCAACAAGCATCAGACATATCTACCACTCAAAGTAATGGTACATATCTGCCACCCAATCAAGGAATGCCTCGGGATCCAAGCGACTATCAAAGCTAGGAGCATCGACCTTCACTCCTTTCATCGCTCCCTCATCAGGATCATAGTGGTCCTGGAACTCTCTATGGGGTGGTTGGGCACGCACCCCTCTACGGCCTACTCCACGACCTTGGTACCTCACACGTTCTCTAATGGGCTCTTCCCTAACTTACCCACCTTCAACTGGTTCCTCAGATCGAGACTAGCAATCTTCCCCAATGTTAGGGTCAGCTTGAAGGGAACCTTCCAATTGGTTAAACGTTAGTTAGTTGTAGTCAATTGGGTGACAGTGGTCTGATTGTGAGTCTCAATATTTATGAGATGACGGTTGATGTTTTCAATAGCCTCGGCAAGTTATTCCATATTCATTGTGGGGAATAGACCAAACCAGGACTCGTACAAGTGTTCATACACTAAAACTCTAATGGGGGAATAAACCTAGGATCTAACCATGCAATGGTGCGATTTAAGTGTGATGACAAATGTAGACTAGTAACCTAGACTCACAATATGATGAAGCTAGATTCTATAGGCGATAAAACCCTAAACTAAGTGTATGTGAGGCTAAACTTACAACAGACCTAAGCTCTGATACCAAAATTGATGTAAGACGAAAGGTCTAGACAAATATGCAATAGCAAGATCATAAAACAATTCAACTCCATTGATTAGAATATGCAAATCATGCTTTTCCATCACAAATTCAAATATTCATATTTTATACTGCGGCATGAATTCAGACCACAAACATCCCACAATGCACTTAATTATAAAATAAGGTTAAGAAAGGCCCTATGGGAGGTAAAACTCCCATCGAGCATAGGATTCACCCACATTCATATAAAAGACACACGTCAAGTTAAGGGATTTAAAGATATGGGGTTGTCCGGTTATTGTGAGGTGGGTTTGAATGGATTGGGATAGGATTGGAGGGAATTAGGGTTGGGACGGCTAAGTTTAGGGAAAATAGAATTGAGAAATTAAGCTTTTAGGTTTAGGGTTTGAAATTGGAAATGGAAAATTGAGGGGTTTTCATGTAGGATGGGGGAATTAAGATTTTTGACAACTAAGGGTTATGAATTTGAGTGATGGGAATTTAGGGATTTGGGAAATTTTGGGAATTGATGAATTGGGGTAAAATCAGAATCCTACGGTTAGGGTTTTGAGAGAGGAGTTTTAAGGGATTAATGTATGGGGTTTTTAAGATGGGAATGAGGAAAGGAATCAAGGAATGGGGACCCGCACATGGTTGTCCGTACAGACTCACGTGCATGTGTACAGACGTGCATGCGTGGAAAGAGAGAGGGGAATGGATGCGTTGGGTTGGTTGTTGTAGCAAGAAGAAAGTAGAAGAAGAAGAAGAAGAAGAAGTAAGATGATGAGTAGAGAAGAAGAGATAAGGGAAAAAAAGAGATTGTTAACTTGAATCGAAGAGAATGAAAAATAGATAATTGTGGAATCGCTCCACGTGCGTCTCACATCCTCTCCAATCTCTGGAGATGCAAGAAGGGTTTCTCACAAAGCCATGGAAGATTTTCTCTTCTTTTTTCTTTTTTTTTCTCACACCCTCTCCAAACTCTAGCTTTTTTATTCTCAGATTCGAAAATTATAAAACTGCCACTCCAGTTCAAATAAAATGGTCCACCTAATATTAAGCAATTTAAAACACAAATAACTAATCTAAAACTTTCAATATGTCCAAAATAAATAGTAAACAAGAAAAAAATTTTAAAAAAATTTAAAATTTTTTTAAAAAAGGACTCATTGAGTCTAGAATCTAGCGGTTCAAAAGAATCAACGGTCCAATGGGCCAACAACCAAAATCCAATGGTAAAAAACTCCAATAAAAGCAACCCACGTGAATCTTCCCAATATGGAGTCTTCCAAATGCACAAATCATGTATGTGGGGTCTTCAATGTAGCCCATTGGGTTCCACATAGCCTTCATCCAGCCATAGTGAAACCGGGGCCCTAGTCGGGGTCATCTTCCTCCGCTAGTAGACACGATAGGATGATGCTTCGATGTCCTCATCACTTTTGATAGGAAAGAATTCAATAGATGGCATCAAGATGATGAGCACAAGGAGTGTGCATAAACTCACTCACAACACTAACGGCATATGCCATATCAGGACGAGTTACGACTACATAAATGAGTTTGCCCAACCAAACAATGATACATGCCTGGATCTTGAAGACCATCCAATGCTTTAAATGTAAGTGGTGATTAACCTCTATAAGCATATCTACAAGATGGGAACTCAGCATACCAGTCTCTTAAAGAAGGTCAATGGCATATTTCAACTGCAAGATAAAAATGTTTTTGCTTGGACTAGGCAACTTCAATGCCAAGAAAGTACGTTAACAAACCCAGATCCTTAATCTCAAGAGCTCTTACAAGGAAATCTTTCAGATGCACTATTTCATCTTCACTATAACCAAAAAGAATAATACAACTGACATAAACTACAAATATTGTTAGAGAAGAGCCAACCCTCTTTATAAAAACAATGCGATCACAATCACTACGATGTTAGACAATTTGAAAGATAGCCTTGCTAAACCCTTGAACCAATTCCGCGAGACTATTTAAGCCCATGTAATGCTTTATTCAATTACCTTGCCCTTGGATCCTGAATGGAGAGACATGAATATTTCTTTTTAAAGATTACCATGAAGAAATGCATTCTTCACATCAAGTGATGAAGAGGCCAATGACAATGAGCCACAATAGAGAGAAGAATGCACACTAAATTCAACTTGGTAATGGCAACGTATGCAGAAGTCTCGAAATAGTCTACTCCAAACTACTAAGTAAACCCCTCTAACACTAGATGAGCCTTGTGCCAAGCAATAAAACCATCGATGTTATACTTTAATGTGAACCCCCATTTACATCCGCCAACATGCCTTCCTTCCGATAAGTCCACTAACTCCCAAGTCCCTTATTTATCAAGAGTTGTTATCTCCGCGATCATAGCTACCTTCCAAAAAAGTATTTGCCAGAGCATCCATGACTCTATAACAAATGGATGTAGAAAAAAATAGAGGAAATGAGTGCATTGAAGGAAGGAGAAATACACATATCATAAACAAAATTACCGATAGGATGAGAGGTCCTTGACTGATATATATCTAGAACAATAGGTGTTCATTTGGCCTTAGAAAGAGCAATGAGAAGCTCGGATGAAGTTGAGGAAGGAACTGCCACAAGGGCAAAAGACTAATGGTTGTCTAGCCTTGGCATCCAGTCAATGAGGAGATGATAAATTTTATTTCTAAGGGCGAACTCTGTGATTTCTTCAAGTATAGACTTTTAGAGAATATTTTCAACAGGAATCTAAACATGACTAGAATTGCCCTCCATAACAGAGATAGAAAATACATCATCATGAGTGGTGGTGTCAGTTTTCCGAGGGCAAAAGGAACATTCTCGAAAACGTGATATCCTTCAAGACATGCCTTCTCTTCGTAGCTAGATAATAACACTTGTACCTCTTTTTTTTTAGGCTTAACAGATTGAGGCCCTAATTTTTCTTAGGAAATTCCCAACACATGAATAAATCATACACTCCCAAATACTTGATGAAGGGGAAGTCAACGAGCTATGTTGATCATTATGGAACTAAGGGATAGAAGGGAGAGAACCAACAAGGACTCCTATAATGGTCTAACTACCCCAATTGTACCTAGTGGAGGACCGACTGGCTCCTTGCTACCAGTTATTATACCAATTTTTCAACTGCCACGAAACATCATGGCCAACTAGTTGGCCATCACAAAAATTAAAATTTTAAAAAAATTTTAAAAATAAAAAAATAACAAAATCCTATCTAACTAAACTGTAGTAATCAACAAGCTCAATTCTGATTTGAATGTCCAAGCTCTCTAAACATCCCAATCTTCTCATCATCCATCCTAATAGCATCTCCCATATGCATAACTCAAGAGAGGGAAATTTACCAATCAACAAACAAAATTACCACATATTAGAATTCAACAAAGCCACGATCGATCAGTTACGTACACACTATTTCACTAATAGTTGCAACCAACAAAACAATGAAGGGGAAGTCAACAAGTTATGTTGATCATCACAGAACGAAGGGAGAGAAGGGACAAACTAATGAGGCATCCAACAAGGGTCTAGCTACCCCAGTTGTTGCATGATATGCACCTGACTTAGCCAATCTAAATCTAATCCGGGATTTATTCTGCTATAAGACTTCATGCCACAAGCATGCTTTTTCTCAAGAAGTAACTACATCAAAAGGATGAAGGATATTTCTTTCAAACATTTTGTCAAACAGGTAGCGGGCGGATATTGTAAGGAACAAAGAGAGAAACCATTAGAAATAAGTATAACTTTAAACAAAACTAAATCATCTTTATCATCTAATCTTCCATTAATACCTAATCAACTGACTTAGAAAATCCAGCCATAACCTTAAGAAAATCCTGCAATAACCTAACGAATTTAAATCAGAAAAACTAGCCTGATTAGGACTTTAAAAGAAAATCCTACTTTTCAACCTTGGTTGGAAAGTTGTGGAAACGTTGAAAGAATATGCATTGCATCTTTATTTTATTATTATCGAGCCAAAAAGCCTGTGCATTATAGGAGCATAACATAAAACATGCATTTTCACTACACACACGCATTCACTGGGCTTAGTAGCTCAAGCTTTCCTTTCTATTTTTTTTTTACAGGTGAGAGTAGGGAGCTACAGGAGTAGAGGCTACAGACTCCAGTTGTCCTTTTTGTTTTATACATATTTTTTTGTAATACCCTGAACATGTACATCAGGTATAGTAAATATGATATGGTTTATGTTTTGGTTTTGCCTTGATGTGCTCAGTTGTACACAGTAATACATGTTGAATATGATGAAAGTTTGAGAAATGATACATGTTTGTCGTCTTTACTTGTAGAAATCCTCCTTGTGGAGCCCCGCTTATGGGACTTATTATGTGATAGTTGGAAGTCCCAAAATCGGAGTTCTACGGAGGCTGTCAACCAAAATTTGGTGTCTAGTAATCATGGATTACCAATACTAGATTTAAGGTCGTGACAGTTGTACCCATTGGAGGACTGACGATGCTGAAGAGGTGCCAATGGTTTTTTCTTCCAGATTCATCAAACACAAAAGACATGATTTTTTCAATGCCTTTTGGTCCTATGGTGCTCCCCTTAAGGTGACATCTTTTGTTTGGTTGGTCGAGCAGAAGCACATCCTAACCATAGACAATCTTCAGAAAAGGTCTATGATTCTCTCAAATATTTATCTTTTATGCATGAGCGACGCAGAAATGATAGTTCATCGATTCATACATTGCTCCTTTGTGTGACGGATATGGATCCTTTTCCCAAAGATCTTTGATGTCAACTGGGTGATGCCAAAATCAATAGTCGAATTGCTATGGATGTGGCACGATGTTGTACTTGTTAAGGATAAGCTAATGACTTGGTGATTGATCATGCTTGTTGGGTTTTAGAATATTTGGGGGGAACACAATAGGCGATGTTTCCTAAACGAAAACAGGGTCTAAGGGAAGTAGCATGGAAATCTAAAAGGGACGTCATAGAATGGGTATCTGGTGTTAAGCATGTTAATGTCTTCAATGTTTCATCCATGTTTAGGCTATAATTTTGGGTTGCCATTTGGGATGTAATCTCTTTTGTATTATTGACTGCATTGAAATTTGCTAGGTAGCCATTCAATAAAATAGACTTATTATCCTTCAAAATAAAAAAAAGAATAGATGCATATGGACAACTACCTGGTACAGTGGCACTAACCAGTGCTGCCGATGTGAGTGGTGATGCCAATGGGCAATACTACTCTAGTTGGCAACATCTATAGGTGCTACTACCCTTTGTGGTGGGTGTCACAAAAGTGTGGGGGCACCAATAGGCACTGGGATGGAAAGAGAAGAAAGCGAAGAGAAGAGAGAGAGAGAGAGAGAGAGAGAGAGAGAGAGAGAGAGAGATGTGAAGGAAAAGATTTGAAGAATGAACTAGGGTTAAGAAACCCTAGCTCTGATAGGACCGATACCCATTTTGAAGAAAGAAGGAGATTTGGTGAAAAATGAGATTAGAAAGACACTATCTCACCCTCACCTCTTTTTATTAAAGAAACCCTATTACAAAAACTATGGTGTCCTAAGGGAGCACCGAATACAAACATCACCCTCATCTTTTTTTATTAAAGAAACCCTATTACAAAAGCTATGGTGTCCTAAGGGAGCACTGAACACAAACATACATAAAGGAAAAATAAAATAAAATAAAGAAACTTTGTACTCTCTAACAAGTTTTAGCGAAAAGCAAAGTCCTGGTGATCATGGGGTGCCAACTGGCAATGGCACTTACATCTTTGCAAACTACTTCCGTTGTAAACTAGGTGTAGTGAGTAGAACATCATAGGACAAGGATTTCATTTATTTATTTATTCTTTGAAAGGGTTACAAAGAATTTAGTCAGGGTTGAAATGGTGCAATAGCTATAAAACAAGAAGCCTACGAGTGAAGCAAATGGGAAAAATTGCAATCCTTAACCAGAGGAATACAAAAGACCCACTCTATAACAAGGCGAACCACCTTTGAGATCTCTCCTCCCCAAGAAGATTCATTCTAGAACCATTTCCCACTACGTTCGCCCCAAATTGCCCATAAAGAGGCAAGAAGAGCCAATTTCCAAAGAACATTCTTGTGTGTATCTAACTCCAACCCATGCCAAGCTGAGAAGGGATTCCATCAAGGCCAACATAACCCACATAACATTAAAAAACTTGAGAACACTATCCAATATCTGAGTTGCGAATGAACAGTGAATGAAGAGGTGGTCAATAGATTCCGCATACATGAAGCACATCATTCAAACATTAGGGAGAATCATAGCCCTTTTTTGGAGATCATCTATAGTCAAAAGTCAAAACCCAATTGCTTCCAACTAGCCATCTAAAAGTCACAATTTATTTCCCCATCTAAAGCACTTGGCAATCATCCATAGCTCCATTTCCATGAGGTTCGACTCAAAAGGGGAAGCAAATGAGATGATCTCGAGGATGATGGTAGATAGGTTCAACAGTAAAAGAATGGAGATCTAGTATGTGAAGTATGGACCAAAGGCCTTAAAGAGGCAAGCAATCAAGACCTCGACCTATAGTTGCACTTACTGTGAAGCGAAACAACAATGCATTTGGGCAAGGGAGTGGGGAATCATCTATTTAAAAATATTAGCAAGTATACACAGATAGGAACATGGTATGCCAAAACGGTTACGTATCGGCCGTATCGGCCGATACGTAACGGTAACGGCCTGAACCGATACGCGATACGGGGGCGTATCGGCCGATACGAATTTTGCACCCGTATCGGCCGATCTGACCCGTATCGGGCCGATCTGGTAATGTCGACCATAACGGGTCGCCGTAACGGTCGAAAAACGGCATTTTTTTTCCTTTTAAAGCTAACTTTTGCTGTTTTTTTCAAATTTCTTGCTTCCAAAGTACTTCTCACCCCTTCTATCGCCAATTTCGACCAACCTTGGTTAGGTTTTTGTGATAAAAACGCATTGTATTGCCGGTTTTGTTGAATCGAAGCTTCGGGGCCATTTTTGAAATTCAATTTCAAAAATAGGTATTTATACTTTTTTAACATGTTTTGCTGTTTTAATCATGCAATATGATGTGTTAATCATAGTAGAACATATTAATGTGCATTTTGCAGATTTGGGGTGCCATTTAATATTTTTTTAATATTTTTTTCTATTTACGCATGTATTTTTACCTTTTTTAAAAAATTGAAAAATCAAATTTTAATGGTTGTTTTACTGTTTTAATCATGCCATATGATGTGTTAATCATATTAGAACATATTAATGTGCATTTTACAGATTTGGAATGCCATTTAATATTTTTATTATTTTTTTTTTCTATTTACGCATGTATTTTTACCCTTTTTTTAAAATTCGAAAAATCAAATTTTAATGATTGTTTTGCTGTTTTAATCATTCCATATGATGTGTTAATCATATTAGAACATATTAATGTGCATTTTACAGATTTGGAGTGCCATTTAATATTTTTATTATTTTTTTCTATTTACGCACGTATTTTTACCCTTTTTTTAAAATTCGAAAAATCAAATTTTAATGATTGTTTTGCTGTTTTAATCATGCCATATGATGTGTTAATCATAGTAGAACATATTAATGTGCGTTTTACAGATTTGGGGTGCCATTTAATATTTTTTATTATTTTTTTCTATTTACGCATGTATTTTTACCCTTTTTTTAAAATTCGAAAAATCAAATTTTAATGGTTGTTTTACTGTTTTAATCATGCCATATGATGTGTTAATCATATTAGAACATATTAATGTGCATTTTACAGATTTGGAATGCCATTTAATATTTTTTATTATTTTTTTCTATTTACGCATGTATTTTTACCCTTTTTTTAAAATTGAAAAATCAAATTTTAATGATTGTTTTGCTGTTTTAATCATGCCATATGATGTGTTAATCATAGTAGAACATATTAATGTGCGTTTTACAGATTTGGGGTGCCATTTAATATTTTTTTATTATTTTTTTTTATTTACGCATGTATTTTTACCCTTTTTTTTAAAATTCGAAAAATCAATTTTTAATGGTTGTTTTGCTGTTTTAATCATGCCATATGATGTGATAATCATAGTAGAACATATTAATGTGCATTTTACAGATTTGGGGTGCCATTTAATATTTTTTAAATATTTTTTTCTATTTACGCATGAATTTTGACTCTTTTTTTTTTTAAATTCAAAAAATCAATTTTTAATGGTTATTTTGCTGTTTTAATCATGCCATGTGATATGTTAATCGAGTAGAAAATGTTAATGTGCATTTTACAGATTTGGGGTGCTATTTAATATTTTTTTGTATTTTCAATTAGTGACTTTATATTTTTATTTGCTTATATTGGAGTTTTGGAGCTTCTTAGGGTTTAGTATTTTAGTTAGAACATAAAATCATCCTTATTAACATAGGTCATACGAGACATACACTCATCTACTTAAACTTAAAGAAATGTCTGGGTCTGGTCGCCAACAAGTAAGTGAGGATATTGGATGGCAACATTGTGAGAGGGTTGGTGGTACTAGGCACCAAATGAAGTGCAACTATTGTGATAAACATGTGACTGGTGGAATTACCCGTCTCAAACAACATTTAGCACATCGAAAAGGTCAAGTTGCGCCATGTGCCAGAGTACCGAGAGAGATAATGCTTTTAATGCAAGCTAGTCGGATGAGTCGAAGGGTAAACGTCTTTGTTGTACAAAAGAAGAAAGATGAGATTTTGGATGTGGCTCGACAGGAGGTGTTTGGTCCTGAATATATGGGCGTTCGTGATGAAGACATTATTGATTCTGACGAAGATTCGGATCGGGAATTAACTATAGCTAGGAGAGAGAGCTTGCGTCTAGCGCGTGAAGAGGAAGAACGTCACCGCATGTTTGGCACGCATGGGTCAAGTGCGTGATAGAGGGCGGGGGAGTGGGAGTGGGAGTGCAACTGGAAGTGCAACTGCTTCTGTAGGTGGGACTGAGGGTCTGGGGGGTAGGTTTGGTGGGTTACGACGTATGTTTGGGAGCCGACGACAAACATCTTCACGTGATGCCCCTATACGTGAAGAAGAAGAAGTAAATGAGCCTAGGAGACCCTCTATTGATCCAATCCTATTTAGGAAAGAATCAACTAAACAAAATAAAATAAAACAAATGTGGAGTAGAACTTCCGTTGAGAAATTAGGTAGAGCAGCAGCAAAGTTATTTATACATGCTAACATACCTCCTAATGCGGCCAATTCTCCATATTGGCAGGTGGTAATTGATGCAGCAGCAGAAGCAGGTGAAGGAATAAAAGCTCCCACGACTAAGGACATTAGGGGGAAATGGACAAATGCAGAGTATGCGGATGTGAAAGCATACGTGGCTACCTTTAAACTGTATGGCAAGCCGAGGATGCACGATTATGTGTGATGGTTGGGACCTGGCCCAACCAGACGTAGCATGATCAACTTCATGGTGTACTGCCACTTAGGAACTATATACCATAAGTCAATTGATGCGTCAGAGGAAACAAAAATGCTACTTATATTAATGAACTAATGGATAAAGTTGTGGACGAGATTGGAGAGGAGAATATAGTGCGGTGTGACAGATAATGAAGCAACATATAAGCTTCGCAGACATATGTTAATGGATGAGAGAAAACATCTTTTTTGGTCACCATGTGCTGCCCATTGTATTGATCTTATATTGGAAGATATTGGGAAGAAGAAGAATGTTAAGGAAATGGTCGAAAGGGCAAGGGAAGTGACGACGTTTATTTACAACCATAATCAAATAGTCGCAATAATGAGAAAGTTCACGAAAGGACGAGAGTTGTTGAGGCGGCGACTAGATTCGCAACAAACTTTATAGCATTAGAGAGTTTATTCCAGATAGGGGAGAGTTGAGTGAGATGTTCGCTTCCCGAGAATGGCTCAACACAAAACATGGGAAGAAGACATCAGGGACACCGGTCGACGTTGTGAACACCATACGGGACAACAAATATTGGAAGAAGGTTAAGGCAATCCTAAAGGTGATGGAGCCACTAATGAGGGTACTCCGTCTTGTTGAAACCGATGAAGCACCTACCATGGGCTTCCTATATGATGCCATGGATAAGGCAAAGCTTGCAATTCAACGTGATTGTAGAAGTTGGCAGACTTATTGGAAGATGATCGACGGAGATGGACAAAGCAACTCCATCACGATCTTCATGCAAAGAAAGTTACTACCTAAATCCTAGGTATAGATATGCCCAATCATTTGTTGAGGATGATGAAGTTCGTGTCGGGCTAAAAAATGTGATAAAGAGATTAGATCGACTTAGATCTGCAAATTAAAGGCGTTGAATGAATTAGATACATTTGGAAATCGCCTTGGTAGCTTTGGAGATGTTCTTGCACAGCATGCAGTGTCTAGGTTGCAACCGGCCGAATGGTGGATTAATTTCGGAGAGAGTACGAAGGCTCTCCAAAAAATTGCAGTAAAAGTTTTGAGCCAAACAACATCTTCCTCTAGCTGCGAAAGGAATTGGAGTTGTTTTGCGCTCATTCATTCAAAGAATAGGAATAGATTGCGTAGACGTAGAACATTAGATAGACTTGTCTTCATGCACTACAATATAAAACTAAGAATGCGACGACATCATAGGAGCATTACAGTCTCAGATGACGGAGACTACTGTCCAATAAACTTGGACAATATTTATGATGAGGATGACCCACTTCTACCTTGGTTGGAAACAAGGGAAAAGCAAATTGAAGAGGATAGTGAAGAATTGGAAATTGATGACCCAGAAATACGCAAAGCGCAACAAGAGAGTCGTGCAGATGTGTTGGACCCAATAAGAGGGGCGCATTTATGCCACGTACGGATACTGCTCAAGATCAACAAAGAGTACGAGCAAAGTGGTAGTGTAACCGTGTCGGATGATGACGACCCCCCCCGGTTGGCACTTTGGTGTTGCTTATCCCCTATATCTGGTGTCTACGGATCGCGATGGCGATGAACATCGACGACACGTGGTACACGAGGTCGGACTTACGAGTGTACCGAGTCACGATCTGACCCAGACGGTGGGATGAGGGTACATCTAGTGGTGCACATGTGGTCCGAGAGGTCCGGAACATCAATGCCCAGGCTCATGGTCTTGGTTATTATGATGGATATTCTTATAGTCAATTGGATTATGATTATGATGGTTATCTTCGAGCTTTGTTCCTTCACATTCATGTTGGAGTAGCCCTCCGATCAATATTCATATGATTATAGATATCCAGATCAAATCCAAGTTACTCATCGCGTGAGACGCACTCTCAATCTCAAGATTCTCAAATGATCTGAAGTATGGGCACCAGTATGGCTATTCGACGGCACCGGTGGATATCCTTATTCGGGGTCGAGTCGTTGCCACTCAGGATCAGTCATCCTCTGGTTTCGTTGATCTAGTATTTCCTTCCTCCATGGATATTATGGATATGCAAAGACCTACACCTATTGGAGGAAGCAAATGGTGACGATGACGATGATGTGGAAGTCGAGCAACCACAAAAAGCGATTTTCATTTTGGTGGTGACTTGTGATTGTGAGTATATATTTGTATTAAGGTAAGTATTTGTAGATAGGTTCACAGCAGTATTATTGCAATGAAGATATTGCAAGCCATGCAGTTGATGCACACACTTGACCTTTGTCGAACTTGTATTTAAAATAACTCCCCGACAACCAATCAAGTAATCCTTAATCAAGTTGTGGAAGTATATCGACACTACTAATTTATTTTTTTAATATTCTTGACTTAAGGATGACAAGAATCACAATCACGTGCACAGACCATTGGTATGTTCGAGAAATTCCTCAAAAATAATTGCAAACACCTAATGTAAGATATTTTCATATTACATTCATTCTAATATATCTATCATTGATAGTAGACAGTTAGAAAATTAAAAATATGAATTTTGTAGTCAAATTTAGGTTATCTGGTTCATAAATTCATCAGACAGTCCGATACAACTTCTCACCAAAGAGTGGACCGTTACACCACCATAACCATGTTCCAATTTATAAATGAATGCATATTTGGAATGCTTAGAATATTCCGGATTTAATCCATATTTTTTTGGCAAAAAAAAAATTTTGCGCCGTTACGGGCCATTACGCCCCAGAGTTACACCCCGATCAGATTACCCCGTATCCGTATCGGTTTTGGAGGTCACCGTTACGCCAACCGATACCGATACGGCACACCTTGGATAGGAAGCAGGAGAAGGATGAAGAATCTGAAGAGCGATTTGAAGTGGAGGCGGCCTATGGTTGGAAAGATTGTGCATCCAAGCTTTGGCCCAACAATCAGATGCAGTTCATCATGGTACAAGACTCAATCAGGTGGAGAGTTTTCCTGGGAAGGCGATTGTTTAGAAGGAGAAAGAAATCAGCGTGAAGTTGATCCTGAAAAGTCTTTTTAAGAAGGTGGTGAGTACTCCTGCCGTCACCAATGTGAGTTCAGCAGCGTCTCACTCTAGCAACCTTGTGGTCATGAATATTGAAATGGTGGGTACAAAAGAATGGTAAAAAAGATCCATCGCTTGTGAAGGAGGAAAAAAGAAAAGGTGTTAGATTGATCTTTCATGCTAATAACCAGATCAAGTGGTGTCTCAACTCTCATAAGGAAGTTGTCAATTGGGCAACCCTAAGATGGGGTTTATTGAACAATGAGTTCTCATCAAAGCATTACGCAATTGGGCAGAAGGTTTGTGTTCTGGTCCCACACCAAGCCCAAGAAACTGCTGGAGTCTATATTCATTATCTTCGACAGATTGGTATTAAGATCCTGCAATGAGCAGAGGGATCAATGTTGGGCGAATCTTAGCATTGGTTTAGATTCTTCAGGATCCCACTGGAACTATGGATGAGAAGTTCTCTTCATGATCTGCTTGTGCATCAGTTCAGTGGTGGAGATCAAAGAGAAACCAATGAACAAGGAGGAGGTTCAATTCGTTAGAATTAAGAACCAGAAGAAGCAAGAAGCAGTTTTCCTGAATCATTCAAGATCAAGGTGGCCGATGTAGAGTTCTCGTGGGCAGTTTTTGCAAAAGCTGGTTGCATTTCAGGGGAAGCTTTTGCAGGATGCTAGAATCACAGCCGATGGCAAGAGGAATACAAAGGCACAGGTTTCTGTGTCCCTTGGACCACAGGATCTTTTGCTAGAAATCAAGAGCAAAAAGAAGCACCATGCGTTAATGAGGGGCAGTTACTGAATTTAAATTTCAAATCTCACCTTTTTGTGGTTAAAGCTGTAGTTAGTTGTTTGGCGAGTCATTATTGCAATATGACTCAAAATGGTTAGAAGGGCTCTCTTATAAATATGGGAGGAAGTATGGCTATTTTTGTTGAAGGATTAAAAAGCAATGTCATAAATTCCCTATTCCCTGAGGGCGGAATGTGATCAGCTCCTCACGTTAGTGCGAACCCAGTTATCACATCAATGAGTTACATGGGACAGAGCTTACTCAGTGGTGGTGATTCTGGCAATTAGGATCTTATCCCCAAGTGCTCAGATGGGGCATGCATGTGTCCCATTTGAAACCCTTTAGTACCCTACACATGCAAGTGCATTGCGTGGTCCATCGAGGGGTCAAAACAAAACACCTCTTGGAATGAGATTGTGGCAGACGACAAAAATCTAAGTTCTCAGTCTTTTAAGTATTGGCTTGAGGACCAGTGACGCCCTGTTCAAAGTTAAGCATGTCTACTAAGGGATCCACATCACCTAACCATATCAATTGTAGCAACAACCTCCCCAAAGTGAATATAGAGGACCCGATGGAAAGATCTAGGAATCATCAATTCGTGCAACAGTTTGTATCAACACATCCAGGAATTTACTGAAATTTGCTCCAATATTTTCCAACTCAAAGTAGTCTTTCTTCAATTGACTGAAAGTATATACTCCTCTACATTGGCTTGGAATGGTGAAAGGAAAACAGCCCTTGGGAAGATTTAACATTCACCAATGTTGGGAGAATCTGATTCTATGCTTTCAGAATCATCCTTCATGTGATTACTAAAGCCTGCAAGCTTGTTAACCAATGTACTATCCTCCTCTCATCTAATGCTTCTGATACAGCTAAGAGATGTCAAAACCAGAAATTGTGAGGTGCAGACATTGTAATCTAGCTTGGCAATGTTGCAAACTCAGCAATTTCTTTACGCATTAGTTATCTAAGTGGGACGCCACTCGCAGCTTGATCAACCTCCTTGTTCAGATCCCTCAGGCATCCCTCAGCTCCCATATCTAGTCATGATCTTTCTCAGTTTGACTATTTGAGTAGGTTCTTCCCGGCTGTGGGCCTCACTTGGTTTTTCCTCTTGAGCTGGGCTAACCCTTTTGTTTTTCCCTTTCTTGGGGTTGTCTTGTAGATTGGATTGCATGTGGGACTCTCATTAGCTTGTGGGCCTTGTTAACTATCAGTTGCTTGTAATTAGGCTATTTTGCATGTTGGTTGGTAATGAATACTTCTTGCTTACTGTCCAGGAAAAAAAAAAGGAAAAAAGAAATCCATTCAGGTTTTCTGTGGCTCAGATCTAATATTGTAAAACAAAACTCTTTCGCCCCTTTCTATAAGAGGAAAATAAAAGCCAAAACATCAAACAGACATGAATACACAGAGGATTGTAACAACGAAAAAATGTAGGACATCCAGATAACAGATAATAATGACCCCTAAATTCAACAAAGTTCTAATTAGAACAGGACAAATCACAAAGATCTAAACTCAAATGCATTTACAACAGAATTTTCAATAACGACATTGATGTTATGGCACACAATCTACTGGATGTCAACAAAGGGCCAATGGATGATTGAAAGGTTTGCACAGAAAAATTGCAACGAGTGGCTATAGTCCATAATGAAGTATAGAGGATTTCAAAGCCCACAGACCCCAACTATATGACCTTGTCCTAAATCAAGTCAGTCCACTCATGCAGACCAATGGTTACCCTGGATGTCAACAGTTTATCAATCTCTAAATCCATCCACTGTTTTTGTACATTTCATACATGTATAGAAAACCTGATCAGTTGATAGGCCTGATTTTTGGGGCTAGGACGTCTACACAGGGTGGCCTACCAGATGCATAGCTTGGATGCCCCACACACTTGTAAGTAAAAGTGCGGCTACATAGAGGTTTTCTTTTCGTTTTTTGTTTCATGTGTTTGTGTGTGCGAGGGGATGAGGCTTAGAAAATTTCATAAAGAATAATAGCACCCATAATTTTGTAAAAGGAAATTCTTCCTCAAAACTACATGTAAGTCACCTCGTTTGAAAATTCACGCTTCCCCTGGTAGGTATCGCTGGTTAGAACTTTAACTGCAATTTCCTTTCCATCTTTCATCTTTCCGTAATATACTACTCCATAGCCACCAGAACCAATACGCTTTCCAAATTTTGCTGTCACGTCTTCAATTTCAGATAATGTAAAGCTGTGTGCTGTTTCTGTGGCAGCATCAGTTAAAAATGAAACTAGCTTCTGGGAAGGCAGGGCAGTAAGTTCTTCTGTAACCAATCAGGACAAAAAACATGACAGGTTTTGATCATTTGATATTTTTCCTTATAAACCGAGGAAAAGCATCAGGATTGTTCTAGACTCAGACCTTCAGAAGCTCTCTTCTTTCTCCGACACATAAACAGCAAAGATGCCATAACAGCCAAAAGCAGAACGGCTGCCCCAACTGTTGAACCAATAATGATTTTAATGTGGTTACCGTCACTCTTCCCATAATGAAGATTCTTGTTTCCAGAGAAGCTGCAAAACATACAAAGACAGAATTGAACAACCTCACCATTGATTCAATAGTTGGAAAGGTGGAAGTTGGTGATAAATGAAAACAGAAAAGGAAAAGAAAACTATAACAGGCAGATATACTTCTTTGGAATCCACATACACAGAGCCTCATCAATGAACGAAATACAGCAATATCCAGATGTTAAGTATGAGCCCCCTTGTTTAGCCCTAACATGTGGCTACTTTTTGTTAGAAGATTCTAAACATGTCAATTCCTTGCAACGAAATGATGCACAAAATTCATATGGTAAATGAGTTCAGATGAGCAAAACTAAGGATATCTTTTTTTATGTAAAGAGAAGACTTAATCCCTTTTTTATATACATCGGTTAAAAACATTCAGTGTTAAAAAAGTTAAATTAATAACAATTATCGCATGCAAAAATAAATACTAGTAATAGGTGGTTAGTATGTACTATTTCTTTTTGTGGAGGGGTCTATTTATCCTTTCTTTATTTTCATATTCGATTTCTTCATTTAGCTCCATTTGAGCAAAAGATTTGCACCAAATAATGAAGAACATTCCACGAAATACACTTCATCTTGTTGACATAATTGAGCCATATCCCTCTAGGCCATGGGCCATTCCTTTTACTTGGGACTGACTTGGGCCATGGGCTATTCCCTTTACTTGGGCCTGACTTCCATGGGCCTCTTATTTACCTTTTATTAGTTCTCTTTTATTTTTGTTTCTTTTTTCCTTTTCTCTAATGGTACTTTATGTAATTTTGCCACTCACTATATAAAGACAGGGCTGGACATCCAAGTTTCTTTGAGTTTCTTTTCTTCCCAAGTTTGTTCTTTCTTCTAACATAGTATCAGAGCAAGAAGGTTCCTAGGGTTTCTTATCTCTTGATCTCTTGATCTGTTCCCCTTCTCTTCTTCACATAATCTCTCATGGTTTGAGAGTCCTAACCTTTTAATCATTAATTGTATGTGATTTGTGAGGAGTGGCCCTGCGGCTATGGTGACTTGGAGATTTTGTTGAAATTTTTTGTTGGAATTTCTGATTGATCAAGTTTTGACGATTAAGGCATTTGTGTTTTATCAGAAACAGCAGTAGGGTTTTAATGGAAATTCTTGACTGATTTATTCACTTTGGTCAAATAAAAAAATAGCAATACGGGTTTGCTAGTCATTACCATTTAGACAGTTTTTTGGGCATCTTTCTTTCAGATTTACAAGAATCTCCTAGTGTAACCTTTGATTTTCCAGTTTTATTTTCTTTTAGTAATTGAGCCATAAGAAGACCCCTCCCTCTTTTTGTTTCATGGTGATTTGAATATTTCTTCTTTGAAATTTATTGCCTTTTAAGTATTCCTTTTGGTTCTTGAGTATTCCTTTTTGGTTTCTTGGTGATTTATTTATTGGAATACTCCTTTGAAATTTATTGCCTTTTGAATATTCATTTTTGGTTCTTGAGTATTCCTTCGAGATTATTGAATGATATATTTGCCTATTGCGTCCGTTGGATTCTGGTTGGTGAAATTTTTAAGACTTATTGGTTTAAATATGGCTTCTTCATCTAAATCTGAGGCAACAGATACAATCAATTCTAAGATTGAACAATTAATTGTTCATTCTGAGAGCCCAGGGTTGCATATAAAAATCCATTAGCTTAAGTCCAATAATTATCTTTAGTGGTCAAAAGCAGTTGAGATGCTTATTAGAGGGAAAAAAAAAAAACTGGAATATGTAGATGGCAGCATATCAGAACCTATTATGTCAAATCCTTCTTATGGAGATTGGAAATCAAATAACTTGCTTGTCATTTTCTGGATTCTGAATTCTATTGAACAAGAAGTTAGTGAAGGACATTTTCTATTATCAACTCCATGTGAGATTTGGCTGACTGCCCATGAATTGTATGTTGATCACAATAATATGGCTCAAATTTATGATATCTACCAGAAGATTGGGAATTTGAGATTGAGTGAGTGTTTAGTTTTTTTACTATTATACTAAGATGCATGTTTTGTAGCAAGAATTATCTTTCCTGGATAATCTCCAGTTTGTTTGTACCACAGATGCAAAGGCATATAAAGAAAGTATTGAGAAGAAAAGGATATTTGAATTATTAGCAAGTCTTAGTGCTGAATTTGAACCGGTGTGGGACCAGATTCTTGGTTCCCCTACTCTACTGTCCTTAAATAGTGTGTATACTTTGCTTTTACAAGATTAGAGGCATCGTGCAGTTATAGGATCAGCTTTTCTTGAGAAATATGCCCTTGTGACTGGATTTAGAAATTATGATAATAGTAGCAGTGGAAGAGGTAGAGCTGACAAGGAAGCCACGATGTTGGCCGTGGCCGTGGCCGTGGTTGCAACATTGGTTGTGGTTGTGATGCAGACAATTTGTGTACTCATTGTGATTGATATGGCCATACAGTTGATTATTGTTGGGTGCATCATGGTAAACCATCTCGACGTTGTTTTGTTAATTCAACTATGACAGACGATAAAGACTTTCGGCGTACTGTCGGTGAGGTGGCTCCTATAGCAACCATGGTTCTGAATATCAGTATTGAGGGGCACATCGTCCGGCCAAAAAACGATACGATACCGGCGTCGCATATTGATATTGGTCCATATCAGCCCACATCGGTCGAAAAAATTTAAGCCAAGGAATTAAGAAAAATATCAGGGAAAAATAATAATAATAATAATAATGAGATATTGAAGAATCTTTCTTTTTTTCTTCTTCTTTTTTTTTTTTTTTTGGATATGCATATGATGGTGTAGTGAACCATCCTTTGATGAGAATGTTGTCTATCGGTTTGACTTGTTGAAGGTCAACTAAATGAGCCTAATTGAACACAAATCAAGCAGTATTTGGTGAACTAGGGCCCATTACATTGAAATACAACAAAGAAGATGAAAACATCAAAAAGAAAGTGATGATTTACCCTTCTATCCAATTTTTCCCATAATGGTCTACTTTGCTCCGATTTATCAATTCTCTTTCAAATCATTTGTTTTGATCCCAAAATAAGTCTAAATCTAGCCTAAAATGAGTTTTTAAGCTTCTTCTATGGTTTAAATGAAAAATAAAAATTAAAAAAAAAAATGAGACATTAGTGAAATTTTGAACAAAAAAAAAATCAAAAATGAACTTTTATAGGCATATTGGCTTGTGTCAGCTCATATTGGTGCCAATACACCTTGTATCGGTCGATACGGGCCGATACAAGTCAGTTTTTTCATATCAGACAGATACAGCCCTGTATTGTGTATCGTCTCACGCTGATACAAATACGATATGGCCATATCAGCCAATACGATGTTGATATTCATATCGATGAAGGCGACATCATGTGTAGTTCAACTAGCTAGAGAAGTAGTCCGTGTCTCAAAAAGTGAGTATGATGTTTTATCAAGGAACACCATACAAAATAGGGCCACTCCATCTACATCTTTGGTTCGAAAAGGTAATATCCTCCTTGCCCTACACACGGCTTCTGCATCCAGCCCTTAGATAATTGATTCGGGTGCTACAAATCATATGATGGGTGCATCTGTCGCTTTTTTTCGTTTACCTCAAATCCTTATTTAAGCTATTTGAAGTTAACAGATGGTACCTTGACACATATTAGGCTAAAAGGCTATTATTTCTACTTCACCACTATTCTATTTATCCTTTGTCTTATTGGTTCCTAATATTGCATCTAATTTATTATTCGTGAGTCATATTATGAAGAATCTAAATTATAGTGTGACCTTTTTTCTAGATCATTGTATCTTTCAGGATCTGAAGACGAAGAAGTTGCTTGGTGGTGGATTTAAGAAAGATGGAGTATATATTCTTCATTTGAATCCTTCAAGTCAGTTTAGTGAATGTCTAAATGTAAGAAAGGATGGCCTTTTCTTTAGCATTGTCATTTTGGTCGTCCTTTTAATTAAGTTTTACAGTCTTTGTTATATCAGTCGATTGAGTCTGGAGATATCAAGAATTTTCAATGTGAGGCCTTTATTTTAACTAAACATCATAAGTCAATTTATTCCCCCGTGGAAAGAAGGACAAAATAAAATTTTAAAAAAAAATAAAAATCATTAGTTCATTCTAATGTATGGGGACCAATTTCGATTAATTCTATTGGATCTAAATATTGTCTCCTTTATTAATGATGCTTCTCATATACATCGATTTATCACATTTCAACAACAAAAAAAAAAAAAAAAAAAAAAGATGGTTCAACTTTCAAAGTGTTTCATGCTTGGGTTAAAAATCAGTTTAATACAAATATATGAACCCTACATACCGACGATGCAAAGGAATTTCTTTTTCATTCTATGTTGTCTTATCTTCCGAAGCACGACATAAACTCTCAAACAACTTGAATATATACCCCGCAACAAAATAGTGTTGTTAAAAGAAAGAATAGACATCTCTTAAAAATTACTCATGCCCTTCTCATTGGTATGTTTGTTCCCAAGTCTTTTTAGTCGAATGTTGTTCTTACTGCCTGCTATTTGATTAATCATTTGCCTCCTGCAGTTCTTAAGTGTCGGTCTCCTCTTCAATATTTTCAGCATTCTACTCTATTTCTGAAATACCATTGCAAGTCTTTGGATGTGATTGTTATATTTACAATGATGACCCTCGTTGAAATAAATTGTTGGACCGGGCAGTCAAATGTGTTTTCTTGGGATATTCGACTTCTCAAAAAGAGTATAAGTGTTTTGATCCGATCAATAAAAATGTTATGTTTCTATACTTGTTAAATTTCTTGAAATCATTCCATATTTTTCAAAAGATCATGGAGAACAGCAGTCTATGGTTCTTCATGTACCTGTTATTGATAACGACCCAATTCTTTCTATTTCACCTATTGTAGGGGCATGCACTCCATCTGATAATGGTACAGATAAAGTGGTTTCTGATTCTCAGTCAACTAAATCAGATTTGAAAGTGTATGAAAGAAGGAATGTTCAGACATTTGTCTTTGCACAGTCCACAACAAAGCAGACTCCTTTGAACTCAGGTATTGATTTTATTCAAACTATTTTGCCCATTTATTTTGATCTATATTTAGATCCGTCTCCAGATCTGCCTGTTGTTATCAAGAAAGCTAAAAGAAAATGTACTGCTCATCCTATTCAAAAAAAAAAAAAAAAAAAAAAAAAAGAAAAAAAAAAAAAGAAATAAATCCTACTATCATTCATTGTCTCCTAAACATAGGTCTTTTGTTTCTACCCTTTTGTGTTCTTCTTCTACTTAATAAAAAATTATTATTAGGAGGCTCTTAATTCTCCTCTATGGTGTGAAGCCATGGAGGAGGAGATGGCTACTCTTTAGAAGAATCATACATGGGAGATTACTACTTCACCTGTTAGGAATACTCTAGTAGGTTGTCGCTGCATATATGCCCTTACATGTCGCCTTGATGGTAATATAGCTAGATATAAAGCTCGCCCGGTTGCTAAAGGCTTTACACGGATATATAGTGCTCTGAGACCTTCGCTCATGTTACTAAGATGAACCCAGTTCCTATTAATATTTCTCTTGCTACTAATCTAACTTGGCCATTGCACACCAATTTGATGTCAAGAATGCCTTCTTAAATGGTGATTTGAATGAGAAAATTTATATGCTTCCTCTTTCTGGTTTTGCTCGAAAGGGGGAGGAAAAGAAGTTTGATGTCTTAAAAAGGCAATATATGGTTTAAGGCAAGCGTGGGCACCTGGTTGGAGAAATTTATCGAGGCCTTGATTGGTATTGAATTTACTCGTACTCAATCAAACCACTCAAAGTTTGTTAAGTGGCATGTCCAAGGCATTATCATTGTGAGTGTGTATGTGGATGATATTATTATCATAGGTGATGGTGCTAATGGGAATCTGAGCAAGGTTTTTTACATCAAAGATTTGGGTCTGTTAAAATATTTTCTAGCCTTTAAAGTCTCTTGTTTGAAGAAGGGTATTGTTTTGTCTCAGGGAAAATATGCTCTTAATCTTTTGACTTCTACTATTAATCTTAGAGCCAAACCTCTCAATTCACTCTTAGAGCATAATAAGAAGCTTCAGGCTGATGATAAGGAACTTCTTGATGATCCTCACATGTACCAAGGCTTGGTTGGTTGATATATTTAACTATTACTCATCCTAACCTATCTCATGCAATCAATCTAGTGAGTCAATTTATATATGCTCCTCACTCCAGCCATCTTGAAGCTTTTCTTCACATTCTTCACTTCATCGTCTTCACCAAGTCGTGGATCCTTTTTCGTTGTCATAATAATCTGAATATTGAAGGTTATTCGAATCCAAACTAGGCAAGTTCTCCTTATGATCATCGTTCCAAGATAGGATATTGTACTATTTTTCAAATGAAATCTTGTTACGTAGAAGACAAAGAAGAAAACCGTTGTTGCGCGATCCAATGCAGAGGCTGAGTACCGCACTATGGAAAATATTACATGTGAAATCTTGTGGCTGAAAAGTTGTCACTAAGTTAGGATTTCTAGTGAATACTTGATGCAGGACACATGATTTAATGCTAGCATGCAACATGAAGATTATGAAAGAGTCCATAAAGTAATTCAATTAACAAAATATCTAATCCACCAAGTAATTAAGAGTAAACAATAGAAAATAAAATCTGATTTAGCCTAAATCACATACCCACATGCTGGGAAATCACATAAATCAATTAAAACTAGGCTTGATAGAAGGATAGAACTT
The DNA here is from genome assembly GCA_030180095.1 of Magnolia changhungtana. Lineage (NCBI taxonomy): Eukaryota > Viridiplantae > Streptophyta > Magnoliopsida > Magnoliales > Magnoliaceae > Magnolia > Magnolia changhungtana. Next base: position 2,305,373 of record JASAUF010000293.1, read on the forward strand.
CCAATTTAGCATAGGCACGTTCCACACTCAAGGGATAGATTTGTAGGTTTTATGATTAGGGTTAAGAAGGGGAAAATCTGAAATTTGAAGAATTATGGTTCATGGGAATTGAGAAATTTGGAATTATGGTTTTTTAAGAACTTGGGAAAAATCTAGGAAAGTTAGGGATTTTAGGTTTAGGGTTAGGGTTTTGAGAACGGAAGAAATGGGTTTTAATATAAGCATGATGCAAAGCCAAAAGGGGGTAGGTGGGATTCACACGTGTGGCCGTAAGGTCACACGTGTGGCATGTGGTGGATGGGTATAGGTCGGTTAGGGTTTAGATTGTGGATGGGTATGGGAAAATTGGGTTTGGGAGACGACGAAGATCTGGTATGGGAGAATGAAGAACCTAAAGAAAATACCTGGATGGGAGAGAAAGAGAAGATGGTGTGGAGATAGATGGAGACCTCACACCTCCGTTGATGAAGATTAGCCTCACACCAATCTTCCTTCCAAATTGCATGGAAGTATCTTCAAATCGCATGAAGATGGAAGAAGAAAGCAAGAACTTTTTTCTCTTCTTTTTTTAAAATCACAAAATCCAATAGGGTTGGATCTCCACCCCCCTGTGCTTTTATTATTAAAAATTTAACATAATTATAACTATGTCACTCACTTACGTGAAGTGGCCCATCGTCCAAAATAAGAAAACTAAAACATTTATTATCAATCTTGATCATCAAATAAATCTTAAAAATAACATAAAATATAAAGAAAGCAAGATCAAAGTCTAAGGGGCTCATATCTGAAAGATCTAGTGGCTCGATGGCTTGATCGACAAGATCTAACGGTCGGATCGACACGAAATAGAAATGCTATGACAAAAATGATCTCCTAAGCAGCCCACATGCATCATCCCAAGGTGGGGTGTTCCTGATGCACGCCCAATGCATCTGGGGTCTTCAAAATGGCCCATCGGGCCCATCTAGAACTCATCTCCCATCCACAAAGAAAGTTGCACTAATATGGGTGGTCGTCTCCGTCTTTGGTACACCTGAGTAAGTCCTCTAATGTCCCCATCAATACTCCTATGCCCATGTATTATGACAATCAAGTTGTCATTTACATTACTTTCAATCCCCTTTTTCGTGAACGCATAAACATATTGAAGCTAATTGTGATTTTATTCATAAGAAGATTGCTAATGGCGTAATTTCTACTCCATTTGTTCTTTCTCTCAAACAACTTGTTGATATCTTCACTAAGGCTCTTTCAATTAAAGTGGGACAACATATTCAAGGCAAGCTAGGCATGATGATATATGTGCCTCAGCTTGAGGGGGAGTGTTGACATAATTGTGCCATGTGCCATTCCTTTTACATGGGCCTGACTTGGGCTGTGGGACATTCCCTTCACTTGGGCCTAACTTGGGTCATGGGCCTCTTATTTCCCTTTTATTAGTTCTCTTTTATTTTTATCCCTTTTTACCATTTTCTGTAAGGGTAGTTCATGTAATTTTGCCAGTCAATATATCAAGAGAGAGTAGGACAGTTTTTTTTCTTCCCAAGTTCTTTCTTTCCTCTGACACATTTCAAGCAATTCAAAATCCAGAATCAGTACCCATATACATACTGATATATGCTGGTCCGGAAATGATACAAAATGGTGGGTGTTGTTCACATCAATGCCATATCGTCCATATAAGCGCCCATATAGGTGTATAAGTGCCCCAATCCACCATAACAATGTTTAGATATTTTTAAGTAAAAATCTAGAATATTATCGGGTAAACTTTTGTATTTTGTTATCTCATTAGAAATTCATGCAAGTATTAGAGAAGGCTAGCAGAGATTACAAGTGTACTTCAGGATATTGTTGGAGGGAAGAAGTACAAGTAAGTCAAGGGAGAAGATCCTTGAATGCGCAATGGCAAAGGACTTGCCAATCATGAAGAATTAATTTAGAAAGGGAGATGAGTTGTAGCTAACTTTCAAGAGCGGACCATCCCACAAATTGACTTTTTCCTTATTGATGAGCAAAGCAGTTACTATACAAGTACTGCAAAGTCGTACTAGGTGACCTCCTGAAAATGCAAAATACGCTGGTGGAATTGGATGTGTGTATTAAAGCTGGAAGAAAGGAACCAAGGATAGAAGCTGCCCAAGGATAATGAAGTGAAACCTAAAAGCAAAAAAGTTCAATATTATTTGGTGATATGGAGATTCATGGTGTTTTGGTAATAATGATGCTTGTCCACATTTTTCCGTTTCTGTTTCTCCATTTTTTTTTCTTTTCTTTTCTTTTCTTTTCTTTTTTCAAGTGTTCAGGCAGTCCTGTGTGGCAGTTTTCCAAGTCTGTTCAGAGTCTGTGTTGTGTGGCCACTGGCCTTTGTATTTCTCTTTTGCCTTTTATTTTAATAAAATTCTTAGCCATTCATATTAAATAAAAAAAGGTGCCAGTTACTCGGATATGACGACTGTCACCACTCATGGACAAAAGTCATCTGGAAACCAAAGAAGAATGAGATGAAGAAGAGTGAAGAGGAGACAGAGATGTTGTGAATGATGAAAACAATCCATTACAAGTGAAAGAATGAAATGAAAAGGTCCAAACATTAATGGCAAACTTCAAAAGGTCATTGTTGACAAGACAGAAAGAAAGGCCATGTTGGATTTCATTCCACGTATCTAAAGATCCAAAGGAGGATGGGTTCCAACCCATGGCTCAATGGTAGACACGGTGCATTTCAACACTGAGGGGCTGGGTTCAAGTGCCCAGGTGGTGTGTGTTAAAGGAAAAAAACAAAAAAGAAACAGAAAAAAGAAGAAGAAGAAGAAGATCCAAAGGAGGACATGCCCAACGCAAGCATCACAATCAAAGACAATAAATGTGAAAAGTCCAATGGATTGATATGGATCCCTGGATGGATCGGTTCAAAAAATCACTAACAGATCAATGAAAGAACCATGGCATTGTAGAGCTATTATGGAAAGTGTGGAAAAAGAGCAAGAAGGCAACAATGGCTGGAAGGCAGTTCGAGGAAAGAAAGACTCACAGTGAAGGAATGGTACCACATCCAAGGAGCTTCTTGAGCTTCCAAAGCTCTGTGGTGGGTTTCCTGGCAGGATGGATGCTGGTAAACTTCGCCAGGGTTTTCGGGAGGGCTGGATCCCTCATGGAAGTCTACTTTCCACAGGATCAAGAAACATCGCGATACCACGGATTTGCGTTCATTCGAATGAGCCAGGATGAGGAGGTGGTTCAAGTTATTGACCTGCTCCATGAGGAGAGCTTGCAGACAGGAAACTCAAAGTTCAGAGGACCCGGTTTGGACCAGAGGTCAAAAACAAAGGAGGAGAAATTGGAAAGAAGAGGAAGCAAGCAATCAGCAATGAAGGAACTTCAATTCCTAAACATGATATTACTACCAGTAATCACATATCCCTGATTTATCAAAGGAAGGTATTTCAAGATTGTTTAGAGATGTTGTTGTGGGAGCCCACCAGCTTCAGATGTAGGAGGATTCTGTCACAAGCGAGAATCCTCCTCTTCAGCAGCCCTGGTTGAATCCCCACATGGACAACTCCAAATGGGTATGGTCAGAAACCTCTTCCGCAATACCAATGGTTCAAGTGAGATGGGAGATCACAGACAAAGCCCTCTTCTCTTTGCAGTAGTTGTTGTTCGTAGAAACCCATCCATATGCATCCCTAACTCAGGTGCGTCAATGGATTAGGAACTACTGCAGCATCTTTGAGCCAGATTTCACAGTCAAACCAATTGACGCCAATGAAGTCTGAGTTCAATTCAAATCTGAAATGGATTATAGCAAGATGTTGTTGGGAGGTATGTCAATATGTGAGATGGGCCTGTCTTAAGCATTAGGAAATGGTTGGAAACTACACATTTTGGCAAGGAGGTCTAGTTCTTGGTATGGGGAGTTCCCTTGGGGCTTTGGTTCTAAGAAGTTTTCCTTGAAATTGAATCCTGTCTTGGCGAGCTAGTGGAAATAGACCCGGCGACGGAAGATGGGGATGGCTCGACTATGCATGAGGAAGAAGAGAAGCTCTGTTGACCCGAACCACATATCGTGTAACGACCCGCCCGACCATTATGATATTATCCGCTTTGCCGAAGCTTACGGATTTAAAACACGTCACACCGGTTAAGGGAGAACCTTCACATATAACCACCACAACTCTAGACAGCGCTTCCGATGTGGGACAAGGTTCCACGCCACTGCTAGCACAGTAACCTGCCAACCACTGGTAGCTCGTCCAGGTCCTTTTTTAGACCCCGCCCACTCAGCGTCCGCCCACATGTGCCACAGTATTGTGTTACAATATCCCCCACCGAGGGCAGAGCCGTCCTCGGCTCTGATACCATTTGTAACGACCCATCCCACCATTGTGATATTGCCCGCTTTGCCAAAGCTCATGGATTTAAAACGAAGCACACCGGTTAAGGGAGAACATTTACATATAACCACCACAACTCTAAACAGCGCTTCCGATGTGGGGACAAGGTTCCACCCCTGCCAGCATAGTAGCCTGCCAACCACTAGTAGCTCATCCAGGTCATTTTTCAAACCTCGCGCACTCAGCGTCCGCCCACATATGATACAGTATTGTGTTACAATATCCCCCACCGAGGGCAGAGCCGTCCTCGGCTCTGATACCATTTATAACAACCCGCTCCACCATTGTGATATTGTCTACTTTACTAAAGCTCACGGATTTAAAACACGTCACACCGGTTAAGGGAAAACCTTCACATATAACCACCACAACTCTAAACGGTGCTTCCAATGTAGGACAAGGTTCCACCCCACTGCCAGCACAATAACCTGCCAACCACTGGTAGCTCGTCCAAGTCCTTTTTCAAACCCCGCCCACTCAGCGTCTGCCCACCAAGTGACGCGTTTTAAATCCGTGAGCTTCAGCAAAGCGAACAATATCACAATGGTGGGGCGGGTCGTTACAAATGGTATCAGAGCCGAGGACGACTCTGCCCTCGGTGCGGGATATTGTAATACAATACTATGGCACATGTGGATGGATGCTGAGTGGGCGGGGTTTGAAAAAGAACCTAGACGAGCTACCAGTGGTTGGCAGGATACTGTACTGGCAGTGGGGTAGAACCTTGTCCCACATCGGAAGCGCCGTCTAGAGTTGTGGTAGTTATATGTGAAGGTTCTCCCTTAACCGGTATGACGCATTTTAAATCCGTGAGCTTCGGCAAAGCGGACAATATCACAATGGTGGGGTGGGTCATTACATATCGGTTGTCGTAGATGAAGAGGAGTTGTCTCTGAAGGTCCAACAAGAAGTTTGTTGGGGCATCCTCGTCGATGGGGAGAGGTGTGGCGTTATCGGAAGTTGAAGAGCTTCAGCAATGTGGTGAAGAAGCGCCCTTGTGTTGAAGATGGAGTATCTCCCCAATAAGAATGAATCGATGTTTTTAATCTCACAGACACAGTGCTCTGCGGGTGCACATCCCTCTCCTTCCTCCGGCCCGGACCTGCTTGAAACGGGAGGCTCGAACCCTAGCCTCACAACTCATAACTTCGTTGGCTGCTTCGAACAGGCTCAGGAGGAGCATCCGGTGACGTGGCGTGAGGAGAATGAGGAGCAAGCTTGGTTTCAAGGTTGAGACGGTTCCAACCCTGCCTTTTTAAACTCTACTTCGGAGGTCGTAACCTCGGAATCTAATCTTGGTTGTTATAATGAATCAGATGATAATCCAGCTTTCACACATGGCGAAGAGCTTACGCTTACGCTTACACTCACACTCGTGTTTTCTTCGGCACGTGTTGAGAACCCTCCACACAAGCTACTTTCCACATGTGAAATACCCCCTTTTATTCCAGGATCTTTCGACCATGGGTAATCTGCAGAAGCGAGAGAAGCTCTTTGGGTTGGGTCCCCTTTGGCATGTGTTGTTTCCTTCATCGATTGTCCCCCTTGCTCAGATTTCTGCTTTCCAAATGATTGTTGTAAAATATGGGATTGAACTTTGGGAGGATCGATCGGCTTCAAATGACAAGTCCATGCTCGACAAGATGTTAGAAGAGCTCGATGAAGAAGCTTTAGATGCGGAAGCTACGAATTCAAGGGACGAGGTCCTTCATTTGGAAGCTATGGATACAAAGGAAGAATTGCTTCAGGGGGTGTTCATTGTTACTCTGTTGTGTGCTTCGAAAGGGCTGTTAGAGACCAATCCAGTAAACCAAGCCATAAAAATTATGGCCCAGGAGAGTGTCTTGGCTGGTAACCCAAATCTTTCTCAAGCACAAATCTAATGGTCCCAGGACATCCTCGACAGGGTTAAAGGTATGGTTGGCAAGTCTATCGGGGATAGAGAGGAAGATGTTTATGACTTCATTCAATTTTGTACGTGCTTTTATGTTTAGCACACATGAACTGTCAAATTTCGTAAGACAAAAGTGCTTCGAGTCAGATTGCAAGTTTGGAGTCACAACGGCATCACAACTACTCTACATGCCTGAAGATCAGCTCAAGATCGGCTTATGATCAGCTCAAGATCAGCATATCTTCTCAAGTAATCGTCGCCCGATTTCAAGACAAGATCAAGTCAAAGTTCAAGACAAGTTGTCCCATATATTTGCTAAAAAGACCCTAGAAAGACCTTAGATTAGGATTTTTCAAAAAGTCATTACATTTGGGTTTCAACAGTGTTTTTGCTCTGGAATTCGGTCAGCCTAACTTCTGATTCGGACAGCCTAACTTCAAGCCCGGGCAAAATAACAAATTTTGTTGAAAATTCGGTCAGCCTAAGTTTTGGTTCGGCTAGCCTAAGCTTGAAATTCGGCTGGCCCGAGTTATTTCGGGTCAAATTCCAGCAATGCAAACTTTTGCTTTTTACGGGAATTTGGCCAGCCGATTAGCAAATTCGGCTAGCCGAATTTAACCTCGGGCCAGCCGAATTTTGGATAAATCTTATCCCGCATGATCCGATAGTCGTTGGAATGAATCCAGTGGAATTCGATTGGTCGAAGCCAGTCTTAGGCTAGTTGAATTTTCAATATCTTTGGCGATAAATAGAGGCATTCTCACATTCTAAAGAACAACGAAAAATCACTTTGAAACTTCTGCAAGAAAGAGAGAAGCTCAAGTCATCGGCTAGCTAATAGCGTGGTATTTATAATTTAATTTTTAGCTTATTCAATTCCCTTTTCTCAAGATCATTCCAATCTTATTCTAAAGAGTATTCTATACTCCATTTGAGATTTAAAGAGAATTGAATCAAGTAGCATTTGGGTTTTTCATTTCTGAAAATCTATATAACCCTATATTCTTTCTTTTGAGCTAATACTGCCTTCATCTACGTTCAAGAAAGTTCTTCTGCTACAAGCTTCTACTACGTCTTCAACTCTACGTTTGAAGATAAGTATTTTATTACTTTATTTCATTTTAGGTTTGTCTGAGATAGCCTGTGAAAATCTAAGGTTTGTGATAGTCCGTCAAAATCACAAAAGGGGTTTTTATTTGTGATAGCTCGTCAAAATCATAAAAGGGGTTTTTACTGTGATTGCCCGTAAAAATCACAAGGAACTATATTAGGTTGTAAAAGTGAACCTGTGAAAACCTTGTTATAGTAGTAATTTTGGGAGTGGAGTAGGTGTAGTTGTTTTAAGCACCGAACCACTATAATTCATTGTGTCTTGTGGTGAATGCTTTATTCTTTTGATGGTGAATGTTATGTATTTTCATTCTTAGGATGAATGTTGTAATTGTAAGTGCTATTATGTTTAAAGCACATTTTACACCTTGTTTGTCAAATTTTGTCTTGTCAAAACATCTTAGCAAGTGATCTTCAAGTTGGCTCAAGATCTAAGTTTAAGATAAACAAAACTCAAGTTAAAGTTCAAGTCAAACTCAAGTTGAAGTTCAAGTCAAGCTCAAGTTGAAAATCAAGTTAAGCTCTAGTTGAAGACCAAGCTCGATCTACTAAAGTTCTAGTAGAAAATCAAGCTCCTTTGAGAAGTTCAAGTTTCTAACATACTTCAAAGCAATGAAGTTCAGCACATATAAGTATTATAAACCCTAGAAAGACCTTAAGTTTAGGTGCTTTTAAAACATATTTATAATTGGGTTTTTATACTTATAATCGATTAAGTTTCAACTAACCTAAGTTTTGGCTTGACCAGTCCTAGCACCAACCGAAGTGAAACAGAATTTTTGTTACACCCTCGACCGGTCGAGCATTCCTTGACTCGAAGTCCAGCAACTAAAACCGTTCAAACTTTGGAATCTTCGACCAGTCGAGCAGGACCCTCGACCAGTCAAGCAGGGCCTTTGACCAGTCGAGCATGGCCTTCGACGAGTCGAAGATCTGTTAAATCTTATCTCGCTCAAAATTAAAAATTTGTTGGAACTGAATCTGGTGCTTAGACGAGTCGAAGACTATCTTAGACAAGTAAAAGCAACAACTTTTTTGCCTATAAACTGAGGTTATTTCTCAATCCGAAAATACAATTCAAGTCTACCAAAATACTTCTGCAAGAAAGAGAGAGGCTTCAGTTATTGTCAAGCTATCAAGCGGTATTTATAAATCATTTTATAGCTTTTTTCTTTACTTCCTTAATTTCTAATTCTATCATTCTGATTCTAAAAAGAGAGAGAATACTCTTCTTTTTGAGATTTAAAGGAATTAATACAAGTAGTCATTGTTTTAAATTCAATTAAAATTAATAGAACCCTGGACCTTTTCTATCGGACTGAACATTGAACATTCATCATTCAAGAAAAGCAGTTCTACGGCTACAACTTCTTCTACGGTGAAGATTAAGTATACTTTTACACTTTGTATTTGGTTTTTCTGAGATAGCCAGAAAATCTCAGTGTTGGTTTTTCTGAGATAGTCAGAAAATCTCAGTGAGGGTTTGTGTTTGTGATAGCCCGATAAAATCACAACTGTATCAGGTTTTAAGGTGACCCTGTGAAAACCTTATTCATAGTGAAAGCCGAGATTACGAGGTTAGTAATCTTGGGAGTGGAGTAGGTGTGGCTATTTGAGAACAGTTGTTGACACACAGAACCACTATAATTCCTGGTGTTGTGGTGAGTGCTTTTATTACTTTTGTGATGAACTATTGTAATTTCTTTTATGCTAAAGTGGTGAATGTTTATAATAGATAGTTTTATTTACTCTTGCTTAGTTTGGAATTTTGATTCTTATCACATTCGTGAAATAAAGTTGTCCTGCCTAAACTTGTTTGGGTAAAGGTCGTCCTATGAATCAATTTGAATCAACGTTTCAATACTAGTGCAATTGAGATTTTTGATTTATTTACTTATTCAGCACTTTATTCGATTATTTGGCAGTCTTATTCAACCCTCTCCCCCCCCCCGGCCCCGGCGCAAGGACTTCTTAAGCTCGCCTTTTCAAGTGGTGTTAAAGCTAAGTTGCGTATTTTTTTTCGGATTAATTTCCTTGAGTTAAAGATCTAAAGCTTTATTATGTCAAATTTCGATACTTTATCTATTACCAGGCCACCACCTTTTGATGACTCTAACTATTCATACTGGAAGGCCAGAATGAGGATTTTTCTAAAATCCTTAGATGAAAGTGTGTGGCAAGCCACTGTGACTAAATGGAAACCTCCTATGACTGAAGTATTAGGCAATGATGGAACTAAATTTATGAGAGAAACTGCATTCTATTTATGGACTGCAGCTCAGAAAAGTGAAAGCAGTGCTAATGCTAAAGCCTTAAATGCCATAACTTGCGCTCTATCGCCGGATGAATTCAAAAGAATTATTTCATGCAATACAGATAAGCAAGCATGGGATATTCTCGAAATGACACATGAAGGAACCTCTATAGTCAAAAAATCAAAAGTTCAAATCCTCACTACCAGATTTAAGGAAATCCATATGGAAGAAAATGAAACTTTTATAGACTTCTATATAAAACTAAATGACATAGTAAATTCCATGTCGGGTCTAGGAGATGGAATCCTAGAAAGTAAGGTTTGTACAAAAATACTGCGATCTCTTCCTGAGAGATTCAATTCTAAAGTTACTGTCATTCAGGAATTGAGATATACTGATCTTATGAAGGTTGAAGAGTTAGTTGGCTCTCTACAAATATATGAGTTGAATTTTAAGGCTCCTAAAGCTAAGTCTATTGCTCTTAAATCTTCTAAATCTATTTCAAAAGAAAATAGTTCTAATTCTGATATTGAAAATGAAGATGATATGGCAATGTTAGCTAAGAAATTTTATAGAATTTTTAAAAAACAAGAAAAGATTAGATTTTCAAAAATCAACTGATAAAAGAAAAGGAAAATCTAATTCTTGGAAATCTAAAACAAAAGACAGTCAATGTTTCAACTGTCATGAATATGGGTATTTGGCTAATAAATGTCCTAAAAAGCATAGGTCAAAAAGAAAGGGCATGATAGCTACTTGGGATGAATCATCTGACTCTGAAAGCACTTCTGAGTCTAATGAATAAGAACAAGAAAATACAAATGCAAATGATGTGAAAGCTCTTATGACTATATCTAGAGTCACTTCCACAAATAGTTGTAATATATCTAACTATGAAAATCTCAGGAGTGACCCTGAAAATGAAAATGAAGATGATCTTCAAGATGCCTACAATGCCCTATATAGAGAAAGTTGTAAAATTGCTTTCAAATTGAAAATTCAAGAACAGAAATATGCTAAACTAAAAGAAGAACTTGAAAACACAATTTTAGAAAAATCTCATTTTTCAGATTGTTTTGAAAAAACAAAATTAGATTTAAGTTTTAAATCTTCTGAACTGGAAAAATTCAAAACAGAAAATGAAAAACTAAAACTTGAAATTTCTTCCCTTTTGAGTTTTAAGGACACTTGGAAATATACTCATGGTGACCAAAAGCTTGAAAAATTGTTAACCACATCTAAAAAATGTGGTGACAAGACAAGTCTAGGTTATATTAAAGGTACTACTTTGAAATCCAAGAATTCTGCTCTTATCTTTGTAAGAGGAGAATCCTCGAACTCTAAAGGTAAGACTTTAAGAGATTTTAACCGTAATGATTTCAAAAACTCAAAACCCTTTCAAGTTCCTAAAAACAATAATGTAATTAGCTATAAAAATTAAAGGAATAATAAATCTCCCTTAGTTGAAAAAATAGTGGACCTGCTTAAAGAGCTTCTAAAATCCAACTCAAATGTATATGGAGTGTATCGAGAAAGGAGAAATCCTAACTCTCAAATTCAGCGAAACTCAAGAGTCAATCCTAAACCTACAACCGTAATGAAATGGGTTCCAAAGGTCAAGTGTCTTGTAGTCCACACAGCTTTCAAAGCCATTAGCTACTCAAAATGGTTACCTGGATAGTGGATGCTCAAGACATATGACATGTGACAAGGCGATATTCACGAATATCAAAGAAGTTAGCAGTGGCTCAGTTACTTCGGTGATGGAAGCAACTGCAAAATAATAGGCCAAGGTACTATACAACTTCCAAACTTACCTCCTTTTGAAAATGTACTATATGTTGAAGGTTTAAAACATAACCTCTTAAGCATATCTCAAATCTGTGATAATAAACATAGTGTGAAATTTTCTGATCACGGATGTGAAATAATAAATGAGAAGGGTAATGTAATATTAAATGGTCGTAGGACCTCTGAAAATTGTTATATTATCAATAACTCTTGCTCATCTAACCATTCATGTTACATGGTCCAAACAGACGGGACTGAACTTTAGCATAAACGTCTTGGACATGTAAACTATAGAGATCTGTATAAGCTGAGCAAAAGAGATCACTTGCGTGGTTTACCCAAGCTGAAAAGTATGTGGCACATGCATTGTTGTCATGTGCGATCGCATATGCGAATATGCGATCGCATATGCGCATATATGTGCAAGGATCGCATATGCGGCAGTGGCATATGCGACCCTGCACATATGCGATCGCATATTCCATATGCGATGGCATATGCGATGTATGCGATCGCATACTGCATATGCGATCGCATATCTGCCAACGATCAGAAATCTGACCGATTTTTGACCGTTTTTTTTTTTTTTTTTAAATCTGGATTTTTTCTCTATAAAAATGCATTCTAAGCATTCCTCTCTCTATTCTCTATCTCTTATTCTTATAATCTTACATACATTCTAATTTCTAAGAGTCTTAAAACTTACAAGTTACATACATCCACTCCTCTCCATCCAATTCCATTTCCAAGTTTCCATATTTCTTTTTTTTTCTTTCAACAATCAACATTCAAGAATCAAGGAAGGGTTACAACTTACAACTTACAAGAATCAAGAATCAAGAATCCACCAATCCATATTCATTGTTCAATTGTTCAAGAATCAAGGATTCAAGATTCAAGACAAGAATCAAGAGACTCCTCACTCTAGTCTCCAATCTCCATCCACATTCCACAAGTTCTTCACTTCTTCTAAGTTCTAACTTCTAACTTCTATTCTAATTTCTAAGTTTCTAAATTCTAATTCGAATTAGTAATTTCTAAGTTTCTAACAAGTAACAACTTCTTTGATTTCTTTCTATCATTTTTTTTAAAAATTATTTTGTTTGTTAAATGTTAATTGATTCATTTTACTTTGTTAGTTGTTAGCAAATAGCAACTTAAAAGTTTGACTTTGAACTTCGAAGTTTGAAGTTACAAGTTAGTAAGTTACAACTTACAAGTACAAGACAAGTCACAACTCACAAGTCACAACAAGAATTCAAGAATCAAGAACAAATACAATACTCAAGTGAAGAGGCAAAGGTGAAGAGATTCAAGAGAAGACAAGTAGACAACTTAGACAAGAATTTGGAATTTTGGAAGTTGAAAGTTGTTATTTTAATTTTATTTGTGTAAATCTCTCTCTCTCTCTCTCCTTCTCTTTCTACAAGTGTAAGTAAGTGTGTAAACAACTCTCTTCTTCTCCCTTTCTTCAAGTGTAAGTGTGTAACTCAAACTCTCTCCCTCTCTCTCCCTCTTCTTCTCCTTTCTTCAAGTGTAAGGTCTAAGGTGTAACTCAAACTCTCTCTCTCTCTCTCTCTCTCTCTCTCTCTCTCTCTCTCCCTCTTCTTCTCCCTTTCTAGTTTCTACAAGTGTAAGTGTGTAAGTGTGTGTGTGTAAGTGTAACTCTCTCTCTCTCTCTCTCTCTCTCTCTCTCTCTCTCTCTCTCTCTCTCTCTCTCTCCTTCTCCCTTTCTAGTTTCTACAAGTGTAAGTGTGTGTGTGTGTGTAAGTGTAAGTGTAACTGTGTAAGTTAACTCTCTCTCTCTCTCTCTCTCTCTCTCTCTCTCTCTCTCTCCCTAAGGCCCTAACCCTAAGTCCCAAGTTCCCAACTCCCAACTCCCAACTCCAAGTTCTAGTTTTCTTTTTATTTGTAGTTTACTTTATAGTTTCTAGTTAATACTTAATAGCTAGCTACTAGCTAGTTACTTTTTAGTGCTAATATAATACACACACCACCATCCACCACCATCATAAATTCATAATGTCTTCTTCCCAATCTTCCTCTTTGAGGCCCAAGTCGAATGACCCGGGTTGGAAGTATGGGCAATACCGTAGTGCTACCGAAAAGACTCACATAGTATGTGATTTATGTGGATTTGTGAGTTCCGGTGGCATTGCAAGGCACAAGCAACACCTTGCACATTTACCGGGTCAAATGCAAAAGCATGTGACAAGATTACTCAAATCCGAAGGGAGATCATGGAGTATATGGACAAACAATCAAGAAAGAAATACGATAGTGCCCTACGTCAAGAGGAATATATGGAACAAGATGCATATGAAGATATAAATATAGTAGATGTCGATGAAGCTCAAGCTAGTCCCACTCCCCCTTCTTCGACAAGCCGGTCTAGACCACAAGTACAACCATCGAAAAGAGCCCGAGGGCATGGACCCTTGGATAGATGGTGTAGACCACACCCCGAGGATGTGGTCGACCAAAGGGGTAGAGGGAAAGGGCCGGCTCAAACAACTTTAGAGAACCGGTATAAACAAAAAGATAGGAAAACCACAATTCAATATATTGCTATGTGGTTTTACCAAACCGGCGTTGCTTTCAACGCCGTTAAATCGAAAAGCTTCAAAGTAATGATTGAGGCTATAGGTCAATTTGGACACGGGCTTAAACCTCCTTCATATCATGAAATGAGGGAGACATGCCTTAGAACTGAAGTTGAATATACACAATCCTTCATAGGCCGAATATAGGGAATCATGGAAAATATATGGTTGTACACTAATGGCCGATGGATGGACCGATAGATCCGGTCGATCTCTCATTAACTTCTTGGTAAATTGTCCAATTTGGGACGATGTTCTTGAAGTCGGTGGATGCGTCAGTCATTCACACATGGAGAATATTTGTTTAACTTACTAGATAGTGTAGTTGAAGAAATAGGTGAGGACTACGTTGTACAAGTAATTACGAGATAACGCACCTCGTATGTAATGGCCGGTCGTCTTCTTATGGAGAAGAGGCGACGTTTATTTTGGACCCTTGTGCGGCCCATTGTATTGATCTCATGTTAGAAGATATAGGTAGATTATTTCTAAATGTGATTGCAAAGGCTAGAAGAATCACGGTTTTTATGTACAAACATGCTCTTCTTCTCAGTCGAATGAGAAAACACATTGGGGGTAACTTGCTACGTCAAATCAGTGATCACACGTTTAGCTATGACCTTTTAACACTACAAAGGCTACATGCAAAGAAATCAGAACTTAGAAGCTTTGTAGTGTCGGCCGATTTTACAAGTGGGCCTTGGTCAAGGAAGGCTGATGGGAAACGGGTTCAACAAACAATTCTTTCTCAAAGTTTTTGGACTCAAGTGGTAAAGGCGTTAAAATCATCCGAGCCCTTAGTCATTGTGTTGCGATTGGTGGACGGGGATGAGAAGCCCGCAATAGGCTACATATATGATGCGATGGAGAGAGCGAAAAATAAGATCATGGACCATTTTAACTATAGAGACCGTGATTACAGGCCAATTTTAGAAATTATAGATAGAAGATGGGGCAGCCAAATGTCATCCTCATTGTATTCGGGTCGCTTTACATCCTTAACCCAAATTGTTTATTCGTCATTGATCCAAGAGAAGCACTAATCTGTGCATATGGTTGGATTTATTGATGTCTTGGAAAGAATGATTCCGGATAGAGAGAGAACAGACAAGATCTCAAGTTTTTTGGACTTCTACACAAAAAGTGAAGGGATATTCTCAAGGGATATCGTAATAAGACATCGGACAATGAAATTACCCAAGTAAGTACTTATATGAATGAATGTTAGTGTATGTGGTATGTCAATCGTGTCTCTAAGAGACTAAAACTAGTCTAACCTATACTTAAACTGCTTTTTCTCGGTGGTGGACCGGTGGGTGCCTATGGAGTGGACCCGAAGAAGGATCCAGCTCTAAAGAAGCTGGCTATGAAGATTCTTGGACTCACGTGTTCTGCCAGTGGTTGCGAGCGTAATTGGAGCACGTTCGAGGCGGTAAGTTTAGAGTCTTTAGACTGTTTAGTGTTTACTGTTTACTAATTGTTTTTTTTGTATGCTAAATTCATTACCTAAATAGCTAATGCCAAATGCGTTTTCTTTCTTACAGATTCATTCCAAGAAAAGGAATCGCCTTGAGCAAAAAAAGCTCAACGACTTGGTTTTCGTTCAATACAACCAAAAATTGCGAGAACGATTCCAAAGTAGGAAAGAAAAGCCCGATTTCTTTGACCCTATCTGCTTAGATGAGTTGGATGCAGATAACGAGTGGCTCGTAGAGACGGAGGACCCGGTATTTGCTGGAGAGGACCTGACATGGGCACAAGTTGAAGATGCCGCATATGGATCGATGCCTGGTGAAGGTAGTAGTAGTACCACTCAAGGCGAAGGACGGGGGGAGGGGGTAGTAGTAGTTGTCAACCCGTTGATGAGATTGAGGAGATTGAAGAAGGAGAAGGTGATAATGATGATCAAGTGAAGAAGATCATCTACCATTGGATGTTGATGAAGTATTAGTACGCATGAGATGATGAAGAAACGGAAGAAGAAGAAGTGTATGTGGAAGAAGGAGATGACTCGACTCGATGATGATGATGATGGTGGTGGCAGACCTGGTGATGATGTGCCACAATGGATGATAGATCAATGTATATGATTAATGAATAATGATTATTGATTAGATAAATAAAATAAAAAATAATTAAATACATACATAACTTCTTAATTTTGTTTAATGCTTGTCTCATAAGTCATAACTCATAAGTCTAAGTGTTGAACTGTTGATGACTTGATGTTGATGTTGTTGATTGTTGATACTTGATATTGATACTTGATACTTGATAACTTGATATCAAGTTATCAACAAAATGTTAGTTAAATTTAAATGTAAAATGTTTAATTGTTATTTGTTAAGATTTAAGAAGTTATCAAGTTAACTATATTATAATTTGTAAATTTATCAAATTATCATTGTTCATAACTCATAAGTCATAACTCATAAGTCATAACTTCATATGAATGTAATTGGTTGGTTTTATTTTTTCTTTTTTACTTAAATTAAATAAATGCATTTCATGTATAATAATTAATTTATTATGATTTTTCTGATTTTTTTCGAATTTTTTCTGATTTTTCTGAATTTTTTTGAAAAAGTGCAAAAAAAAAAAAAAAAAAAAAAAAAAAATATGCGACCGCATATGCGATTGTGCGATCGCATATGCGTGTGCGCATATGCAATCGCACGGGATCGCATATGCGATTTGACAACATTGGGCACATGTCAAATTGGCAAACAGATCAGGAATAGTCACAAGAAAGTGAACTCCTTAGCCACAGCCAAACCACTAGAACTACTCCACATGGATCTAGTATGACCAACTAGAACGGAGAGTAGAGGTGGAAAGACGTATTTTCTGATCATTGTTGATGATTACACCAGATATACATGGGTAGCCTTTTTAAGAGAGAAATCAGATACTCTTGATGAAGTCAGGAGAATTTTAAAGCATATTCAGACTGAAAAATAGATATTTGTGATCAAAATTAGAAGTGATTATGGCACTGAATTCAAGAATGTCAATTTTGAGAAGTACTATGATGATCATGGTATATTACATGAGTTCTCTACTCCCAAAACACCTCAACAAAATGGAATTGTTGAAAGAAAAAATAGAGTTCTACAGAAAATGGCTAGTGTAATGTTGAATAGCATGAAACTACCAAAAAATTTATGGGTTGAAGTTGTTAATACTGCATGTTATATTATAAATCGTGTTTATATTAGAAAATCAAAAAATAAAACAGCTTATGAACTATAGTTTAATAAAAAGCCAACTGTTAAATATTTTCAGACTTTTAGATGTAAATGCTTTATTTTAAGGGACCGAGAAAATCTGGGAAAGTTTGAAGCAAAGAGTGATGAAGGAATATTCCTCAATAAATGTAGTAATTGATGATCAACAAATCACACTCACTCCAAATTAAGATGATAATGAAGTCAATATAATTGATATACCTGACTCTTCATCCAAATCAGTTGATACTGAAATAAGATCAGTCAAAGACCATCCGACTGATCAAATACTTGGTAACACTAGTACTAGTGTTTAGACAAGAAGACAATTAAAAAATATCTGTAATTATGTCTGCTTCACTTCCCAAATTGAACCGGCCAATGTAAATGAAGCACTTACCAATGAAAGCTAGATAATAGCCATGCAAGAAGAACTAAATCAATTTGTTAGAAATGATGTGTGGTATTTGGTTCCTAGACCTTCTGATAAACATATAATTGGAATCAAATGGATTTTTAAGAATAAAACTGTTGAATTAGGTAATATTATCAAAAATAAGGCTCAACTGGTTGTACAAGGGTACACACAAATAGAAGGTATTGATTACGATGAAACCTTTGCACCAATTACGGGCCTTGAATCCATAAGATTATTTATTTCGATTGCATGTCATAAGAAATTCAAAATATATCAAATGGACGTCAAAAGTACATTTCTAAACGGTGACTTACATGAGGAAGTATATGTTGAACAACCTAAGGGTTTTGAGGACCCTAAATCTCCAAATCATGTATACCGTCTTTAAAAAGCACTTTACGGTTTGAAACAAGCTCCCAGGGCATGGTACGAAAAATTGACTAAATTTTTACTTAGTCATAACTTCATTATGGGTAGCGTTGATAAAACTTTATTCGTCAAGAAATATAACGATCATATATTGATAGTTCAGATCTATCATCTATGTCAACTATATCATTTATGGATCTACATGCACTAACTTATCTATTGAGTTTGTAGATCTGATGAAATCCAAGTTTGAAATGAGTATGGTTCGTGAACTAAACTACTTTCTTGGATTACAAGTTAAGCAACGTAAGGATGATATATTCATCTCACAAACTAAATACACCTTGAACCTTATAAAAAGGTTTGGGTTTGAGAATAGAAAGAATTTTGAAACTCTAATGAGTACAACTCTTAAACTCTCAAAGGATGAATCAGGTAAAAGTGTAGACTCCCGCCTATATCGAAGCATGATTGGTTGTCTCTTATACTTACTGCTAGTAGACCTGATATTGCTTTTAGTGTTGGAATGTGTCAGATATCAATCTAATCCTAAAGAATCATATCTAATTGCTATTAAATGGATAATCAGATGTCGCAAGTTCTGCTAACTTAGGACTTTGGTATCCGCATGATACATCCATACAAATTGTTGGATATACTAATGCAAAATGGGCAGGAAATATTGACGATAGAACATCTACCAGTGGTAGATGTTTCTACGTAGGGAACTGTTTAGTATCCTGGCTCAGTAAGAAACAAAACAACAGCTGAAGCTGAATATATCGCACCTGGTAATGCTTATAATCAGCTTATCTGGATGAAAAAAATGTTAGCTGATTATGGTATTGCGCAAGATACAATGACATTATACTGCGATAACTAGAGCGCAATTAATATCTCAAAAAAACCAATCTAACATTCTCGTACTAAACATATCGATATTCAATACCATTATATTCGAGAACTAGTTGAAGACAAAAGTATTGCGCAAGAACATATTCAAACTGAGAAGCAGCGTGCAGACATACTGACCAAACCGATCGACAAGAACAAATTTTCCAATTTAAAGCATGATATTGGTTTGTGTAATTTTAATTAATCATAGTGTTTATGCATTTCTTTGTTTTATGTGTATGTTTATTAAATGCATAATATGATAAAATAAAATTTTAAAAATTATCAAAAAATTCAGATTTTGTGTTGCTCGACGGGTCGAGTACATGCTCGACCAGTTGAACCCTCGACAAGTCGAGCACGTGCTCGACTGGTCAAGGACCGCGCGATTTCACCTAAAAAGGGGGAAATTTTGCTTTTTTCATTTCATTTTCACCTTCTTCTTCGACTAGCCGATGCTCCTCTCGACGAACCCAACTTCTAATCTTGTTGTAAGTGGTTATTTTTCGATTTCCTTCAAGATTTGAGTACTTCCTTGCTAGTTAATCTCTTATTTGGGGTTTATTCTTGATTTCAAACCCTGTTTCTGGTGGGTTTTGTGGAAAATCTGATCTACCCACAACCCATCTACTCTCTTTAGTTATTTCTTGTGCAATCATTAAATGGAGCATCGTACTAAAAGAACGGCATCACGCGAAACAAGTGGTAGCTCGTCATCTAGGCCGACTCCATCTAATGTGAGAACCCTGAGGGGCCCCGAAGAAGATTCGGAGTAAGTTAGGGATTTCCGCTCAAGAGACATAATTATTGAGCATAGTGTCAATCTCGCTCACATTACTCCATTTGAACTTGTTCCTTTACAGTCAGATATCGGATGATAAGGCATATTTGGTTGGGGTGGAACGGCTTATCGTTCCATAGCGCAAGCGATGTACGCATCGATTTGTGATGTCTCTCGAAGACCTTTCTTTTACGATTCAATTTGTAGAAGACACATTCATTGTAAATCGCTATACCATCTCAGCATTGACTAAGATTGTCATTGCAGATGATGCGATACCTATTGATAATCTAACTGACAAAATGATGCACTATGAACGGGAAGCGATTACTTGTAAATTATGTCGCTTTCATGCTGAATGGAAATCTAGTCATGCTCTACGTGCCAACCAGAAGCTCCCCAAATATCGAGTCCTGCATCGGATCTTTACATCGAATGTCTATCCTAGATCGAGGAATAAGTCAGAACTTACTCCCTTCATGACTCGTGTCCTCCATTCGGTTGCATCTGGTTTACAAGTCTATCTTCCTTCTCTCATATGCTACCTCATTATCCAGTTTCGTCTTCATCCGGGTCATGGTTCTATTCCATTTGCCTATCTCATGACATGTATTGCCTTACATTGTAATGTTACCATTCCTACATCTGAGGCACCGGAATCAGTTTTACCATTTAACAACACCAATTTGAATAAGATGAATCTAGAATTTCTTCCTGGTCAACTTGACGAAGAAGAAGAGGAGGAAGCACCTGCACCGAAAGACACTTTGATGGACGACATCTTTGTTGAGCTCGATGAGTCGGATGATCCAGAAGATCTAGACTATCAACCTTCTCAGGTTGATGATCGGCTTAAATCATTGGAGGAGAAGGTTGATGATCGCCAAGAGTTTGCACCAGCTTGACCTTTCTATGCCTGCTCCTTCATTGTCTGGATCCGACTGAGTTCCTTTCATTTTAGTTTTTATGGGGTTGTATAACTTTATCTTTACTTGGTTTGCTTGATGACTACTTTACACTCTCCTTGGATGATTATTTCCCTCTTTTGACAATCTAATATGCTACTCTCCTTGACATATTCATATGTTTTATTTCTTCTAAATGTTTCTACGGTTATTCATATATTTTACTTGATGGTTAACCTATTTCTTCCCTTGTCAACTTGTGATAAAAAGGGGAATTTGGGCATGCATATTTTGAAATGTTTTGAATATATGATATATGATGCATGTGAATGATAGGAGAATGAATGCTTGGAGAGTGCTTTGGAACGGATGGTTGTATGTTATAATACAGGAAAAATGCAAATTGAGGGGGAGTAGTAAATTTTTGCAATCTTCAACAACTCGTTTACAACATGAGTACAAGGATAACTCGTTTACAACATGAGTACAATGATACAGGGCTTCATTCAAATTTTTTTGTAATACTAAGTGTTTTGTCATGAAATTGACAAAGGGGGAGATTGTAAGTGCTATTATGTTTAAAGCACATTTTACACCTTGTTCGTCAAATTTTGTCGTGTCAAAACATCTTAGCAATTGATCTTCAAGGTGGCTCAAGATCTAACTTCAAGTCAAACTCATGTTGAAGTTCAAGTCAAACAAAACTCAAGTTAAAGTTCAAGTCAAACTCAAGTTGAAGTTCAAGTCAAGCTCAAGTTGAAAATCAAGTCAAGCTCTAGTTGAAGACCAAGCTTGATCTACTAAATTTCTAGTATAAGATCAAGCTCCTTTGAGAAGTTCAAGTCTCTAACATACTTCAAGGCAATGAAGTTCAGTCCATACAGGTATTATAAACCCTAGAAAGACCTTAGGTTTAGGTGCTTTCAAAACATATTTAAAATTGGGCTTTTATACTTATAATTGGTTGAGTTTCGACTAGCCTAAATTTTGGCTCGACCAGTCTAAGAATTTCTTAACCAGTCCTTGCACTGGCCGAAGTGAAACAGACTTTCTGTTGCACCTTCAACTAGTTGAGTGGACTCCTCGACTAGTCGAAGGACCCTCTTCAACCAGTCGAGCATTCCTCGACTCAAAGTCCAGCAACTAAAACTGTTCAAACTTTGGCATCTTCAACCAGTCAAGCAAGACCCTTGACCAGTCAAGCAGGGCCTTCGACGAGTCGAAGATCTGTTAGATCTTATCCAGCTCAAAATTGAAAATTTGTTGGAACTTAATCCGATGGTTAGACGAGTCGAAGACTGTCTTAGATGAGTCAAAGCAACAACTTCTTTGCCTATAATTGAGGTTCTTTCTCAATCCGAAAATGCAATTCAAGTCTACCAAAATACTTCTGCAAGAAAGAGAGAGGCCTCAGTTATTGTCAAGCTATCAAGCGGTATTTATAAATCATTTTATAACTTTTTTCTTTAATTCCTTAATCTCTAATTCTATCATTCTGATTCTAAAAAAAGAGAGAATACTCTTCTTTTTGAGATTTAAAGGAATTAATACAAGTAGCCATTGTTTTAAATCTAATTAAAATCAATAGAACCCTGGATCTTTTCTATCAGACTGAACATTGAACATTCGTCATTCAAGAAAAACGGTTTTACGGCTACAGCTTCTTCTACAGTGAAGATAAGTATACTTTTACACTTTGTATTTGGTTTTTCTGAAATAAGCAGAAAATCTCAGTGTTGGTTTTTCTGAGATAGCCAGAAAATCTCAGTGAGGGTTTATGTTTGTGATAGCCTGATAAAATCACAACTGTATCAGGTTTTAAGGTAACCCTGTGAAAACCTTATTCATAGTGAAAGCCGAGATTACGTGGTTAGTAATCTTGGGAGTATAATAGGTGTGGCTGTTTGAGAACAATTGCTGACACGTCGAACCACTATAATTCTTGGTGTTATGGTGAATGCTTTTATTACTTTTGTGGTGAATTATTGTAATTTCTTTTATGCTAAAGTGGTGAATGTTTGTAATAGATAGTTTTATTTACTCTTGCTTAGTTTGGAATTTTGATTCTTATCACATTCGTGAACTAAGGTTGTCCTACCTAAACTTGTTTGGGTGAAGGTTGTCTTACGAATCAGTTTGAATCAACGTTTCAATACTAGTGCAATTGAGATTTCTAATTTATTTACTTATTCAGCACTTTATTCGATTAGTTGGCATAGTCTTATTCACCCTCCCTCCAGGACGTCTTAAGCTCGCATTTTTAGTAATCATTTCATATTCTCTTGCTAGTTTGAAAGATTAATTTTAAAGACATTTGTGAAATAAGGTTGTCCTGTCTAATATTTTAGGCGAAGGTTGACCTACGAATCATTTAGAATCAAGGTTTCAATACTTAGGCGATTGAGATTTTTATATTCTTTATATATTCAGCATTTATTTCAATTATTTGGTATTGTCCAATTCACCCCCCTCTAGGACATCGATAGCTCTCCTTTTCAAATTTGTTAGAAGAAAATGGGCCCAGAGGCTACATGAAGAACAATTGTCGAAGGCAAGGAAGTCTTTGAGGGTGTGGAGAGAATAGTTGAGCCTAGAGTGCTCGATCAATTACGAATCCTCGAGTAAGGTTGGTGGCAGCAAGAGGGTAAGATCGGGCAGAGCTAGTGACCAATGTTAGTTCTCTCTTGGAACATTCAAGAGTTGGGTTGCAAGCCGAAGAGGGCCCAAGTAAGGAAGATCTGCTACGAATCTAAGGCAAATATTGTTTCGCTTCAGGAAACGAAACTTCAAAACATCAACAAAGGTACGTTGAAATCCATTTGGGGTATACCAAATTCTGATTGGATTTCTCTAGACGTGAATGGTTCTACAAGGGGAATAAAAGTTGCTTAGAACACAAATTTACAGAAGCTAGTTAATTCCTATTCTAGATTCCATTCTATCTTCGTGGTTCTCTGGGATGTGGGTTCTAAGTTTCAATGGATTTTCTCCATGGTCTACAGTCCTTACTCCGCGTCCCTCTGCGATCAGTTGTGGGTTGAGCTCTCCGCAGTCAGACAAAGATGGAATCTATAGTGGTGTGTGGGAGATGACTTTAATGTCGTGCATTTTTCTTTTAAGAAATCGACGGGGGGTTGTGTTACCACCAACATGCAAAATTTCTCTAAATGGATAGCTTCTAGTGAAATGGTCAATCTTCCCCTAGGAGGGGCCAACTTCACTTGGTCCAACAATCAATCTAACCTTATTTGTCACATCTTGACAGATTTCTGGTCTCGCACGACTAGCTGCAAAAACTTCCGCCTGTGAACCAACGTGGTCTCATGAGAGTAATTTGAGATCATATGCCTATAGATCATATGCCTATAGTCTTAGAAGTGGATGATGTTAATTGGGGCCCCAAACATTTTTTATTCGAACAAGCTTGGCTAGAAATTGAGGGTTTCAAGGACTTGAATAGGGAATGGTGGTCCTCATTCCAAGTAGAAGGTTACACCAAATTCATCATTAGTCCAAGCTCAAATTACTAAAAGAAAGAATTAAGATTTGGAAGAAAGAAGTCTTGGGTGCAAGAGGGAGAATTTGATGCTATTTGGACAAGATCAATGAATACGATGGTAAGGAAAAAGTGTATGGCCCATCAGAAGAAGATAAGGCCAATTGTATCGCCTTGAAAGCGAAGTATGCCTCCTTCTGTAAAGAAGATTAAATTAAATGGCAGCAACATTCTAGAGCCTTATGGTTAAAGGAAGGGGACAAGAATACGTGTTTCTTTCACAACATGGCTAGCTCTAGAGCTCGGGTTAACAGGATAAGCTGCCTACTAGTGGATGGGGTTAGAACCTTAAATAAATCGAAAATTTACGATGCAATGGTACAGTTCTACAAGAATCTTCTCTCCCATGATCATTGGAATAGACCTCGCCTTGACAATTTAGAATTCCCTCACCTCTCAGTTGAGGACATGAAATTCTTTGAGAAGCCTATTCGAAAGACGAAGTTAAGGCAATTGTTGATAACATGTGTGGCGAGAAGGTTCTTTGTCCAGACGGCTTCTCGATCATCTTCTTCCAGCTTTTTTGGCCTATGCTTCGTGGTGATGTGATGAAATTTGTTTTGGAATTCTTTGCCAGAAATCACCTCTAATAATCTTGGTGCAACTAGCATATCTCTTATTCCTAAGATCGAGGGTGTGGAATCCTTGTAGGACTTCTAACCCATCAACCTCATAGGAAGTTAGTACAAAATCTTGGCAAAGGTTCTCACTCTAGGATTTAAAAATGTCCTATCCAGAGTTATTTTGGAAAACTAAGGACTTTCGTTTTGGGAAGAAAATTTCTAGATAGTGCTCTCATTGCACATCAATGCATTGACTCTAGGCACAAGGAGGAAAAGAAATGTCTAGTCTACAAGCTCAATACTGAAAAGGCATATGATCATGTTGACTAGCAGGTTTTATACTGCAAGCTTGAGAAGCTTGGTTGAGGTTCTCTTACATCTCATCTCTGTCGTACTATCTTGGTTAATGGATCTCCTTTCAACTATTTCAAGGGATCCCATGGTATGAGCCAAGGAGACCCGATTTCTCGTTGTCTATTTGTAGTGGTGGGAGAGGAGCTCGATGTGATGCTTCAAAAAGCGGAGGCGAATGGCCTAATCAACGGCTTTAAGGTGTCAAGCGCGGGGGTTCAAGTTAGCCATCTCCAATATGCAGATGATATGATCCTCTTCTGCGATGTTGACATGGTGGCGGTCGATAACCTTTGGAAGATCATTGTATGTTTCGAAGCAACTTCAGGGCTAAGCATTAATGTTCCTAAATGTGAGGTGCTGGGAATCCATGTGGATCAGGCTGAGCTAGCTCATCTCCCAAACGTCTTCAGGTGCAAAGGTGGCTCTTTCCTCTCCTCTTACCTTGGTTTGCCACTTTGTATTAGGAAGCCTCCCAAGCATTTGTGGGACAAGGTTGTTGAAAGAATTGAAAGGATGTTGTTTTCGTGGAGGCGCTGGTATCTTTCGCTTGAAGGATGCTCGACTCCTATCAAAACAGCCTTCTCTAATATGCCAATATACTTTGTCTCTCTTCAAATGCCCAAAGTCAATGTTGGACAAACTTGACAAATTATGTAGAGATTTCTTATGGAAATAGAAATTTTAACTAACTCAGATGGGCGGAAGCGTGTAAGCCTATTGATGAGGGTGGTGCTGGTCTGAAAGATTTGGGTCTTATGAACAATGCTCTTCTTGGGATGTGGCATTGGAGGTTCGGATCGGAGGTTGGGAAGTTATGGACCTCCTTATCTCTAAATACAGCACTCTTGCAAAAGAGTGGAGCATAAAACCCTCCTCTCTATTGAGCCTCTCATATTTGGAAGGCGATCATCTCCATAGAGCATAAGTTTCGCGAAGTTGTCCCCTTTTCGTTTTGAAGGGGGAATTGGATTCACTTTTAGGTCAGCTATTGGTGTGGGGACATGCTTTTGTACGAGAGATTTCCGAGCATTGCTAATATTGCTACGAACCGCTTTATCCTTATCAAATGTTGCTACTCTTTAGTGGGCGGATCAGTCGTATGGTCTCCCCTATGTCAAAGAAATATATCGGACGCGGAATTCAACGAGTTCCTTAGTCTCCTCAACTTCTTGAAGCCCTTCGTACCATCAGCTCTAGAAGAAGACTCAATGATTTAGAAAGTTCACAACTCTGGTGTATTCTCAGTTAGATCTTTCTATGATTTGATCTCTAAACCAATCACCATAATTTCCTTTCCATTCCACCATTGGTTTTACAATGCTCCATCGAGGATCGCAGCCTTTGTTTGACTTGTTGGGAGGAAGAGAGTTCTAACAATAGATAACCTTCAGAGGAGATGCCTTATTCTCCCTAGCATGTCTGATGTACATGGAAGACGCGGAGTAAGTCGATCACCTCTTCATTCATTGTTCCTTTGTGTGTAAAGTTTGGAACCACTTCTTTTTTTTATATTTCAACTATCTTAGGCGATGCCAAAATCGGTAGATCTCCTCTTGTGGGCTTTGCATGGAGTTACTATAGGGAATTCCCGAAAAGCTATCTAGAGGCTTCTCTCTTTGGGAATATTCTAGTTCATTTGGAAAGGCCACAACAGCCTATGCTTCGAAAACAAGAGCCCCTTCGTTGAAGACATTATCTGTTTAGTGAAATTTGCATCTCAGAATGGACCCCTTTTGTAAAGGCAGCAAAGACTACTAATCTTGACTCTTTGTTTTTGTCTTAGCTGCTGGGTTGTACTCTTTTTTGCCCTCAGGCAGTTTTTTTAATAAAATTTCACCTACCTCTCAGAAGAAAAAAAAAAAAAATCAACGAAAGAACCTACCAATGAATAGAATGACAACATGAGAGACCAATCAACGGACAGAATGATGGCTGGAGTGAAGGATTCTGAAGAACAGAAAGTTACAAATGATGGCATGCACAAGAAAGGAGTGGAAGAGTGGCATAGAAGCAAGGCATGGACTGTACAATGCAACAGCCGACGATAGCGAAGATGAATCCCCATAGAACAACAAGTGCAAGAGTAAGCATGAGGAAGAGAGCACGATCAATCAGAAATCATGCAGAGCCAACAAGACAAACTTCATCGTCAATTTCCACCAATGAAGAGGAAGAACTGCCTTTAGGTGCATCTTGACCAAAGGCCGACTCACCTTCCAACTAGACCCGCTGCTGTCTGAATGCAAATCAGACCAATGATTTATGGTCCAACTGGATAATGAGGCACACAGATTGAATTATATGGCCCATGTAATGGGCCATTGACCTATGTTATCCACAGACTCAATCAGATAGCTAGATACACCATATAGTTGGACTGCGGGGCCCACAAGTCCAACCAGAAACTATTCTGGGACTTACTTACCAACCTGATTCTAATTTTGGAATTGTGTACCAACAATATTGTATTGGATAGGTTGTATATTAAATAACCGATCAGTTTTTGTATTTGGTTTCTTCCATAAACCACATGGATCCCATATTCATGGCTGTGTGTATGACCCCACACAGTTTGGCCAGTCCACCCGGTTTGGTGTGTCCTTAAGGTTCATTACGGAGTGGTTCTGCATAGTTATCTATGTTTTGGACTATTTCTTGCTTAAATTTAGAGATGGAGAAAGGATTGATGTGCTTTAAGTTCAACTTCATCCTAGTGCTAGAAACTGCTAAGCATGAAGTTTACCCATATATCTAAAATATAACTTCTTCTTCTTCTTTTTAAAATGTCTAAAATATAATATATTTAAACAGATTTTCAAAATGTACTGCATAGGGTAAGATGCCAATCAGTTCACAGTGCTCATGTGCCCATTCCTTCATATTTTCAATTGATGCACACATGTTTGGAATCCTTAGAATATGAAGACTGCAATAGAGAAGACAATACTCACTTTGAAAGCAGATTCTTACTAAGAAGACCCCGAGGTACTGTACCAGATAATGAATTATTCTGCAAGTATCTGCAATCATCAAAGTCCAATAAATAAAGTCTTTTACATGACCCAATACAAGATAATGCACATTACAATTTACTGAAAATAAGGGAGAAATTTAGTTAGGCTAGTTCATGAATAAAACAAACACAAATCAATTTCTTGAGAAACATCCATCACCAACAAGACGGCCTTATGTCACAAACTTAATTTAAAAACACATCAGATTAACATCAGGACTAGTGCCACAGACTATCAGTTACCAACTAATATGAATTTAGGTTCATTGATATTCAAGGTTTTGAGAATTACAGTTCGCTTAAACTTTCTAGGTTCACCAAAGAGGAAGGAATTGGACCGGTCAGCTGATTGTTCTCCAGATGACTACAGACAACAAGGACAACTGTTCTTTTGAGTATTTCAAGAACTTGAAAAACAAAACAACCAAATAAATGAATAGATTTTTACATTTTCTTCAAATTTGGGCATCCAGTAAAATCAGGTATAAGGCCAGCGAGCAAGTTCCCATCAAGCCATCTGCAATCATAAAACCAACCACTACTGATGACAAAAAGAAAAATCACACTAAATGTTGCAGTATCAAATAAAAAATGACCACTACTTGAATCTTACAACTCAATTAAGCCTGTC
The DNA here is from genome assembly GCA_030180095.1 of Magnolia changhungtana. NCBI lineage: Eukaryota > Viridiplantae > Streptophyta > Magnoliopsida > Magnoliales > Magnoliaceae > Magnolia > Magnolia changhungtana. The sequence goes on from JASAUF010000293.1 coordinate 2,334,137, forward strand.
AACTTTGTGAATTCCAATGGAATATCCCCTGTCAAATTCTTCCCAGACAAAAAACTGCAGAAGTACAAATATAACATCAATAGTTGCTTGGTTCAACAGGAATAGTTCCCTGATGCACAAAATACAAGTGGTGCCAATGACCGAGTGATTGGACTGTTGAATTGATGGCTCCCACAGTGGAAAGGGGATGTCTGAAATCATCCACATCAGAAGAATGCAGTCATTCAATCTTTGGCCTTGTCTCTCCAGATCACGGCTCTTTCTTCTGAACCATCTATTTGTAAGCCACTGACCAAGGGTTGGGATCTTCCAAGTTGCCTCTGAGACTTTTGGTGCATCCCATATCCATCAGGAGCCAATCTGATCAACAGGTCCAACCACTGAATGATGGACCCCTATCATATGTATAGGGCACATCAGAGACGATATACACATCCTGATGAATCAGAACCCTATAATTCCCCTTCACCACTATGATGCAAGAGGAAAAAAGGTCAAAGGAGTGCAAGAGTTAGAAAGCACTTCAGGAAGGAAAAAATTTTCAAGCTGAAAGAGAGTGATAGAGAAATTTTCCATATTCTATTTGAAGTACATTGAAACTATCCTCGGCTGTGGATCCAAATTACATTGCACCCATGACAGAGGAACTGGTAGGCAGGGATCGCCACCTTCTTGTGCCCAAGCCTCTAGTGAGAAGCGTGAAGTTAAGCTAGCAATAAGCGTTGCTGAAACAAGTGAAAAGTTTGTATCAGAAGCTTCCAAATGAATGCTTCTAACAGAAGAATATGATTGAGTGGCCAGGATCTACGCCTACCATCTTGAGAACCATAATTTATCTCTAGGTATTTATTTATCTCCATAGCATTCAAGAGGGGTCCCATGGATGAATCTGATGCTTTCATGAATGAAAACGATAAGACAAAAGGGAGTGATAAGTTGGTAAATCCCGGTTCATACAACCGATATCTCCCTTGAGCATTTTCTTCGATATCAACAGAAGCTTTGCTGACTTCAGGCATGCCTGGTAGGTGAAGCCTAAATTTCCTGCTGTCTTTTGCACTCAGTTCTTCAATTTCGGCAAAGTAACAGAATGCCCAACCAGAACCTGGAAAACCATCCAAGTTTAACCGGTAAGTCAAAGTTCCATTTCTACCGACTACAGCTGTCTGCATTACTTTTTCTGGTGGTCTTTCATCTCTGTTGACATCAATCGGCAAAATGGTCGATATTTTCTCCGTCCCAGGTGCAACATCAACTAGGTAATTTGCTTTCTTCAAAGAATCAGATTCCCATATTCTGTCAAAAGGATCATCTGGGTACCTGAAATATTACGTGACATAAGCACGACAAAGCTAGAGCATAAGCAGAATACATGCAAGGGCCAGTTTAGCAGAGCGGTCAACCCAATAGCTAAAGTATCCATGTGAGGACCCTAATACCAAGGAAACCATCTGGGACTCAGGAAGGAGAACTGAGATGATTAAGGCTGCAACTTGGGTTTGGATTGGACCCAAACCCAATTGGCCCAACCTGAGTTCAGGTGGGGTTGAGTTGGGTTGTCAAGGTCCTCAAGTTGGGATCAGGTTGGAAAATGCCAACCTAATTTGAATTCGGGTTAGGTTCAGGTTGAGCAAATTCGGGTCAGGTTAGGTCGGGTTGGGAATAATCACATGTGTTTGGGTCAGTTGAGGTCAGGTTGGATCGGGTCATTTTGGGTCAAATATAGAAGACTTCAGGTTGGGTTCGCGTTGAGCACCTCAGGAAGCAATTCGGGTCACGTTGGGTCTGGCTGGGCTCGGATTGACCCTCAACCTGACCTGACCCACCCAAGATGCACACCTAGCAACATACGTGTTAATGTGACCGAAATGTGAGATACGAGCTGCTCATGAAGCAGGCATTACTGCCTATGTACCCTAGTCCAAAAATCAGGGTGGTACACTCACTAGGTGGACCATGTGTATAGAAAGACTGAAAAAAATTGACCAATAGTCAACAGCCCATTTTTATATTTCAGCGACCTGAGCAGCAGACCGGCCCATTGTAAATCAGAGCATATACTTAGTGGTGCCTACCCAACAATGAGCAGCCTGGATCTCACAAAGCTGTTTTGTTGGCATGTGCAGGTGAATTTTTTGACCAATCCAAATACATGAATCATCAAGAAACTACAACATGATACTCCCATATCATAAAGCAGCTCCAACAAACAAATAATTTGGAATGTGCTGCATACCTGACAGGATCATCACTCACGGAACCAAAGTTTATTCTTGCAGACACACTGAGAAAGAACTTAGTTTCAAAGTCTGTATAATAAATTGAACCATTGAACTGTCGGAGCTCAAGGGTAGAAATGAATGGCTGCCCGGTTGTAGCATTAGACAGGCACACACTGATTGTAGGAGAAGAAGCCAACAAGATGAGCTCTCGAACTTCCATGGTGGTAGCATCAGATATGACAATTGTCGACCAATGAGTCGCTCCAAGAGAGATATCAAACTTCGGATAAACATTACTTCTGTCAAAATTTCCATATAAGAATGTTGCTCTTACAAGGTACCGAGATCTTGATGTGACATTAAATGTATAACAATACTTCCTATCATCAGCAAGGAAGTATCTCAGGGTTGTATATTGCTTCCGATTCTCACTTGGGATAGATAAGTTAGCTCTCTGGCCATAGAACTGCATATCAGGAACCCAATCGATCCCAAGATCATCTGTAAACTGGTCCACACCTCCACAATCAATGCTTACAAAACCTACTCCACAGGGTCAGATACAACCAAGGAACACTAGAGTTTGTCAGTGAAATTAATGATAAATGAGACAAAGCAAAAAGAAGCTCATACAGATGAATTAATAGATGATGAAAAAGAACCAACAGAAATGTTCCAGTAAATAAGCATGGAGAGATAAAATTCAGTACTCAAGCGAAACAGCATAACTAAAGGAAACTAATTAGTAGCAAGTGTTTCATGGTTTTTTTTTTTTTCTTTAAGGATAATAATTAATAAGTCAAATTTTATTGAAAGACGGCTTGCCCAAGACAAGACAGCAAAAAGTACAAAGAAAAATTGATGCGGACACCAGACCATTCAAAGTATATCAACACAGGAGGCATACGTTACCCATGTCAATATGGTTAGATGATGGGTACGGGTTAGGTATCTTGAGGTTGAAGATCTTACACATGTTCGTGGTGTGTGTAAGTTGTTTTAAAAAATATATTTGGACTGTTGGACTGCAAGGATAGTGTGATCGGACCAACGGATCGTCGCGGCCCACCTTAATTGCACTATCATTGGGGCCCATCGAGCATCTTGGATTTGAGTTTATTTTATGAATATTTTATTTATTTGAGTTTTGAGATAGTGAGCGCACAAATTTTTTGTGCGAATTTCTTTTCTTTTTTTTTTTTGAAACTTTTTTAGTATAGGTATTTTGGTCATTTAATGTAATTCTGAATTTATAAGGGTGATTTGCCTTAAACCTCAAGAGAAGCTATGTTATGTTTATCAAAAGAAAGAGAGCTTTTGCTTCTTCAAGGCCAGACGATTCCGTCTTTGACTTCCAGTGATTAGAAGAGGGCATGAGGCCCAGGAAAGTGATTTCTCATCTTCACATTCTCTCTCTTTTCTTTTCTCAATGTATTCTCTTTTTTAAACATCTTTTCTTCTTTTTCTTCTAAGCTCTCTAGATCTAGAAGCCGATCCCTTTTCTTTTCAATCCAAATCATAAGATCTTGAAAGATTTTGATCCCCACGTATACATATTTTGCTTCAAATCCCATCACCCAAGGCCTTAGATTTGAACTATAATCAAAGAACCATCAATTTTTTTGAATTTTCCAGATTTTCCAATCCAGACAGTTCATATTTCCTGGATTAAAAAATCTACTTGGATCGTTCGATGGATCTATTGCAAGACGAAAGTCCTATCTTTCGCTGGATCCAACTAAATTCAAATTTTAAGGTTCAATACAATGTGTTTGTGATTGATGGCCATGATCATTGCTGAATTTTCCTTAGTTCCTTCTTGTTGTATGATGTATAAAGCTGAATTTTTATTGCTAATGCTTGCATAAATCTGCCCCTTTTAAATACTGCATTCATTTTTGCATAAATCTGCTCTTTTTAAATACCACATTCATTTAGGGTTGGATTAGGCCGTCCTACAATAAAAATACAACTCAAAAGAAACACAGAATTACAACCCAAACATATATGATACATTGACATATTTCACCCAAATGCCCAAGCTATGACGTCCCTCTTAGATTTCCACAATACCTCTTCCCACGAGCCCTTTTCATAAGGGTTTTCATGAAATGGTGATAATGGAAGCGAAAAGTTTCAAAAGTAGTAAATTAAAATGAGTAAAATTCCCTTTCTTTCTCCTCCATAACAACAAAATACATAAAGATGAAGGGGATTATTCCCAACCATATAGGACACATGAGCATTTATTTTCAGTAGAATTAGATGACTTGCCAGCAAAGCTTCGAATGCGAACTTGGCCTGTTATCTAGGACTTAGTTGAATTGTCTATATTCCATTTACTCTCATGATACTTAGTTTTCATAGTTGAATTGTCTATATTCTATTTCCTCTCATGATACTTAGTTTTTCCTTTTTAATGACTCAGCCAAATCAACAAACGAAGGGGCAAGCCCCTTGCTCTAAGCTTCTAATCCATAAGGATCTAACTCCAAAAGATGCTACTAAATAAGATGAAGTTTAAGTTAACATGGTCATCTATCTAGAACTTGGAATATAGGTAAGTGCCAATAAGCCAATGTGTTATCCACAACACGAGAACCACTGCCAATGAACAATTACTGATATGCACATTCGTCATATAATCACATGTATGTTAGAATAACTGAACGTGAATTCTAAGGTTCAGAATAGGAAAATCATGGTTATAAACAGAATCTGCCAGTGATCAGAACTGAGAAAGTATAAAGCAAGTTCTTTAACAAGTCTTCAATTATTATTTTTTATAAAGTATGGGCAAGTTCTCCTGCACGCATTATTAATTGTGACATGTTATACTGTTGTCTTAATTAAATCAACAGAAGGAAGATAAATACTCGACTAAATGAGAATACCATCGAAGAGCGATGGAACTTTTCGATCAAATTGGAACCATTGTTGGTTGTTGTTCAGTAGCTAAAGTATTTAAAAAAATAAAAAATAAAAAAATAACAAATAAAAAATAAAAAGACCATTTGGTTTCTGATTTCTTCCGCTTGCTAGTCGGGGGCATCAATCCATGTGGAGAATCTCAAAGATTGACCCTTTCGGAGGAGCTACAACAACCAACTAGGATGACTGCATTGTAAGACCCAGACTGCCCTCATTGATCCCTGCCTCTCCCAAAGAAGCTTTCCCCTGCAGTAGCTCCCATATAAATGGTGATATCAACTCGAAACCCAAACACAAACAAGCCAAGTAGCTAAAACCAAAGCTGACAGAGCTGACAACTTTTTTCACTCAACTTTTGAGCCTCCGCCCCTTTTTCTGTTTCTTTATGTTTATTTTCAGGCCTGATATTGAATTTTTATGTCTCACAACCTGAATTCCTATGGGGAAGGGGTCAACTTTTGATCCAGTAAATACTGAATAGGATTAAGAGATGAGAGCATTCAGCATAGCTACCAAAAATACTAATTCAATGCCTAGACAAACGATGCTTCCTAAGATGGATCATCAACTTTGGTTGGTGAAGAATCGTAAAAAACAGTTTGTTACAGAATGAAGCCTCAAGAAGATCATGCTGGAAAAGTTGGGTTTTCATCATCAGCTGCCGGCAAAGCCTAAAGTGAAGTGAGTCCAGGACAGATTTTCACAATCAGAGTTCTGGAGGCATGAACTCAAGTGTGAGTTCTTCCTAACCATGAGTGATTGTGCAGGAAAAGGTTGTCAACACTCACGTGTAAAGGTCAAAAGGTCCAATAGGGCTGAGGATTGACAAACAAATTGGAAAGGGGATCAATGGAGGGATCTGTGAATTGATAGGGTGACAAACTGATGCATGAATTTGTTGATGGTTAGGAGACAAACTGACAGGTGAATCACCAGATCAGCAAGTGTGAATGCATTGATCTTGACCCAACAATCTGAACAACGATTCAAGATCTAAGGTGAAATGGAGAACACAAAAACAACTTCATACCAGAATCAGACAAAAGAGAAAGTACGCCATGTTGTGGATTCTAGTAATGATCAGGCATATCAAATAGCTGGGCCTTCACCATTAGCTTGCACCAAAGCCAAAGGTGACACATTCAAAAGGAGAGCAATGGGGATGGACGTGTAGTTGCGAAGTTAGGGGAAATTTTACAGGATAGTTACAAGACCAACCATGCTTTATGGGACAGAATGTTGGGCAATTATGGAACAACATGTTTATAGGATGAGTTTAGCTGACATGAGGATTTTCAGATGGATGAGTGGTAAGATGAGGAAGGATAGAATTCTAGATGAATGCATTCGAGGGAACTTAGGAGTTGCACTAATAGGTAGTAAGATGAGAGAAAGTAGACTTAGAACCACGCATTGAGACCAAAAATTGTGCCGGTTAGGAGTGAGTTGGTACAAGTTGAAGGCCTTAAAAGGGCAAAGGGAATGCCCAAAAGGACATGGATGGAGGTAGTAAGAAAAAACTTGATGAGCATGGTTTAACTGAAGGTATGGCCCTATCTTTGGCATAGCCCAAACTCCCGAAACCAACACAACTTATGATTTACTAATTCAAACAAAAAAAAAAAGCCTACTAAGACTCAATAACTCCTACTTTTCTATCCAAGCTAGTTGAATAATCCATTTTGTGAAAGGAAAGGGTCAATAATCCCTTTTAATACCTAATTAATAGTGCCTGTTTTCATGACATTTAATTTTTTATATGAAGTGCTTTTAGGACTTTCTTTTTCTTTTTCTTTTTGTGTGTGTGTGTGTTGCAAGGGTTTTCGACTCAGGTTTTAGGGGTTTATAGTGTTGCTGTTATTTAATGAGAGCACTATAAGCCATAACTGAACTTAGACTTCAAAATATATTGAGATTTTATATAGAAAGGGATCTTATGGCTAGTTTTGAGCCATTTAAGGGCTTGTAAGTTGTGTTTGAGATTTTTCAAGAGATAATGATGATAAAGTCCCTTGATATACATTGATACACCACACTCTGACAGCTTAAGCTTTTAGAGTAAATGGTTGTTTGACATGGTATCAAAGCGGAAGGTCCTATGTTCGAATCTCGAGAGCAGCAAATATGCCTCGCTAATATATTATTCTCCCACGAGGGGTTAGGACAAATCAGATCCGGCCCAGGGACCAGGAAATCAAGCCCGGCCTATTTATGGTGTGAGTGTCCCTCCACCCTTGTCAGTATGTTCTCATGCGGAGTTCTCACCCCGCATGTGCGGGGGGGTGTTGGAGTGATAAAGTCCCTTGATATACATTGATACACCACACTCTAACAGCTTAAGCTTTTAGAGTAAATGGTTGTTTGACAAATGATCCACTTGTAATTGAGTTATATTTGGAAGAGTCCAAGATGGTTATATTTCTTCGATTGTCTTCACCAGTAGTTTCTAGTTACAAGGTCTTCTATGTCAAGTTGTGATTGGGAGGGCAAATAGATGTTTGTAGGTTATTTTAGAATCTTTCTTACAACTTAGGTATTTCTAAATACCGAAACTTTAGGGAAGGTTTTGTTTCTGGTTTGAGCAATGCAAATATACATGCAGATGTTGTATGGGGCCGACCATTGAATAAATTTTCTTCGAGGAATTATCTTGCAAAGGTTAAAAACCCTAGAAATCAATCTCTCGAAATCATGTAGTGATTGAAGAATCGTATCCATCTCTATTCTTTAATCTTTTACTTCCTAAAAATGTCCATCCTACAGTACATCAGATTGTATCAAAAGTTTTAGGAGATTTTAACATCCCTCTTGAACTAGCCCTCAATGGGATATTCTGTAGAATGATGCAAATCCAGCTATGTGACTGAGATTTAATTTAAAATCAAATGACTATATACAAATCACCAAGCTAAAGTATGATGCACATGCAAACAACGTGAAACCCAAGAGATGACGGATTCGAGGCCAAATCACTATCATCAGCCCTTTGACCAAACAAAATGCTCGGAAAATAGGGCCCAAGGAAGATAAAGATCTTCCAACTAACATAGGAATAATCCGGGTTCAATAGGAGAAAGTTTGAGATCCACGCATGAGTTGGGTCCAATAATAATAGATGATGGTTGAGGTGGCCCTTAGGATCAAGTAAAATAAGATCCAAGTGAGGACAATGAAAAATAAAATCTTACCTTTGGATTTGAAGATTCAAAGGGATTTACCAACTACGATCCATCAAGCATGAAGTGGAAGAGGAAGGATCTTAGGGACGAAGGATAGAGTAGCTTCACACCCTCTAGGCTTCTATCCAAAGATCTAGCCTTCACAATGATGAAGGAAGAAGAAATGAACTCTCACAAGGCTTCCTCAAAATTTTCTCCAAATTCACAATAGTGTTGAATGTCCCCACCCCTCTTGCTTTATTTTATAGTAAAAATTTATTGAAATGACAATTCTACCCCTTTAGTAACAAAAGCAAAATACCCATTATGTCCTAAAAGATCAAAAGTCTAATCTACCCTCCCAAAAAAATATCTTATGTAGCAAATAAATGTCCACTGTCCAATCACAAACTAAATTGTCCAAATCATCAAGTAACATAAAAGAACTAACTGACAAAAGGGTCCAACATAATCCAACCATTGGATGGCGCCATGATGGGACACGAGATGATCCAATGGATGGATAATCATGTAGACCATGATCAATGGTGAGATGACCTCTAAATATGATCCATGTCATCCATGCTTTTCTAATGCTCGCCGATGACCACTGGTGATCACCATTAGTCGCCTAACCAAAGTGAAAGTGTCGATGTAGCCTGTCGACGCCTACGTCTATGATATGTACGGAGTGGTGGTGTGATATCCGCATCAGTTCTCCCCGGGTGCGAAGAATTCGCCTCTGGCGAAATAAAGCTCTGGTACTGCTCGAGAATATCTAGATCTATTTGTTGTAGCTCAGTCTCTGTAATCCAAGTGTTGTTAGATGTAGGTCGATTCTTCCATTTGACTAGAAACTTCTGATATCCACCATGGCGAGTGGAAACCACTTGCTCATCCAAAATCATCTCTACCTTCTCCTTCCGTTCAGGTACTGATGGAATAGATGGTAGAGGGTGGGAACGTGGGTTAGAATGGGGCCAAGAATCATAGGGGGGATATGGGAGAAGGTGGGGGTCAATAGGGGAACTAACGTCAGGATTTGGGCAAGGCACCAAATCTTCCACATTAAACATCGAACCGATACCCATGTCCATTGGAAGATCTATCATGTAAGCATTGGCCATTCTCTTAAGAATTTTATAAGGTCCTGTGATGCGTGCCTGTAATTTCTTAACGGTACTCAAAGGAAATCGTTCGGGCCTAAGCCAGATCATCACATAGTCACCGACATCGAACTCACGTTGTCTGCGATATGAATTAGCATGTAGTTTGTAATTTTCATTACTCACATTGATCCTACGTCTAATCTTAGCATGCAACTCATGGATGAAATGCGCAAATGATGATGCTAACTCAGAAGGATGAGAAGATACTGACTTGGGAATAAGATCTACAGGCTTCCTAGGGGTGTAGCCATAGACGGCCTCGAATGGACTCATGCCTATAGACCTATTGACTAATGAATTATATGCAAACTATGCCACAAATAAGACGGCATCCCATGTCCTAGTATGCTCACCTACCAAACACCGCAACAAATTCTCCAAATTCTCCAAACTACGATTCACAACCTCTGTCTGCCCATCAATCTGTGGATGATAGGCTAATGAAAACAAGAGTCGTGTGCCCATAATGTGCCATAGTGTCTTCCAAAAGTAACTCATAAACTTTACATCCCGATTAGACACTATGGTCGTAGGCAACCCACGTAAACGAACGACCTCGTCAAAAAAAAAAAATTCCTGGTGACATGAGAGGCGTCAAACGTCTTTGAACATGGAATGAAATGGGTCATCTTTGAAAATCGGTCCACAACCACAAAGATGGAGTCGTGCTTCCTGATAGTACACAGTAATCTAAGCACGAAATCCATACTAAGGTCCTTCCACAGAGCATGTGGTACTGGCAAAGGTATATATAATCCTGTGTTCTGTTTCTTTTGCTTTGTCAGGTGACAAGTACGACACCGCCCGATGATCCTAGCCACTTCTCGCTTGAGACTAGGCCAGTAGAAACGATCCTATATAAGGGCATTGGTTTTGTCACGACCAAAATGACCTACGATCCCTCCCGCATGTAACTCCCAAACTAAAAAATCTCGGAGGGAAGTGCGAGGTATACAAAGCCTATCGCCTCTAAACAAATACCCATCACTCAAGGCAAACCTTTGATTGCTCCCAATCTGTCCCTCCACAAGGGACATGTACAGGGCTCTAAAGTCTGGACACGATGGGTACTCCCCTCTCATACGCTCAAACCCTATAACCTCTACGTGCATGGATTGGAGCGTCGCCACCTTCCGACTAAGGGCATCCGCAAGTTTGTTCTTGATTTCGGCCTTGTGCTTAAGCACAAACGTATACTCTTGAAGAATTACAACCCATTTAGCATGCCTGGGGTTCAACTTCTTTTGAGGGCCAAGAGAGCGCAAAGACTCGTAGTCAGAAAACAAGACGAATTCTTGCAATAACAGAGTGTTGCCAATGCCGCAAGGATTGCACTACCACATAGAACTCTTTGTCATAGGTGGAATATTGTTGTCTTGCATCATTTAACTTTTCACTGAAGAATGCAACGAGATGTACCTCCTGACTGAGCACACCACCTATACACACTCCAAAGGCATCACACGCAACTTCAAAGACTTTAGAAAAGTCGAGAAGTCGCATGACAGGAGCCTCTGTCATCTTGCCCTTGATCTTCTTGAATGCCCTAGAGACAACTTTAGTCCATTTAAACTCCCCTTTTTTTATGCAGTCAGTAATGGGAGCCATAATAGAGTTGAATCCCCTAATAAATTGTCTATAAAAAGTCGTTATGCCGTGAAAGCTACGGACTTTGTGAATATTTTTCGGTTCAGGCCATTCCACTATCGCCCTGATTTTCTCAGGATCGGAGGACATCATCTTTAGACACAGCAAACCCTAAGAAGATAACCCTATCAGACATGAACGTGCACTTAAGGTTTGCATACAACTTCTCAGCCCTTAAAATCCCACAGACTTGCCTCAAGTGGTTGAGATGCATTTCCTTAATAGAACTATAGATGAGAATATAATCAAAAATACTACTAGGAACTTTCCAATGAAAGGTCTCAACACTTGAGTCATCACCCGCATAAATGTACTCAGGGCATTAGTCAAGCCAAAAGGCATGACTAGCCACTCATACAACCCGTCCTTCGTCTTGAAGGTTGTCTCCCACTCATCACCCGGGTGAATGTGGATTTGGTGATATTCGCTCTTAAGGTCAATCTTAGAGAATATTTTAGCACCAGCCACCATATCAAGCATATCCTCAAGCCGCAGTATGGGGAACTGATACTTAACAGTAATCTTGTTGATGGCGCGACTATCCATACACATGCACCAAGTGTCATCTTTCTTTGGTGTGAGAAGCGCGGACACTGCGAACAGACTCATACTCTCCTAGATGAAACTCTTTCGTAGAAGTTCATCCACCTGCTTCTTTAACTTTGCGTGTTCTATTGGGTTCATCCGATAGTGGAGAAGGTTCGGTAGAGTGGCCCCCGGTACGAGATCAATGGCATGTTAAATGTCTCGCATTGGTGGGAATGCATCCAGTAAATCCTCAAGGAAAACATCCCCGAACTCATCTAACAATGGGTTGACCTCCTGTGGCCTCTCTACGTCGACCTCTGGGGTGGCCTCTCTGGCCACTAGGGCATACGCCTCAGAATCAGTCGTAGTCTCCCACTCAAATTCTCTGGCGATGATAACGTGAAGAGACTTAGACTGTGAACTCATGCCCTCCTTTGACCAATTCGATCGTTCTTCATTCTTCTACTCACTTGGGCCCTTAGGGCGCAAGGGGACCAATACAACCTCTTGCCTTGGTAGACAAAGGTAAATACATTTGACCAACCTCGGATCGTAACATCACAGTCAAAAAGCCAAGGTCGGCCCAAAATGATGTGTCTAATATCCATAGGCATGACGTCACACCACAACGAGTCAGTGTACAGGTCAAACTGAATAGGCACAAACATTGCTGGGTGACTGCCACTGAGGTCACATCGACCCAAGACACTTTAAAAGGTTGAGGGTGGGATTCGAGCTTCAACCCCAATCATTATATGGCTCTAGTGGAGACAACATTCGAACAACTACCACCGTCTACTATCACCTTACAAGCCTTATTCCCACATTTTGCATAGGTGAAAAAAATTGTAGTTCGACGCCAATCATCATTAACTTTAGGACATGCTATGGCGCAACGAACGATAGCCAACGGCGTGTCCTCCCCCTTATCGTAATCCTCATCACTAGGGACCATCTCAGGCCGGTACACCACTTCTTCCTGATCACCTTGATCCCCAGCCTCTTCATACTCGTCAAGGAGAAGGGTCTTACCCTTTGGGCATTGACTTGCAAAATGCCTGAAACCTTGGCAGTTATAACATTGTACAGAGTTGTTACCCCTAGAGCTAGTACCAGCTACGCCCTTTCCTTTCACATCTCTAGGGTTAGGCTGAGACCCCTGGGTTTTGGTTTAGTTCCCGAAATTAGACTTGTTGACCTGGGTATTAGTCCTGGCAGAAGAAGTACGGGAATCAAACCTCCCTCCATACTGTGATCGAAAATACAACTCAATCTCCTAAGCTGCCTGATACGCTTCCTCTAGGGTAGTAATGAAAACCGAGAGGAGCTGAAAGCTTTTCTGTATTTGAGACAACCCAAAGGGGTTGAATATATAGAGATTACAGTCATCTATACAAGGAAAATAATAAAATCAGAATCCTCTACCTATGGAAACGAATTATACAAGGCATACTAGCTATACAAGGTATGTTAGCCTGTCTAACATCCCCCTTCAAACTAATGCTGGTCATCAACAAGTAATAGTTTGCTAACTAGAAATGAGTGACGTGCAGAAGTGAGGGACTTAGTGAGAATGTCGGCAATCTGATCATGGGATGCAACATATGGAAGAAAAATGAGCCCAGACTGAAATTTCTCGTGGATAAAGTGATCGTCAACTTCAATACGCTTCGTCCGTTCATGAAAAACCGGGTCAGAGGCAATCTGAATGGCACTTAGATTATTGAAATGGAGTAGAGTAAGATTCTGCAGAGGAATGCCCAAGTCGGAAAAAAGTCCATGTAACCAGACAAGCTCACTACATGCAGTGGACATTGCCCGATACTCGGCTTCTGTGCTTGATTTGGAAACATTGGCCTGCTTCTTACACTTCCAAGAGATGAAAGAAGTGTCGAGAAAAACACAGTAGCCAGTGGTAGATCTTCGTGTGAGAGCGCAACCGGCCCAATCAACATCTGAATAAGCACGAAGGTCAAGAGTCACCGTGGAGGAGAATAACAATGATCGATCTAGAGTTCCATGTAGGTACCGTAGGATGTGCAACACCGCAGTCATATGAAGAGTCCGAGGAGCAGAAACAAACTGACTGACGACTTGGACAGCGTAGGCAATATCAGGGCGAGCCATAGTTAAGTAAACCAGACTCTCAACCAAACGGCGGTACAAGTCGAGCTGTACAAGTAGATCACCATCGTCACGGCCATATTGAACATTAAGCTCTAAGGGAGTCTGAACTGTCTTCTGATCCGTCAATGATGCCAAGGCGAGAAGATCATTGGTATATTTACGCTGGCTAACCAGGATCCCACGTTTAGAACGTGAAATTTCAAGCCCAAGAAAGTATATGAGATGGCCGAGGTCTTTCATCTTAAAAGAGGATTGCAGAACTTCCTTTAAAGCCGATATGCCAGTAGCATCGCTACCAGTCAGAAGGAGGCCATCAACATAGACGAGAACAATGACAATTCCGCGAGCAGTGGTGCGTAAAAATAAGGATGGGTCATGACTACTTTGAGTAAAACCAGCACCTGTAACAACATCGTGAAATCGTTGAAACCATGCCCGAGGTGCCTGTTTGAGGCCATACAGGGCTTTCTTTAGGCGACATACCTTATTGTCAGGGATTAAAGAGCCAGGAGGAGGTTTCAAATATACTGTTTCTTGGAGGTCTCCATGAAGAAAAGCATTTTTCACATCCATCTGAGCAAGTGGTCAAAAGCGAATGGAAGATATTGCCAAAAGAGTACAAACAGTTTTCATCTTAGCCACGGGAGCGAATGTCTCATCATAATCAATTTCATATTCCTATTTGTATCCCTGAGCGACAAGTCGAACCTTGTATTGATCCAATGATCCATCAAACTTGAGCTTGACAGAATAAATCCATTTGCTACCAATTAGCTGTTGGTCAGCGGGTTGAGGGACAATGTCCCACGTATGATTATCATCCAATGCCACAAGTTCTTCTGCCATAGCCTTCTTCCAACAATCATGAGTGGTTGCCTGAGAGTATGAAGTAAGAATAGAAACAGTATCCAGAGTAGCATTCATGGTAGACAGAGCAAATCAAGCGATCAGGCGCTCGATGTACACGATTGGAACGACGTATCGAGATAGGTTCAGGATCCGCAACAGGTACAGTAGGCTCGGGTTGAGTAATAGGTGGTGGAGCTGTACATGGTGTTGTGCAGCACACCAACAACGCAGTGGGCCTAGATCCAATCTCAGGCCTCACCCACAAACGATAAACAAGAAGAAATATAAACTAGAAACAGATTAAAGCAATCCAAACAAACCACAAGACAAGATATACGTGGAAAAACCCCAACAAGGGTAAAAAACCACGGATGCAAACTTCCACTATGAAGAACAAAGATTACAAGGCAATATACTAACCTCTCCCTTGGAAGAACATAGAAAACCCTTTGTCCACACCTTAGAATTATTTCCCCAATATTCCAATACACCTAGAAAAACCCTAGGAACACTTATATATAGTTTAGGCAACTTCCCTTCCGCATCCTTGCGAAAGGCGACACTAAAATCCGCAGTCCACATCGGATTCAGAAACGAATCTGCGTAACTACGACCGGTCGAGCAGACTGCTCGATCGATCGAGCGACCCCTACGACCGGTCGTGAATGGGCCACGACCAGTCAAGCACCTCGGGATCAAAAAACGATGCTTGCTGGACTTTGAGTCGAACCGGTCCACGATCGGTCGAGCATGGCTCACAACCGGTCAAAGACGGCCCCAGATGTGGTTTCATATCTCAACAATCTCCCACTTGAAGACACATCGCCTTAAACCTTCGTCTTCTTCATCCGGAGTGCACCACCTCCCAGTCTTCAAGCCTGAAGACCAATCAAAGCTGAACAGAGCTTCAGCTTCTCTCGTGTGACCGCCTTGGTCAACATATCCGCAGGATTCTCACTTGTATGAATCTTCTTCAGAGCAATCGATCCATCTTCCAATAACGAACGTATGAAGTGATATCTGATGGCAATATGCTTGGTCCTTGAATGAAAGGCTGAATTCTTTGCCAAGTGTATTGCACTCTGATTGTCACTATACGAACTGATCACTGCTTGCTTCTTACCCAACTCTTCCATGAAACCTTGCATCCACACCATCTCCTTGCACGCTTCTCTAGCCGCAACATATTCTGCCTCTGTCGTACTAATAGATACTATCTTCTGTAACTGAGAGACCCAACTAACTGCAGCACTACCTAGAGTAAAAACATAACCTGTAGTACTTCTGCTGTCGATGTCTCCTGCCAAATCTAAATCCACGTAACCTTGTAGCTTGATTTCCGATCCACCATAGCACAGCCCTACATCCTTAGTACCTACCAAGTATCTAAAGATCCACTTCGCAACTTCCCAATGTTCCTTCCCGGGGTTGTTCATGAACCTGCTAACAATTCCCACTGCTTGAGCAAGATCTGGCCTCGTGTTCACCATAGCATACATGAGACTCCCAATAGCTGACGCGTATGGGACTTTAGCCATGTAGTCCCATTCCTCCTGCGTCTTTGCACCTTGCTCCTTAGATAGCTTGAAGTGGTTGGCTAATGGAGTGCTAACCGGCTTAGCACCTCCCATATTGAATCGATCAAGTACCTTGGCTATGTACTCTGCCTGTGACAAAACTAGTTTCTTGTTTTCCCTGTCACGCTTTATCCTCATGCCTAGGATTTATTTTGCAGCTCCTAAATCCTTCATGGCAAATTCTCTAGACAGTTGTCTTTTAAGATCTGAGATGTCCTTCATGCTTGAACCGGCCACAAGCATGTCATCAACATATAAAAGAAAGATGATGTACGACATATCAAACTTCTTCAAATAACAACAGTGGTCTGCATGACATCTCCTAAAACCGTTTTCCGATATGAAACTATCGAACTTCTTGTACCACTGCCTCGGGGCCTGCTTCAGGCCATATAGACTCTTCTTCAGTCTGCACACCTTGTTCTCCTTTCCTGGTGCCACGTATCCTGTCGGCTGATGCGTATATATTTCTTCTTCAAGGTCCCCATGAAAAAAGATTGTCTTAACACCTAGCTACTCTAAATGTAAGTCCTCTGTAGCTACTATACTCAAGACCATACGAATCGTAGACATTTTCACTACAGGTGAAAATATTTCAGTGAAATCAATACCTGCCTTTTGTTGAAACCATTTCACAACCAATCTAGCCTTGTACCGTTTCGAACCATTGTGCTCCTCCTTCAGTCTGTAAACCCACTTGTTATGAAGAGCTTTCTTCCCCTTAGGTAGAGTGACTAGCTCCCATGTACGATTAGACTCAAGAGAGTCCATCTCCTCATCCATGCCCTGCTCCCACTTAACCCATGTATCCGTCTGTAATGCCTCTTCAAAACACTTTGGTTCACCATTATCTGTCAACAGTAGATAATGTAAGAAGGGTGAGTATCGGACTGTGGGTCTCCTCTCCCGAGTAGACCTCCTCACAACTGGTGTATACGGCTCTGCCCTCATAATGCTCTTGTGCATGATCATCCTGTGGCACTGTAACACCCGTGTCCGGTAACTCTTCTATCTCTACGAATTCTTTCTCCTCGGCCTTATTTTTCTGCGCAGTCCTTATGCATCACTTTTTCATTAAAGACTACGTCCTTACTTCTGATGATTTTCCTGTTTTCTGCATCCCAAAACCTATAGCCAAAATCATGCTGCTCGTAGCCTATAAACGTGCACCTCCTGGATTTCGCATCCAGCTTGTTTCTGTGCTCTGCATCAATGTGAACATATGAAGTGCAACCGAACACTCTGAGATGTGCAAGGTTCACTTCTTTCCAGTCCACGTTTCTTCTAGTAGCCCACCATCCAATGGTGCTGAGGACTTCTATTGATGAGATATGCGGCAGTATTCACAGCATCTGCCCAAAAGGTCTTGGGCAACCCTGCATGTAACCTCATGCTCCTGGCACGCTCAAGGATGGTCCTGTTAATGTGCTCAGCTACACCATTCTGTTGCCGTGTCCCTGGAATCATTTTCTGATGTTTGATTCCATTTGCTGCACAATACTCATCAAATCTCTTATCACAGTACTCTCCCCCATTATCAGATCTGAGACATTTTACTGTTTTACCTGTCTCGTTTTCTACTATAACTTTTCACTTCTTAAATACATCAAATACATCAGATTTATGCTTTAAGAAATAGACCCACAGTTTTTTACTAGCATCATCAATAAAAGTAACAAAATAACGTGAGCCACCAAGAGATAATACCTGTGCCGATCCCCACACATCAGTGTGTACAAGCTCCAACAGATGCGTCTTTGGAGCGCGTCCCGTCTTCTTGAAGCTTACCCTCTTCTGCTTGCCATACACGCAGTCCTCACAGAATTCCAAGTCAATAGACTTCAGCCCTAGTAGCTTCCCTTTTGATAATAGCACTTTCATCCCTTTCTCACTCATATGTCCCAACCTCTGATGCCATATCTACCCATTCACTCCAGTTGATGCGACTGCGAGTGAACTATACGATCCTAAAGTCACGTACAAAGTACCTTCCTTTTTGCCTCGAGATATCACTAAGGCACCTTTTGTGATCTTCCAGGAATCATTGGTGAATGTCATCACATAACCGGTATCGGCCAACTGCCCCACAGAGATCAATACGTTTCAAACTCGATACATGTCTGACATCCTTCAATTTCAAAGACGTTCCGTCTTTCTGATTTACATGAACGTCCCCCTTTCTAACAATACTGCACGACTCATCATCACCCAGGTAGACTCTCTCAAAGTCATCTGACACATAATCACGCAGAACTTCCTTACATGAAGTGACATGAAATGAAGCACCCGAGTCTATAACCCAAGACTCATTCCTCGCATCAAGAGACAAGATCAACGCCTCTGTGTCACTCTCCTCAGATCGATTCACTGAATCCTTCCCGCCTTAAGAGCTTCCTTCTTGTTTCTTAAGTGCCCTGCAATCACGTTTCATGTGCCCCTTCTTGCCGTAATGCCAACACCCGTCTTTGTCTTTCGGTCCCTTGGACTTTTTTCTCGACTTAGAACGCCCGTGTTTATTACCTCCTTTGTTCAGCGATCTTCCTCTTCCTTCAACGTTTAGAGCATTCCCTGAATCCCCTGAAACTCCTGATGCCTTTCTTCTAGATTCTTCACTGAGAATTAGACCGGCCACATCATCAAATTTCAACTTTGTCGACCCTAAAGAATTGCTCACAGCAATCACCAAACCATCCCAACTGTCTGGCAAACTGGACAAGATCAATAACGCCCTGACCTCATCCTCAAAAGCAATGCCAACGGATTGCAACTGGCTCATGGCTGTATTGAACTCGTTTAGATGTTTAGTCACACTCCCACCATCTGACATCTTTATGTTGAATAGCTGTTTCATAAGATGAACCTTGTTGGATGTAGAGGGTTTTTCATACATGGTGGTTAGGGCTTTCATTAATTCTTTTGTAGTTTTCACCTTGGATATATTGAAGGCGACGCTCTTAGACAAAGAGAGTCGGATCGTTCCTAAAGCCTTCCTATCCAGTAAAAACCATTCATCATCTGTCATCTTGTCTGGTTTCTTCTCTTTTCCTCCTAGAGGAATATAGAGGTCCTTCTGATACAGATAATCCTCCATCTGCATCTTCCAGAAGGCAAAGTTTGAACCATCAAACTTCTCAATTCTAGTTTTCCCTTCTTCCGTCATCGCTCCCAATAAAACTAAACCAATAGCTTTGATACCAGTTGTTGTGCAGCACGCCAACAACGCAGTGGGCCTAGATCCAATCTCAGGCCTCACCCACAAACGATAAACAAGAAGAAATATAAACTAGAAACAGCTTAAAGCAATCCAAACAAACCACGAGAGAAGATATACGTGGAAAAACTCCAACAAGGATAAAAAACCACAGATGCAAACTTCCACTATGAAGAACAAAAATTACAAGGCAATATACTAACCTCTCCGTTGGAAGAACATAGAAAACCCTTTACCTACACCTTAGAATTATTTTCCCAATATTCCAATACACCTAGAAAAACCCTAAGAACACCTATATATAGTTTATGCAACTTCCATCCGCATCCTTGCGAAAGGCGACACCAAAATCCGCAGTCCGCATCGGATTCGGAAACAAATCTGCGTAACAACAACCGGTCGAGCGACCCCTACGACTAGTCGTGAATGGGCCACAACCGGTCGAGCACCTCATGATCAAAAAACAATGCTCGCTGGACTTTGAGTCGAACCGGTCCACGACCGGTCGAGCCGGACCCTATGACCGGTCGAGCATGACTCACGACCAGTCGAAGATGGCCCCAGATGTGGCTCCATATCTCAACACACAGTTGACGTGAGTAAACCTACAACGGACGAAGGAGAGTACTCGAGGCAAAAGGAATATTAGGAAAGATGGTTAGACTAGGAGATTTTGGGGCATGCGGAGGAGGAGATAAATAAAAGGCAATATGTTCAAGAAAAACATGTCGTGAAACCCGAACACGACGAGAAACCGGATCATAACATCGAAAACCCTTCTGAGTTTCTCCAAATCCCAAGTACATACATTTGATCGATTTTGAAGATAGTTTGTTACACTCACGCGAAGCTAGGTGAACATAACAGACACAACCAAAAACACGAAATGTGGAATATGCAGGAGGTAAGCCATTGAGAACAAAGTATGGAGATTTACTGTTCAAAACGTTGGTTGGCATCTGGTTAATCAAGTAAATTGAATGTAACATTGCTTCCGCCCAAAAAGAACGAGGAACACTCATAGCTGTCATCAGGGTGTTGGCAGTTGCAACAATATGACGATTTTTTCGTTCAGCCACCCCGTTCTATTGTGGAGTATCAAAACAGGCGGTCTGATAAATAATCCAATGACCCTGAAGAAATGTACGAAAATCGGTTGAGAGATATTCCCCCCTGAGTCAGAGCGGAGAGTTTGAACTGGAACCCGAAATTGAGTCTCCACCATAAAGTGAAATATCTTGAATTTTTCAAAAACCTGTGACTTCGAGTGCAGAAAGTAAATCCGGGTGTAACGTGTGAAATCATCAATGAATATAACATAGTATCATAACCCAGAGAGAGACATAATTGGTGAAGAACCCCAGACATCTGTATGCACTAGTTCAAACATAGAAGATGATTTTATAATACTTAGAGGAAAAGGAATACACTTACTTTTTGAAAAACAACAAGATGAACAAGAATAATCCAAAGATTTCTTATTAAGAGAAACGTTCCCTAACATGCCAAAAGAAAATAACTGAATTAACCGATCGAAATGTGGATGACCCAGGCAAAAGTGCCACACCTTCCACAATTTATTTGCCGAACAAATATCCGATGAAGATGGAGAAAAGAAACAACGAGCCGGAGTGACAGATGGATCAAAGTCTAGCACGTACAGACGACCATGCCGCCTACACATCCCAAGTACCTTCCCCATTACCAAATCCTACACAAAACAACAGTTGGAAATAAATATGACTAAGCAGTTATTGGATGTGAGTTGACTAACTGAAATTAAATTGGAGAGGTTAGGGACATGAAACACATCACGAAGGGTGAATCAGCGATGAGCGAAAGGAGAGAAAGTTAATAATCTAACGGACTAAATAGGTAGTCTAGTGTCATCCGCAGTAGAAATAGCCTAATTTTCGGAGTAGGGACGAATGTTACGAAGATGGGATACAACACCAATCATATGATTGGAAGCACCCGAATCGAAGAACCATGTAGAAGATGGGGATATACCTGACATACCGGCCGCAGAAAGGGCCTGAACGATTTGTTGGAGCATCGCAGGAGTCAAAGGTGATGAAATATCTTCAGCAGAAACAGTAGATGCAGAATCACTAACAGACGGCTCGAAAGAAATAGTGGCAGCAGTAGCAGAAAGAGCACGACAACGGCCACGACCACGACCACCACATCCACGGCCGAAGAAAGATGCAAAAGCACGTGAACGGCAGTCTTGAATACTATGACCAGTCCGGCGACAATAAGTGCACCATTCTTTGCATTGAACGACAACATAACCCACCTTGTTGCAGCCGCGACAAGGCAAAGGAGTGGAACCACGTGTTGGTGTAGTGGTGGACATAACAAGCACCATATCAGATGATCCCGGAGTTGAGGAAGAAAGAGAGAGAACTTTCAGTCGTTGTTCCTTAGCCAATAAATCATTAATAACCGAATTCAAGGAAGGAGGAGGGCTACGGTTCAAAAGAGCTGCCCGACAATGCTCAAATTTCAGACGCAACTTTATAAGAAATTGTCGAACTTGCGCACTCTCGCGCATAGATTGGAATATCTTAAAGTCATGAGGAAACGTGGGATCCATCATAGCCATCTCTGTCCAAATTGTGACAATTTTAGAGTAAAATGATTGAATATTGTCGTCACCCTGTGTAAAGTTAACGAGATCCTGTTCTAGGCGTTATAACCGGGCCGCATTACTCTATTGATAAATTGTCTAGAGATGCTCCCACATTGCCTTAGCAGTGCGATGAGGTGTGAGGCCAACAGCAATGGACCGATCGACCGAATCGAGAATCCAGGTAATAATCCACCCATTGTTCATTTCTCAATCAGCTAATTTGTCGACATCTATGGAAGTGGGGATAGGAACAGATCCATTAATGAGTCCCCACACACCATGACCCTTGAGGAAGTTCTGAAAATGAATGGCCCATAGAGAATAGTTGGTACCATCAAAACTACATGAGGCCTCTGTACGTGATGAGTTCTTGTTCATTGATCTGAAGTAATTGAAAGTACGCAAAGAGTTGCAGCAGAAGAAGGTGTTAGATGTACCGTACAACAGGAGATACCCAAGGGATTGCAGTTTCTGGATCTGGCGGAATAACAATAACAACACAGACTCTAGATCTGGCAGGGGCTCTGGATCTGGCGGAATAACAACAGATCTAGATCAAGGGCTCTGAATCTGGCGGAATAACAACAGATTTGGATCGGGATCTAGAATAACAACAGGGGCGCTGGATCTGGCGGAATAACAACAGAGCTGGATCTGGCGGAACAACAAGCTAGATCGAGATCTGGAATAACAACGGGGGCACTGGATCTGGCGGAATAACAACAGATCTGGATCTAGCGGAATAAAAACAGATCTAGAATAACAACAGATCTGGAACAGAGGCCGAACGAGCAGATCTGGAACAGCAACAGATCTGGAACAGAGATTGGAGAGCAGAGGGGCGCTGGACGAGCAGAAGGGCCGGACGAGCAGAGGGGCCGGACGACACAGGGGCGGTCGAATGACGTAGCAGGGGTGCTGGACGACGCAGGGGCGGTGGCCAAACGCAGGGATGGTCGGATCTGACAGGTGGTGCCGGTTTCGAATCAATGAAGCTTTGATACCATGAAAATCAAGAGGAGCTGAAAGCTTTTCTGTATTTGAGACAACCCAAAGGGGTTGAATATATAGAGATTACAATCATCTATATAAGGAAAATAATAAAATCACAATCCTCTACCTATGGAAACGAATTATACAAGGTATACTAGCTATACAAGGTATGTGAGCCTGTCTAACAAGTAATCTAGTGGAGATGGAAACCTTGTCTTATTTCCGATCATTCAAAAACGAGACAGTACGCTGAACGGGTTCTCCTCACTTTCACACCGCATCATAAACTCTTCCATTTTAGCGATGTAATCAACCACAGACATGGTCCCTTAATGTAGGGAAACCCATTGGTCCATCAGCCTCTGATTTTATGTATAGGGTACATACTTCTCCTTCAAGATCTCCTTCACCTCTCCCCAATGAGTCATGGGAGCCTTTCCTGCCCTCTCCATCCGCCTCTCCGTGATTGTCCAGAACATTTTGCCTTGCCCCTCTAGCTTCATCTTTGCAAATCTCACCCACCGGTCATTGGACATATCATACCACTCAAAATAGTGGTCTATGCCCGCCATCCAATCGATGAAGGCTTTTGGGTCAAGGCGACCATCGAAGCTAGGGGCCTTAATTTTCATGCTCTTCATGATCCGCTCATCTAGTTCATGATGGTCACGTCGATCCACAGGTGGGAGTGGAACTTGACGAACCACATTCCTCCCACATGCACCACCTTTACCTTGCCGAACCACATTATGATCAATGCGTGCATCGACTTGATCACCCGCCTATGAATGGGTGTCATCCCCAATGTTGGGGTTTGCCTGACGGAGCACTTCTACCGCGGTAACGCGACCCACCAACGCAATAATCTGCTCTGTTGTGTCCTTGTTGTGGGCTTTGATCTTGTCAAGGCGCCCAATAACCAGTTTAAGGGTGTCATTCAATTGCTCTAGACTCATGGTCACATTTAGTCCAATGATATGACCGTATCTACTGGGCATATAAGTTAGGGAATTAGGATGCAGCTGCGACTTCTAGACAAACAATTGAGGACACGAATCTGAAAATCACAATCGCACGATCGGTATAAACAGCACAAAATCAGCAACTAGGCAGAGGAAAATTCTGCAAGCTGTAGAAATTCAGCTGCACGCAGAAAGTTCAACAAAGTGCGGAATCTTCTGCAATACACAGAAAATTCAGCAAATTGCATAATTTTCTGTTGTACACAGAAATCCTCAGCAGCATGCAAAAATTTCCAGTTCTCACCCAAATTTCTGATTGTGCAGGAAAATCTAGATATGTACAGACAATCAGATTTGCACAAAATTTTCAGATTGCAATAAGATTCAGATTTGCGCAGGAATTCAAATTTGCACAAAATTTTCATATTGCAATAAAATTCAGATTTGCACAGTAAATTCCAATAAAGTGCTGCAACTTCAGATTTTATAATGCAAGGCTCGATTGGATATGATGCATATGCTAAATTTTATGTTTATGCATGAAACTTGACACAACCTATCCTAGATGCATATAATCGAACATGTGATATGCGTGAAAAGGACTCCGATGCTAAAGGTGACTCTGATACCAAACTTTGATATAGAATGATACAAATCCAGCTATGTGACTGAGATTTAATTTAAAATCAAAGGAATATATAAAAATAACAAAGCTAGAGTGTGATGCACATGCAAATAATGTGAAGCCCAAGAGATGACGGGTATGATTCGAGGCCAAATCATAGTCATCAGCCCTTTGATCAAACAAAACGCTTGGAAAATAGGGCCAAGGAAGATAAAGATCTTCCAACTGCATCGGAATAATCCGGGTTCAATAGGTGAAAGTTTGAGATCCACGCACAAGTTGGGTCCGATAATAATGGAAAATGGTTGAGGTGGCCCTTAGGATCAAGTAAAATAATATCCAAGTGAGGACAATGAAAAATAAAATATTACCTTTTGATTTGAAGATTCAAAGGGATCTACCACCTACGATCCATCAAGCATGAAGTAGAAGAGGAAGGATCTTAGGGATGAAGGATCAAGTGGCTTCACACCCTCTAGGCTTCTATCAAAAGATCTAGCATTCACAACGATGAAGGAAGAATAAATGAACTCTCACAAGGCCTCCTCCAAATTTTCTCCAAATTCACAATAGTGTTGGACGTCCCCGCCCCTCTTGCTTTATTTTATAGCAAAAATTTGTTGAAATGACAAGTCTACCCCTTTAGTAAAAAAAGAAATACCCATTATGTCCTAAAAGGTAAAAAGTCTAATCTACCCTCCCAAAAAAATATCTTATGTAGCAAATAAATGTCCACTGTCCAATCACAAACTTAAATGTCCAAATCATCAAGTAACATAAAGGAACTAACTGACAAAAGGGTCCAACATAATCCAACCATCAGATGGCCCCATGATGGGACACAAGACGATCCAATGGATGGAAAATCATGTAGACCATAATCAACGCTGAGATGATCTCCAAATATGATCCATGTCATCCATGCATCTCTAATGCTCATCGATGACCACTGGTGATCACCATTAGTCGCCTAGCCAAAGTGAAAGATGCCTACGTCTCTGATATGTACAGAGTGGTGGTGTGATATCTATATCAGATTCTTTTCTTATTCATGAAAGAATCCAAACTCAGACACATCAATGATTTCAATGTTTACATCTCTAAGCAATGGATTTTAATAGCAGTTTTAGATGATATTTTAAACAGTGATTAAATCACTCACAAAGCAAAACTCACAGGGAAGATGTCCTAGCCAAAAACTTGGTTGATCTGTTTATCCGGTTGGCCACTCATGAACACTGGACATGGAACACTAGCGAACTTTTTCATAGCCCATTGCATAACACAAATGAGCAGATCGCCTGATTTTTCAAGTTGGCATCTAGATAATGGTGCCTACTTGATGAGAGTGATTTGGATCTTGCATGTGTTGCATATCCACACATGTTAGCCGCAAGTCACATGGCAGTCCACTCACACAAGTACACATTTAAATGGTATAGGCTAGGCCTTGCTGAGGCTTTACCCCGGCCTAGCCCAAGAGCTAAATGCCCAAGCCCAAGCCCAACCTGGCCCACTAGCTAGCAAGTACCCTCCCAATGCTATTAAATTATCGACGCTCGATCTAGCTTTCTTGTTAGTCCCTTATACATAAGCAAGCACAAGTCAGGCCCAATTAGTTCTCAAGCCTCAAAATCCATGACCATAACCGACCGGTGGACCTTTCACCCTATTCCAGATCTAGCCCAAAGCATGGTGGGCCAAGGCCAAGCCCACTTTGAAGACCCCACACCAGAGCATATCCATGAATGACACTTTCCAAGGGGTCGTTTTGATGGTGGTAAATGAGGCAAGTTGTAAATGATTTACAAGTAAATCATTTACAACTTATGTTTGGATGCCCTAAAATTCTTGTAAATCATTTACTAGTTGTAAATGATTTACTACATCCCCCCCCCCCCCCTTTTTCATGTGCTAGCAAAGAGTTGGGATTTCATTTCCTAACAAATGATTTACCAACAAGAAGCCTCCAACAGCTCTTTTTTTGTGAAGGCTAGGATTGAGAGATACGCACCTCCCTCTCTATTGTATCCGAGAACTCCAACAACTCTCTCTCTCTCTCTCTCTCTCTCTCTCTCTCTCTCTCTCTCTCTCTCTCTCTCAATGGCAATGGCGCAGATCTTGCTACCGGCCTTATAAAAGAGCATTTGAATTCACCATAGGTTTGCTCCCTATAGGTGAGGGTTCAATTCCCCTCCTTGGCTTTACCCGATACACGTGGTTGTGGGTGATTGCGTGTATTCGCAGGGATTAGTCTCACTTCAAAAAAAGAGGTGGGGACACCCTGTGTCTTCAAAAAAAAAAAAAAAAAAAGAGCATTTGAATTCATAGGCCCAGTTCTATGTGATATAGGACCGATGCATAAACCAAATAGCATGTGAGATCAAGTAGCAGAATTAAGACAATTAACCAAAAAAAAACAACACAAACATTGCCATAATCATCACAAATACCATGAAACCCAAAAGAACATCATGCATAATCCTAGCATAAATTACTAACACCGTCACACAAGATCATTAAATAAAAGGAAACTATGATTTAATAGATGTAGGGACATCCAATTAGCATAACGTATAGTCTATTTCAAAGTAGAAGGCCTAATACAACCTAGGATAAAATTAGGATTTTAGGAAATTGGAAAAATAGGTAGAGTGGAAAAGGGGGTTTTATTTAAGGGTGAAATGAAGCCAAAAAGGACAAAGTGTGGTCGTACAGCCAACCCGGAAGGTTCACATGTGTGGCCTACAACACACGTGTGGCATGGGATGGATAGGTTAAGTTTCTAAGGGCTTAGGATTGTAAATAGGTAAAAGAAAGATGGGTTTAGGAGAAGTTGAAGGCCTAGGATGAGAGAATTGAAGAATTTGAATAAAATACCTTGATAGAGGTGAAAAGAGATGATGATGTGGGGATAGATGGAGACTTCACACCTCCGTTGATGAATATTAGCTTCACACCAATCTCCCTTTCAAATCTCATGAAGATGGTAGAAGAAGAAGAAAGCAAGAGCTTTTTCTCTTCTTTTTTTAATCACAAAATCAAATGAGGAAGAGGGTCACACGCCCACCATCTTTTATAGCTCCAAGAAAGTTTAAAAATTACAATAAACACCCTATTTTGTGAATTTTGACAAAAATAGCCCTAGTCTTAGGGGTGCACATTGAACCGGTAGAACCATGGAACTGGACCAGAACCAACCAAACGGTCCAATTTGATCCGGTTCTAGAGTGCACCGATTCTGGTTCCGATTCCAAAAATTAAAGAACCGTTTAGTTCGGTTTGGTTCCAGTTTGGAGGTATGTAGAACCGAACTGAACCGTGGAACCGAATTGTAGAACTGAACTTGGAACCGAACCGTGGAACCGAACTTGGAACCATGAGTTTACAATATATTTTAGTTGTATATTTGACTCATGATTTATGGTTTACAATACACCCTTTGATTATTTTCATAAATGTATTTTTTCACTCCATTTACAACATCTAAACCATTCATCAAATGGATCACGACATGAATGGACATGGGCTAAATTATAAAATAGAACATGCAATTGGGCTGGATTATAAAAAGCCCAGAACCGTGGAACCGGACTGGTTTTCACGGTCCGGTTCCGGTTCGGTTCTAGGGTGCTAGCGGTCCGGTTCCGGTTCCGAAAATCCTAGAACCGTAAGGAAAGGTTCAGTTCCAATTTCACCCCAGAACCGGACCAAACCGAACCGTGTGCACCCCTACCTAGTCTAACTAAAAACACTCATAATGGTGTCCAAACATAACATAAACAAAACTAAATCCTATAAACTGATAAAATCTAAGAAAAAAATAATGTGTACGATCCACGAGCAATGGCCCGATCATGTGATCCAACGGCCCAATCGTCACGTCCCTCCAATCCAACAATTTGGATCACTCCATAAAGAAGCCCATGTGCATTTCCAAGTGTGGGGTGTTCCAGATGCTCGCACATACATATGGGATCTTCAGCACAATCACGGGTACTCACCTAGCCACAAGAAAATCGATGCGGCCTGCCTCCTCCTTTGATACGTACGCACAGGTGTACGTGAAGTGATGTCCTCATCACTATAGCTCACCTACTGCTTGGATTTATGCAAGGATCAACCCTAAGCTTTAGTGGGACAAACTTAACCCAATGATCCACTTTAAAATCCACTCTTATATGCCATTTGAATGTTTTTTAATGAATTACTTCTCTGAACTATCTTAAGTGTGAATACACAATTACAGGATATAAACCATTTACAGGCTACACTGTAAATGATTTACTAGTAAATCATTTACAACTTAAAGCCAAATAGATAGGTTGTAAATCATATAAACCTGTAAATGATTTACATTTACAACTTAAAAACTTAGGGGTCGTTTGGATGCCTGTAAAATCCATAAGCCTTAGGGCGTTTGGATGGGTGTATTTTATTGTAAACAAATTGCAAGCCGTAATCAGATTATAGCTTTTAGATGTAATCTGAAACCTGGCAAAAGGTTCTCTCTCTCTCTCTCTCTCTCTCTCTCTCTCTCTCTCTCTCTCTCTCTCTCTCTCTCTCTCTCTCTCTCTCAGGTTACCGTTGCTAGGGTTTCCAACCCTCTCATGCATCGAATGCAAGAAACCTTCAAACGATCCCACAATGGAGAAGCGAGTGAATTAGGTGCGTCCGGCCTTACCCAAGACGATGCAGCCCTTCCCGTGGGACCTACCTTCATGTATGCATTCTACATCCATGACGTCCATCCGTTTTACCAGATCATTTTAGGGGATGAGCCCAAAAATGAAGCATATCCAAATTTTAGGCGGACCATATCATAGGAAACAGTGGTTATTGAACACCTGCCACTAAAAACTTCCTAGGGCCCACCGTAATATTTCCATAATGTTTATCAGGACAGTGCGGCCCTTTCCGTGGGACCTGCCTTCATGTATGTATTCCACATCCATGATGACCATCCATTTTACCAAATCATTTTAGGGCATGAGCCCAAAAATGAAGCAAATCCCAAATTCAGGTGGACCATACCATACGAAACAGTGATGATTGAACGCCTACCACTAAAAACTTCCTAGGGCCCACCGTAATACTTCCATAATGTTTATTTGCCATCCAACCTGTTGATAAGGTCACGTAAACTTGAATGAAGAGAAAAAAACAAATATCAGCTTGATCCAAAACTTTTGTGGCCCAATAATGGATAATCACCATTGTTTCCTATGGTAAGGTCCACCTAAGAACCAGATCCTCTTTATTTTTGTGGTCGTGTCCTAAAATAATCTCAAAAAAGGGATGGATGGCGTGGATATAGAATACATACATCAAGATGGGACACGGTAAGGGCCACACCATCTTGGGTCAGGCCGAGCCTCACCATTTGGATTCGATGATTTTAACCGTCAACTAGGTGGCCCATGGCCAATAAATAGATGAACATTGTACATTGATGCATATGTGGACCATGTCTATCCAACATGTACGGTTTTAATTTTATTTATAATTTTTTTAAAAAAACTTTTTAATCATACCTTTTGATGGCCATGAATTGAAAGGTTTGGATCTGATGATTCTAACCGTTATAGATTTTTCCTTTACGAAATTATTTAAAGTTAATTTCTATTTAGAATATGTTTAAACCCATTAGTTGCAATCAATTTGATGTTAGTTTATAATTAATTGTTTATATTTAATAGTTTTTCATCATAAAAGTAAATTTGAATTAGTACCTAATGATTGGTTTAGCGTAAGATAAGCCAAGGGCTTTATTGAGTTGGAATTATTCCAATAATATATCTTAAATGAAGACTTTGTATGCCATTTGATGATTTTTAAAGGATTGACCCCTCCAAGCTCTGTTTTGCATGAATACCCAATTGCAAGTTGTAAATAGATTACAAGTTATCCAAACACAGGCAACTATTTACCTGTATTTAGATTGCAGCTTAAAGCCAAACAGGACAGGCTGTAAATACTTTACCCATGTGACTGGATTACCTATAATCGGATTACAGGCATCCAAACGACCCCTAAAGAAAAATTTCACACTCGAAGTCCCTCCTCTTTAAACAAAACTTAACAACTCAGACAAAAAAGAATCATCAAGCAATAGCAACGAGAACAACAACAGTAAATGACTGTCGCAAAGAAACCAGCAGTAATCGAACTTATAAGAATAAAAGAAAATTCAAATAAGGCCTGTGAAGGTCCAATTTACTGAAATCTAGTGAAATTCTAAAGAAGACAGTGATAAGTTTCAGTTCCGATCGGGAAGCAATTTCCAGATATAAAGCAAAGCCATATCCAACAAATAGAAATACATATTTCATACAGAATACAGTTAAAAGGAAAAAGAAAAAGAAGAAAGGAAGTCAAGACGGAAATGAAGCAGAGATTAGAAACAAAATAAAAGAAGGAAAAAGACTTACCAGGCATCTGAGCGTTGGTGTGGAAGAAAAAGACGAAGGCAAGGAAAAGGAAGAAGAGAAACATCGCCATTTCCTTGAGTAGGAGAGAATGAGAAGGAGATAGAGAGCGGGGGAGAATGCAAGGAAGGAAAGAGAAGGATAGAAAAGAGGAGAAAAGCTTCTCTTTTTGAAAGAAGAAAGTGGGATGTCAGTGGGAGTGGTGATGTGTATGGATTCTTGTATGGGAAAGAAAGAACGACTTCAAAAGTGCAGCAGGTGACTGTAGCATCTTCCTTTTTTCTGTGGGAATACACCGTTTTACGCAGCGCGAAAAAGCACCCAAAGCTCCGTGGATCCCAACATATTTTATATCTTAAATCTAGTCCGTCCATCAGTTTCTATCCTCAGATCTATGCCCTACCGACAATAAAAACCAAGTCATAACTCATGTAACCAGCCACTAGGAGCAATAAAACAGGGATGGATGACAACCATAGGTTTACGTGCGGTTATCACCATGGTGGGTCTCTTTTTATCAAACCCGTTAATCAGGTGTAAGTCATCAGTGATACAAATATTGGCCCGATCCAAAACTCAGGTGGGCCACACCGTGTGAACATAAAAGTTATAGAAGCAATTTTACATTGTTCTCATTAGTGTAGCCCATCAGAGTTTTTTATCGGGCTGATATTTGTTAGGTAGGTTTAAAATAAAATTTTTAAAAAAAATCACTTGATGGACGGAGTGGATCTAAATATGCAACATGATCGACCCAACAGAGCTGGATGTTTCAGGCGCTGCTTAAAACAGTGTGTTGTAGACGTTTGCGGTCAGTTGGGGGAGGACGTAGGGCCCGCAAGCCAGACCACATGTGGACTGGTTGGGTAAGTACGAGATTCCCTCGACTGGGTCTTCCCAACGTCAACCGTTGAAAAAGAGATGGCACCGTGTTTCATGGACACTATCCGCACCGTCCATCCATTTTACGGGGTGAAGCTCAAAAATTGACAGGTCCGAGGTTCCAGTAGACCACGCCGCAACGGTGATAATGACACTCATTGTTTAAATATTCCTAGGATTTATTGTGATGTTTATTTACTATCCAACCTATGCATGAGGTAATAATGACGTACACTAAGGGAAACATAAATATCAGCTTGATCCAAAACTTCCGTGGTCTTAATAAAATTTCAACGGTAGAACTTTAGCCTCCACGTTGTGGTCCACTTAGATTTAAATCTGCTTCGTTTTTTTGCTTACAACAAAAATGGATAGGTATGTGTTTATGGTGCAACCCTGTCCCGAGCTTGGAATAGGCGCGGGGCAGTACCCAAGCCGCATCCGAGTGAGAGTAGCCATGCCTGTAATCTATGCCGTCGTGGACCACCTGTGAATCCCATGGGGAATGGGGCGCTTGTACATGCAACTCTACTTTTGAAAAAATAGCGGATTGTGATGTATTTGTTTTATTCATGCAACTTATTGATTTTGCGAGATTATCTTAATGCACTATTGTTGATATTTGGTTTGTCTACTTTTACGTGTAGTATATGCTGGCATTATGATATTGATAATGTGGCCCGATTCAAACAGTGCTGGCATTATGATAGTGATATTGTCACTAGATTCAAACCGTGCTGGCATTATAAAATTGATATTGCGACTAGGTTCAAACCGATCAACTTTGATCCCAAGTAACGAAATAAGCATATATGTTTAATAACACCTAGATCCATAGCTCAACTAGAGACTGAGTGGAGATACCTCGTTTCAACACTTGAGGTCTTGGTATCGATACCTAGCGGGGGTGGCTAACATGGAGTGTGTACTAACAAGCTAACCCAAAAAAAAGAAAAAACATATCAAAATTTAAGAATATTGGTCTATTATTCGGCTAGATAATCAAGGGTGGAATTCTACCTCCGAAGATGGATTGTGTTTTGCCTTCCACGAGAAAAGATTTTTCGGAATATCAGTACAATCATACAAAAGGAAAAAACTCACAATCGGTCACTAGGGGCAATGACAATAATACATTTCTTGAAAGAACTACTTGATATTGGATAAAATACAAATCAAACGTATGAGCGTAAATTTAAATTACAACTAAGAGTTATAGTTAAAAATTACCGCTACTGAATTACCGCTACTCCTAAGATAACTTTAGATAAAGTAAAATGATAGATTTGATTTGATTAGTATCTACATACATGTTTTTTTAGTATTGAATAGAACAATGCCAAATAATTAACATAAATGTGGAATATATAAAGATTACAAAAATAAATGCGGAATATGTAAAGATTACAAAAATCTCAATCGTTTGAGTATTTAAACCTTGATTCCAAATAATTCGTAGGACAACCTTCACATAAAATATTAGGCAAGACAACCTTATTTCACGAATATCTTTAAAATCAATCTTTCAAACTAGCAAGAGAAAATAAAAAGATGACAACATTCACCACAAGAATAAAATAATAGATAACATCCAATCACTAAAAAGAATAAAGTATTCATCACACAACACAATGAGTTATAATGGTTCAGTACTTAAAACGACCACAGCTACTCCACTCCCAAAATTACTACCCTCATAATTTTGGCTTTCACTATAATAAGGTTTTCACAGGTTCACATTGACAACTTGATACAGTTCCTTGTAATTTTCACGGGCTATCATAATAAAAACATCTTTTGTGATTTTCACGAGCTATCACAAATAGAAACCTCACTGAGATTTTCACAAGCTATCTCAAAAAAAACCTAAAATGAAATATATTAAATATACTTATCTTCAAATGGAGATTCGAAGACGTGGCAGAAGCTTGTAGCAGAATAACTTCTTTCTTAAACGTAGATGACACAATGTTCAATCAGACAGAAAGAGTCTAGGGTTGTATAGATTTTATAAATGGAAAACCCAAATGTTACTTAATTCAATTATCTAGTCCGGTGATCCGAGGGGTGTGCTGGTTCGTCCGGTGACACCCTCTTCCTTATTTGAATCCTTCATTTGGGACGTCCAGGGATCCATTTGTGGTCCCTGGAGCTATCTTGGAGGAGTTTTTCAGCCTATTTCCATTACATATTCTTCTTTCCTTCTATTTTAAGTAATCTTGGCCAATAAATCCTTACTGGATCTTGCTGGACCATTTTCTCAAAGAGCCTTTGATGGGTTGGATTTCTTCATGGACCTCAGGAAAGAGATGATCGGGACCGTTGGACCGTCTTGGTTGGATCTGATCCGTTGGATCCTGTTGGACTTATTTGTTTTGGGCCAAGTTGTTGGCTGGATTTTTATATTTTTTTGTGTTGATTTTCTCTTTTTTTTTTTTTTTTTTTTTTTTTTTTTTTTATGATGGAGTGGGGTGTGATAAGAAAAGGACCCCACCCTTGGAATCTTATTTATTTTGATGTTTGTGTTTGTTGTTTCTTCTTTCTTTTTTTTTTTCTTTTTTTAAATTTTTTTATGATGATCTAGGTCATTGGATAGATGATTTAGGGCCTATTTGTGTGTATGGATGGTGTAAATCTTGATGGTTGACCCTTTTGGTGAATGATGGACGGGTGGGATTTTTCAAGTGGGCCCCACATCATGATCTTGACATGCCTAGACACATGGATTTGTTATGGGCATGGATGGTGATTTTGGAGATGGGTCTCTGAACATGGATTTTGGAGATGGATCTTTGGATCATAAGCCTTTTGAAGCGGGCTTTGGGATGGGCCTTGAAAATGAGCCTAGACATGGCTTTTCTTGGATGGGCTTGGACATGGGCTTTTTAAAATAGGCTTGGGCCTCAAGATGGGCTTTTAGAAATGGGCCTCAAGATGGCTTTTGAAAAGGGCCTTAAGATGGACTTTTGAAGTGGGCCTTAAGATGAGCTTTTTGAAATGGGCCTTAAGATGGGCTTTTTAAAATGGGCTTCTAGAAATGGGCCTCAAGATGGGCTTTTGAAATGGGCCTTAAGATGGACTTTTGAAGTGGGTCTTAAGATGAGCTTTTTTGAAATGGGCTTTGAAATGGATACTTACGTGTACACCTTGCCTGTGCAGCATACCTCGCCGTGGCAGAAATAAGGCTAGTTCTTCTCGTCAGTCGACCGATCCATGTTACATGCCACGAGATGGGCGACACCTGTCTGACATAGCTCGGGAAGGTGGCGCTCCTGCGGTCTTGAGAGGGCGAGGGGTCAGGACGTATTGGCCTAATTGGTTCCATGACCCACAACCACTGTTCTTTGAGGTTTTGGAGCTGACGCCATTTGCACACCTATTCTGAGTTTGTTTGAACAAGACGAGCATGTCTCTCCTATCTTCTTTGACTGAGTGGTGGCACCCTGAGACCCATACTTTCCAGCTGCCTTTTGGAGAGTGGGGTACTACCCCATATGATATATACATGCAGCTGGGCCTTCGGTACGATGGAGGATCCATTCCTTTCGAGGATGACCTTCTGGTGCCCACTGAGGATGACTGGATGGGATTATTGGGGATGATGCCAGATGCCGCAGATTTTACTGGTCCTCGATTCAAACTTCTCTAGCTATCATCGAACTTTGCCAGGCGCATCCCTGAGACCAAAGCTGCGGCTGTGGTGAAGGCTCGGGCCCTGATTCTGTACACTATGGGCGCGATGATTTTCTGTCATGGGAATGAGCTCGTGAGTTCCCGTCTGTTGTTGCTCATGACAGACATCACTTTCCCCACATCGTACAACTGGAATGCGGCCCTTCTAGCCCATTTGTATGAAGGGCTAGACAAGGCCAGTCGTTGTATCAGCCGATCTTTGACTGACTTTCATTCGGTCATCGAGGTACTTCCCTGTCGCCCTTTATGCCTTGCTTTCCCTGGGGGATGATTTGATGTGCCTTATCTGATCGTAGTTTTACGCAGGATTGCGTTTTCGACCTTGCGCAGGACTGCTTTTTCGACCATTTTCCCCACTTGGCTCCCACCTTGATTAATCATTCGCCTCCTTTTCCCCGCATGATGCTGTGGTGCAAGGATAACCGCAGCCGCACGCGCATGTTTTTCGATCTTGCTTGGAGGTCTAACATTGATGCCATTGTTCCCGATGATGTGACCAATTCGCCTTATCTCGTGTTGCCTGCTTTCTTCTTATGTTTCAGCCTTTGACTATTTCTCTTCTTTTGCAGTTCCATACTAGGCCGTATCTCTAGTCAAATGCGGCGCTCACCCCTGGAGCTCAGGAGGCCTTTCAGGCCTCACGACGACTCCGTATTCTGGAGGATCCATGTGTGACGAAGTGGTACCTGAGAGAGAGAGACTTTTTTGGCAGTTGACCGGTAGTCCCATGGTGCCACTTAGCCCGCTGTCCGGTCCTTCTGACTGGAGATCGGTGCTCGAGAGAGAGTTGGCTGCCGCATTGGAGGGTTATGATACCAGTGCCTTTGTCGATCCGAATAGAGAATACAGCTCCTGGTGTGAGCAATATGGTATTAGTCCAATCTTGCAATACCGCTATGCTCCTGGTAACGGCGCGTGTTTTGCTGGAGGAGGGATCTTGGGGCCCCATTTTTGTCGCAAGGATACAGACACCTATCTTCCAGATGATGATTAGTTCCATTGTATCATGTAGTCATGTATCGTTAGCCGTATAATCCCATGTTTATATGAAGTTCTCATTGTTCCATGTTGCCTTCTCGCATTGCCTCTTGATCAAATTTCGCAATCCCAATTGAACACATGGAGGTTTATTCTTAGGTCTCGGCCTTTCGGAGTGGGCCTTGCCCCGATTTTGCTTAAAAGTGGGCCCAGGCCGTGGTAGTCGGACTGCCGTCCACCGACTTTTTTCCTCCCGTTTTGTTCTGTCAAGGCTGCAGTGATGCAAAAATGTCAGATCTGACGGCGGTGGTTAGAGTACTGCAGGCGGTAATTGGATCACCGCCTCCATTCATCTTTTCTTCCAGCGAGTACCTCTCTTCTCTGTTCATTCTTTTTGCCTCCTTTCTGTTCCTCCTCGCCGGAGCAGACCGTCCGATCATTCCCTTTGTCCCATCTTTTTATCCCTTTACTCTTTTCTCCATTTTGTCTTCTTCTCTTTTATCTTTTTCTTTCCTTTTTATTGCTGTTATGGGTGACCATGATGATGGATTTATTAATGGTGGAGGGGTAGGTGGGCCTTTAAATGGTGGAGAAAATCCATTTATGGATGGATTGATGGAGGTTGGTGGAGGAGTAATGGGTCTTCTAGGAGAGGTAAATGCTATTTGTGGCTTGGATCCTTCTTTCATAAATGGTGATCATGAGGGTGGATTGGTTGGGTTAAATGGATTTGATGGGTCACTAGGGTGTATAGATGTTACCGTGATGAGGGTGGATGGTTTAGAGGGTGAGGATGATGTGATGATGGCAATCGATGGCTTGATTGATGGAGGGGTGGTTATGGGTGGCGTGGATAGTGGTATGGGGATGATGGATGGTTTGGATGATATAGATCAGGCTTGGATGGGTGGAGGGTTACATCTTGGCAGCTTGGATTGGATTTGATAGGTGATGGACTTTCTGCGGATGGATTGGGTCAGATCTTTGGTGCAGATTTCGAAGTTGTGATGGGACAGGGAGTTGTTGTCGGGGATCAGGGCATAGGCCTAGTCAGCCGGTGGGGCACTGCGGATGTTACGACTCCTGCGGCTTGTGTGTTTAATACAGC
Source organism: Magnolia changhungtana (assembly GCA_030180095.1). Lineage (NCBI taxonomy): Eukaryota > Viridiplantae > Streptophyta > Magnoliopsida > Magnoliales > Magnoliaceae > Magnolia > Magnolia changhungtana. The sequence goes on from JASAUF010000293.1 coordinate 2,371,860, forward strand.
TCTTAATGTGATGGTTGTTGGCGGTTCGGGCCCGCCTGTTGCAGCTTTTCAGGACACCTTGCGTGATGTGATGGGCGAGGCGGGCTTCTTTCACCATTACGAGATAGACTTGTTGGATGAGGGCATGCCCATTTTTTATGATTTGCATCTAGGGTTTTAGATTGTAGAGGGTGTGCCTGTTCAGATATGTCGGTTACAGCCACACGGTACTTGTTCTGAGCGGTTACATATCTGGATTAACAGCTTGACCGAGTCTGAGCTTTTTGAGTTGGGCTCCCTGGGCTTGAGAGAGGTCCTTCATTTTCATCGAGTTCGCCTAGACTGGCGACTGTTGAGCGCAGCTTCGTATGATTGGGTCCCAGCGTTGAACTTATTTTCATTCAATGATCTAGAGCTGGGCCCATCACTGGAGGAGTTTTCATGCTTGTCTAGTCTTCCTCTTACCCGAGAGCCTTATGTTCCTTCTTCTGAGCCAGTTCGTCCTTCGGACTTGATCTCTTGGTTTAGATTTCTTACTACCCTTCCTACTACAGCGGGTGGGGCTGGTGAGCTCTCCCTTGAGGTATTGTATGATCGCTATTTTACTGCCCGTGGGGGACTTGGATCCGACCGCCAGCTTCAGTGCTTGAATGCACTGATATTCTGTGTCTTGGCCGAGCTGCTTTTCTCGGGCTTGAGACAGTCATTGCTAGCAGTTTTGCTGGACGTATTCCACCATGTCCTTCATTGTAGGAGCATCATATATGTGGTGCTGGCGAAGCTCTTCTTGGGGCTCACTGAATGCTCGCTTGGACACACTCGTATTCTCCGAGGCTGCTGCTCATTTCTTCAGGTATTCCTCACTCTGGTCCTTTTCCTTGTTTTTTTTTTTGTTTGCAACTTGAGCCTGATTTATTCCTCTCTCAGGTGTGGTTATGGGAACACCTGTACATGACCCTTATGCTTGTGTGGCCTGATTCCTACCATGATGACGTACTCTCTCTGTTGATTGATGGCCTTCCTCTTGGTGTTGAGGCCACTGAGTCGTTGTACTGTCACATGCTCTCTCAGCTTCAGGGATGGGAGATCAGCTAGGAGGCTACCTGGCTCTGTCACTTGCTATTGATTTGTAGTGCAACTCGCACTCCTTTGCTGTTACTAGGTCTTCAGGGATACTGCTCTTACCATCCCGTGCGATTCCTTCGTCAGTTTGATTTTTAGCAGGATATTCCGGAGTTCGCTTTTTCTAGATTTGAGCATGCCCCTCTTCCTTCTGATTTGATTACTTTGTATAGGCGAGTCTGGGTTTCCTGGCAGGGATTTTTGGACGCGACGATGTTGGAGCTCGAGTCTTGGGCTCCTCCCTTGGCCACAGTGCCGTATCAGGGATGGGTGGCCGAGCAGTCACTTTATCGTCAAGTTCTCGGATGGCATTTAGCGGATAAGGCTGCTGATCAGGATATGGCGGGCGATACTGCTTCTTCCTCTTCATGTGTTGTTGACTCATTTGAGGCCTTTGAGGAGTGACCTTTCATTGATCCTTCCTTCTTGCTTGCCACACATGGTCATCTGATCTCTAAGATTGCTGTCCTTCGTCACACATGTGAGGATATGGCTCGTCCAATGGTAGTGGGGCGGCTGTACGATGAAGATATGCTCGCGGCACACCGCCTGGATAGGGATGGGGCCTTTTACCTGCGCATGGAAATAGAGAGGCTTAAACAGAGATTATCGGTGTATAAGGTATAAGAGCTTACCTATGGATCCTGGTGTTGATCACCCGCTTGTTCTCTCTCTATATATATATATTATGTTTTTGGCTTTTTGTGAAGAAAGAAAACAATGCACTTATGGGAAAGTTTTTTTAAAGGAATAAAAGAAAATTTTGTTTGTGCTCGATCTACCCGTGTTTGCTTGTGTTTGGATTTGTGCTTTGGATGATTGGGATCAGAATCTTGGGCTCGGCCCACGTTGCATGCAGTATCCTAGATTGTGTTCATAGGGTCTTGGTTCCCTGAGAGGGTGTCTGGGATCACATCCCCATATTCAAGCACAGTTTAATAGAGAATTGATCCGCAGTCGTTCTTTCCTTTGTATCTCGCTGTGATGCTCGCTGTCTTAGCCTCTTCTGTACCTGCACTTTTATTATTATATTTTTTTATTTTTTATTTCTTGCCATTTTCTGCCCGTAGCGCCCTTTCAGGTTTTCACTATGTCCGTCTCTTCCCGTCATTTTTGCCCATAACATCCTTTCAAATTTTTACTATGTCCCGGGTTTTTTATCTTGCCTGCCCCTTGGCAGCTATGATGTTTTTACCCTTGGCGCCCTTTCAGGTTTTCACCAAGTCCGCTACATGTCCGCTGTTTTTACTCGAGGCGCCCTTTCGGGTTTTCACCTCGCTCCTTTTGCTTAGACATATCTTTTTCTCTTTTTTTTTTTCTTTTTTTTTTTAAAAAAAAAATGCTGGGAGTGATGGAGAGACTTCCTTCATAGCCGGCCAACTGGTTATCTTCTTGTCCTTGTCTTTGATTACAATAGTAAGCTGTTTTTGAGCGGATTGTTTGGAGATTTGGAATGGATTTGTTTTCTTCTTCTCTCTTTTTTTTTTTCGAAGATTTCCTGTCTTTTTCTCTTTTTCCTTTCTTTTTTATTTTCTTTCTTCTTCTTTTTTTTGTGCTTTTATTTTCTCTTCTCTTTTTTTTGTGGGAGAATGTCTTTTTGATGGGAGAGATGGCAGATATTTTTTATGGGAACAACTTTGAGATTGTAATCATTGACAAGGTTAGGTGTGGTTACCCGTGATAGATTTTCACATTGTCGGTGTTGATGGGCTCGAGAAGATCCTCTCCTCTCAGATTGGTGAGCCGAAGAGCGTCTCCTAGGAGTACTTCTCGAATGATCAGCGGTCCATCCTGCGAGGGTTTGAATTTTCCTCTGGGATCTGGCAAATGTAGCGGTAGGATGCGTTTCATGACCATGTCACTGACTTTGAAACTTCTCTTCCGAACTCTTTTATTGTAGGCCTGAGCGATCCTTCTTTGATAACATTGGGAGTTGCTTAGCACCCGCATGCGCTTTTTTTCTGCCAGATGCAGTTGATCGTATCTTACTTGTTGCAACTCGCCTTCCTCGACTTCACTTTCTAGCAGTATCCAGAGTGATGGGATTTCAATTTCGACTGATAGCACTGCTTCCATTCCGTATGCGAGTTCGTATGAAGTTGCACCTATAGCAGACCGTCCAGATGTCCGATAGGCCCAGAGTGCGTAAGGAAGCATTTCTGACTAATCATGATATGTCTTCACCATTTTTCTCAGTATACGGATGATAGTTTTGTTGGTAGCTTCGACCTCACCATTCATTTGAGGGCGGTAGGAGCTTGACCGATGGCGTTGGATCTTGAACTTATCGAGGAAATCGTCCATCCTTTTATTGAGGAATGGGGTACCGTTGTCAGTAATAATGGCCTGAGGGATCCCATATCAGCTAATGATGTTGTTCTTCATAAACTTGACCACATGAGATGCTGCGATAGTGGTATATGATGCTGCCTCTATCCATTTTGTGAAGTAATCTACTGCCACTAGGATGTATTTGTGCCCGTTTGATGCTTTGGGGCTGATCTTGCTGATGATATCCAATCTCCATACAGAGAAGGGCCATGGTGATGTCAAGTTATAGAGTTCGGAAGTAGGCGTATGGATCGAATTTGCATGTTCTTGACACTTGAAGCATTTCCTGACGTGTTTACAGCAATCTGTCTCCATTGTAAGCCAATAGTAGCCGAGTCGTAAGATTTTCTTCGCCATCATGTGTCCATTCATGTGTGGGCCGCATAGTCCTTCGTAGATTTCTGACATGATCTGTGCCGCTTCTTCTTCATCCACGTAGCGGAGAAGGACTTGGTTGAAGGATCGCTTGTAGAGGATGTCCCCAGTAATCATGAATTGTGCTGATAGGCGTTGGATAGTACGTCGATCAGCTGGGGCTGCTCCTTTCGGGTACTTCTGATGTTTTAACAGTAGGAATTTCTTTTCCCAATTTTTCTTCTCGTGTGACCCACTTGAGTTTTTATCCACCTCATTTTTGGTCACACGTCTTAAATTCAACTCACAAAATGGATGGACGGAATGGATTTCTCACATACATTGCAATGGGCCCCACCCAACATCTTTGCATAGGAACTTGCAAAAGGTTTCGCAGGAAATCCACATCCATATATCTTTCCATTTCTATAATACGTGTCCATCCTTAAATGACTACTTCAGAAATGGCAAGGAATAGGATATAACAATGAGCTTAAAAGTGAGTAGATAAAAGGCTTAAGTGGACTACACCACATGAAGCATTGATAGTGATGCCTCATGATGTGACCCACGGAACTTGCTGACGTCAATATACCAGCTATATAGCTGGTGGATTCCGGATCCTCTGTTATTTGGTAAACAGGGACTCCCTGATTGCCTAATCCTCATTAGTCCACATCACCACTCACTTAAAAAAAAAACTAAAAGAAAAAATCAGACTCCAAACTATTATGAAAAAAACCAAAGGAAAAAAAAAAAAAGAATAAACAGAAAAAGAAAACGAGAAGAAAAAACCCAAGGATCCGGACTCCACTCATTGCTTTTGCCTGATCCTCTTAGCTGCGTTTCTTTCTCAGGTTTTCTTAGAGAAACTCAATTCCATTTACCTTTTTATGTGTTTTTAATGTTAGATGATGAGTTTATAGGTTTGAATCTTTCAAATCCTCTTGGGTTTTAATCCAAAATACCGGTTTCTTCACTAGAATCGATATTAAATCTCAATGAAATTAAGCTTTGGATGTAAAACCAATAGCAATTCGAAATCTCTCTTATTGGTGATGGATTATATTGAAGTTTTCTTTGTGTCCAAGTTCCTAGAGCTTGTGGAGGCAAGCTATGTGGCCAAGGAAGTCAAACACCCATTCAAGAACCTCCTCAAGTGAAGCAACTGCTTGCAGCTGATTATTGTTGTGGTCATGCTAGTCAGCCTCCCTCACAAGTCTCTGCCTTAAGTATAAAACACTCACAACAAATGACAAAATAGTTCATTTTCATAGCCATTGTGGGCATTTCGTAATAACCTGCATGACCACAGATAACCATACAATGATTAACATGGTGGGCTGCAGGCTGCTCTTGCTGGATGCCTAATTTACAATTTCGACAGGTGCGTCTCACATTTCAACAATCTATTTTTTGGGCTGTTGAGTCTCACCATGTATTTCATTTATAGGTAGCCTATTTTACATGCATCCAAACGACCCCTTGCATTAATCATGTAATAATTGGGGCATCAATCTCTCTCTCGTGTAGTAGTATTAACAAAAGTACAAGTATTTACTATTTACAAATTACAACATAAGCATTCTAAGACCTTGGCCAACCAAGTTCAATACTTCTTGTATAGTAAAAGGTTTGCTCATTCCATGCTTGTTATATAACAATATTTTTCTGGTCCTTATATTTCTGTAGGTCAATTTACTTACTCTATTGAGAGCAGACATGTCAGAGGCAGGTCAATGAACCACTATAATGGTTGTAACAACCACTATTGAAGTTGTTTAAACAAACTCAATGCATGCATTAATGAGGTCAGGTGATTTGTCTATTGATGTACAACCATGCTCTGATAAATTTTTGCAGTAGAGTTGGCTACCGAAAGTTCAGATGAGAATGCAAACAAGGAGCGATCAGAGAGGGTTTTCCATATGACTGAAATTGATGATATGCAGGCCCCTCGCGACCTTTTTCTTGCATAACTTTTATCTAGGTTTGATTCATCATCCTGAGTTGTTTGTAGTTTTGTTGACAACTTAAATATCTAAACATGTTTATTGACAACTTATATATCTAAATAGTTTTGTTGACAACTTTTATCTAGCATTGCAACTACTATCATGTTGATCATATAGTTGTCTTTAGTTGTCTACATAGTACATTGCATCTACACATGGGCATTGTGTTGGATTTATCTGTTGTATTGCATCTCATGGCATGGATGCCTCTTTTATGCATGCACACATTTTACTAATTAATGTTCCAAATGGGGATCATCATCATTTAAGGCTCATCTAACTATGAACATGTTGTGGTATGATAATTAAGCCAGTTGTCTCATTTACTTGGTCATACATGCCTCATTCAATGTCCTTCACAAAACAACCTAAAAACTAAAAATAAAAAATAAAAAAAATCAAGTGAAACAACCAAATTAGTGGCCAACAAATGAAAGAATTCTTGGGTTTTAATGTGTCAAATGTGCCCATTCCATACAAATGGACTATGATAAGGTAGTCTAATCTGTTGATATGATGGACCCACTGTAAATGGGAGATGCACAAAAAATCTGTCAAATTAAAGCATTCATGTGAGCTTTAACTTACCCACCAATCCACATGTTCCACAAGTTTAGGTGCATCTTTCAATCCATTTTCCCCTAATCATTGAGTAGAATTGTTTCAATGATATGATTTTAGAAATCTTAGTTACTTAATGGGCCTCTTTTGAATGTTTATAGTATTAGATTTGTATAGTGTGTATTATCTTATTTTAGCTTAAAATCTGAGATTTTATTTCTTATACAGTTGTAGCAATCTCCTTAATATAGATTGTAATTGACTATATAAGAGGATGTTCCTCTTCTTAATGAATACACGAAAGTTTTACACAACTTGTCATGGTATCAAAGCCATTGATCATTGACCCCATCTCGGTGCTAGGCCATTCATCACAGCTGGTCTCTAGATCAGTCATGATACTAATCAACCACAGCAACTCAGATCTTCTGGCCGTGCCCCAATCATTGTATGTCCATCCATCGCTGCCCCTGTGCTCGTGTTCGCCCGCCGTTGTGTCCATTCACAATCTTGATCTACATGGATACTTCTTCAGATAGTACTGTATCTACTTCAACCAATATTCTGGCAACTCCAGACTCCTCAAATCCACTCTATCTTCATCATTTTGATCAGCCAAGTATTACACTTGTTTCTCAACCTCTCATTGGCGATAACTATGCCACTTGGAGTTGTGCCATGATCGTTGCTCTTAGTGCCAAGAATAAACTATGATTTATTGATGGCTCCTACCTACAACCCTCCACTACTGCTCCTGATTTTGCCTCATGGACTCGATGCAACCACATGGTTCTATCTTGGATCCTCAATGCTCTCACTAAAGAGTTATCAAATAGTGTGGTTTACATTGATAGTGCTTATGCTGTTTGGATTGATCTTCATGACCATTTTTCTCAAAGCAATGGTCCACGCATATTTCAACTCCAGCGCTCCATTTGCTCTCACACACAAGCTTAGTCTACAATTGCCACATACTTCTCATAGTTGAATCATATTGGGATGAACTATCCTCCTACTCTGCTCTCCCTGTATATACTTGTGGAGCAGCAAAGGATCTCACTTCCTTTCAACAGCAGGAACGCCTCATGCAATTTCTTATGAGGCTTAATGAAAGTTACTCTGCCATCTGAGGACAACTTCTTCTCATGAATCCTCTTCCTTTAATTAACAAAGCATACTTCTTATTACTGCAAGAAGAAAAATAATGAGAGGTCTCTACTTCTCACAAACCTTTCGATGATGGTATCGCCTCGGTCGCTACAAACTATCCTTCTCATCCAGGCTCCTCTCACAATTCAAGACATAATCTTTCCAAGGACAATTGTGACAGACGTCGCACTCAGCTCACTTGTGATTATTGTGGTTGGACAGGTCACACAAAGAATAAATGTCATGCACTACATGGATATCGACCTGGCCATCGCCTCCATGGTACTACTCCATCCAGACCTCGCAGAATGCCATCACATGACAATGCGGGTCCTACTAATTCTGCCACGTCCACTCCTAACATCACTACAGATCAGTATCATCAAATTCTTTCGTTGATCAATAAAGGTACTACACAGCCTGAGGCAAATCTTACAGGTAATTTCTCTTATTTTTCTGTTTCTTCCTCTCCTTCCACGTGGATTATCGACACTGGTGCCACTACCCATACGACCCATTGTTCATCTTCACTTCAATCTTTCTCACATTCTAATACAATTTCTTCCGTCACATTACCAAATGGTTTTTTTTTGCCAATGTCACCCATGTAGGTTCTACTACTCTTACACCCACCATTTCACTTACTGATGTTTTGTGTGTTCTATCTTTTCGATTTAATCTTCTCTCTGTCAATCAATTAACTCATTCATTAAAATGTTCAGTCACATTTTTTTTCCTGATTTCTGTCTCTTTCAAGACCTTGCCACGAAGACGACGATTGGACTAGGTAAGGAGCAAGACGGCCTTTATCACTTTATTCCACACATTCCTCCAGCCATTTTATCTGCTAACCACCCTTCTTCCTCTACATTATGGCATCGACGACTTGGTCATCCTTCCCAGGATCGCCTTTGGTAGAGCATTTTACCTTCTTTTATATTTTCAAATAAATTTCATTGTGATGTTTGCCCTTTAGCCAAACAATCTAGATTACCTTTTCCATCTAGTTCTATTTCCACTATTGATATTTTTGACTTAATTCATTGTGATATTTGGGGACCATACTCAATTCCATCTCATTTTGGTGCTCGTTATTTTTTAACAATTATTGATGACTTTTCACACGCTACTTGGATATATCTGATGCATTGTAAATCAGATACTTAGTTTTTTCTCAAATCTTTCTTTGCCATGGTCAAAACTCAATTTAAAAAACAAGTTAGGAAGATTCGCACTGATAATGGATTGGAATTTTTCTCTGCTAATCTCAACTCATTTTTTCAAGAAGTTGGCTTCATCCATCAACATTCTTGTGTGGCCACTCCGCAACAAAATGGTGTCGTTGAAAGAAAGCATAGGCACATTCTTGAGGTTACCCGTGCGCTTCGCTTTCACGCCCACCTCCCACTTGAATTTTGGGGAGAATGTATTCTCACTGCTACATATCTTATTAACCGAATTCCCACCTCTCTTCTTTCTGGTGCCACTCCTTTTCAGACACTCACCTAGAAACCACCCATTTACACGCATCTACGGGTTTTTGGATGCCTTTGCTATGCTTCCACCTTATCTAGTCATTAGGACAAATTTCAGCCACGTGCTCGTAAATGTATTTTTGTCGGCTATCTATATAATTTGGTCTTTCATGAACGAACAAAGCATTTTAAAATTGATTGTCACCTCATTTGTGAAAAGATTCAATCAGGGATAATAAAGACTTCTTACGTTCCATCACGTCTTCAGCTTGCCGATTTATTCACAAAACCCTTAGGCAAGGATTCATTCCAACGATTGAGCTCCAAGTTAGGTGTTTTCAATGCTCATTCTCTAACTTGAGGGGGAGTATTAGATTTATACAGTGTGTATTATCTTATTTTAACATAGAAACTGAGATTTTATTTCTTGTACAGTTGTAGCAATCTCCTTAATATAGATTGTAATTGACTATATAAGAGGATGCTCCTCTTCTCAATGAATACATGAAAGTTTTGCATAACTTGTCATATAGGTTTGGAATGCTCCATAATGAGAAAAGGAAATTCACTTCCGAAAGACTTGTTCTTGTGTTTGTAGGAGCAAGTTGTATGATGTTTGCATGGCAGCTCATGAAATGTATACTGGAACTAATAACTAGTTGAGATTGATGACTTGGATTATTAGAAGGTGTCCCAATGCAGGTAAGATAAATAGTTTTTTGTGTTTTTTTATAGGGTTGGAAAATTTTTAATTATAAATGCAAGAAATGGCAGACACCATGTAAGAGAGTAGAATGTATATCAAAATAGGTACATGCATCTGTGGAAGTGATACAGTTAATGGACTATGTGATGAGATTATACTCGAGGCGTTGATATAATATTGTCCCAGTATGATGAGGTTACACTTGAGAATGTGATATAGTTGATGGACTAAGTAATGAGGTTACCCTTGAGGATATGATGCGGTTTCACTTGAGAATATGATATGGTTGATAAACTATATGATGAGGTTGCGCTTGAGGATATGGTTGTGTGATAGTGTGATATGGTTCCACTTGAGAATGTGATATAGTTATCGTACTATGCGATGAGGTTGCACTGGAGGATATGATATGGTTGTTTGATAGTATGATGTGGTTACATTCGAGAATATGATATAATTGATAAACCATGTGATTAGGTTGCACATTTGGATATGATATGATTATGTAACTGTGTGAAGTGGTTCCAAATTGAAGAATGTGATATGGTTGATGGACTATTTGTGCTTGAGAATATGATATGATTATGTGAGAGTGTGATAAACGATCTTCACTTGGGAATGTGATACGGTTGATGGATTATGTCATGGCATTGGATAATCTAAGGTTGTGTGACAGTGTGATCATGTTACAATTAAAAATATGTACAGTTAATGGACTATGTGATGTGGTTACACTTGAGGATATGATATTGTAGTGTGACAGTGTGATGAGATTACACTTAAGAATGAAAGAAATTGAAGGACTATGTGATGAGGTTACACTTAAGGATATGATATGTGGTTGTGTGAGTGTGATGTGACCACTTGAGAATGTGATACGGTTGATGGATAACGTGATGAAGTTGCACTTGAGGATGTGGTATGGTAGTGTGATAGTGTGATGAGGTATATATCCACTTGAGAATTTGATACGATTGATAGACAACATGATAAGTTTGCACCTGAGGATATGATATGGTTGTATGATAATGCGATGTGGTTATACTTGAGGATATGATATGGTTGATGGACTATGTGATTAGGTTGCACTTGAGCGAATCTAATCATACCATCAATGGTATTGTTTTTTCTATTTTTTCTTAGAAAGGAAAATTTTTGAAAAATTGATAAGAAATAAAAATAATAACTCATATGATCACTATCTGGATGTCTTTATCCTCTTCATAATTACTTTAGATTATTTCATTGATTTTTTTTTTTGTTCTATTTACATCTTTTCTTTCTTTCCTTATGTAGTTGTATCGTATGGAGTTAACATGAATCTTCTACTTTTGATATTGTTTAAGTTGCTACTCCCTTTCCCCTTCTGGTAAATAACGTTCATGGTCATAAACCAGAGGGCTGGATACTTTTTTTGAGTTCAAAATCCTCACATGAAGCTCATTTGGGCACCAAAAACTCTTCATTGAAGACATTAATATTTAGTAACTTCAATTTATTGAAATGCATCGTGTAGCTTCTGTAACTCTAATTAAGATAAGTTATTCAATCCTTACTTGATAATGGATTTTGATGGCTTCCAAAGTTCAATTGGAATATATATATATAGCACGCATTGAACTTTTTTGATGACCAATCATACGTGATGTTGATCCAAAATCTGAATTATGTGAAAGATAAGTGAAACGCCCAGGACCAATTTTACTTTTATCTAAAACTTTTATCCATACCGTCCATAACAAAGAGAAATTCAAATCAAGAAAAGAGGTTTACATTTTCACGGTCCACCAAAGTTTGGATCAAAGTAAAAATTCATACTATGGGGTTTCATGAGGTTAGCTTCATGTGAATTCAGGTAAGATCATCACGTATGATGGGTCATCAAAAAAGTTATATATATTTAACCGTTATATATGAGCATATATATATATAAAAATTATGTTTAATGGTATCATTGATAGAGTTGAATGCAGAACTGGATTCTTTTAGCTGGGACAATGCTTAGATTACAACAACTACTACTACTACTACGTGGGAAAGTCTGATGTGTTACTTATTAGGGAAAAGCCAATTTTCACAGGAAAGAGCTCTCGCAGCTTTGGAGGATGCTGGCCTTTTTAGAACTAGCAGCTTAATCAAGGATAAAGTATGCTTTCTGATTGCATCTATCCTAGGTTTCTTTAAGTGCTTCAAGTATTTGGATTCTGACATTGCATTTTCTTTCTGAACAATATATTCACCATCATCGAGTTTAACAATGCAGATTTGTAGTCAACGTTTTGTGTTATAGTTGTATTTTTTTAGCATTGCATGAGTGGAAATCTGTGATTATTCTCTACCAATATAGATGCTCAGTGTTTATGTTGTGGCATAACACTACACCATATGAACCATACCTAGATTTTGTTTTATATACTGATGCAACCAGGCTACCTTATAGTCTGATCAAGGGCCAGATATGGTTGATTGCCTCCTCAGGCCCATCTTTTTGTCCTTAAAATGAAACTGGAGTTGTTTAGGATACATGGGAGACATATGATCCCAAGGAACTAAGTGTGATCACTTTCTAGTTCTCATGAACTGAGGAAATGCTTAGCAATTTAATAAAATCTAGTTCCGTTTGTGAAAATGCAGTTTGATCTCTTTGTTAATATATCAATCATGATCCCTTCCCTTCTATTCTAGATTTATGGATTTAATGATGACCCTATGTAGAGATAGGTTTTGAAAAGGTCGAGTTAAGAGTCCTAGGGGGGGGGGGGGGGGGTGAATAGGACTATGCCAAATTAAAATTTAAATATGGAATTAAGAAAGAAATAGAAAAAGATAACACTTATCAATTCCAAATAGCAGAAATAAATAGCAACCTCAAATGCACAAGTATTAAGAGGTTGATACAGATGTTGTTCCAAGGACAACCTTACACCAAAAACCAAAGGCTTTTGGTAGGACAACTTGATTTCTAGAACGGTCTGTGTATCAAAGTCCTAAACCAATATAGAGAAATAAAGAATAAAATAGAAATAAATATCTACTGCTATTACAACATTCACCACATGTGCAGAAAATAAATTACAATCATTCACCACAAATGCACAATAATAAACATTCATCATAACTCCAGCATTTATAGTGGTTCGCTTGTGTGTACACCAACTGTTAGAAAGTAGCCACACAACTACTCCACGCCCAATATCCTCACCCACGGGATATTGGCTTTCACTATGAAATAGGTTTTCCAAGGTTCACCCAAAACCTTTACAATTGTGTTTTTAAAGGGCTACCACTGTTAAAAACCCCACTCACTGAGATTTTCTGACTATCTTAGTCAAAACCAAAAATGAAAGATTTTCTGGCAATCTTACAAACCAAATACAGAAAATTAACATTATACTTATCTAAAGAAAGTACTTCGTTGTAGCTCGGTAGAACCGCTTCTTTAGAGACGTAGAATGTTTAATGTTCAATGTTCAATCTCTTAAATGATAGGGTTTTAGGTCTAAATGAATTTTAAATTAAATCCAACCTTAGGCTACTTTGGATTCAACTTCTTGGATCTCACAAAGGGTTAAATTCAAAAATTCCCTTTTAATATCAAATAGAATGGAATTAAGTGATCAAAGAATTGAATAACCAAAAAGTAATTAAAATAATTTATAAATACCTCACAATAGCTTCACAATAATGGGGACAGAGTTCTCAGAGTTGTGACTTTAATATCTTTTGAAAATGAGTTGTAAACTTTGAAAATCATCCTCAATTTATAGGCAAAAATACTGTTCGCTCGACTGGCCTAGTGGTCGGTTCGACTAGTCGAAGGACCAACAATATTTCAAAATTTCTAGCGTGATAAGATAAGATCGTTACTCGACTGGTCGAACCCTGCCCTTGACTAGTCGAGTGGGATCGGAAATGCTTGCTGGACTTTGAGTCAAGCCTGCACGACTGGTCGAGCACTGTTCATTTGACTGGTCGAGTAGTCTCCAAGACGGGTCGAGGATCCAACAAAAAATTTTAAAAATTCACAACAAACCTTAGACTGGTCGAGAAAATTCTTAGACTGGTCGAGCCAGTGTGTAACTCCCTGAAAATTGGGGGTCGAGCAAAGCTCAGTTCCCGAGTTCCAATGCATCACTTATGCAACATAGATAATGATGATTATGATGAGTGCATTGAAACATGAGTAGGATTAAGCTAAACGACATATCATACTCTAGAGTTAACGTAATTAGGCAAGTAGAAGACTGCGATAGATATATAAAGTACATAAGTATTTCACAACCTCCAGAGTATGAGTATGTTACCAGGCTAAACATATACATATATGTTTCTAAAATTTACAAATCATCAAAGCGTAAATGTTCAACTAATTCATAAGTCCCTGTAATCCTGTCGAATCAGCACGGGGTCTAAATAGACCCGTCTGAGAGCTGAACATAAGAGAATCCTCTCTCTCTACCTACGAAGTCCAACTCCGCTGTATAGGCTTCGCCATCACCTACATCTAAACCAGAGTCTGGGTGATGTTTTAAAACACCATCCCAAGTGGGAATGAGTAACTAATTCAGTGGAACTATAAAGCAAAGGTTAACATGTTATCAATTTAGTCAAGCAGTAATGATAAAGCAGTACAACAATCATTCCTAGGTACTCTGGTTAATGCAAGAATGATATATATTAATGAAACATGCCCTTGCCTGCATTCCCTCTGCGACATCATCTCACGATCGTGGCATGCACCCCTTTCTCCGTGCTCAACTCCAACGCCAAAGGCACATGCAAATGCGGTGCATGTACATGATTAGCCAAGATCTTAATTAGACTTATTCATACAGCAAGTTTGGGAAGCTAAGGTACTTTCCTTTATATCATTTACCCAAACAATGATCTATCTAGGGTTGTCAGTCCTAGTTAATCACATACGATAGGTAAGTTCGCGAGTTTATACCATAGGTTGCTACGGGAGGCTCGTCACCTCGGCATAGGCTTAATTCACACTCGAGGTCACTACCACCAACACCCTACCAACTGACAGTCTATTTTCGAAGGCTCGTCACCGACCCGATTGGGGACCACAACCAGGCTGTGCTGGGGTAGGCCCATTTTATACTGGAGGTAACTACGGAAAGGCTCGTCACCTCAACGTAGTCCTAAAGTATACTCGAGGTCACTACGGGCTCGTCACCTGATCGTAGGCCGACAGCTCGAATACAGTGTCCTATACCACCGTATTCGGCTCATGAGTTTGGGTTGCTCACTTGTCACTTCAGAGAGTCTCGTCGCCCTAGCATAGGTCGACAGCTCGACCACGGTGTCCCATACCACCATGCCTGTGTAACGCCCTGAAATTCGGGGGTCGAGTATGAACTCAACTCCCGAGTTCCAACGCATCACTTATGCAACATACACAATGATGGTTAAATGTTGTCTGAGTTAGCGCAATAAACATGAATGAGATTATACCAAAACAAGAATTCATACTCCGGTTCAATTGTATAAAGGCAAGCGGAAGAACTGAAATTTTATATTCAAAATATGTAAAGTATCGAAATTTTGTGAACTCAGAGTATGAATACTAGAGTACCAATATACATGTATTATTTCTAAGTCAAAAATCAAAATACAACTCTATAGATAAGCCCCTGGAATCCAGCGATGCGGTCGGCCTAAGCATAAGTCGAGTTGCATAAAGGAGAACTCCTCCGATCCTCCTCGAAGTCGAGCTCCGGCTCCTGAGCAGAGGCACCATCTACACCGCGACAGAGTCCGGTGGGTGTTGCAAAACACCGTCCCGTAACGTGGGAGTGAGTAGCTAACTCAGTGGAACAATAAAGCATAGGTTAACATGTTATCAAATCAATCAAGACGTAATGATAACCAGTACAATTCAAACATTTCTAACTACTCTTGTTACATGCAAAAGTGATATGACATGATCTTTGTATGCCCTTGCCAAACCACCCTCAGCGACATCATCTTACGTTCGCGAATGCTAACTCCCTCGGTGCGCCACATCTACAAAGCACATGCGGTGCGATGATGCTCATGATTACCAAGTTTTTATTAATCCATTTCAACCGGTGAGTATTGGGAAACTAAGGTACCTCCCTTGTATCATTCCCAAACATGATCCATTCTAGGGTCGTCACTCTAGCTAATCTCATACGATATTATGGTTTGAGAAGCGTAGTGAAGGCATCGCAAAGGGCTCGTCACCCGTCGGCGCGGATCTGATCTCACCGTATGCGGCTCAATTTGGCCGTCACTCAAGTACATATCTCACCGTACTTGGCTCAATCACTAGCCGTCACTCAAGTACGGGTCTCACCGTACTCGGCTCAACTCATACTCAGATCGTGAAAGACTCGTCGCAATCACGAGACACTTGGAGTATACTCGAAGATACTACGGAGGACTCGTCGCCGTCGTCGGCAAAGACGAGCACGGGTCTCACCGTACTCGGCTCTCGCCGTAAGTATCGACGACTCGAATATAGTGTCCCATACCACCATAATCGGCTCACGAGTTTGGTTGCGCAATGGTCACTACGGGAGGCACATGACCCCGGCGAGGCGACGGCTCGACCACGGTGTCCCATACCACCATGCCGGCTCATGCGTCTTAGCGGATCGAGGTACCATGGTTAACGGGATCGCTGGTAAGTTCGGTATCCCAGGTTCAAGTAGTAGCGACCAAACATGGTGAACATACATATACACTCCTGACGAGCACGACTAGCTCGAGCGCACCACAAGTTGAGCGATATGGAGCGCAAAAGCACTCCGTGTGGCCAACCACTATCGCCAACCGAAGTACGACTCGGGTTCGCCGTGACACGTCCGTTGTGGCGATATGAATCTTAGCCGCAAGTCAGTCTAGGATGCTTGGACTATAGGCATAGTCCCAAACTCAAACAATTGTAAGGCATGAAGTTAAGCATGAAGTAAAGCATGTTAGTAGGCATGAAGTAAAGCATGAAGTAAGGCATGTTGTAAAGCATGTTGTAAAGCATGTTGTAAAGCATTATACATATAGGGGTACAATTACATCCGCATCACAGTGAGTGGTTATAGCGAACCACCGCGTGGAGGGGATCCTACATGTCTCTAAGGGAGTCGGGAATCCCATAGCAGCACCTCTCTAAGGCACTAACACTCAAGCATTTACGTACACAAGCATCTACACAAACACTTAGAATACCCAATTCCAACATACATGATGTATGTTAGCAAAATACGTGTTAGGGCTATCCCTTCGCCACGTGAGTATTTTACCCATGTATATCATAATCATACAGCAAATAATCATTACAATTGTATTTCCAAAATTCACACATATGCGGTACTTCTAGAATACACAATTTCAACATACTAGGCATTTACAAGCGAACATGTATTTCAGCGACTCCTTTCGCCAAACTAGTATTTTATACATATATTGTATAATCATACATTAAATAAACATGTCATACATTTTTTCAAAAAAAATACGTATACGGTATTCCTAGAATACACTATTTCAACATACGTAGCATTTACACATGAACGTGTATTTCAGCGATTCCTTTCGCCAAATTAGTATTTTATCCACATATCATATAATCATACATTAAATAAACATGTCAAATGTTTTTCCAAAAAAATACGTATACGGTATTTCTACGTATACCTAGTGTATGTGAAATTCCAATTTCTACAACGTTAATAGAAACAGGAAACGGAAAGCACTTTGTACATGTGCAATTGCATGCAGATCATGAATCTACCATTATCTGACATTGAAAACGTTGAAAACCGTAACTTATACACTTAAAGTCCTCACCTTTGCCTTTGGAAACGAAACGAATCAGCAAGGGTAGTAGAACTTCCGTATACAGAAGATTTCTAGCCTAAAGAGCGGAATCGGTTAGCTTTTTCATAACCCACAACGATTCTACCTTAAATCAGGCCTAGGGTTAGGGTTTCTTACCTTCAAATGGGATGGATACCGCCGGGAAAGCGCCTAGAACAGGGCGGTGTAGGCCGTGCGACAACCGGAAGCAGTAGGAGGAAGATCTCCCACAAAACCCAAACTCTTCTCCCTCTTTTCTCTCTCTCTCTCTCTAGGGTTAAAATCCCAAATTCGTATGGCTGTGAGAGGGCTGTTCTAAGCCCTTTTATAGCCAAAAACATTTCGAAATTAGACTCGGAGTTCAAGGGTACTGCTAATATAGGATATTCGTCACACTTTTCGGCTCAAAAGGAGGTTCGGTGGCCCTCCTTGAACCAAACGTCGACTTAAGCTCACCATCTATGGATCTACGTGGGATTACGTTTTTGACTCGATCGGATTCCCGGATCGCACGTGGCGGACCACTTTCGATTCGACGGTCGTGGGCCACGATCAGAAATTCTAAGTATATGTAAATGTTCCTGAAATTTTTCTTAATCCGAGGGTGTAATTTGGTCTGATTCTGACGGTCAGGTTACTTAATATTGACGCATCAACGAATGATGCCAGATCACTATTCCAGATATTTATTTTGGCATGGGAATAGTGTTTTTCACACTCCCTCGCTCCGAATCGAAACGAATGGCCGTGGAACATCGGATGGAGTTGATTTTTGAGATGATTGTTAAGCCCAGTGGGGCGGTCCTATTTCCTTAGCTTCGGGTTAATCGGACTCCCGATGTGCGATCTAGACCTAATACAAAGTTTCGTTTCATTCCCGAGAGCAGACGGGAAATGAGTTTGGTTCTAAACTTTAGGGTAACCTAGCGTCAATGATTCTGCAACTTTTAGGTCTTGCAGATCGTATTTAAAGCGATCCTAACGGATTTCATGGCTAATCGAGTTTAGTACTTAGTTAACTTTGTTAAATTTCTAAAGAATTTAATCCTACGTGATTTCTGGTCGAGGTGGTACTCGACCCAATGTACGGAAATTTACGGGTCGTTACAGCCTGGCTCATGAGTCTTAGTGGATCATGGTACCATGGTTGAAACGGGTCTTTACATTGGTAAGGGGTACCTTAGGTTCAAGTAGTAATGTCCATACATGGTAAACATACATTGGGTCAATCGGGTTACTTGACAAGCTCGATTGGTACGAGCGCACGCTAATCTAATCGACATGGAGTGCATACACACTCTGTATGGCCTAACCACTGTCGATAGTCACCATACAATGTGGATTCATCGAATGTGTCCGTGTGGCGATGCTAAGTCAGTCATTCGGTTAGAACCTATTACCGATTGCCTGGACTATGTCATAGTCCCAATCACACTTCAATGTAGTAACGTTAACAAATGGTAGCTATAACAGTATTAAGCAAACAATTCAAGCATTGTAATCATTTGAAAAATTTGCAAAGCATATAGTAAACATAACATCTTACACATGCATTTCATACATAAATCGCGTGGTTGGATTTAAGGTACATGAAGGAATTTATACACGTAACTAAGGTAGTTGAGAATCTTATATCAATGCCTTTATAAAGTACAATTTATCAAACACTTACCAATTCAGACATTTTACCAAACACTTAGGCTACACATTTCAACACACATGTAATATGTTAGTTATATCATATATTATGGCGAATCCTTTCACAAGGGAGTTGCCACACATACAACGGTCATGTATCCTCAATTTAATAGGCATAGCAACACAAATCATAATCCCATATTCATTTAGACATTTTATCAAACACCTAGGTTACACCTTACAATGTACATGTAGTATGTTACTTATAACATATATTATGGCAAGTCCTTTTACAAAGGAGTTTCCACACACACAACGGTCATGTATTCTCAAGTAACAAGCATGGCAAGCACAAATCATAATTCCATAGTCATTCAGACATTTCAACAAACACATGGAATACATTATATTCTACATAGTTCATATATATGTGTAAGACGCTGAAAATGTCATATCTAGGCTCATGTGATAGTAAGCAAGTCAGTCATAAACCATTACTGACATTGAAAGCCTTGAAAATCATAACCTAAACATTTATAGTCCGCACCTTTCACCGGTAAACCCGTACCGAGCTTAGTTTAAACACTATATCTTTATCTATGGCACAACGACAACCTAAATTATGAAATAGGTTAGCTATTTCGCTGATTCATCTATCTGGATACTTAAAATAGATTAGGGTTAGAATTTCTTACCTGAAAACGGAATCGAAATCGCCGGTATCTTGATATGGAAGTGGTGGCTAAGCACGTGGAGCGTCGGGGAAGAATCCCAACAATTAGCTCTCACTCTCTCTCTCTTCTCCTCATTCTGTTCTTCTCTTTCTCTCTCTTCTCTCTCCTAGGGTTTAGAATTCGTATGGAAAGAGAGATGGGTGGGTAAAGGCCCTTATATAGGCCCAGAATTGATGGGAATGGCCTCAGGGCCATGGTATACTTAGGTTATAGCCAAATAGCGGCCGTTTTGGTCCAACGGAGCACATTTGGTGGCCTCTTTTCTGCATACGGTCCAGAGCAATTTTCCTAACATTGGATCTAGGTCAGGTTAAGTTTTCGGTCCGATCGAATTTATGGATCGATGACAGAGGACCAGTTTCAGTTCAATAGTCACCGCCACTCGATCAGGGCCACAAGTACACTGACCTGTGTTGGGAGATTTTCCTGATCTGAGGGTGTAGTTGGGTCAGATTCTGATGGTCTGGAACCTTAAATTTGGCCCGCAAGTGAACAGCCCAAATCACTTAAATCTGAGTTCATTTTCTAAAGATATTTGCGTTTCTCACACACTTCGCTCTGGGCTCAAGTTGTGATTTCTGAATTTCATCTAGATTTGATTTCCTAGACGGTTGTCAAGCCTAGTAAGGTAGTCATAATCGTATAGGTTTGCAGTAATTGGACTTTCGACGCGCGGTCCAGGTCCGATACGGAGTTTCAATGTGCTCCCGAGAGCAACTAGGTTTTGAGATTGATCCTAGGTTTTAGGGTAATGTAGCGTTAACGATTCTACAAGTTTTGGGTCTTGCAGTTCATATTGAAAGTAATTCAAAGTAATTTTACAGATTATTTAGTTTAGTACTTAACTAAATCATGTCCTAATTACGACAGAATAAGGTCATAGGGCAGTTTTACGTCCCTTTCTGGCACTTTTAATTAGTATATTATTTTAATTATTTTTTTAGTAGTTCATCATCAAGTCTACTTCATCGTTACCAAATTTTATTAGATTTCGTATTGTAGAAAAATTCTAAAAATTCTAGGAGTAGCAGCTGTCCAAACTAATGATTTTCAGATAGTTGTCACAATGACCCATATTTAACTATATTAAATTTTTTATTATATTTTTACTTATTTTTATATAAATTTAGACTTATCAAGCTTCAATTTAGCTTTTAAATAACCTAAATCGGAGTTATAACGAGGAAGATATGACTTTTTGAAGTCGGGTTAAAAACAACAGAAAATGATAGAAAACGGGCCGCCTAGCCCGCTGTGGTCTGCTCGGCCCGCTGGACGGCGAGGCCTCGCCGTCACGGCGATGCCATTGCTGCTTGCTATCCAATCTGGTGGTGGTTTCGCCACCCGATATTCGAAATAGGTATATTTTGTAAACCGGAATGAGTTACGCGACATGCAATATATGATTTTGGAGTAGGAGAAGCTTCTTTATCCAAATAACCTATTTATTTCATGAGATTACAAAAGGTTAATGGTCAAAAACCCATTTTATATATTTATTTACTATTTATGGTACTTTTTAGTTTAAGTATTGCTCTTCATCACCTAAACTTTAGGATTCATGTCTAAAATGAAAGTACTTAGAAAAATTTGAAGAATAAGTTGGTAAAATATGAGATTTTGAAGGAAATGGGTTAAAAAGGAAGTTTAGGCTTTGAGATTGAGTTATGAAAAGTTAATAAGATGTTATGATCAACCCAGTGCCTAAGGACGTCTATTTTCAAGTTGGCAAAAATCCGGGATGTTACATAGTATCTGGACTAGTCGAACTATGACGAGGACTAGTCGAAAAATGACCCATAAAATTATCAAAAGACCTATGATATAAAATCAAATTGTATGACATATCTTAAGGTCAATTTAGCGTCAAACAAACCTTATTTGTGAGATTGAATCATCACATATCATTCTCTTGAAGTAGTTGAAGCTTGAAGACTTGATCTAGTACTTGAACTTCTTAATGTTGTTCTTGAACCTCTTGATCTTGTACTTGAACTTCTTGGTGTTGTACTTGAACTTCTTGATCTTGTACTTGAATGTAGACAAGATTTGTTAGGATGTCTTGAAGTTGATCTTACAATAACAACTAAACAAGATATAGATTCCAAGAGGTTTTGGCACTACAAAATTTGACAAACCTAGGAGGTATATAAGATAGCATTTACAATATCCCCCTTTGTCAAATTCTTGACAAAACAAACCAAGACCAAAGAATCATGCACCAGTTGGATCAATAAAGAATTATGCACCAGTTAGAAACTGGTTAGCAAACCAATACTCCCCCTTAATAACATTACTCCATAGAATCTGAGAGAAGAGAAGAAATTTGTTGTAGTACCTATATGTGAACAAATACAAATCCAAAAAAAAAAACCACTTCTCCACATCATAGAATCCAAAATCATTAAAATAGACATACCAACTCAAATTCTCCCACTTCTTGTCAAAATATGACAAAGGAAAGAACACAGAAATGATGAAAATATAAGAGTTTAATGAGTAATGGGAGTAAGAAGTAAGTTTAAGATAACATAAAATTGTCAAGATAACCATTAAAACATGTCCAAGCATATATAAATAAGAGAAATCCAAGTATAAAAGTTATTACAAATCAGAAATTTAACACTAATTTGAACTGAAAGTGCCCTGGTTTGTCAATTAGCGTGAGTGTTGAGTCAAGAAGACAAAAGAGCCCCATAGGAAGATTGATCAAGCATCTGCCTCAATAGGATGTGTGCCCGAACTCATCACAGGTAAATCTTAGCCTCACATCCCATGTCCCAAAACACCAGGTAATTAAAACCCTTAAAACTGAATAGAACATCCTAGGGTTTTCGGTTAGAAAACTTTCTTTCAAAAAAATAGAAAAATCTTTAAGTTTCCTACCATTGTCGATTTATCGATACATGGCTCGATGAAATCGAACCCTGTTATCGATGTCCTCGAAGCTCACTCAATATTATCGAAATGAGAACTTATGATGCCCAGCAATCACAAAGACCTCTGGACTGAATTATCGATGAATCGATGGATTGCTCGATATCATCGAATTTTGAATCTCGAGTCCATCGAGTCGACTCGAAAAAATTGACATCAGGTCAGTTGTGTCCAAAATGCTACTAAGGCAAATCATGTGATTCTCGATATATTGAAGGGCTCCTCGATATCCTCGAAATTTAAATCTCGATGATATCGGTAGACCTTCGATGATATCGGATTGGGACACAAATCTATCCAGCAAGTTTTCAGGTTATTTTTTCTTAGATTGAGGGTCACTCAATAAAATCGATATTCAAATATCGATCATATCGAGGCTGGGTCGATGTAATCGAAATAGGACAAAAACTGTCCAGCAAGCTTATAGGAAAATTCCCTGGAATTATCGATGAATCGACATGCCATCGATATCATCGACATTCAAATTCCGATGATATCGAGTGATGCTCGATCATATCTTAGACCTGTTAAATTTCAAAAGTAAGTGCTCTCACATTTTCAAATGTTGAGGAATCGAACCCAGTGTCGATGAAATCGGAGTTCAAAGTCCAATGTCATCGATGTGTGTTTGATCTCCTCGACCAGTTGGCAAAAGTTTCAAAAGCGTTTAACAGTTGAGTTCGTATCATCAAGCGACAAGTTGATGCTATCGAGAGTATACACTCGATGATATCGAACTCTGTAAAAAATGTGACCGTTTTATATCCGTTAGAACCTTTTGCCTATTTAATGAGAGCTTGCCCTTGGTTGTTTGTGGAGAAAATAGAGAAAGCTTTTGAGTGTTTAACCCCAGATCATATACCTTAAGCCTTTTCTCTCATGGAAGTTCATCCTCCAATCCACCCTCATCATTGACATTCAATAGAGTGGATTGGGGAATGAACTTCCGCATTCAGGGATCCTGCAGCTACCGTCTTAATGACAAATCATTAAGCTGGGATGCCTTGAATGCATAGATGATTGGAATCGCTCTGTCTCCTTTATAGGAAAATATTTAATAGAGTAGGATTCCATTATAACCTTGACCCAACCCGTCACCTTATCTTGGTATATCATCTGAGTTGTGGTTCAAGTGAGCTGAAGATTCTTCATCATCAAAGGAGGAGATCTTCATTAACATGCTGAATGAGGCTCATCTACTTATCTATAAGTCATTAGAGTCTAGAGGACTCTTGTGATCATTCCTTCTGTAGGATTGGGTCTAAGGTGTTTCTCACCCCTTTCAAGTCCTCACAAGAGGCCTCCGATGGGAGCGTACGTAGGGGTGCTTTGTGTTGACCCTTGCTCTGTGGAGAGCATAAACTCTTAGGTCCTTATGTAGGTCGTTGACCTATGTGGTCTAAAACCTAGATGTTGTATGTTAACCCTTGCTCATGGGAGCATAAACTGGTAAGGTTCCTTGTGTGGATCCTTGGCCTGTGTGGCTTAAAATTCAAGTGCTGTGTGTTGACCCTTGCTCCTGTGTGGGGCATAAATTTGTGTCGTGTAGACATGTTAGAGTCAGCCTAGTGTAGGTTGTACTGGTTTGAGGTGAACCTGATTTAAAACCTCCGGTTTGAGGTGAACTTGTTGTGAAACCTCCGTTAGTGAGATTTGGTACACTCAAGGGTTGAGTGCGTCTGCCGAAAGTGGTGTAGATAAGTTGTCGAACCACTATAAAAATAACTATGTTTGAGATTGTTATTCTCTTTTATCACTTGTGTGATTTCCTTAAATGCTTTCATATTTGCCTATCTGAGATCACACCTCACACACAGTCACATCCATCATAAACTATGATTTGCATCATGTTTATCTTTCAAATAGTTCTATGACTGGATCCTCTATTTGGCTTGGAAGCCATTAGAGTTACTTTGAAGAAATCCTGATGTATGCATATTTTCTCAGGACAAGATTGATAGGATTTTAAACTACCATAAAATACTAAAATATCCTATTCACCCCCCTTCTAGGACATATTGGAATATTCGTACTTCAACTAAAGTGGTCATTACCGCAATTTCAATTGGTATAAGAGCAAGTCTCTCTTAAGGGCTTCACCGCCTACAGAGTGATCTTGACCGAAGTTGGAATCATTTCCAGAAGTGTATTAGAGGGTGTGAAACATTGAAACAATTGCCTAGTAATCCATACTGCTTTGAAAGTTGGCAATAGTTCAAAATGGTACCTTGACAATGGATGCTCCAGACACATGACTGGAGACCAAACTCATTTTTGTGAGTATTCAGACTTTGATGGTGGATCAGTCACATTTAGAGATGGTAGCTCCACCAAAATTATTGGCCAGGGAATGATAACTATACCAGGTCTTTCAAAAATAAAAAAATGTTCTCTGTGTAGAAGGTCTAAAATATAATCTCCTTAATATCTCCCAAATTTGTGACAAAGAACATTTAGTCACCTTCTCAAAGGATGTGTGTAGAATCTTAAACCATAAAGGAAAATCTATCATAAAAGGTTTACGCACTAGTGATAACTGCTATATTATCGAAAGTATGAATGAGAGTGTATTATCCATAAAATGTAAGATGACTGTAAAGAGTGAATCCAAATTATAGCACCAAAGGTTGGGACATGTTCACTACCAAAATTTAGCCAAGCTAAGTTCAAAAAATTTGTTTAGAGGACTTCCCAAGATTAGAAAAGAAGAAAAAGTTGTATGTGGTGATTGTCTAAAAGGTAAATAAATAAAAGTTGGTCACAAAAAGACAACCACTATAGCAACAACAAAACCTTTGGATCTGTTACATATGGACCTAGTTGGTCCGACCAAAGTGGAAAGTCATGGCGAGAAGAGATACTTCCTAGTGGTAATAAATGATTACACCAGATTTACTTGGGTCGCATTTCTTTGGCAGAAATCAGATGCGTTTGACGAATTTGTAATTCTGACAAAGCGACTTCAAAATGAAAAAGGATATTGCATAAATTGCATCAGGAGTGATCATGGTGGTGAATTTGAAAATGAGCGATTTGAAAGATACTATGATGAGAAAGGAATTCCTCATGAATTCTCAGCACCAACAAACCCACAACAAAATAGAGTTGTTGAAAGAAAAAATTGAGTACTGCAGGAAATGGGGTCAGTTATGTTAAATGGAAAAGATATGGCGAAGAGTTTCTAGGCTGACGCTGTCAACATTGCTTGCTACATCATCAATAAAGTTTACCTTAGAGCAGGTTTGAACAAAACTCCATACGAACTATGGTATGGAAAACAACCTAGTGTGAAATACTTTCATGTTTTTGGAAGTAAATGTTATATCTTGAGAGACAGAGATCACCTAGGGAAATTTGAGTCCAAGAGTGATGATGGTGTCTTTCTGGGGTATGCCTTGAATAGTCGTGCTTATAGAGTGTACAATCTAAGGACCCTCACTATTCAAGAATCAGTCAATGTGGTGATCGATGACCAATCCCTTGAAGAAGACAACCCCTTGAATGAATTAGAAGATGATGTAGATTCATGCATTCTAGATAAATCAGATCACAGATCTCCATCATCTAATGAACCATAACCATCATCTAACATACCCATCATTAAGGATCACCCTCGAGAGCAAATCATTGGAGATCCTAATGTTGGTGTAAGTACTCGATGGCAGATAGAAAATATCTATAGTCATTTATGCTTTACCTCAAAGATTGAACCCAAGAATATTGTGGAAGCTCTTTAAGATGAACATTAGATAAACGCTATGCAAAAAGAACTTCAACAATTCTAAAGAAATGAGGTGTGACAATTGGTTTCCAGGCCACTCAATACAAATGTCATTGGAACCAAATGGGTCTTCAAGAACAAATCTGATGAATTTGGGAATGTGATCAGGAATAAAGCAAGACTAGTAGCTCAAGGGTATTCATAGATAGAAGGCATTGATTTTGATGCAACATTTGCTCCTGTAGCTCATCTTGAGTCTATCAAAATACTCATGTCTGTTGCATGTGCGTTGAAATTTAAACTATTTCAAATGGATGTAAAAAGTGCATTTCTTAATGGGGATCTTGATGAAGAAGTTTATGTAGAACAACCTAAGGGATTTTCAGATCCTAAGTATCCCCATCATGTGTATCATCTGAACAAACCACTGTATGGTCTCAAACAAGCACCACGTGCTTGGTATGAACGATTGACGAAATTTCTTTTGGATCATAAATTTTGCAGAGGAAGTGTAGATAAAACACTATTTACTCAAATGACAAAGGATTCATTGCTTATTGCATAGATCTATGTGGATGATAGTCTTTGATTCAACATGTGAAGATACTGCATACAAATTTGCCGATCTCATGAAATCAAAATTTGAAATGAGTATGGTCAGCGAATTGAACTTCTTTTTAGGCTTACAAGTGAAACAGCTAAATGATAGGATCTTCATATGTTAGACTAAATATGCAAATGACTTGGTGAAAAGAGTTGGGTTCGAATCTGGTTGTACTTATCATACTCTTATGAGCACCACACTCAAACTCTCGAAAGATGTTAATGGCAAAAGTGTGGATCAACATCTCTATCGGAGTATGATAGGAAGCCTACAATATCTCACAGCCAGTCGTCCAGTTATATCTTTTAGTGTAGGAGTGTGTGCTCAGTATCAGGCAGATCCTAAGGAATCTCACCTAATGGCTGTTAAGAGAACCATTAAATACATAGCAGGAACTACCTCTTTCGGGCTGTGGTATCCATTTGAAACATCAGCCACCATTGCTGGATACTCTAACGCCGATTGAGCCGGAAATTTGGATGATCGAAAATCGACAAGTGGAGAATGTTTTTATATTGGAAATTGTCTAGTCTCCTGGCAGAGCAAGAAGCAAAATTCAATATCCTTATCCACTGCCGAGGCCGAATATATTGCTGCAGGTAGTTGTTGTGCACAACTCCTTTGGATGAAACAAATGTTGTTGAATTATGGGATTGAGCAACCCACAATGAGTCTTTTCTATGACAACACAAGTGCTATCAACATTTCAAAAAATCCTGTTCAACATTCTCGGACCAAACATATTGACATACGTCATCATTTTATCCGAGAACTTGTTGAATATAAGATTATTGTGTTGGATTATGTGTCTACAGAAAAGCAACTTACTGATATCCTAACAAAACCTCTTGATACAAATAGGTTTAGTGATCTTCAAAAATCAATTAGAGTATGTGCTTATTGATGATATCTCAGTAAAAATGATCCACATAGGTAAATCTTCAAGCTGAGATATTCATGGTTAATTATCAGCAACAAGTCTAAA